>CM070597.1:53327558-54527558 GCA_036346395.1 Hsuehochloa calcarea
CGCCTCCACTTGTGCCGCTTTGCGAAATTCCCATTTCGCCCCTTGCGCACCTTCTGGAAGCCTCCCGTACGCCTTGCTGTCCTTGACACGCAACCACCTCAAGATTCACACCGTCTTCGACACATCCGACCGTTCTGACCTCAACGCTGCCTGCGCCTAGTCCGATCACCTCGTGTCTCGCCACGACTTCGTCTCGATGTCCTGCAGTCAACACAGACAAAAACACATCACATAGCATTGCACAATATCATAGCATCAACATTTGTATAAGACTCAAACTCATACAGAATCAAAATCACAAAATATCCTTCTCTGCACAGTTCTGGACACAATCGGAAGTTCCGCACTTTACCTTGCGGAAGTTCCGATTTCCGGAACGTCCGCACTGTCGTCGCTTATCGGAAGTTCCGCGCTTAACATTGCGGAACTTCCGATCTTCGGAACATCCGCCTTTCCAGATTTTCAAAACCGATTAACACCTCAGAGTAACACGAAACGTCAGTATTATCGGACACTCCGCCACCCTAGGTGCGGAAGTTCCGATTTCCTTCAGCCGAACTCAAAACCCAGGTTAATCGGAAGATCCTATTTCCAACGCGGTAGTTAGATTATCGAACTTCCGCTCCATACACGCGGTAGTTCGATTTTCCTAATTCAAAGACGAAGCAGTCTAAACCTAAAAACTCAACTCTCAACCTATTCAACACGATGTCAAATACTCATCACTCAGAATGGAGGACCTCTCACATGGTCTCTCAATCTCCCCCTTGATGAGTATATTGACAATTTCAGAAAAAGCATAAGATGAGTTTGAGTTTAAAATCAACCAAGGTCTAAATAAGAGTAGATAACATCTCACGACCAAGTTGACAAAAGAGAAAGACTTGAGATGAGATGAAAGAGCAATTTTCGCACAAAAACTCAAGGCTTTTCTCCAGAAGGCTTTTTCTCTCCAAAAATTCTCCCCCTTTGGCAATAAAATCATCAAGATGTAGAAAAGGGAGGAAAATGCTATATGATGTTCATTTTAAGCATTAGGAGCCATGTAGATTATCCAAAATGACTATTAGAGAATTACACCAAGCCATAACACAGAAGAATGCTATCAAGATCATGACAATTGATGTATAGACTAGCTAAAACAGAAAATCCATAATCTGATTAATGATCCAATTCTTTAGCAAGTCAATTAAACCAAGATTGCAGTATAGCTAAAGGTATCCAAGGATGATACAAGCCATGTCAAATAATCTAAGTGGAACCAAGAAGACTCATATCGAACAGTTTAGAGTGCTACCAGTTGAACAAAGACTTATTTTATCCAGAACTTGGTCTTTTTAATGAAAAGCAATTTTAGCACATTTCTTTTTCTGAAGGCTTTTTATGATTTTATCTCAGTAAAGCAAGCTCTGGACTAGGTGCCATCCACAACTGCCTCCTGAGCTTCAACTATTTTTTTTAAAAGGCTTTTTATGGTTTTATATCAGTAAAGCAAGCTCTGGACTAGGTGCCATCCACAACTGCCTCCTGAGCTTCAACTATTTTTTTTAGCCATGTGCTAGATCCCAAGCCTTATGCGATCACTCCAAGCAACAGACTTAAGGAGGTGATCTTAGGTCATCCAAGGCTCCCCCTGAGTTCATGCCTATTGCAATGGCAAGCCGTCTCATGAGAAAGATTTGGTGAGATCAGTTTTTTCGCACAAAAGATATCATTTTTTGCTTTTGAAGTTTTTAGACCAGCGATTAGAGATAAGTCATGTTTCTTAACAAACTGACATAGCTTACTCAAAAGTACAACAGAGATTCAGGATTCAACTCAGCCTACTTGACATGGCGAAAATCATAAAAAGATATCTTCAACCAGACTAGTCTCAAGAGCTATCATGACAAGATTTTAATTCAAGTTTAGCATTTTTAATCACCTTAGCATGGCAAAGACTAAACTACACATAAAAAGTCATGATAGATCTAGCAATTTAGCATAAATCATGGCAAGATGTAAAACAGTGAAAACAGATCATAAGGGATAATAAACAAGGCTCCATTTGATCATAATGCAATGCAGAAAGAATTGCACGAAAAACCAGATTCCCTTCAGAAAGAGATGCATCTTTTAATTCAGTTGAGTTAAGACAAAAATAAGAACTGGAATAACCAGAACGAACTCCCCCTGAACCAAAGGAACAAAAACGAGAATCTGATAAGAAAAACAGAAAAGAAAGTCCTTTAGAGCATAGAAAAGATATAGAGAAAACTATCGCTCAGACAGGTTCTTATCTACCCCATATGATTCTAGGACTATCAGCTGATCAACTCATACACTAAGGAGCAAACACTGTCCCTGTCTACCCAAGGGTGGCCCGACCCCTGATAGAACCTATAAGAAGTGAGTAAGCTCTACTTAGAGAAGGAAGAGACAGCTAATAAGCAGCATCCTAGAAGCACAAGATAAGAAATAACAGTCAAAGCAATTTGGCAAGAGAAACATTCTAACCTATGTTGGAAGGACTTCGACCTTAAATATTAAAGGAAATGCAACCAGAAAGGAGTAATAGTAAAAATATAATATAATATAATATAATACAGTAGTAGCACATAGCTCCCCCTCACAACAGTCCGTAAGGACAAACCACCCCAAGCTCTCCCCGCAGAGCTGAAAACCGAGAGCTGTCCAGAGGCTTAGTGAAGATATCAGCCAACTGGTGCTCACTTTCCACAAACTGGAGCACAATGTCACCCTTCTCTACATGGTCTCGAAGAAAGTGATATCTGATATCAATATGCTTGGTCCGAGAATGTTGCACTGGGTTCTTGGCAATGCAAATCGCACACGTGTTATCACAAAAGAGTGGAACACAGTCGATAGCTAACCCAAAGTCCTGCAGGGTCGAGACCATCCAAAGCACTTGGCTACAGCAACTGGCTGCAGCAACGTACTCGGCCTCTGCAGTGGACTGCGCAACACCGGATTGCTTCCTTGACGACTAGGAGACAAGAGAAGTGCCAATGAATTGGCAAGTGCGGAAGTGCTCTTCCTATCTATCCCTGACCCGACAAAATCTGCATCGGAGAAGGCTCTAAGAGATAGACAAGAAGAAGAAGAGTACGGATACCATAGTCAATGGTAGCTCGAAGGTACCGAAGATGCGCTTCACCGCTTTGACGGTGAGATACGCGAGGAGAAGCTCAAACCGAGCACAAAGACACACAGAGAAATGTATGTCCGGTCTCGAGGTGTGAGGTACAAGAGAGAGCCAATCATGCTCTGAACTCCTTTTGGTCAATGAGTTCGCCGTCTTCATCCGGATCAGAGCGGTTGTAGATGCCATCGGAGTTGATCTTGGCTTTCCATCATTCATGTCGAGCGCTTGGGAGGTCTCGAGTGTATTTGCCTTGATGAAGAAAGGTACCCTCCCGAGTTTGTTTGATTTGGAAGCCAAGGAAGAAGCTCAACTCGCCCATCATGCTCATCTCAAATTCCGAGCTCATAACATCAGAAAACTGAGACACGAGAGTATGTGAGGAGCCGCTAAAGATGATGTCGTCCACATAGATCCGGGCGAGCAAAAGATCGGTGCCAAGGCGGCGGATGAACAAGGTCTTGTCAATTTTACCCATCTCAAAACCATGACTCGTGAGATAGGACTTAAGCCTTTCATACCAAGCTCGGGAGCTCGCTTGAGTCCATACAAAGCTTTGGAAAGCTTTGTAGACATGGTTAGGGTATTTGGGGTTCTCGAAACCAGGAGGCTGTCTGACATAGACTTCTTCCTCAATAAGGCCATTGAGGAAGGCACTCTTGACATCCATCTGGTAAAGCTTGAAACCCTTAGAAGCTGCAAAGGCAAGCAGGATCCTAATGGCTTCAAGTCTAGCTACAGGGGCAAAGGTCTCTTCGAAATCTAGACCCTCAACTTGAGAGTACCCCTGAGCTACCAGCCTAGCCTTGTTTCGAATGACTAACCCATCTTCGCTTTGTTTGTTCTTGAACACCCATTTGATCCCAATGATATTGTGACCTTGAGGGGGCTCAACAAGAGACCAGACCTTGTTTCTTTCAAAGTTTTCCAACTCCTCATGCATAGCGTTTGTCCAAGACTCGTCAGATAGAGCATGACAAACGTCTTTGGGCTCAAATGAGGCGACGAAGGCAGAATGAAGACAGAAAAGAGACAAGCCAGCTTTGGAACGTGTGACACGCTCGAAGAGGTCTCCAATTATCTGCTCTGAAGGATGGTCCTTTTGAATGTGTCTTGGAGGTCCAGGGTGAGATGAAGAAGTGGCCTCTACCTCATGAGCAGATGAGATAGGAACAGAGCCACTAGCTTGGAAGAAGCGAGAAGGTAAGGCGATCTCCTCAGTCTTGTGGAAGAAGGCACCTCAAGAGGAGGAGGAAGAACTGGATCAGGTAGACAGCCCTCATCTCCGTCTTCCTCTTCGTCCACAAAGATTGACTCAAACTGCTCTAGAGAACCTGAGATATCAGGCCTAGTCCCCGGACTGGCCTCATCGAAGGTCACTTCACAGGTTTCTATCATTTTACTAGACTCGCAGTTCCAGACTCTATAGGCACGAGAAGAAGTCGAGTAACCCAGAAAGATCCCATCACAAGATCGTGACTCGAACTTATCTAGGTTCCCAGACTTCAGAATAAAACACTTGCAACCAAACACACGAAAATGCGAGACGCTGGGTTTTCGCCTATATCTCAGCTCATAAGAAGTGCGATGCAAGAGTGCAGAAGAAAAACTCATTAGAAACATGACAAGCGGTAGCAATTGCCTCATTAAAACTTCCTAGGTGTAGAGTACTCATCAAGCATCGTCCGGCCATCTCGACCAAGGTGCGGTTCTTCCTCTCCACAACGCCATTTTGTTGGGGGCGTATGGAGACGAGAGGCGGTGCTCTACACTGTCTCACCACAAAACTCTCAAAGTAGGAATTCTTGAACTCGGTGCCATTATCGGTCGAATTGCTCGTAATGCACAGGGAGCTCAACAGAAAGCCTACTAAAAGACCACGAAAAGAGTAAGCGTCTCATTCTTGAGGCTAAGAAAAACACCCAAGAGTACCTCGAGAAGTCATCGACCACAACAAGAATATACCACTTCCCACTGCTTGATGCACTCATTTGGACCAAGCTGTATCCATATGGGCGATTGTCACAGTGCATCGATCATTATCCTTTGGATTGGAGAGTGAAGCGGCAACCATCTTGCCGTGCGGCATGGAGAGCAAACCAGATCCTTGACCATCTTGAGTTTTGGCAAACCACGAATGAGATCGTGACCGTGACTCGTGTCAAATGATCAAAGCCTATATGACCTAGTCTCCTATACCGAAAGTCAAATCACGGATTGAAGCAATTAAACAGGAGAGGATCACGGAAGATCGAGAAAATCAGCACGAAAGATCCTCCCATATCGAGAAATCCATAAACTAGACTACCCAAAGAATCAAGAATTTTGCAATTGTTTTTCTTAAAGCTCACCAGAACCGTCATCGGTAAGGTGAGAGGCGAAAGCGATTATCTGCAGCTTACTTACTAAGGCAACATCTTTTAAAATAAAGGAATCATTAATGCTCACAAGTACCTTTAGCGATGACACGCCCAAATGAAGCATCTCGAAGGTGATCGTCTCATCACCGGAGCACGGGCTAGGGAAGAAAACCAACGAGAATCTCCGGTCATATGGCGAGAACAACCGAGTCTACAATCCGGACCTTTCCTTCCCGGCCGTGACCACGAGTCAAGCAGAGTAAAGTCTCGATCTTGGGGTGAATCAACGATGATTTTGGCACCCAATCTTGAGTAACACGGCGACAGATGAAGTAGTCAAGCAAGACTGACCTCTATCTACCCTACGCTCTCTGTCACTCAACAAGTCAGAAGGTGCGTATGCGGACTGAAGGCATTCTTGAATCCACCGCTATGGAAGAGCGAGTAGGAATTCTGGCAACATGCTGATCACGCCGCGGGTAGACATCTCGAAAGGGAAACCGAGATCTACCCTCAAAGCGATGGAAGTTACGACCGAAGGGAGCATGAGGACGAAAATCAGAAAAATCAGAAAAGCCAAGTCCTCGATGCTGCCCTAAAACATCAGTTGAATCAAACCTAGACCTCGTGTTGGTCTTGGGTGCACTCATAGTCTGGGGCTGACCATGAATGTACCTAACAGACTCAGCACGATCTCTACGCGCGATCTTGGCGTGCCTGAAGCAGTGATAAACTAAATGTCCATCCTTCTGACAGAAGATGCAATGATACTTCGCCTTCTGAGGGGCCGAAGCTGTAGGTGGAATCACCTTGCTGTCAGAAATCCTTTGAACAAAACCCGCTGACTTAAAATTGACTTTCTCAGTCCTGGGCTTAGTTTTGATCACACCTGGTGCTATGGATTTGAGCACGACAGGTGGATGCTTCCTCATATCCTCATGGATATCATATCCTAGACCCTGATTAAATCTGCAAATTTTAGATTTGTCTAGAATGAGATTAAGCTTCTTCTTGCCTCCTACAAACCTCTCGAGAGTGTTCATAAGATACTGACACTCCCGAAAGAGAGAGGTGCAAGAAGAGCAGGGGGAAGAAGAACCAGCAGAAGGTAAGGGAGCAGAAGAAGAACCAACAGCAGAGGAAAGATTGGCTTGTGCATGCACAGCCGACTTTGGGGGGACAGTCCTACTCCTAGCAGATTGGTTCACGTTGCTAGGCGTCTCTACCAAACCCTTAGACTTCTTCCCAGCACACACAATACAAGCAGATGATTGTGTCGCTAGAAGGTCCTTAGTTAGCTTCACACATTTTTCATCCAAAGCAACCAAATCACATTTTAGTTTATTACATTGATTGCATGGTGAGCTAACAAGGTCCTTAGAAGCATATTGAGCCAATTTGTTACTATGATCAATCATTTCTTGAAACTGCTTGGATACAGATTCTAGTTCAGCAGTTAACTTAGGACAGTTTAAACAAGAAACAATAGGCTCTAGTAGCGCAGCTTGAAATTCAGCAATTTTGTGATCTGCCCATTTTAGGTTCATCTTGAGTTTATTACAATTTTCACAAGTCTCAGGCAGATCAAGCAACATGGTATAAAGACCTCTAAACGAATTGTCCTTAACCTCACATGAGGTGCAGGCAGTAGCCTCAACAATAGTAGATGAAGGAGATGCTACTCTACTCATCTCTAATTCAGCAAGAAGGCTAATGTTCTCTACTTTAATCATGTCAAGTTCAGAGGACACACTATCATGCAAGGTCCTTAGTTTTTCCATGTCATCAAGCAAAGCACAGCATGTGTCACAATCATCACGGGAGGGAGCAGATGTAAGTAAAGAAAACTCCCGTGATAGTCTAGCTACTTCCTTCTCCAACTCAGCACACTTAGCCCTAGACTTAGCATGAAATCTACCTAGCTTAAGAAAAGCATCATTAAGCTGGTCATAAGTGGGACTAACCTCATCGGAGTCGGATCTATTTCATTGTCGCTCGATTCGCCCGAGGGCCATGAAGCACATTAGGAGAAGTTGCCGTCATCCTTGGGATCATGATCGTCCTTCCCATCATCGTCACTCCACCCTCCACCTCATTTGGTGTCCGGTTCGTCGAGGCGGTGAGGACGCGATGGAGCAACTTCTTTGCCTTCCCAAAGTTGCGGAACTTCTTCTTGCCTTGGTCAGTCTTTGAGGGCTTCGTGTTGCGGTTCTTGTCGATGTAGTCGTTCTTGCTTGGACCGCCATAGTCACCTTTGCCCTTCCCACTTGGGACGGTTTGCTCGGATGTGGTTGGGGCCACCACACTCGAAACAAATCACAGGACCTCCTCTTTTCCATCCCTCCTCCTCTTGTAAGCATGGGAAAACTTTCGAGCTAGGAGGGCTAGTGTTCATCCTCAAGTCGCTCTAGCGATCATCGGTTATGTCACGAGAGCGACTAGGAGAACCCGCGTATCGACTCGAGAAGAAGATCAGAGGTGGGATCAATGACTAAAGCCATCATTGTGACTTGACCTTGAGAGACAATGTCAATCTCGTGAGTCTTGAGATGCGAGTAAAGCGCATCAAGAGTCGTGGTCGAGAGGTCCGTGCTATCTTTGATGGTAGTCACTTTCATCTCCCAAACACGAAGATCAAGTGCGAAAGCATCATCGTTGAGCGTTATCCGAGTCGGGGTATGTAAGACCGACCGCTCGGAGGTTGCTCAAAATCTTGTGAAAACGCGAAAAGCACTCGTCAAGAGATTCACCGACAAGCATTTCAAATTTCTTTGTATTCTCGCTGAACCGGTCTTGTCGAACCGTTTTAATCTGGGTGGTGCCCTCATGGTATGCATCGAGGTCACCCGGATGTCGTAAGCGTAAATCAAATGAGAGATGCGATCAAACTCATACGCTCAAACCACGAATGATAATGTTCCTTGCCTTAGCGTTTGCCTCAACATCGGGCATGTTTCCCACATTGATGTTTTCATCGGCGAACAAACAAATCTAACCTTCACCTTTCTCCAGATGGCATACCCCTGAGCCTGGATGTAAGTTTCCATTCGGCTCTTCCAGAAGGGGTAATCCAGGCCATCAAAGACTGGAGGCTTGGTGGAATACTTGTCCGTTGCCATGGCTCAACCGACCGGTTAAGATCTATAAAGAAGAGCTAACCGGCTCTGATACCAATTGAAGGACCGAAATGGCAACAGAGGGGGGGTGAATGGTGCCTAAAATTAATAACTCCCCTTTACTGTATTTAAACAAGCCTACAAAGATCTCTGGAGATCTAAAGAAAGTAAATGAAGCAAGATCAAATAACAAAAATAAGCCTCGGTCGTTTCTTCCGAAATCGGAAGCTCGGCCGATGAAGTGCGGAAGTTCCGCTTGCGGTAGTTCCGCTGTGTAAAATCGGAAGCTCCGATTATCCTGACCGAAGAACAGAACGCTCGGGTTTTTGGCCAAAAATCCAAACTACTAAATCTTGAATGCTCTTCTCAGGTCAAGTTTCACAGGACATCATCCTAAACACCATCTTGACCTTATGGAGAAGAATCGCAAACAAAGATTCAATAAACAAGCCAAAATCGGATTACTTGAAGAAGGGGCAAGAAAGACCAAAAACCACGATAGACAAGATTCTCTGATTCTTAGTACATGAAACTTTAAGGATACATTAGCAATATCAAAACGACTCTAGGTATCAAGTTTCAAGCTATTTCATAGGACGAATCAAAAGATACATAGAAACCCTAAATATTCAACAAGAACAGGAAGGGAATAAAGAGGCACAAACAAGTAATCAAAACTCAGAGTTTCATTGATAGAAGCCAAGAGATTACAGAGGAAACACAGAGGAATGATTACAAGGATTTTCAGTTCATTCTCTCCAAACCAACAAACTCTCAAAAAGCAAAACAAAAACTTTAGCTAGAGCTAATCCTAATTTTCTCCCTCAAAATCTAACCCTAACACCAGGGGTTGAGCTCTATTTATAGCCTTTGCTTAATGGGCCTCCAACCCATTAAGCCCGCTACACCCGAACGGAACCGCCTCCACTTGTGCCGCTTTGCGAAATTCCCATTTCGCCCCTTGCGCACCTTCTGGAAGCCTCCCGTACGCCTTGCTGTCCTTGACACGCAACCACCTCAAGATTCACGCCGTCTTCGACACATCCGACCGTTCTAACCTCAACGCTGCCTGCGCCTAGTCCGATCACCTCGTGTCTCGCCACGACTTCATCTCGATGTCCTGCAGTCAACACAGACAAAAACACATCACATAGCATTGCACAATATCATAGCATCAACATTTGTATAAGACTCAAACTCATACAGAATCAAAATCACAAAATATCCTTCTCTGCACAGTTCTGGACACAATCGGAAGTTCCGCACTTTACCTTGCGGAAGTTCCGATTTCCGGAACGTCCGCACTTGTCAGGCTTATCGGAAGTTCCACGCTTAACATTGCGGAACTTCCGATCTTCGGAACATCCGCCTTTCCAGATTTTCAAAACCGATTAACACCTCAGAGTAACACGAAACGTCAGTATTATCGGACACTCCGCCACCCTAGGTGAGGAAGTTCCGATTTCCTTTAGCCGAACTCAAAACCCAGGTTAATCGGAAGATCCTATTTCCAACGCCTAGTTCTGATTATCGGAACTTCCGCTCCATACACAGCGGTAGTTCCGATTTTCCTGATTTAGCACAGAAACAGTCTAAACCTAAAAACTCAACTCTCAACCTATTCAACACGATGTCAAATACTCATCACTCAGAATGGAGGACCTCTCACATGGTCTCTCAACACCGTTGACCGATCGTGAAGGGGTTTCTGTGCCGAGTCCATCATGTCGTAGAACGCCTGTGCGGCTGCCTCCATCTCCTCCTTCTCACGTCCCTCATCGAACTGTCCTTGGTGAAAGTCATCTAACATGTCTGCTACCCCGGCATCAGCATCATAAGCCTCGACGCGTGGTCTCACCACCTCCTCTCTCATACGATGGGCTTCACCATGGTGGACCCACCGGGTGTAGTCCGGCGTAAATCCATTCTTCAAAAGATGTTTACCCATGTCCACCTTGTTTACCCTTCTCCTGTTTCCACATTTGCTGCAGGGACACAAAACTAGACAATGTCCTTTAGTAGCCTTGCCAAATGCACGGTTCAAGAAAGCATCGGTCTTGTTCATCCATTCCGTGGTGTAATCACTCTGACTTCTCCGGCCCGTGTACATCCAATGACGGTCATCCATCCTCTAACATATGTATCAGCGATTAATGTAACCATCAATTGCATCTACGGGAGACGCCTAACTGGGTTACGTGATCTACGACCATGATACGAAAAGAGGGGTTATACCTAGGGTGGCGGTGGAGTCAGGCTAGCGGGGCCGTGGCGGGTCGGTGCAGTGGCGAGGCGACGCTATGCAGGCAGACCGGCACGGCGTCGGGAACTCCGACTCGGCTCCGACGGGCTCTTCTCTGCAAAAATGGAACAAAATATTGTCATTTAAAAAAATAAGTTGCATTCAAGATTAGCTAACCAAACTATCCAGGCTAACATGTGGGTAGATTAATTCATATGTTAAGTTAACAATGATCTTTTGAAAGAAAGCAATGTCCCACTATATAGATACTATCATATCTCCAGTCATCCAATCAGTAATTGATGATCTTAACTTCAGCAGGTAACTAATTGATCTTAGCACTCGCGACTAGGGATGGCAATCGGGCGCGGCGGGTACGGGTAGTGCTCGCCCATACCCATACCCGCGGCCCTAATTTCCCCCCACGGGCATGCCCGCGAAGGACAACGGGCGAAGAACCTCGCCCATACCCGTCGCCCGCGGGTAGGGATGGCAATCGGGCGCGGCGGGTACGGGTAGTGCTCGCCCATACCCGTACCCGCGAAGGACGACGGGCGAAAAACCTCGCCCATACCCGTCGCCCGCGGGTACCCGTCGCCCGCGGGCATACCCATTTACCCGCGAATAACGCATCACCGCCCGTGGGTACCCATCGCCCGCGGGCATACTCATTAGTCATCACAAAAACAATGCATACATCAAGTTCATTTCAATTCACATCAATATTGCATCATACATTCAACAACTAATAAAGTTCATCACAATTCACACATCAAGTTCAACAAATAAAAAGAAAATACAAACTGCGATTCCCCCATTTAGCAATTTGTTTAATCCTTTCACTTGTGGCTTACTGTTACATGGGAATGCCCCTTGTAACCATAAAATCTCACCACACAAACCAAACCCAGACCACCAAATTTCACTTCTGGCTTCCTTCAAGGCAGCCCTTACTAATCTGTTCGCTATTCCCTGCAATAATTATTTCGCATAAACTTGGTGTTATTTCATTGCCTAACAGATCATTCATACGTGGAGAGATTCCCCCATGACGGCAATGACGGCAATATCGAATGCTGTTAATGTTATATCAAAACTTACCGTTCTTGGATTCTTGAAGACAATTTGCACAGCAGCGTCGTCGCTGAGATGCTCCCAAAGACCGTCTGAAGCAAATATCAGATACAGGTCATTTGGTTTCAGCTTCCGAACTGGTGAAAAGCATGGTGAAAACGTGGTGAAAATATTCTTAATTATGGTCGGCCGGTTTCCTGAAAACGTGGTGAAAAGCATTTCATTTGTGAGATAGTGACATCTTTAACCTCTTAACCATCGTCAACTGCATAACAATCTAGCTAAAACGAAGGTAGCAGAACAAATTGTAGCATCCACAAGACTGCCACATTCCTATATGCTCACCTGAGGGGAGACGGGAGGCGCGGTGGGCGTCTGGCGGTGGAGAAGGCCGGGACCGGGAGGGGAGACGGGAGGCGCGGTGGGCGATGGGAGATCTGGCGGTGGGAGGCGTCTGGCACTCTGGCGGTGGGAGATCTGGCGGTGGAGACGGCCGGGACCGGGAGGGGAGACGGGAGGCGCGGTGGGCGTCTGGCGGTGGAGACGGCCGGGACCGGGAGGGGAGACAGGAGGCGCGGTGGGCGATGGGAGATCTGGCGGTGGGAGGCGTCTGGCACTCTGGCGATGGGAGATCTGGTGGTGGAGACGGCCGGGACCGGGAGGGGAGTCGGGAGGCGCGGTGGGCGATGTAAGATCTGGAAGTGGGACGCCTGGCGGGGGACGGCCGGGACCGGGAGGAAGGCGGAGGGCCGCGCAGGCGATGGGAGGCGGTGGGAAGCGGCTGGAAGTGGGAGGCCGGGAGGGGGACGGGCGTCACGGCCTCACGGGCCGCCGGACGGCGCGGCGGGCAAGATCAGGAGAATGGAGTCAGGAGTCAGGACTTGGGCCGGACGGCGCGGCGGGCGATGGGAGGCGGTGGGAGAGTGGAGACGTCACGGGAGGTAGGGGAAGACGGTGGCTGGTGGGAGAGTGGACTGGAGACGGGAGCGTCAGGAGGTAGGGGAAGAGGGAAGACGGTGGCCGGTGGCCGGTGCGAGTGGGAAGAGCCGAAGAGGGGAAGTGCGTGTGTGTGTGCGTGTGTGCGTGTGTGCTCTAGGTCATAATGAGAAAGTTTGCCGAGTGCCCGAGATCCGGCACTCGGCAAACAATTTTTTTTTTAATATCTTTGCCGAGTGTCGGATCAGGAGGGCACTCGGCAAAGAGCCAAGTTCGCATATGATGGAGAGTTCTTTTTAAAAAAATTAACAAAACCCCTTTGCCGAGTGCCGTGCCCTGGCACTCGGCAAACGTTTCTTTTCTTTTTTTAATTTTGGCCTCCAAATTTTTTGTGCAGCCCTCCTACAGTACCAGGTACTCTATGTTAGGATTTGGTACATTTTTGTGGCTTTTTGTTATATTTAGTTAATTTATTTCATTTACTATAATTATTTCGGAAAATACAAATTTGAACTGCACGTGCATCGAATAATGGAATTTAATGATTCAAAAAATGGTAGTCATGTTATTGAGTGTAGTGTGAGGCCGTATCCAGGAACGGACCCGAAATTTCGAACATCTTGTTGACGAAACATGACCGTGAACCGGCGGGCGAAGTGTTTTTAAATTCTATAAAAAGCAAACAAAGTCCGAAAATTATGAAACTTGTGGAGATGTCATGATATCATATGTGGAGGCTGTGAAAAAAATTTGAGAAGGTTTCGTGCACGTTATCAAATACGATGCTTTCAAACCAGGACATCTCCATCTGGGATATTAGTATCACATGTGCATGGCGCGCTAGCTAGGGGCACTAGCTAGGGGGCACCTGGTGCATGGCCTGCAGTCCAAGATATCGTCCATATATCAAAAGCACCACTCGTAGCCTCACAGGCCTCGTCGGCCTGCTTGTTTTTTGTTGCGCGCGTGGCATACAGGATTTGCCGTTGGGCACACTCAGGCCGCCAGCCCTCATCAACGGGCCAAGCCAGAGAATTCTTGTGACGCTCTCGAGTTTTTGACACGCTCGTCGTCCCTGCCCCCAAATTCCCCGACGTTTTTACCAACGAAAGAGGCAGCAGGATCACGACACGAGCGCGCTGGCACACCTGCATCGGCACCATAGCCTTGTTCGTCTATTGTTGCTGCATGTGGTGCCGCATGCGGATGTGTAGTGTACGTGCTAGTTAGTGTTCCACTTCCACCCCCGGTGTGGAGAACTGGAGAAGAGGATTACAGTCATCCAGGCGGCGATGAATGAATTGTGAAAGCTTGTATGCTTTTGGGGAGAATAATACGCACCGTTTGCATTGATCTGTTGAGAATAAATAGTACAAGATA
The DNA here is from genome assembly GCA_036346395.1 of Hsuehochloa calcarea. Lineage (NCBI taxonomy): Eukaryota > Viridiplantae > Streptophyta > Magnoliopsida > Poales > Poaceae > Hsuehochloa > Hsuehochloa calcarea. The sequence continues at coordinate 53,341,809 of CM070597.1, forward strand.
CAAGCATAACTGGAGGGTTTAGTCTACAATCCAATTCAGCAGTAGAGTAATAACTTAATTACAGCGCAATTCACCTCTCTCTCTCTCTCTCTCTCTGACATTTCTCAAATTTAAGGATCGCCATTAGCCAGTTTGGTTGGAGATGGCCAAGATGATAATGACGTTGAGACCAGATTAGATTAGAGGTGCCGAGCTTCGTTGCGGCGCTGATGCTAAACTAAGCACTATTGAAGAAGCATGTTCCACGAGGCAGGGGCTGGAGCGGTTTCGTACGTTAAAGGAGGATAAGTCAAAGGTCCATGTGTTTCGTTCCGATGTTGCAACAGTTCACATGCGATGTTCAAGTGATAAGGCAAGATGTGAATAAATTCAAACTTATTAGCCGACCAAAATCAAAATTATTAAATTAGTTGAACAAAAATTAAATAGGAATAAAGAACAATCACGGACGGTTTTTAGTTGTAATCGTCTGTAAAGGGTCACTATCACAGACGGTTTCTAACCAGAACCGTATGTAGTAGTAGTATATTATAGACGGTTCTTGGTTGAAACCGTCTGTGATACTATTATATCACAGATCAACCAAGAACCGTCCGTGATACTATTATATCACAGATCAACCAAGAACCGTCTGTGATATACTACTACTACTATCACATACGGTTCTTGGTGAAACCCGTATATAATAAACCTTCTGTGATAATCAACTGTCATCACAAACATACAAATTCAGACGGTTCAAAATTATGATAACGGTTCTAAACTGTCTGTAATTAACTTTTGTGTAGTAGTGTAAGCTAGCTAAGATTGAAATAAACAAGCACGCACGCCTGTGATTCCCATTGCTACCTCTCTATAAATAGAGACCGGCAGAAAGAGCAGGCCACGTTCGAACTTAGTAAAGCATATATTGCGACCAATCAGGAAACTGTGACCAATTTGTAACCGATCGAAATGGGTGCGAGCAAGGGGGTTGCTGGTCCTACTGCGGCTGCTCCTGCTGCGGCTGCTCCCAACCAGGAGATGGGCGACCCAGCGGTGACCGCTGCCGCCTATCTGCCCTCCGTGTGGGGCGACTACTTCGTCACCTACATCCCTCCCCTCTCACAGGCAGGCAACACACGCATGCTACATATATTATTATTAGTAGAGATATATATACTACTCCATATGTATATCCGTTCAAATACGCTAATAATACGCACGTACTTGTGACGTCATGCAGAGGTCGGAGGAATGGATGAGAGAGCGAGCGGGTCAGCTCATGGGGGACGTGCGCCGGATGTTCGAGGCCGGCAAGGGAGCCATGAGCGTGGCCGGTGCGGCGACGTTTGTGGACACGCTCGAACGTCTCGGCGTAGACAACCACTTCCGCGACGAGATCGGCGCGGCGTTGAGCCGTGTCAGCGGCGAGCAGCCCGACTCTGGCGGCTCCCATCATGACCTCCATGTCGTCGCCCTTCGGCTTCGTCTACTTAGGCAGCATGGGTTGTGGGTATCTGCAGGTAGTTGCGTACAAGCTGAGCTAATGGATCATCCTTTTAAACACGGATCGTGTACATGTTTTTTGCTTCGTTACCTGCCGCGCTTATATTCAATTTAACAGTCGATTTTTCAGAAGAAAACTTTCCTGTAAAACCCTTCTAACTCCTCCCTTCTCAAATAGACGTTTTAGAATGCCAAGCTTGTAAACCCTTGACAACTAATATAAACAAAATTATTTAGATTTGTCACATGGAAATTATATTGGTAGATTTATTGTAAAAAAAATGCTTCCATATCATCATATTTTTATTAATTTTTACTAACATGTAATTACAAAAAGGTAGGTAGCTAGTGATGAAATGTGTGTATTGGAAACCATGTTGATGTCCAAAATGATAACTAAAAAACAAGATAGATAGTGGGTGTTAGATAATTAAGATGTGTGTGTATGATATTTATATTTTTCAACATTAATTTATTTCATTGATTGTTATTTCACATACCATCCATGCGCTTCAAAACAAAGCACGCTGTATCGATCTGATAACAAATATACTCATGCAGTTCATATGAGTTTTTAATTGGTGTGCATGTGCAGATGTATTCGACAAGTTCAGAGACGACACGGGCAGTTTCAGTGCAAGCCTAAGCAGTGACCCGAGGGGGCTGCTGAGCTTGTACAACGCTGCTCACATGGCGACACCCGGCGAGGCCACCCTCGACGACGCCATCGCCTTTGCGAGGCGCCACCTCGTGGCCATGAAAGGCGAGCTCAGGTCACCAGTGGCGGAGCAAGTCTCCCGTGCCCTCGACATCCCTCTCCCACGGTTCCCGAGGCGGATAGAGACGATGCATTTCATTGCTGAGTATGAGCAGGAGGAGACGCACGACGGCACGTTGCTAGAGCTGGCAAGGCTTGACTTTAATCTCGTGAGGTCTCTTCACCTCAAGGAGCTCAAGGCCCTCTCCTTGTAAGTTGATTAATTTCTTATTTGTTTCATGTCAATTCCCTCGTCTTCACCACTGATACGAACTAATATAATTTGTTCGGGTACATTTCGATCCGATCTACAGGTGGTGGAGATATCTTTACGACATCGTAAAGCTAAGATATGCTCGGGACCGCCTAGTGGAGAACTACTTCTGGGCATGTGGAGTGTTCCATGAGGAGGAGTACTCTCGCGCGCGAATCATGTTTGTAAAGACATTTGGACTCATATCCCTGTTGGATGACACATATGATGTCCACGCTACCTTGGAGGAGTGTCACAAACTCAACGAAGCTATTCAAAGGTAGGATAATCTATATATATCTACAAACAAGTAGTGATATTCAAGGTATCTCCCATGCTTTGGAGGTCTAAAAAATCCCACAATAATCCTTAAAATGGAAAACATAAAAATTCCTAGAAATTCTCTTATTAATCAAGATAAAAAGAGAAAGATCTACGCATTTTGGTGGGGCCGGATTACAATAATGTAGATTAATCTAAAATAAATAATAAATTCTCTCGTTAATGAAGAGAAAAGGAGAAGATTTATACCACTTATTTTTTATCGGGCTGGATTATAACGGTGTAGATTAAATGTATATAAATATTTACAAATGTTACAATTGTAAAATAAACACAACTATATTTTTCAAAGGAATTAGAGATATATAACGAATACAAGATGTTGCAGTATGTAGTAGCACAATTGTGCATGAAATTCTGCTAGTTTATTAGGAAATTCAAATAGGGACATAGGCAAAGAGTACTAGTTCATTGAAACTGGTGGTTGTTGATCTAGCTAATCTATCTTTGTATATATATCATAATCTGCAGATGGGATGAAGGCGCGGTTACTATTCTACCAGAATACATGCACATGTTTTACATCAAACTGTTTAGCAGCTTTAAAGAGTTCGAGGATAGTTTGCTGCCAAACGAGAAGTACCGGATGTCTTATTTCAAAAGAGTGGTACAACTACTAGTAAATTAACTGCGTCGATATATACATGCAAATATTAATCCATTCAATTCATTTATTTCATTTTACGTGCATGCACTTATATCGTAACCATAGGTTTATTTTAAAGGTATTGACTACAAGGGATAATTCATATTATACCACTCCAAACAATAGCAATCACTGGGATACCACTCCAAATATTTTTCTTCAAGGAATACCACTCCAAAGATGTTTAGATTAACACAATATCATTTCTCCTCGTTTCCCCGGTTTTAATTCATTTTGCACCTTTCGTCCCGTGTGAAAAGATATTTTTTTGCCCCCAATCACACCCACCTGCGCATGGGATGGTGCGAGCCAACTAGCCCGACAATGATCATGTCTAGACCTGACATTGTGTAATAGATGTTATGTATGCCACTTAAGGGATCCCTTTAAGTAATTTTTGCTATAGTATGTGTCAGTTGTGATCTGCAAACTTTAGGACAGATATTTTGTATTTGTTTATTTTAGATGCTTAGGAATGGATGGTCTTTTGTACATTTGTTTTCAATGCAGTTGTATTCCATGAATTATGTATGTTCACTGGAGTTTTATTATAGTCGTCACTTCTCTTGAAGTCGATATCTCACACCAAATTAAAGACACAAAGCATTGCAACGAAACAACAACACTAACCGGGGGCAAATTAAGATGTCCTTTTGCATGGCTCAAAAGTGGCAAAACGAATTAAAACAGGAGAAACGAGAAAATTCTACTTGTGAATGTAGATATCTTTATAGTGGTATTATCTGAAGAAAAATGTTTTAGTGGTATTCGAGTGGTTACCAGCGTTTGGTGTGGTATAATATGAACTATCCCTTGCTATAATTAACCGCGTGTTTCCTTTGTGCAGTACAAATTGCAGTCCGAATATTACCTCAAGGAGGCCAAATGGTCCGATCAGAACTACCAGCCAAGCTTCAAAGAGCACATGGATGTGTCGGTCACATCGGCAGGCCTGCTGACGCTATCAGTCCTATCGATGGTGGGCATGGGAGTCGGGACAAACAAGGAAGCATTTGAGTGGGCAATTGGTATACCCGATGCCATCAACGCCAGTGGAGAGATCGGTCGCTTCCTCAATGACACCGCTGCTCACAAGGTGCCTATCCCAATCGTACTGTATATATTTGAAATTGAAAATCTAGCTAGCATTTCCTTCTTGCAAAGAGTAAAATCGCATATCAATTCGTAAATTCTACCAAGTTTATAAAAAGAAATGCATATAATTTATTATCTGTACTAGTAAAAAGGGTTGTTGAAGAAAACAGGGATCACCAAGAATTCTAGTTACCCCCGGTCACAGGAGATCTCGATAAATAAAAACCGGTCATAAGTTTGAAACCAAATTTTGAATTCGAATTCAGCAACCAGCAGAAAATTTCGGTAACTGGACAAAAAATTCCGGCTATCAGCTTGAATTAAATTGTGGCCGTTTTAGTTAATTAATTTTTGCCTTGTTCGTTGGGGTTGCTGAGAATTTGTTATTGACTCGGAGAGTTGAGATAAACCTGAGCAGAGTTCTGTATAGGATCAATAGAATGGAATCGAAGATAAGTTGTGTATAGAATCAATAGAATCGAATCGAAGTTCAGAGTTGACACCAGACCGAGTGGGGCTCTAGTGGATTTTATGTCTTGAATTAGGAAGGATAATCTACAAACCTCTGGACGTTACGCCTGATCTTAGGCTAATAAAAGATACATGTATGTGCGCATCTCACCATGCATTTATCACACACGCAGCTGGGGAAGGCCAAGAAGGACATGGCCAGCTCCGTGGAGTGCTACGCGAAGGAGCACGGCGTGACTGGGGAGGAGGCCGTGGCGGCGCTCCGCGCGCTAGTGGAAGGCGGGTGGAGGACGATCAACCGGGCGCGCATGGTGGTGAAGCCGGCGTTGGTGCCGACGGCGCAGATGGTGTTGAACCAGACGAGGATGCTGGAGATCATATACCTCGGCGGCAGGGACGCCTACACCTTCGCCGGCGACCTCAAGGACCTTGTCTTCTCCCAGTTCCTCAAGCCCGTCCCCTTTAATTAAGTAACACGTACGTACGTACGTACGTACGTATAAATGCCTGCGTGCATGCAACTGTCGTCCATTCTCTATATTGCTGCTACGAATAATCTGTAATCCATCAGCTGGATGCTACGTGCTCCTGAGTCCTGATCATCAAGAGCGTAAGTATTGCGATAGGGATAAAGCAAAATTAAGATATGTATGGGTAGAGCCTACCTACGGATGAAAATAAACACACCGCATCTTTTGTATCCAAGCTGTGCTTTGCTTAACTTAAGTCGACGCTTGATCGCACAAATTTAATTGACCAGTAGAGTAATAACTTAATTACAGCGCAATTCACCTCTCTCTCTCTCTCTCTCTTGCATTTCTCAAATTTAAGGATCGCCATTTGCCAGTTTGGTTGGAGATGACCAAGATGATAATAACGTTGAGACCAGACTAAATTAGAGGGGCCGGGCTTCGTTGCGGCGCTGGCGCTAAAGTTTAAACACTATTGAACAAGCACGTTCCACCGGGCAGGGGCAGGACTGGAGTGGTTTCGTACGATAAAGGAGGATAAGTCAAACGTTCATGCGTTTGGTTCAATGTTGCAACAGTTCACACGGCATGTCAAGTGATAAGGCAAAATGTTAATAAATTCAAACTTATTAGCGGACCAAAATCAAAATTACTAAATTAGTTGAATAAAAATATATTGTTAAGTTACATGCACTAATTAACCAATTCATCCAAAAGCTTAACCTGATGAGGAAAGGCGTACAATTCACTTATACTTCAACACTCCCCTCACGTGTAGGCTCCTTTAGACCTAAGACGTGGAATAGAAGTGGGTTGCAATTATTATTTTTAATTGCAACAACCGGGTCTTGAACTCAAGACCTCTTGGCTCTGATACCATATTAAGTTACATGTACTAACCAATTCACCCAAAAGCTTAAGATGATGAGGAAAGACGTACAATTCACTTATACTTCAACATATATTAATAGAACAAATCAGCTCAGTTAGTTAAAAAAAATAATAAAACATTGGCGGAAAAAATGATCTGGGGTGAAAAAACACCTACTTAAAACACATTTAGAAAAAGGATGCAATTAAAAAAAACGCCTGCATCGGCGTCGTAGCCTTGCTCGTCTACTGTTGTTGCATGTGGTGCCGCATGTGGATGCATAGTGTACACGAAGGTTAATTAAGGCCACACGAATAATCTGTTGGTCGACTCTCCAACGGTCGCCTCCTCGTCTTCCTTCCAATAGGCAGCAGCAAGAACTTCGCCGGGGAGGGTGGAGGTGCTGCTGGGGTGCTGGTGGCGCAGGGGGAGGCGCAAGGGGGGAGGTGGTGGCTATTGGGAGAGTGGGGGGCGGTTAGGCTTTGAGGCGCCCCCTGCTACGAATAATCTGTAATCCACCAGCTGGATGCTACGTACTCCTGAGTCCTGATCATCAAGAGCGTAAGTATTACGATAGGGATAAATCGAAACTAAGATATGTATGGGTAGAGCCTACCTACGGATAATAAACACACCGCATCTTTTGTATCCAAGCTGTGCTTTGCTTAACTTAAGTCGACGCTTGATCGCACAAATTTAATTGAGCAGTAGAGTAATAACTTAATTACAGCGCAATTCACCTCTCTCTCTCTCTCTCTCTCTCTCTCTCTCTCGCAATTTAATCATAACAGTTCACACGCGATGTTCAAGTGATAAGGCAAAATGTGAATAAATTCAAACCTATTGTTAACCGATCCAAAGCAAAACACAACCTACTAGTTGATTTCACGCTTGCCCTGTGCTCAAACTGATAAGCTCTGATTTTATTGCTTACCTTCTGCTTGGATACTTCTTACATTGCATTGCTCTGTTGTTCATAGCATATGGCACTAGACCCATCCTTTTATACCCACACATACTCACAAAACTACAGAGACAATGACCTATTCGGTTTCCATCTTAGAAAGAGAAACAGAAAGAATTTTCTAAAAACAATGATTATATAACAATTACTCCTAAATTATTGCTTTTTTTTTATCTTTTATCTTGATGATAATGACGTTGAGACCAGACTAGATTAGAGGGGCCGAGCTTCGTTGCGGCGCTGGCGCTAAACTAAACACTATTGAAGAAGCATGTTCCACGAGGCACGGGCTGGAGCGGTTTCGTACGTTAAAGGAGGATGAGTCAAAGGTCCATGCGTTTGGTTCCGATCGATGTTGCAACAGTTCACATGCGATGTTCAAGTGATAAGGCAAAATGTGAATAAATTCAAACTTATTAGCCGACCAAAATCAAAAGTATTAAATTAGTTGAACAAAAATATATTAATGTAACAAATCAACGCAATTAGTTAAAAAAAACATTGGCGGAAAAAATGATATGAGGTGAAAAAAACACCTACTTAAAACACATCTAGAAAAAAGATGCAATTAAATAAAAACAAAAATAAGAAAGAAAGAACAAATAAAAACACCATGGCGTGCTAGCTAGGGGGCATGCACCTGGTGCATGGCCTGCAGTCCAAGATATCGTCCATATATCAAAAGCACCACTCGTAGAGAAGAGGGATACAGTCATCCAGGCGGCGATGAATGAATTGTGAAAGCTTGTATGATTTTGGGGAGAATAATACGCACCGTTTGCATTGATCTGTTGAGAATAAATAGTACAAGATACAAGCATAACTGGAGGGTTTAGTCTACAATCCAATTCAGTTGGAGTCTAAAACCGAGCGTGATCTGCTTCTCTTCGTATTGCGTCGGCGCCTGGTGGACTCCTATGGCTGGCTAGAGGGTGTATGGATGCGTGCATGTGGGATGCACGTACACGTACAGTCTAACACTCCCCTGCAGTTTGATCGGCGGGTAGACGGCAGCATATTGCTAGAGCTAGCAAAGCTTGACTTTAATCCCGTGAGGTCTCTTCACACTACTGGACTCGGCTTCTTTGCCAAGTGCAAAACTCTTTGCCGAGTGCCAAACATCGGGCACTCGGGAAATATCTATTTTGCCGAGTGCCGCACTCGGCACAGAACTGCACTCGGCACATTAATATTTGCCGAGTGCCATGCACATGTGATACTTATATCCCAGATGGAGATGTCCTGGTTCGAAAGCATCGTACGTGACAACGTGCACGAAACCTTCTCAAATTTTTATCACAGCCTCCACATATGATATCATGACATCTCCCCAAGTTTCATAATTTTCGGACTTTGTTTGCTTTTTATAGAATTTAAAAACACTTCGCCCGCCGGTTCACGGTCATGTTTCGTCAACAAGATGTTCGAAATTTCGGGTCCGTTCCTGGATACGGCCTCACACTACACTCAATAACATGACTATCATTTTTTGAATCATTAAATTCCATTATTCGATGCACGTGCAGTTCAAATTTGTATTTTCCGAAATAATTATAGTAAATGAAATAAATTAACTAAATATAACAAAAAGCCACAAAAATGTACCAAATTCTAACATAGAGTACCTGGTACTGTAGGAGGGCTGCACAAAAAATTTGGAGGCCAAAATAAAAAATAAAAAAGAAACATTTGCCGAGTGTCAGGGCACGGCACTCGGCAAAGAGTGTCTTTGCCGAGTGCCACACATCTGGCACTCGGCAAAGGGGTTTTGTTATTTTTTTTTAAAAAGAACTCTCCATCATATGCGAACTTAGCTCTTTGCCGAGTGCCCTCCTGATCCGACACTCGGCAAAGAAATTAAAAAAATAAAAAATTGTTTGCCGAGTGCCGGATCTCGGGCACTCGGCAAACTTTCTCATTATGACCCCGGTCTACACACCCCAATCGCCCACCTCTTCCCCCGGCTTCCCCCAGCACCCCGCCCCGCCCCGCCCCATCTTCCCCAGCCCCCCCCCCCCCGCCCCGTCCCCATCTCCCCAGGCTCGGCCCCCGCACCCCATCTCCCCAGCCCCCCCGCCCATTTCTCCCCGCCCATCCCAGGCCCCGCCCCGCCCCCCCCCCCCCCATCTCCCGGGCCCGGTTCCCCGCCCCATCTCCCCGGCTCCCATCTCTCCCCGCCCCATCTTCCCGGCTGGTGTCACGGCGGCCAAGCAAGGCCGCCCCGGCCCCCCACCTCCTCTCCGCCACGGCGCCGCCCAGCTCCCACACCGGCCCTCCTCTCCTCACCCGGAGACGAAGAGGTAGGCGCCCCCGCCCCCCCAGCTAGTTGTCTGTATCGATCTAGTCAGAAAAATCAGATCTATTGTATAATGAAGTATAATAAGTTCCAACATCGGATCATGCCTAATTAGGATCATGTCAGTTTGTATATGGTCCTTACATTATGTTTCATTTGTTTCACAATTCTGCCATCTGAAAAATCGTGTCTGTTCAGGAAGAATTAGTTTCAGCAGTTCTTCAATCCTCAAAAGTAATTCTAGAGGAATCCAATGTAAAAAAACATGCATGGAACCTATGTAGAAGGTTCGATGTATATATACTTTCTATATTGATGTGCTCTTACTTTTACCTTAGATTAATCTGCACCTGTATTTTAAGGTAGCTAGCTCTATGTGCTATACGAGTCATGTGATGAAAAATTACATTTACTGAATGGTCAGGTTGACAAGTTTTAACGGACCCTACAAAAAAAGGATAAAATGTGGGAGAAGGCAGTACTATATGTTCTCACTTCTTCCTTTTCTATGTTGGAACTTGGCATAATTGGGCCACCCGGGTAACATTATATATATATATATATATATAAGATCATGGATAGCTATACAAAATAAAAAATGTTTGGAGTCCAGCTCGTGTTGACCATGGTCTATGCTCTCTGCAGTCATCTAGTTGTTTGTTAGGGATTAAGTTCATTCGGTTCTTGCTTATGTCATTTCATGGCCAGCTGATTAAGGTTCAGGGCTGGATTGGTTGCTAGATGTGATGTAGTGCAAGGCTTCATTCGAATCATTCTATATGCATGGTGACTTGCACATTGGAAGATTAGGGGCATATCCTTATACATAGTTGTGGCATTGTTCCTTGCATGGAAGTATGGAACTAATTAAAAATATTTCCTTATTGTCTTATATCTTAATGCAATTGCTTCCTTCTTGTCAATTTCCTATTGAGTTCCCTTTGGATAGATGTCAGTCCTAAAAAATAATTTGTGTTACTGAAATTGAATCTTAGGAGAGTAATTCAAAATATTCTCGATTTGTCCGTTTGTAAAGTGAAATAAAAAAAATTAAATGGACTAACAGTGTGATCCTATCTGTCAGTGGGTACCAAGTACATCATCTTTTTCTGAAATGGCGCTGACCCTAATATTGTTCTTACTGCCGTGTAAATTCAACTTTCCATGTATACTGACTGATCTTTGTCATGCCATTGCGCTATTACCAAATTGGATAATTAACATTTAGGCTGTCCAGATCTCAGCAGTTAATATCATGAGTCAAGCTTGCAATCCGAATGGTAACAGTGGGTGAGAGGAATGAGCAAATTGCACAAGCAGCAGTCTTTAATAAACTCACTGCATTGGACTACTAACAAAACTGACAAGATTTAATTCTCTCTTTTCATATGGCCCTACCACTTACAAAACAGCAAGTTTCTCAGGACAAGGATAGTGGCATTTTCTCTGAAAATGGCAGGAAGGTCCCTTTCTGATTAGCACAAGTAGCTATTGATCAAGTGCTGGAATGCTGGCGAGATCTAGACCTGTAACCAACCACTAGGATTTGTATGTTTTTGGTTTTGGTCAAGAGAGTCTTAATCAATCAATTAGCGACCATTCTTTCTGTCTGAATCATTTAGTACGAGCTAGCCAGCAGTACAATGCACCTAGCATAATTCGGTCCGCAAAATTCCGGATAGTACCCCTGCTGGATCTAGAATTTCTACATGCACAATTGGTTCAGATTCACTACTATACTGTGAGCAGCTTTAAAATTTTCACACAAACAAGAAGGCCTATGTCTACATACATATACGTACATATGTACCAACTTGCATGTCCTAACCAGCGCAGCCATCTCCTTGAAGTGACCATGCATGAGTAATTTCTAGGCAAGTGTGAGCTCTAGTTCTTGGACTAAATTATAAGTTATGATCTGATCACCAAGGTACAGCAAATTAGACTATACATTGTGATGTTTGCGATATTATATATGATTTGTGCGACAGTGGTAGTGACTGTGCTGATAACTAACTAATCATTCTGGGGCTTCACCCCCAGCTGCTGCCGAAATTTTGTATTGACAGTTTTATGTTTCTTTTTTTTTTTGCAGAGAAGAGCCAGTCGGAGCGGCGCCGGAGTACCTCGGCGACCCCGATCGCCTTCCTCGCCGCTGCGGGTCTGCCTGCACCGCGTCGCCTCGCCACTGCACCGACCCGCCACGGCCCCGCTAGCCTGACTCCACCGCCACCCTAGGTATAACCCCTCTTTCCGTATCATGGTCGTAGATCATGTAACCCAGTTAGGCGTCTCCCGTTCGAAAGAGATACGGTTGGAAATATGCAGATATTTCCATATCTAAAACCGTATCTGTTTCGAATTGTCCACGTTTTTTGGACAGCCCGCGGATGCGTAGGTGGGGTTAGTTTCCATGGTCTGCTCCGATCCGAGACAGAGTTTCGGCATCATCTCCCTGTTGTTCTCCGGATACACACTCTCCCTGGCAGGACGTGTATTTGGAGAACAATGAGAGGTGTCGCCAAAATTCATCTCGAATAGGAGTAGAGCATGGAAACTAACCTCATCTACGGATCCTCGCGTGGGATTAGGACCTATCCTCACCTATTATATAGTAGGAACGTCGTGTAGATGCAATTGATGTTTATATTACTCGCCGCTATATATGTTAGAGGATGGAGGACCGTGAGTGGATGTACACGGGCCGCGCAAGTCAGGGTCAGGTCACCAATGAATGGATTGACAAGACCGATACTTTCTTGGAACGGGCATTTGGCGTCATGGGGGAACATCTTTGGAAGAGTGGATTTACGGCAGACTATACCCGGTGGGTCTACCATGGTGAAGCCGATCGTATGAGAGAGGAGGTGGTGAGACCACGTGTCGAGGATTATGATGCTGATGCCGGGGTAGCAGACATGTTAAATGACTATCACGAGGCACAGTTCGCTGAAGGACGTACGGAGGAGGAGCCAGAGGCAACCGCAAAGGCGTTCTACGACATGTTTGCCGCGGCACAGAAACCCCTTCACGGCCAGACAAAGGTTTCTCGACTGGATGCCATTGGAGGCATAATGGCGTTAAAGTCCCAGTATAGCCTGAGTCGAGACGCCTTCGATGGTATGTTGACAGTTATTGGCAGCCTGCTTCCGGAGGGTCAACTTCTGCCAAAGAGCATGCACGAGTCACAGAAACTCCTTCGTGCACTTAAGATGCCGTATGAGCAGATACATGCTTGCCCGAAGGGGTGCGTCCTATTTAGGAACGAATACGTGGAAACAAAGTACTGTCCAAAGTGTAAATCATCTAGGTTCCTAGAGGTAGATTCTGGTGATGGCCAGAAGAGGTAGCTTCACATTCCCGTGACAATCCTACGGCACCTTCCGTTCATACCGAGGATCCAACGGCTATACATGACCGAGGAATCCGCGAAACAGATGATATGGCACAAAAATGGCAAACGATACAATCCTGACAGGATGGTACATGCATCCGATGGTGAAGCATGGACCCACTTTGACGGCATTCATCATGAGAAAGCTAAAGAGGCTCGTAATGTACGTGTTGCGCTGGCAACAGATGGGTTCAATCCTTATGGAATGATGGCTGCCCCATACACATGTTGGCCCGTGTTCGTTATCCCCCTCAATCTCCCCCCGGTGTATGCTTTCAACGACAGAACGTATTCTTGTCGTTGATAATTCTTGGACACCCGGGGAATAATATGGGTGTGTTCATGGAGCCTGTGATTGATGAATTGGTCCGTGCTTGGGAGGAAGGGGTATGGACATACGACCGAGCTACAAAGAAAAAACTTCAAAATGCATGTTTGGTACCACTACTCCATGCATGACTTCCTGGCGTATGGGATATTCTGCGCCTGGTGTGTTCACGGGAAGTTCCCATGCCCAGTATGCAAGGAAGGTCTGAGGTTCATTTGGTTGCAGAAGGGTGGCAAGTATTCATCGTTCGACAAACATCGGCAATTCCTCCCTCTTGACCATGCATTCAGACGAGACATCAAGAACTTTACGAAAGGTGTCGTAGTGACAGACCCTGCACCACCGATAATGACTGGTGCCGCGGTTCGTGAACAGATAGATGGTCTCGTGGTCAATCCAGAAGGTGGTTTTGTGGGATATGGTGAGCAACATATGTGGACTCATAAGTCGGGCTTGACTCGGCTCCCCTATTTTGATGACCTTCTCCTTCCACACAACATTGATGTAATGCACACTGAAAAGAATGTTGCCGAGGCACTTTGGGCAACAATCATGGACATTACTGACAAGTCAAAGGACAACGTTAAGGCTAGAGTGGATCGCAGCGATATGCGATAGACCAAACCAACATATGAAGCCTCCTAGTCGCGGCAAGACATGGAGAAGGCCTAAGGCCGATTTTGTCTTGAGCAAGCCCCAAAGGAGGAAGTACTAGAATGGATCCAGACGTTAATGTTCCTCGATGGGTATGCACTAATCGAGGAGGGAGTGAACTTATCTACTATGCGAGTCTTAGGGATGAAGAGTCATGACTACCACATATGGATTGAGCGGCTTCTTCCGGCGATGGTTCGAGGCTATGTCCCTGAGCATGTCTGGCTAGTGCTGGCGAGTTGAGCTATTTCTTTCGCCAGCTTTGTGCCAAGGAGTTATCTCGGACCGTGATTGCTGACTTGGAAAGAATGGCACCTGTGTTGCTCTGTAAGTTGGAGAAGATCTTTCCACCCGGCTTCTTCAATCCGATGCAGCATTTGATTTTGCACCTCCCGTACGAGGCACGAATGGGGGGGCCCGTGCAGGGCCGTTGGTGCTATCCAATCGAGAGATGTCTAAAGGTTCTTCGAAAGAAATGTAGAAATAAATGTAAAATCGAGGCTTCCATTGCAGAGGCATACATTCTGGAGGAGGTGGCGAACTTCACAACAACATACTATGGTAACAACCTCCCTAGCGTGCATAATCCACCCCCTCGTTACAATGCTGGCGAAAATGAATCGAACCTCAGCCTTTTCCGAGGGCAACTCGGAAGCGCAAGTGCATCGACCCCCAAGACCTTGAATCATGAAGAGTGGCGCCATATCATGCTATACGTGTTGACCAACCTTGACGAAGTGGCACCGTACATGCAGTAAGTTCTCAACGAACTTGTTAAATACGCCGTCACTATTCTGCATCCAACCCCCTTGTTTCTCGTTGGTACAGGGAATTTCTTCATGAATTCTGGCGTCAATCAAGGGATCCTACCCCACAGCAGGTAGATACCCTTCTTAGACAGGGTGCGGGAAATGGAATGCCCGATTTCATTTCTTGGTTCAAACGGAAGGTACCGTCCAATTTAGCTCGTACTTAGTTTGACATTCCAAGTTACTCGTACGCGCGAATAATATAACGATGTATCTGCTTGAGCTTGCGGGGCGGAGGGATGCGTCTATGTGTCGAAGTTGAGACAAAGTTCGATGGCTTTGTCTATAGGGTCGAGTCATTTTACGGTTATGGCGTGAATGGATATCGCCGCACAACAAGCTACGAGCAGAGTCGGCCCAATCGAAGAACCACAAGTTCCGGAGTTTTTACGCCCGGCGTTGATGAGGTCGAGTATTATGGAAGAATTGAAGAAATATACGAACTCAAGTTTCATGGTTCCAAACCTTTTAATCCCGTCATATTCAAATGCCATTGGTTTGATCGTGAAGTAACGAGACGGACATATTCTAATCTTGGGCTAGTCGAAATTGACGAGATTCCGTCTTACCAGAGGCGATGTCTATATTGTGGCCCAACAGCCACGCAAGTTTATTATCTCCCATATGCGTGTCAAACCATAAGGCATCTTAAGGGTTGGGATATTGTGCATGTGGTATCGCCACACGGTAAAGTGCACATCCCAAGCGATGAAGATTACAACTTAGACCCAAACACATATGACGGAGAGTTCTTTCAAGAAGAGGGACTAGAAGGGAGGTTTGAGATAGACTTAACCGAAGCGATCGGAATGGAAGTAGATAATGAAACGGTTATTGAAGAGGACGCTGGAGATGAGGTGCAAAATGTGAAGGACTTTCAAATGCTTGAGCGATTACATTTAGACAATGACAATGGCAACATTGCTCATTCGGATAGTGTTGATTATTTCGACATGATTGATAGTGATGATGAGACTTATGATCCAGCTAATCCCGATCATGAAAATTATTTCTAATACATGTAATACTATGTTATTTTGTAATTACGTTTTGTTTATTTTGCATCTCTTTCTAAGTACTTCTTGTTTATCTGTGCTTATTGGTTTACTCTTTTTAATTGCAGGTGATTGAACAAAGATGGTGGGCGGTGGGATGAGGAAGCTAACGTCCTTGTACCGAAGGACAAGGACCGCTGAACCGGGGGAGAGTACGAGGAGGAGCAGCCGCAGGAGGGAGTCGTCGCCTGCCGCCCCGTCGCGTGAGGAGGAGGAGGACGCCGAGGAGGCGCAGGAGGACGCACAGGAGGACGACGAGCAGGCGCAGGAGGGGGCAGAGGAGAGAGGCGACGAGGCGGCGCAGAGGACGCGCAGGAGGGCTGCGAGGAGGAGGCGGCAGCAGGGGTTCCGCTTCCTCTAGTTCGTCGAGCGTCTACTTGCGAGGTCCCGCGAGCCTCCCTCAGCGACCGATACCTCGTGAGAGACGCCCGCTGATTCGACTCGAGGGGGAAAAGTAAGTAGCTTTAGATGTTATCACTACTTTATATGAAAGTAAGTAGCTTTAGATGTTATCGGAATTTCTCGCTTGAATTTTGGCTAAGTCCTTTGGACCGGTCCGACCGCCGTTGTGGGAGCGGTCCGGCCAAGCATGAATCGGTCGGACCGTACGTGAAGCGATCGGGCGGCGATCACTGGAGGTGAGCCAAGTGTTGCATTGAGTTGATTTTGAGTGTGTTATTATATGAACTTCAATGCTTTATTGTTGTATATCGCATTGCGGAACTGACGTGGGTCAAGTTGTGAAGAACTTGTTCCCGGATACGATTTGTTTGTCTATTCTGCATGCGGTGGCTTGCGAGTCAGCGGCGTCAGCGGTGAGTGGATCGGGACTACGCTTGGAGGCGAGGTCGAGCGGTCGGGGATCTGGGTGAGGTCGTGTGACTCAAGCATGGTGCAGAATGGGCAAGATGGATCGAACGGGTGGTTCGAAACAGCTGGTTGGATCAGGCGGTGCGGATATCGGTGGGAGTCTCTGGGAGGTTCCGATGGGATTCGGACAAGAGAGGCTTGGCGTCGATGAGAACCGCTGATCAACCTACACGTGGTGAAGCAGGCGATTGCTTCAAGAGTTATTTGTGTGTGTGGGTCCCATGTGTAAGAGACCCAAAAAGGGAAACCCTAGCTCTCTAGTATAAATAGAAAGGGGAGAGGTGGAAAACCTAAGCAAGCATTCATTTAGCCCCCTTCTTCCTTTTTCTAGGGTTTGGAGGAGAGGAGAGGAGAACTAGGGTTTGAAGTGTGCTCCTTGTTGAGCTCTTGCCCTCCTTGGTGGAGAGGTTTTGTAAGCATCTATTGTGGGTGAACAATCTTGTGATGCTTAATTGAAAGATCAATTGCTCCCTTGTGTTCTTCTCTCTTTTGGATGTTTTTGGTGCTTCCTTGATTCAAAAGTTCATGCTTGGTCTCTTGGCCTACTTAATCTTGCTTTGATGTGTGGGATTACTTCTAGAGTCATCTAGATCATCAAACCCCCACAAGCAAGTCTTGAATCAAGTTTTTCTCATTTCTAGGGTTTGTGCACTTCTTTGGTAAAATCTCGAGAGAACGATTCTGCGAAGTGGATCTGACGGATCGTCGCTAGAATTAGGTCTCTAATATCATTAGGGAGGTGTGCTAGAAATTTGGTCAAGCTTTATTGGTTGAATCAAAAGTTGGATCAAATTTCGTTTTGGATTTGGGTGGAGTTTTTCAGTACTGGACTCTACCGGTCCGACCGGCCTTTCAACGGCGGTTCGACCGCCCGTGTATTCAGACCGCTGGTGTGCCGGGTCGAACCGCTGTCCACCGGTCCGACCGCTAGTTAGTTGCCGGTCAGACCGCTAGTTGACCGTTGGTCCGACCGCCCGTGGTAGCCGGTCAGACCGCCAGTACCCAGTGAAGAACAGTGAGTTCTTTTCTCCATTTGTGTCGTGTGGTTGAGGGGTTTATCAAATCCAACACAAGGCTTCCGTTGTGTGCTTACTGATCTTCTTAGCTTTCATAGCTAAAGGAGTAAAGTTCGTGTTGGTTTTTGATTTAGGCGAGAAAGTTTTGAAAGCGCCTATTCACCCCCCCTAGTCGCCTTTCCGGTCCTACAAGTGGTATCAGAGCCGGTTAGCTCTTTTCTATAGATCTTAACCGGTCTTTGGAGCCATGGCAACTGACAAGTACTCAACCAAGCCACACATCTTTGAGGGAGTTGACTTTGCATACTGGAAGGCTCGTATGCAAGCATATATCGAGGCTCAAGGGCACGCTATTTGGCTAAAGGTGAAAAATCCTTATGTCGTGCCAGCCGATGACGATATGATCACTCCAGATGTGGAGGCCAACAGCAAGGCTCGGAATTATTTGATCCAAGGCCTTAGTCGATCTGAGTTTGAGCGTGTTGCTCACTTGCGGTCTGCTCACGAGATCTGGCGGACACTTTGTGATTATCACGAAGGATCCACTGCGATCAAGGAAGTGAGACAGAACCAGCTCAAAAAGGTTTACTCTAAGATCGAACAAAGGCCTGGTGAGTCTTTGGATGAGCTGTGGGGAAGATTCTCTAAGATCCTTCATGATCTCCGTGCTGTTGACTTGATATTTTCGAGTGCGAAAATGCACGCCCGACTTCAGGTGCTCTTGATGTGAAGGTGCGGGAATGAAGATCACTTCCATCAATGACAACAACTTGTCATGAGTGAGCTTACCATGGATAAGCTTTACTCAAGGTTGAAGACGCATGAGATTGACTTTATCTCGCGTCTCCCAAACACAGTCGATGGCTTTAGTGGTCGACAAATCCAAGGGTTGCTCTTCCGATTCTATTGATTGTAGCTCATCGGTTTTCATTATCTGCTTTACATTCTTTAAGCGATGAGCAACTTGAGAAATTGCCCGAGGATGACTTAGCCCTCCTTTCCACTAAATTCACAAGAGCGTATAACAAGGTGAGAAATAGGAGGAGAAGCGGACCTATCACATGCTTCGAATGTGGTGAGCCAAACCACATTCGCTCCAGGTGCCCCAAGCTGAAGGGCAAGGAGGAGAAGGAGACGCGAAGACATCCCCAGGAGAGGGATGCTAAACCGAAGAAGACAAACTATCGCAAGTTTGTCAGCCGGGTCCTTGCCGCTCTAGAAAACGTCAATATGAGCGATGTGGACTCGGAAACGGAGGACGACGAGAGTGATTCTCGTGGCAAGAAGAAGGCGCATGACTTCACCGGCATGTGTTTCATGGCCAAGAACAGCCACGACAGCGACTCCTCAAACGATGAGGATCCCTTTAGTGATCCTGATGAGGTATGCCCTTCTAGTGCTGATATGAAAAGGGCTTTGGTGCTTGCTGAACAGAAATTGCATAAGCAAGTAAAAATGATTAGGAAGCAGGACATTATGATTGATAATTTGAACCTTGAAGTTGTTAGGCTTAAATCTATCAATCCTGCAGATATTTGTGATTCCTGCACTAACTTGCTTAAAGATTTGATAAGCTTGAAATCTGTTCATTCCTCTGTCACAAATCAACTAAAAGATGCTCTCGATGAACTAGAATCTTTCAAGTCTAGATCTGCTTGTTTAGATGTCATCCCTCTTGATGTGACTGCCATGGAAGCTATCCCTTTAACTTGCTCTAATTGTGCTTTGCTAGAATTAAAATTGGATAGCTCCTTAAAAGAATTGCAAAAGTTTGATGCTAGTCACACATGCTCTCATTGTAAGGATAATAGGATTAAGATGCAAGAGATGACAGAAACATTGATTTACTCTAGAGTTGCATCTTGTGAAAATTATCCCAAGCTTACAATTGAGATTGAAGCCTTAAACAAGACCCTTGAAGAAAAGGCTAAAATTGAAAGATCCATGTCTTTTACTGCTTCTAAAAAGGTTATTGATTCTAATTCTTGTGTTTTGAATGCTGAAGTTGAAACCATGGTTAGTCAGATTCAAGAGGCTTTTAGAGTCAAGTTTAAAGAGCAGTTGAATAGGATTCAGGAATCCTATTGTGTGTCTTGTGAGGCCTTCAAAGTGGAAGTGGCCCTTCTTAAGAGTAAGCGCAATGAGGTAATCAAGTCTAGCAAGTGCACTAGATGTGAGGGTTTAATGAAAGAGAATGATTACCTCAAGGTGACTCTTGAGAAGTTTTCAAGTGGGAAAAAGAAACTCAACATGATTCTTGATCAATCTAAGGTGAGCGTGAAAAATAGTGGTCTAGGTTTCAACCCCCTAGAGCATTCCAAGAAAAACCCACCTAAGATTGCTAGAGTTGTGAAGAATGGTTTGTTTGAGCTAGAACCTCCTAAGCCATCCGGAGTTGTTTTCAAATCCGGTGGTTTTGCTTAAACTCTTTCTGGCAAGAAAGGTGCTTTCACTCATTCTGTACAGACCCCTCAAAAGGTCCAGTACCATTGCACCTTCTGCAAGAAAGAAGGCCATACTGTTGAGTTCTGCTTTCGGAGAGCAAAACTTGAGAGAAAAGAGAGGATGAGCGTCCTAAGATCCATTAGAGGAGTCCCTTCTCCAGATGTAGTCTCTAGAGCTAGGCAGCCTGTTTATAGCACCACACATAGGCCTAGATTTGTAGAGAACTTTGTAGACTCTTTTGGTGGGTCTAGGCAGCATGTTGGATTAGGACACCGTGAGGAGAGGCATCGGGTAGCACCTAGACAGGGGGAGTATCGATCTTTTGGTAGATCGTTTCGGAGAGGTCTAGGTGGTTCTCATGTGCATCCTTATGATTTTACTCCTGATCATGTTTCTGCTATTTCCACTGCTGCTCCCAGACATCGTGCTTCTCAGTACTGGATTCCTCGATCATTTATCACTAACCCCAGTACTGAGGCACGGATGTTTTCTGATTGTGCCTTTTAGGTCCGTCGTGCGAGGAAGGAGGACATGTGGCTTGTTGACTCCGGGTGTTCTCGACATATGACCGGAGATTCTAGATGGTTCTCCTCCCTCACACGTGCATCCGGTAACGAATTGATTACATTTGGGGATGCTTCTACCGGACCGAAGCGCAAAGGGCACCTTTGTCTTGGCGTCAACGACAAGTTCATGCTAAAAGGCGTCGCTTTGGTAAGTGGTGAGGTATAATCTTCTATCATTTCTCACCGCTTGATGAGGGTCTAGAAGTGAGGTTTAAAAGTGGAGAGTGTAGTGTTCTAGATTCCTCGGGTGAGCTTGTGTTTAAGATCTCAGTTTGAGAAGATCTTTTGTGCTAATTTGATAGTTCTTCGTTTCGAGTACTAGGTGTCCGGTAGCCTCGATTCTCATGACCTTGTTTTGTGGCATCGTAGACTTGGGCATATAGGTTTTGATCATTTGTCTAGAGTCGGTTGCAAGGACTTGATTAGATGTTTGCCTAAGTGAAGGTGTTAGAGATCTTGTGTGCTCACCCTGTAGACATGGTAAGATGGTGTCCGCTTCCCACCCACCTCTTACTTTGGTAATGGTGATGGACTGGGACGACTTCTTCACTTAGATCTGATTGGTCCTTCTAGAGTTGATCGGTGGTGGGAAATGGTATGTCTTGGTGGTTGTGGATGATTACTCCGGTATTCATGGGTTTATTTTCTTGCTTCTAAGGACGAAGCATTTGGATTCTTCAGAGATTTGGCCCTTAAATTCTTTGTCGATATACACGGAGCTTTGAGAGCCATTAGGAGTGACAATGGGATGAATTCAAGAATTCTTCCTTTTCTACCTTACGACCGATAGGGAATTGAGCATCGTTTTCTTCTCCTAGAGTTCCCAATCAGAATGGTGTTGTAGAAAGTAAGAACAGAACCCTTGTAGAGATGGCTCGGACCATGCTAGATGAGCATTCTACTCCTAGGAGATTTTGGGCTGAGGCGATCTCTACTGCTTGTTATATCTCCAATAGGGTTTTCTTGAGATCTGTGGTTGGGAAGACCTCTTATGAGCTTAGATTTGGTCATTCTCCTAAAGTCTCTCATTTCAAGATTTTTGGTTGCAAGTGCTTCATTCTTAAACATGGCAATCTTGATAAATTTGAGTCTAGATGTTTTGATGGCATATTTCTTGGATATCCTGCTCACTCTCGTGGCTATCGTGTTTTTAATGTTGATACTAACAAAATCGTTGAGACTTGCGAAGTCACTTTTGATGAGGCTAGTCCTGGTACTAGACCCGATGCTTCAGGTACACAGGTTCCTGAAACTCAAGAAAGCATCTTCGTCGATGATGATTCTGAGGATGAAGATCCAAACCATCCTCCTGCTACCTCTGAGAGGGGTGGAGAGCCTGCTACTACTACTTCAGTATCAGTTGAGAAGCCTCCTCCTATCCCCACCGACGATTTGAGTGGCTCTGTTCCTACCTCCACAACTCATGGGGTAGAGGCCACTTCTGCACCAGGAGCACCTCTTCGTATTCATCGACAACATCCACCTGAGCAGATGATTGGGGATCTTCAAGAGGGAGTCACTCGCTCCAGGTTTATTTCTCCTGATTCTCATGCACATTCTGCTTTTGTCGCGTCTTTTGAACCCCGAGATATCACCCATGCTTTATCGATGCTGTTGGGTCAATGCCATGCATGAAGAGCTTGAAAATTTGAAAGAAACAAAGTCCGGTTTTTAGTTGAGCGACCTTCCGATTCTCGTGTTATTGGAACAAAATGGGTTTTAAAAATAAGCAAAGTGAGGATGGTTTGGTTGTTCTTAATAAGGCTAGACTTGTAGCTCGGGTTATTTCGGTAGAGGGCTTAGACTTTGAAGAGACCTTTGCTCCGATAGCTAGATTGGAAGCCATTCGCATTCTTTTAGCATTTGCAACATCCAATGGTTTCAAGCTTTTTCAAATGGATGTTAAAAGTGCTTTCTTGAATGGCTTCATAGAAGAAGAGGTCTTTGTCAAGCAACCTCACAGGTTTGAAAATCAAAATTCCCAAACCATGTTTTTAAACTCTCTAAAGCCTGTATGGATTGAAACAAGCTCCTAGAGCTTGGTATGACAGAACTTAAGAGTTTCTTGCTTGAAAATGATTTCAAAATGGGAATGGTTGATAAAACCTTGTTCACTCTCGAGCATGGCGGTGATTTCTTGTTGGTTCAAATATATATGGATGATATTATTTTGGTGGTTCTTCTCATGCTTTGGTGTCTAGATTTTGATTCTATGAGCGGTGAATTCGAGATGAGCATGATGGGAGAGCGACATTCTTCCTTGGTCTTCAAATCAAGCAAGCGAAAGAAGGCACCTTCGTTCACGAGTAAGTATACAAAGGACCTTCTTCGGCGCTTCAATATGGGAAGCAGTAGGCCAATGTCTACTCCCATTGCTACAACCACCGTGCTGGACCTTGATGAGGATGGAGAGTCCGTGGACCAGAAGGAGTACCGCAGTATGATTGGCTACCTCCTCTATCTTACAGCGTCAAGGCCGGACATACAATTCGCCGTATGTCTGTGCGCTCGCTTTCAGGCTTCCCCTCGTGCTTCTCATCGTCAAGCAGTACGCCGCATCTTCAGGTATCTTCAAGATACGCTTGACTTTGGACTCTGGTATTCTTCGTCTTCTGCTCTTTCAATTCGAGCATTTTCTGATGCTGATTTCGCCGGGTGTAGAGTGGATAGGAAGAGTACTTCTGGCACTTGTCATTTCTTGGGCACATCTCTTGTTTCTTGGTCTTCTAAAAGCAGTCTTACATTGCCTGATCTACCGAGGCGGAGTATGTAGGCTGCCGCGATGGTCGCTCTCGAGTTCTCTGGATTTTATCCACGCTGCGGGACTATGGGTTATCTTTGGGAAGTGTTTCTCTTTTACGTGACAACATACGCAATTAATATTGCCAAAACCGAGTGCAACATTCCAGGACTAAACACATTGACATTCGATTTCATTTTCTGAGAGACCATGTTGAGAAAGGTGATGTTGTGCTTCATTTTGTAGAGTCTGAGCAACAACTTGCAGATATTTTCACTAAGGCTCTTGATTGTTCTCGTTTTGCTGCTTTGCGGGGAGAGTTAGGGGTTATTAGTCCTATTGGGCTGTTTTGAGGGGGAAGTGGCTCTTTTTGCATTCATTGTATCATAATGCATGTTTTCTTTCATTTGTCTTGCATTGTATAATAAAATCAGTGGAGCCTTGATTATTATCCTTGTATGACTTGTTCTCATATTCTATACCTTGTCATATCGAGTGATAGTCTGCTAGATCTCTTTTATGGCTCTTCGTGTTTGGTTTAGCTTTTGCCTTGTTAGCTTTATATCTGTGAGCAATTTGAATCAAATCATGTCTTGTTAGATCTTGTGACTAGTTTTGCTCTAGTGATCCTCTTATGACTCTCGCCATGTCTTACAAGTCGATTTGAGTCTTGAACTCTTTGAGATGAAAAATGAGCTTTTTATCTTCATAAGTCAAGCAAAAGAAAAAGAAAAAATCTCTGTGCGAAAAAACTGAACTCACCAATCCTTTCTCATGAGACGGCTTGCCATTGCACTAGGCATGAACTCAGGGGGAGTTTTGGATGACCTAGATCATTCTTTTAAGCTTATCGCTTGAGATGGTCGCGGCAAGGCTTGAGATCTAGCACAGCAAAAAAAAAGAGATAGAAAAAGAAAAATTGCCCAAAAAAGGCTAAGTGCTTGAGCTTTGTTTCAAAAGAATTCTCTTAATGCTCAAAAAGCCTCAATTCTTGTTTTGAGTCTCTTTTTACTTTTAGACATGGCTTGACTCATTTTTGGTTGCTTTGAGTGAATCTACGATATTGAGCAACCTTTCATGATTTTAATTCTGTTAATCCCAGATTGCTGCTATCTTGGTTTTAGCTTTGCAGTACATGTTTTGCCATGATTGAATATAGCGTCTACTCTTTATATGGTTTGGTATAATACTTGTACTGTCTTCATGTATAATGGTCATGGCTCCTTTTTACTAATGTTCAAAAATAAAGTCATTCCTTCATGCTCTTTCTTTCTCATGCATCTTGATGAATTCATTGTCAAAGGGGGAGAAATATTGTGAAGAAAATGTTTGGAGTTTGGAGCTTTTGGTTTCATACACAAGGTTTCATATAAAAGAACACACACAAAAAAAAATGTGAACCTGTTGAAAATTTGTGATCATAGTGAGTTGAGTCTCTGGGTCTTATTGCCTTTTTCTGATTTGATTTGCAATTCAAGAAGACTCACAATGATCAAAGGTCAAATAGAACAATTTGTCTTTCATATGGACCTTAGTGAGATTTTTGGCTACTTTCTGGAATTTGAATCCTTTTGTGCATTCAATGCCTTATCTCACTTGCCTGTACTATTCTGAAGCCAGCTTGGTCGGTTCCTAAGCTTTTTCTTGCTTATGAACCAAGTTGTGCCTTTATGCGAAAACAGCGAAGTTTTTTACTTTTCATTTTGAAAAACCACATTTTCTTGAAAATTGCCAATGTGTTCATCAAGGGGGAGATTGTGGATATCGTGAGGATATGTGCATGATCTCAGGATGATGAGTCAATTGGCAATGGCGTTGTTGGTTTGCAGAATCTCGCGTTTTCGGGTTTGCTCCAAGGCTGTCAGGCCACAGGCGGTCTGACCGGTTGTGTCGGGCGGTCAGACCGCCCGTGGAGGAGTCCGACCGGCCATGTTGGCCGGTCCGACCGCCAAAACAAATTTGGGTTTTTGGAGCTGGGCCAAAAATAGGTTGTGTAGGCAAGTGAGGAGTCTCTGGATGTGGTCCCATCATTTTGGAGCTCCAGTCAAAAGTTCTATTCGTTTGAAATTTCCGAAGGTTTGAATTTCTCGCTTGAATTTTGGCTAAGTCCTTTGGACCGGTCCGACCGCCGTTGTGGGAGCGGTCCGGCCGCATGAATCGGTCGGACCGGCCCGGTGGGCGATCGAGGCCGCGATCACTGGAGGTGAGCCAAGTGTTGCATTGAGTTGATTTTGAGTGTGTTATTATATGAACTTCAATGCTTTATTGTTGTATATCGCATTCGGAGGCGGCGTGGGTCAAGTTGTGAAGAACTTGTTCGGATACGATTTGTTTGTCTATTCTTTGTGCGGTGGCTTGCGGTCGGCGGCGTCAGCGGTGAGTGGATCGGGACTACGCTTGGAGAGCCGAGGTCGAGCGGTCGGGGATACGGGTGAGGTCGTGTGACTCAAGCATGGTGCGAATGGGCAAGATGGATCGAGCGGTGGTTGAAAATTTGGTTGGATCAGGCGGTGCGGATATCGGTGGGAGTCTCTGGGAGGTTCCGATGGGATTCGGACAAGAGAGGCTTGGCGTCGATGAGAACCGCTGATCAACCTACACGTGGTGAAGCAGGCGATTGCTTCAAGAGTTATTTGTGTGTGTGGGTCCCATGTGTAAGAGAGCCAAAAAGGGAAACCCTAGCTCTCTAGTATAAATAGAAAGGGGAGAGGTGGAAAACCTAAGCAAGCATTCATTTAGCCCCCTTCTTCCTTTTTCTAGGGTTTGGAGGAGAGGAGAGGAGAACTAGGGTTTGAAGTGTGCTCCTTGTTGAGCTCTTGCCCTCCTTGGTGGAGAGGTTTTGTAAGCATCTATTGTGGGTGAACAATCTTGTGATGCTTAATTGAAAGATCAATTGCTCCCTTGTGTTCTTCTCTCTTTTGGATGTTTTTGGTGCTTCCTTGATTCAAAAGTTCATGCTTGGTCTCTTGGCCTACTTAATCTTGCTTTGATGTGTGGGATTACTTCTAGAGTCATCTAGATCATCAAACCCCCACAAGCAAGTCTTGAATCAAGTTTTTCTCATTTCTAGGGTTTGTGCACTTCTTTGGTAAAATCTCGAGAGAACGATTCTGCGAAGTGGATCTGACGGATCGTCGCTAGAATTAGGTCTCCAATATCATTAGGGAGGTGTGCTAGAAATTTGGTCAAGTTTTATTGGTTGAATCAAAAGTTGGATCAAATTTCGTTTTGGATTTGGGTGGAGTTTTTCAGTACTGGACTCTACCGGTCCGACCGGCCTTTCAACGGCGGTTCGACCGCGTGTATTCAGACATTGGTGTGCGGGTCGAACGTTGTCCACCGGTCCGACCGCTAGTTAGTTGCCGGTCAGACCGCTGGTTGACCGTCGGTCCGACCGCCCGTGGTAGCCGGTCAGACCGCCAGTACCCAGTGAAGAACAGTGAGTTCTTTTCTCCATTTGTGTCGTGTGGTTGAGGGGTTTATCAAATCCAACACAAGGCTTCCGTTGTGTGCTTACTGATCTTCTTAGCTTTCATAGCTAAAGGAGTAAAGTTCGTGTTGGTTTTTTGATTTAGGCGAGAAAGTTTTGAAAGCGCCTATTCACCCCCCCTAGTCGCCTTTCCGGTCCTACAGCTCCACCTCCTCACTATTCTACTCCTGTGAGTATAAATGTTTTAGTTTGTATGTTCATGCTTACGGTCAAACCTAGTGGAGTATGAAAGTTTTATTCATGTATGGTATATATTTATCTTGTCTCACACATGCAATCTCTTCTCCTTTGTGCAGAATCAATCGGCGGGATCGAACGATCCTCATGCTTCAGTGAATCCTTCACCAAATCAGTCTCATTGGCCATCTTAGTGATACTACTTGTGGTTGTTAATGGTACTTCTATTTGCAATTATGGTTGTAGATGATGGAGCACTTGGATTACTTGTGAAGTTATTTGTGATATATTGTGAGACATGTGACGTTTGTGATATATATGTGGTGTTGGGGATATATATGTGCTATTGATGATATATATGTGATGTTGATGATGTTTGTTATATATATATCTTCTGTTTGTTTAGATGTGATGTAAAAACAACGAGACATGTGACGTTTGTGATATATATGTGGTGTTGGTGATATATATGTGCTGTTGATGATATATATGTGATGTTGATGATGTTTGTTATATATATATCTTACATTTGTTTGGATGGGATGTAAAACAACTAAAAAAGGTGTTTTGGTCACTTTGCCGAGTGCAATGGCCATGACACTCAGCAAAGTGACCATGCTTTGCCGAGTGCAAAGGTCTGGCACTCGGCAAACATCGCCAATTTGCCGAGTGCCACGGCCAGGCACTCGGCAAAGCATGGTCCTTGCCGAGTGTCATGGCCATTGCACTCGGCAAAGTGACCGCTTGCCGAAAGTGCCACGGGCGGGCACTCGGCAAAGATGGCTGCTTGCGAGTGTCCCGGTGGCACTCGGCACAGACGCCACCTTTGCCGAGTGTTTTATTCAATGGCACTCGGCAAAGAGGAGACCTTTGCCAAGTGCTTGACCTTGACACTCGGCAAAGACGTCGTCACGGCGGCGCTCGCCGTCACGGCGACTTTTCTTTGCCGAGTGTTAGATTAGCACTCGGCAAAGCCTTTGCCGAGTGCCCGATAAAGTGCACTCGGCAAAGGGGTCTTTGCCGATAAACTGTTTACCGAGCGCCCTTTGCCGAGTGTAGCACTCGGCAAAGCCTTTGCCGAGTGTATATCGTCCTGTGCCGAGTGACTGAGGCACTCGGCAAAGAAGCTGTCTCCGGTTGTGTCACCTCAAGGAGCTCTCTTGTGCTCATCTTTAATGTGCAGTGCATCTTACCCTTCCTGCTCTTTTCATCCTTGTACTTGGTGATCATGGCGGAGTACATTACTCTATCATTTGGCATGGTGAGCGACGTGTTGTTACTTATGTCAATAAAATAATTTGTGGTACCGCAGAGAATTGTCTCCACAATACCAACCAAAGGTAGACAGCGGGCGCCACGCATGACCCAATTGTACACCTTGGCTAGATTGGTTATCATGATACCGTATCGAGCACCACCCTGGTCATGTAGCCGAGATCACTTCTCCTTAGACTCGTGCTCAATCCAGTCTGAGAAGAATTGGACCTGCGCCCCCTTCTTCCTCGCCAGACTAGGACCATCTGTGGGTAGCTGTGGTAATGTTTTGGGGGCCTGGTCAGCCTTCTGGCTCTGGTCAGACTAGGAGCATCTTTTTCGCTGCCTCCCTTATATGCGTCTAGGTCCTCTCATCCATAATCTTCTAGAGTGTATCAAACTTTCTCTGTTGGTTCTAGTTGCACAGCCGCTTCAACAGGTTCATCAAGTCTTTATTGCGGAATTGCTTGTTGAAGTTTGTACCCAAGTGCCTTATACACCACCTGCTCTGTAGATCTACCCATGGAAGTGGTTCGTTCTCTCCTTGTTATAGCTGAGTTATTACACTCAGCAGGGCCGCATACCGATCATGTATGACGTATACATTAATACGACCATATACAATAAAAATCATCTTATTCATTAGGAACCACAACCGACCGACCATGTTCTCGTCGGCCTGCTTGTTTTTTGTTGCGCGCGCGGCATACAGGATTTGCTATTGGGCACACTCAGGCCGTCAGCCATCATCAACGGGCCGGGCCAGAGAATTCTTGCGACGCTCTTGAGTTCTTGCCACGCTCATTGTCCCTGCCCCCAAATTCCCCGACGTTTGTACAAACCAAAGAGGCAGCAGGATCACAGCACGAGCACGTGGCCACGTCCGCATCGGCGTCGTAGCCTTGTTCGTCTACTGTTGCTGTAGGTGGTGCCGCACGCGGATCTGGAGCGTACGTGCTAGTTGGTGTTCCACGTCTACCCACGGTGACAAGAGGGATCTAGTCATCCAGGCGGCGATGAATGAATTGTGAAAGCACATATGATTTTGGGGAGAATAATGCACACCGTTTGCATTGATCTATTGATAAGAAATAGTACAAGATACCAGCATAACGCAGGGTTTAAACTACAATCCAATTCAATTGGAGTCTAAAACCGGGCGTGATCTCCTCTTCGTATTGCGTCGGGAGTCTGGACACTAGTCAGAGGCAATACACGCCTGGACTCCTCTGGCTGGCCAGAGGGCATACAGATACGTGCATGTGGCATGCACCAAAACATATAGTCTAACACTCCCTTGTAGTCTGATCGGTAGGTAGATGAATGATCAGATTGGAGTGAGAGTCGAGGAAGACCGTTGTAGGGAGCACTTTGGTGAAGATATCGGCATATTGAGAAGCCAACGGAATCTGAAGAACACGAACATCACCTAAAGCACGGTCACCGCTCATGCACAAAGTGCAGATCAATCACAACATGCTTCATACGCTGATGATGCACCGGGTTAGTTGAGAGATAAACAGCACTGATGTTATTGCAAGAGACGACAGTTGCTTTCTGAAGTGGTGTATACACCTCATGGAGAAGTTGACATAACTAGCACGACTCAACAACGACGTTAGCGATAGCACGATATTCTACTTTGGCATTGGAACGAGACATCATGTGTTGCCGCTTGGAAGACCATGAGATGAGGTTGTCTCCAAGAAGCACACCATACCACGAAGTGGACTAGCGAGTATCAGGACAGCCGGCCTAGTCGGTGTCATAGTACGCTGTGAGAACACACGGAGAGGTGCGGTGCAACCGAAGACCAAAATGTATGGTGCCCTTGAGATAGTGGAGGATCCTCTTAATGAGATAAAAATACAGCTCATGGGGATCATGCGTATAGAGGCAAACCTATTGAACAACATATGCAATGTATGTGCGAGGGAAAGTAAGGTACTAAAGGGCACCAGCGACGCTGCGGTATTGTGTGGGAGAGGAGACTGGTGTACTGGAAGAGGAAGATATATAACTTGGAATTGGTGTCAACAAGAGTAGAGCAAGGTTTGCAATTAGTCATGCCAGCTCAGAGTAGAGCAAGGTTTGCAATTAGTCATGCCAGCTCAGTCAAGTACATCAGAGATGTACTAACTCTAGGAAAGAAGTGTGACATGAGCAGCGCGTTTGACATAGATTCCAAGAAAAAATGAAGCGGCCAAGGTCGTACATGGCAAACTCACGTTGTAGATAGGAAATCGTCCAGTGGAGAAGATATCGTGAAAACGATATATCTTCGACATAGACAAGGAGATAGACAATATTGGTGCCGCGATGAAAAAAAGTGTCGGCCTTGGAGCCGTTGAAGCAAATGGTTAGTCGATGTGAAGCGAAACGGCTGTACCAGGCACATGGTGTTTGCTTAAGGCCATAAAGGGATTTGTTAAGATGACATACATGGTTTGGAAGAGACGTGTCCACAAAATCGGAAAGCTACTAACAATAGACAGTCTCAGTGAGAGTACCATGTAGAAAGACGTTCTTAACATCAAGTTGGCGAATCGGCCAGTAGAGTTAACTTAATTACAGCGCCATTCACTCTCTCTCTCTCTCTCTCTTGCATTTCTCAAATTTAAGGATCGCCATTCGCCAGTTTGGTTGGAGACCAAGATGATAATGACGTTGAGACCAGACTAGATTAGAGGGGTCGAGCTTCGTTGCGGCGCTGGCGCTAAACTAAACACTATTGAAGAAGCATGTTCCACGAGGCAGCAGGATCACGACATGAGCACGCGGGCATGTCCGCGTCGGCGTCGTAGCCTTGTTCGTCTCCTATTGCTGCATGTTGTGCCGCACGCGGATGCGGAGTGTATGTGCTAGTTGGTGTTCCACTTCCATCCACGGGGTGGAGAACTGGACACGAGGGATCTAGTCATCCAGGCAGGTGATGAACGAATTGTGAAAGCATGTATGATTTTGGGGAGAATAATTGCATTGATCTGTTGAGAATAAATAGTATAAAATACAAGCATAACTGTTAGACCTCTGGGCGTGAAATACCCGAAGATTTTATGTGTATACAGTGCTAGTCCCAAGGTTAATAGCTAACACACATTCACAATATTTGACAATCACATCTCCATACAAACACATACTAAGTAAAGCAAAATGGTATTCTACTCAAATTTTTACAACAATGGCCAACCGGCCAAATAAATAAAGTCATCAGAGTAAATAAAATAAATAGCAGCGGAAGACATGGTAATAGTAACAAAAGTCCAACAGCGTGCCCATCCGATCCCGCAGGCAACCGACAAGGAACAAGGCCTAGGTAGACCCATCACCGAACCCTCTGGTGCCGGGGGCAAAGAACTCGTCGCCTAGCGTCGGCTCCTCTGCAAACTATAAACCAACAACAATAACAAGATTGAGTACAATACGTACTCAGCAAGACTTATAGTGTATTGCAAAAATTATATTAGATGCAAGGCTATCAAATGAATGGCTCTACTCTACAAGTTTTTTACTCAAAGCCACTTTTATCTGCAATATTCATAAGTAGTAATTTACAATAGAATTTAAAAGAGTAGTTAAAAAGATATAAGTACAGGACAGTAAGTAAAGAATTGAATGAAATAATACCAATACCCGCAACCCAACTTGATTGCAAGCAAAAATATAATCATATTCAGCCATAGACATGGCACTAACAAGTTCATGTTCGACCTTAGAAATGACAGTCCCGCTATAGACACAGCAAATCAGCTATAGAAATGGCAGTTAACTCAACAAATTAAAAACCCTATATCATTAGCCCAATCTTTTACGACAAAACAGTTTGAAAAGCAAAACTACTGCCATACCAGCCGCACTAAGCACACTCATAACCACGAGCATGGCGAATAGTTTATCATTCTGTAGAGGTGTATAACTTTACCCATAGTACGCGATATTTCAGTTGCCTGGAATATCTCTATATCACTACTCACTACCGAAGGTAAGCAGCCTAGAGTTCGCGAGGCAGCCTTTACATTATCTTGCCTTAACCTTGTACTAGCCCTGCGAATGATTATCCCGAATTACTTGGATAGAAACCCGTAGTATGAATAGTCCTCACTCACTGGATAAAACCCCGTTGAGTGAGTCTCTGACTTGCTAGATAGAAACCCATCAAGTGAGTCTCCCACTTCATCCGGATAGAAACCCGTTGAAGTGAGCCATTCGTAGTTGTGACAGCAATAGAAATTGCTCGCACTGCATCTGCCTACTAATCATGCAAGGTCATGATTCGATAACTTAGTTAGCTACGGCTACCCCATCCTAGCACATAAGGTTGTACGATTAGGTCTTAATCCTAGACTTGCTGGCTTCAGTTCTTAATCGACTACAGACGAGATCTCCACCCTATCTACTAGTGAGTTAAAATTCTCACTTTTTCAGAATACAATTTGGTCGAGAATATTACTTCTGAACCTTTGCTGGAGAGTGTAGAGGGTGCAACCAACCCTACCAGTTCAGAACTGCTAAAATCGGTTGAAAAGAAAAGGAAGGCAAGCGTTACGGACTTCAAGCCGACGCGCTTCAAAGTCAAGACCAAGAAAGCAACCAAGTATGTATAAATGAATTAGCCATATAAATGCATAACCTGAATTGTGTTTTTGGTAAACTTGAACTCTTGAGCTTCTTTTATTTCCTTTGTACAGATCTTCTGGAGTTTCAGTCGTTTTCGACCAGTCCATTCCGGAAGATCAGGTGATCGAGGGCACCTCCGACCAGAGCTTTCCTCAGGTTAGAATCTCTGAGGAGGAAGTAGTTAGGAGAGCCCCCGAGGAAGCTTCAGTGTCGGAACCTGATTTGGATCCCGTGGTGATTATTACTCCATCAGCGAAGGTAGGAATCCCTGCAGACACCCAACAGGTTTTGACTTCTGAAAGCAACCCTTCCCAAACTGATAATTTTCCTTTTTCTCCTCGATTTATCGAGGATAAGGAGCTTGATGAAGTTTGGGGGAGAACATCGGATCGTCAAGCCAAGACGAGTCCTGATAAATTTTTTGCTGATTATAATGATATGGCAATTCGGGTAAGTGTCTACAACCATTTCTATGGCTCCTTTTGAAGTTTATAGGAGACTTAAAGAAAAAAAAATACTATCTATGTAGCATATGGTCGAGAACTTCGCTGTGGTCGGAGGACTGACCCAGCGGATAAAGATCTTAGAGAAAAAACACTCATAATTAGAAAGTAAGAACTTTCTTCTTAACTTGTTTTTCTTCCTTATGACTCTATTATTCTCTTTTAATTATTCTCCCTTATCATATTTGATAGATTTGAAAAAAAATAAAAGAAGAAGCTATGGCCAAAGAAGCCAAAATAACAAAGCTTGAGGAGGAATGTCAAGCTAAGGACCGATCGATCGCATACTTGACGACCAGAAATAAAGAGATTTTGGAGATTTTCGGAAAGAAGATCAAAGGTAACTTAGTCGTAGACTTGACTTAGTATCTCTTCTAATCATCCTTTCCCAACTCTCGTTTTGCTTACGCAGAACAAAAGCAAGCGCTAACTAGAGCAAAGAAAGCTCTGGAATTTGAGCAAGACAAGGAGGCAGCTCTTATGCTTAATCTCGATGAGAAAATCACTTCACTCAATAAAATGATTTTTGATATGGCATCAGGATCGAGCTTGCCATGCCTAAGATATCCAACGGAAAAGGTGACTTACCTGTGCCATCTTCTAGAGGATCCTAAGTGCCTACTCAAGACTACTAGAGAGAATTATGCCCAGTCTATGAAAGAATCGATTGTCGGCGGAGTTAGTTTCACTCTGGTGAAACTGAAGGCTTCTAACCCCTCCACCAATCTTCAAGTCATTGAGGAGGATTTCAACTGCTTGCCTGAAGAGGCGACCAAGTTTCTCAAGGAAGTAAGACCTCTTGGAGATAAGGGTGCATAAGAAATAGAGGTCGGATCTCCCTCAAGCAGTGATTAGTTGGGCGATCTCAAGTAGAAATGCAATGTAAATATATATGAAAAATGCAAAACTTACCTTTTTCTTATCAATGAAATCTCTTGTTGGTCCGGTCGACTTATAAATATTCATATATTACCTAGCCCCCGACTGTTTTATAGTAGAAGAACTTTACTATATAAGCAGTAGGCCAAGAATATGAACTTAAGCCTCAACCATTGTTTGAAAGTATGTACTAATTGTGTGAAGAACTGATCGTAATAATACTAGTAAACCTTTTTGGTTGGAACCAGTGCCAGGTTTTAGCTAGTTGTAAATTTGTTCCTCATAATTGAAGTACTTACTAAGACAATGTATGGTCAGAAGAAAGGACTTTCCTTGATAAGAAAATTTGAATGCAAGGATGCACAAAAAGAAATGACAAGTGATTTTATTTCTATGTAATACTCAATGCTGGTCATAAGGAACTGCTAAGAAACGAAGATATAAAATATATTTTGCAATACGTGCTCATACTCTGGTCCGACTAGTAGCGAGGATCGTACGAAAAGGTCCATTGCTAGAAAGCTCCTTCTAGTGGGCGGGACCACGTGCGAAAAAAGAGAGACTTCAACTAGGAGGTTTTCCTTATCCCTACTAGTAGCCAAACGAGAGTAGAATAGAATTCTGAAATAAAAATATAATCTCCATAATCTTTTGCATATGAACCGCTAGTCGACTAGAGTTGGGTAAAAACATATAAATAACATCACTCGCCAAGAAAATTTAATGGATTAAATGACCCTTTAAATTTAACAGAAATGAAAAAAAGGAAATTAAACAAAGAACTTACGCAGATGATAAATATTCCAAGAATTAGACAAAACCTTCCCATCTGACATAGCTAATCGTACCGAGCCTGGTCGGGTGACTTCGACCACAGTCTATGGACCTTCCCACTTGGGAGAAAGCTTATTGAGATTTGCTTGGCTCTGAATTTTTCTAAGAACTAGATCACCTACAGCTCAGCTGCGAGGTTGCACCTTACGACTTTGGTACCTTCTCATGGCTTGTTGATAGATTGTTGAACGTATTAAGGCTTGGTTTCGTCGTTCTTCAAGAAAATTGATATCGTCAAGTCGTCGTTCATCTTGATCGTTTACATTGAAACAATCGGTTCGAGTAGAGCCAATTTTCAGTTCTGGAGGAAGCATGGTTTCAGCACCATAAACTAAAAAGAATGGTGTTTCTCTGATCGCATGACTGGTCGTGGATCGAACGGCCCATAAAACAGAGGAAAGTTCTTGAACCCAAGCTCCTGACCGTTTTATCAACTAGTTGAACACTTGGCATTTAACCCCCTACATTATGATACCATTGGCACGCTCAACTGCTCTGTTGCTCTGCAGATGAGCAATAGAAGCGAAATGGACATTGATTCCAAGCTCATCGCATAATTCTTGAAAACTGCGACTTGAAAACTGAGTATCATTACATGTGATTATACGACTGGCTACACCAAATCGCGCAATCACATTTTTTGTGAGAAATCTCTTAGCGGCCTCAGTTGTAGTTTTGACAACTGGCTCGGCTTTGATCCATTTTGTAAACGTTTCAATCATGATGAAAAGGAATTCGAAGTCCCCAGGTGCTCTTGGGAAAAGTCCCAGAATGTATAGTCCCCAAGTTGCGAAAGGTCAAGAAAGAGAAATTGTTTGCAAAGTTTGTGTCGGCTGATGTACTTGTCGGCTATGAAACTGACATTGTATGCACTTCGTCACGAGCTCTTCTGCATCATGAAGGGCAGTTGACCAATAGTATCCTTGCCTGAAGGTTTTACCGACCAATGTTCTGTAGGAATGATGTGCTCCACAGACTCCTCCATGAATTTTGGTTAGCAACTTAATACCATCCGATTGAGATATGCATCTCATCAACACTCCATGAGATCCTCGTTTATACAAGGTACGTTCAATTATAGTATGATTTGGCTTTTTATGCTATACGATCAGCCTCTACATCATCTTCTGGAATTAGGTCATGCTGAAGATAATTGTAGATCGATGTCATTCAAGCTCTACCCTGATCGTCACTGATCTGCGAAGCATATATGTCATCAGAATCAATTTGTATGATCTGATGTAAATCATTGATGTTCTCAGAATGCTCGACCACCGAGGGTGAATCGAGTTTCTCGAGAAAAACTCCAAGCGGAACGGTGGACCTGGTTGAAGCCATCCGTGCCAACTGGTGTGCCAGAAAGTTTTCCACTCTAGGAATATGTTGGATCTGAAAATCGAAGAAGTGCTTTTTGAGTTTTTATACTTTCGCCAGATAAGATGACATCTTGGTACTCGAGCATTGATACTCTTTCCCCCACTTGATTCGCTACTAGTTTAGAATCGTCTTTCACTAGTAATTTGCGAATCCTGAGCGAATGAGCTGCTCGAAGTCCCGCCAGTAAACCTTCGTATTCTGCTACATTGTTTGTAGCAGGAAAGTTGAACTGGATGGCGTTCCTGAGGTGTTCGCCAGTAGGAGATATCAAGACGACTCCAGCCCCCGATCCTTTGAGCATTAAAGAACCGTCAAAGTACATTGTCCACTCCTGGTGGCGTTCGTACTCTAGTTCCTGCTTGAGTTCAGGGTTTGTCCATTCGGCAACGAATTCTGCTATTGCCTAGAACTTTATTGTTGTTTGTGAGAAAAAATGGAGGTCGAACATCCCTAGTTCAACCGTCCATTTTGCTATATGTTCTGATGATTCCCTATTTCCAAGGACTTGACTAAGGGGATATCCAGTAGGCACGACCACTTTGTGGGCTTGAAAGTAATGCCTTAGTTTTCTTGAAGCCATAAGGAGACCATAGAGAAACTTTTGTACCTGTAGGTATCTTTCCTTTGGTCCATGTAAGACTTCGCTTACGTAATATGCTTATCGTTGGACGTTTTCACGTTCTACGACCAGTACACCGCTTAAAGCCTGTGGCATTGCAGCCACGTAAATCAGCAATGTCTCTTCCGGTCTCAGAGAGACTAAGATCGGGGCACTCGTAAGGTACTCTTTAAGTTTTTCAATGGCATCATTTGCTTCCTTTGTCCACTCGAAACTTCCATGCTTCCGGAGAAGTTTGAAGAAAGGTAATCATTTTTCACCCAACCTTGCTGTGAAACGACTTAGCGCTGCCATACAGCCGGTTAGTTTCTGGACTTCTTTCTTCGTGGTTGGAGGATGCATCTGGTTGATGGCCAATATCTTCACAGGATTTGCTTCGATACCCCTAGCCGAAACTAGGAAACAGAGAAGTTTTCTAGCAGAAACTCCGAACACACATTTCTCCGGATTCAACTTAAGGTTATGCCTACTCAAGTTATTGAAAGTCTCTTGTAAGTCGGGAATATGATCGCTAGCGTTGATGCTCTTTACACTAAATCATCAACATAGGCTTCTAGATTTCAACCTATCTGCAGACTAAAGGTTTTTTGCATCAACCTTTGAAAAGTTGCACCAGCGTTTTTGAGACCAAAAGGCATCTTAACATAACAGTAAGTGCCATATGGAGTGATGAAGGAAGTTTTCTCCTCATGTTCTTTACTCATATTAATATGGTGGTACCCTGAATACACATCTAAAAAACTTAATAACTCGCACCCGGAGGTGGAGTCTACGAGTTGATCGATGCAGGGAAGGGGAAAGTCATCCTTCGGACAAGCTTTATTAAGAACTGTGAAGTCAATACACATTCGCCACTTTCCATTACTCGTTCTAGCCATTACATGGTTAGCGAGCCACTGAGGATGATTGACCTCACGAATAAATCCAGCCTTCAGGAGCTTGTCCATTTCGGACTGTACCGCCTCCTTTTGGTCTGGTGCAAAATGCCGTAGCTTCTGCTTGACCAGTTTTTTGTCAGGCTAGAGGGCTAGCCTGTGCTCGATCACCTCCCTGGGGACTTCGGGCATGTCGGACGCTTGCTAGGCAAATACGTCCTGGTTTGCTCGGAGGATGGAGACGAGCAAATCTTCCTATTTGTGGTTGAACCCTTCTCCGATCAGCACTTTTGGGAGAAACCCATCAGTGTTTCCTGACCCACGTGGCGAGTTGGCGCTTCCTGGAGAAATGCCTCTGTCGAGTGGTACTTTGTTTGTCTGGTCGGATGGTTTTGGTGTCATCTTCGGTCTAGAGTGCTTGACCTGGTCAAGTTGACAAGACGGTGCAGTCCTCTTTGCTGAAGAAGATTACTGTGTCCAACCATCTTGATAATTTGATGGTAGTCGATGACTCTCCAAGGTTGACCTCTCGCTACACAGCTTTCAGGTGACGTCGCGAGTCGTACGAGGAAGATGCTCCATAGATCATCTTAATCCTATGTTGAGGCTCCTGGTACTCCATCTCTTTATCGCCATCTTCATCCTTTTTGCAAAATTGCTTCCCCAAGCTCCTATATGGAGGGAAGTGGGCCTTTACCTGCATAATAATCTTCCAATTTCTTTTGCCAGGTTCGACAGGAGCGCAAATCATGCCCTACCTGCTGGTGAAGTGGACACCACTTCTTGTTCTTTTGATATCCACCGGTCAGAATCTTTGCTTTACTTCGACCGGTGAAGTCCTTGCCTTTGGTGACCTTGTCAGGGACCGCAAGGACTTCCTTATCCTGGGGCTTGCGGTGTTTCTTCTTCTTGAGAGTCTTCTTCTGCTTCTTCTCTGATTCCTCCAAGACAGATCGAGGGACTTTATCTTTTCGATCAATGGCATCGCTCCACTCAACCGCCTCACTAGCAGCTGCGTATTTGTCAGCCATGTCAAAAAGTTCGGCGATCGTTTGTGGAGGATTCATAACGATATCCTCCGTAAACCGCCGATTCCTTAAACCTGCTTTGAAGGATTGAATCACAGAAGACTCTGTAATCTCTAGTATTGAATTACGAACCTGGCTAAACCTTTTAATATATTAACGAAGAGTCTCTTTTGGTTCTTGCCGGATCCGATGGAGGTCATCCTCTTCTCCAGGGTGATCGTACGTGCCTTGGAAGTTTACAATTAGGAGGCCGCGGAGTTGCTCCCAAGTATAGATTGATCCGACCGGTTGGTTGAGTAACTATGATCGGGTGGATCCCTCAAGTACCTTAGGTAAGTAGTTAGCCATCACATTCTCGTCACCACCAGCGGTTCTGATGGTTGTAGTGTAGATTTGGAGAAATTCTAATGGGTTTTGGGTCCCGTTGAATTTGTCCATGTTGGCCAGTTGGAACCTGTTGGGCCAACGCACAGCTTGGAGCTTTGCAGAGAAAGCTCGACAGCCTGTGATTGGTTCATGTGTAGGGATACGCGGCAATGCTACGATAGCACAAACAAAATTTTACCGCGCAACCAAGCAACCACCACAAGTAATAGATCACGAGATTACCGCTAGACGCGCCGACTCGTAGCGGAAGTAGAGTCGTTGTAGCAAGTTGATGCAGTCGTAGTCGTACTCACGACGCGTATCCTCCTTCGAGTAATCGTACTCGATGCGCGTCTGCTTCTTCGAGTGGTCGTACCCACCACACGACTTCTTCTCCAACTCCGGTGATCAACACAATTCGCGGATCGTCCTAGTGCTGATGCTTCGCAACAACACCTCCGAGGTATCCACACGTGCGGGGCAGGATCACCACACACCAGAGTGCTAGCTCCGGTAGCGAGGTTAAGAAGGCGTGGCTATTAGGGTTTCAGGAGTTCTTCCAAAGATCATCCTTATCTCCTCTGTGTCACCCCATGCCACCGCCCCTCTTTATATAGGCATCCATGATGGGTCTCGTACCTGAGGCCCATTAGGAACTCGTGGCCTATACGAATTTGGATCACCATCCAAAACAGATCCTTGCCCTTTAAGTGTGCGACCCCACAGGTTCATGTATAATCGGTTATGACTCGGAAACTCTTTTTCGATCACTAGTCGTTAGCGGTACCTAGCAGCACATAACGATTTCCAAAGACACATAGAATAAATCGGACAAACCTTGATGTAATATTATCTATGATCAGGTCCTCATCACTTACGACCAGTTCGTATCTCTACACGACCAGTTCGTATCTCTACACGACCAGGTTGTAATTGGTCACGACCAGTTCGTAACTCCTTACGACCAGGTTCTTACCATTCTGTGATTACATTTGACCGGTCTACGACCAGCACGTATCTCCATACGACTAGTCCGTAACTGGTCAAACTAAGCGACCTACTCATGCATTTTCCCTTTGCCTCACGATGTCTGGTTGAACTCCAGGTGAGATGATGTGTCATCCATGGACTGTTCAATACTTTCTCGATCGAGTGTCGGATAACATCATGTGGTCGACACTTCGACCACTAGTGGCATGACCATGCACTTTCTTTATCCGATCACCACGAGGGGCCCAGAGACATCTCTCCTGTTATGTTAGGAGGGGCAAATCCCATCTCGACCAGTCACATCCCTCTGCATGTTTCATAGCATACCTGAAAACTACCTTTATAATTACCTAGTTACGGAGTAGCGTTTGGCAACCCCTAAGAGTGCTATTACACATGTAGGAAAACATGCTGATCTCAGGTCTAAGGATTATACATCATCATTACTTGAGACCAACTAATGACACAAAGATTCATAACAATCTCAATAGTGTCTCAATAATGGGTCTATCCAACACCATGTTCTCTAACATGTGTTCACATTATTGATTCGATATCTCCATATCTATGACCGGTGAAACCAGGTCATCAATCAATACATGTGCTAGTCATAGAGTCACTGTTGTTCCGACTAGTGACCTCCGACCAGGGATACATTTAGAATGACATCATATAAGTTAAAGAGTTTCACCAACAAGTCACATACTTATTGATCTATAACAAATGATTCATTCATGGAACACGATAACATATTATCAAAATCATGAACATAATGAAATATCATTATCTCTATGATTGCCTCTAGGGCATATTTCCAACATCATGGCGCCTCCTTTGGAGCGGCGCCGGATTGTAGTCTGTTAGGGACCGGTTTCTGAGGTTAGAACACCGGGGCTCCGGTGTTCTGACTTGGTCGTGGGCGCTAGGACGACACCTCCAACCACTTGCTCGGCCCAGGTGATGCCGAAGATCGTCAGGGCCAAGCAGTTGATCCTATCGACGAGGGGAAGGAGTGGCTGCCTGAAACAACCTTCTTCCCTCATGAATCCTCGGTCGGAATCGTCGAGAAGGTCTTGGCATCAGTTGATCCCCAACTTGACCATGCTGCACTCTACTAAGGGAGGAACGCTGGGATGAAGTCATGGTTTGACTTCGTGATATCCTTTGTTCCAGGTATGCTTCTGTACGCTGTATGGTTCGCTGAAGGATCTCCAATACCTGTTCTACCAATTGGACAAAACCTGGAGCACATGCTAGATCTGGATCAATGTTATTTAAAATATTCTGAACACGCTGCGGGTTCTATACCGTTACCGAAGGTCTTGTAGGCTTTATAGTAGTTGTAGTAGCAAGTCACGGGACCTCCTCGATTTCTATTTCTCATATTGTTGTAGGCCCGTGTGACCTTTTTGGCTATGAGGGCCAACTCAGCCTCAGGAAGACTCTCAAACTCTTCTTCATGAATTGCAGATAATCCAGCAAGCGAAAATCTAGAAGAAGATTCAAAAGACCCATCAAAAGCTCTCTTGAGCGGGTCTGCTACCAAAGCCATATTTTCCTTTTTGGGATGATCAATGCTCTTGATCTCATGAGTTTTAAGCTTACTATAGAGCAGCTCCAAAGTCAGATCAGAAAGATTGACATTCTCCTCAATGGTTGTGGCCTTTATCTCCCACTCCTTGGTGATGAGGATTTCAATGGTATAACATGCATTGAGATTCTCAATTTTTTATTAGGATTGGAAAGAGAGAAGGTGGAGAGATGAACATGTACTAAAGTCCTTGCTTGGTGACTAGAAGTGTTGAATTGAGTTGGCAGTGGAGGTGGGTTCGACTGGTGACAAGATTGTGAATA
The DNA here is from genome assembly GCA_036346395.1 of Hsuehochloa calcarea. NCBI lineage: Eukaryota > Viridiplantae > Streptophyta > Magnoliopsida > Poales > Poaceae > Hsuehochloa > Hsuehochloa calcarea. The sequence goes on from CM070597.1 coordinate 53,384,202, forward strand.
AAGAAATGGCAATGAGGTGGGGAAAATAATTAACAGGAGAAAGGATGAACCACGCAGATGTTTCGTTTGCGATCGGTCGAACCGAAAAAGAGAGCGACAATACTAATACATACATGGCGACTTGATTTTTGTAATGCATGCGAAAATAAGAAACAATACAATTTCATTTTTTTAATACAATCTTTCAAACAATTCAATTTAATATTTGTTATTATTATTATGTTTATGCAACTTTTTAATTAATTTGATTCAATTTTAAAAGCAACATTTTAATTAAACATGAGAAAATTTTTAAAACACTGTCAAAACTTTATTAGATTGCCAAATTAAATATTAATATCCTGATTCTGAAACTCGGGGTGTTATAAAGAAGGAAGCAAGGCACATCCTCTCCTCAATCCGAGCCGTGGCAAAATTTATGTGAGCGGGGATGCAGTATTTGAGGAGAAGAAAGCTTGGCAATGGGAGAGTGATGGCAACCATGAAGCAAAGAAGTGGGTGGAGTTATCTGTTGAAGAGCCTACTGCAGCAACAGGAGTCACGGCAATGCCAATGTCAGATGACCTGGAAGACATTGCTGCAGAGACGCAGCAGTCACTGCAGACGCCACTCACTGCACAGGGCGTGCCAAGTGCACCATTTCGCAAACCACAGCGTGCAGTGAATGCGGCAGTGGCTACACCAACATCATCACTCCTCACGCCGTCCCCTAGCCTGACGCCCAGTTCCACTGGAGAGGACTCCACTGAAGATGCGTCACTCAGGTACCGGAATCTAGCTGATATTTATGCAGAGACACAAGGAATACAGCTTGATCCGGAGGAGCTGCTACTGCTAACCGCTGAGGAGCCAGCCACTTATCTTGAGGCCGCTCATGGCAGGAAGCCATGAGGCGGACTTGGAGGCCATTGAAAGGAATGGAACATGGAAACTCACCGAGCTGCCACAAGGACATAAGCCAATTGGATTGAAATGGGTGTTCAAATTGAAAAAGGACACTGATGGCAACATTCTCAAGCACAAAGCAATGCTTGTAGCGAAGGGCTATGTTCAGCCTCAAGGCATTGACTTTGAGGAAGTATTTGCACCGGTGGGTAGGCTGATACCATTTGACTGATAATTGCTCTTGCAGCTCAGCGTAATTGGGAGGTGCACCATATGGATGTCAAATCGGCACTCCTAAATGGTGATCTCCAAGAAGATGTATACTCTCGCAACCTGAAGGCTTTGTCAAGGAGAATCAAGAGCATAAGGTGTATAAGCTATCTAAAGCTCTTTATGGTTTTCGCCAAGCACCGAGGGCATGGAACATGAAGCTGGACAAGAGCATGAGAGGTCTCGGGTTCACAAGATGTTCACAAGAGCAAGCGGTGTACACACGAAGCAATGGGCTTGATGTAGTCATCGTCGGAGTATACGTCGATGATTTGATATAGACACCGGCGCTAGCAACAGATGAATAATGACTTTGAGATGAGTGACCTTGGTTTGCTGTCATATTACCTTGGTATTGAAGTGCACCAGAAAAGTGATTGCATTACATTGAGGCAGTCGGCTTATGCTAAGAAGGTTCTACTGCAGTTCGGAATGGCAGACTGCAACATGACCAAATGTCCTATGGAACCCAAGCTGCAGCTCCGAAAAGATTCTGAAGGGACCGTGGTTGATCCGACTGAATTCAGGCGTGTTGGATTTAATCCTGCGTTGGCAACAGCAGGACCCGTAGTAGGATTCGTATTTGTTTTTGCATGCCATATGCAGAGTCCATATCTGAGTCATGTACAACTCCGAGTCCGTTTTTGGTTTTGAGTTTTCAGCCTTTATAAGCACATTGAGTCTTGTAAAGTTTTGTATCCAAGCATAAGCAAAAGCAATAAAGATTAGTCTTCCGCAGCAAGCGTGAAGTCTTTTCTACAAAGCTGTTTTTTTTCTTCTTTTGCTTTGGATCGGCTAACATCTGGTATCAGAGCCAATGTCGATCGTTCCTCAGGGCGAGGCGACGCGGGAGAGCGACGGTGGCCCGTTCCATTATCCGCAGCTGACGGCGACAAACTACACGAGCTGGGTGATTCGGGTGCAAGCGATGATGGAGGATCAAGGCGTCTGGGAAGCAATCGAGCCGGCGGTCGGGGCGGCCGTCGACGCGAAGAAGGACAAGAAAGCGAGTCGCATCTTTTCCAAGCGCTCGGAGGACCTCGATGCGGTAGCAAGGAAGAAAAGCGGCGAAGGAGGTTTGGGGTGTCTCAAGACAAGGTTCATTGGCGCGGATCGCGTCAAGAATGCGTGGTTGCAGAGCGTTGAAGAATGACCGACATCATGCGCATGAAGGAGGAGAAACCACGGACGATCTGGCGGAAGACTCAATGGCATGTCCGTCAGGTACGCCAACCTAGGGGCGACGCTCGACGATGCCGCATTGGTGAAGAAGCTATTCGACACCGTGCCGGATCGATTTCTGAGTGTGATCGCCGGGATCGAGCAGTTCTACGATTTCGACAAAATGCCATTCGAGGAAGCTGTGGGACGACTGAAGACTTATGAAGAAGCGTCTGCGACGCGGACATCTGGCGGAAACAGCGGCGGCGACGGCCAACTCCTGCTCACTCAGGCCGAGTGGTAGGCGCGACAGAAGAAAGATGGCGGCGGCTCCTCGTCGAACAACAAGGGTAAATCCTATGCTCCTGCAGGTAGCAGCAACCACGGTCGGAGTGGACATGGTCGCGGCAGATGGCGCGGCAAGGGCGATCCTGACGGGCGCCGAAGCAAAAGACGGCGAGTAGATCGGTGGCGGTGGCCGTGACAAGAGCCACATCCGTTGTTTTAACTATGACAAGATGGGCCACTATGCATCTAAATACAGGGCCTGGAAGGAGGAGGAGGTACACCTCACGCGCGCAGACGACACTGAGCCGGCCCTGATGCTCGCGGTGTCGGAGGAGATGGCGCCGAAACAGCAGGAGCGGTAGGATGCCGTCCTACTAAGCGAGGAGAAGACAAGGCGGAAGAAAGTGCTCCTTGTCATATGCGGTACCTGACAACGGGCGAGCAACCACATGACCGGCGACAGGCGAAGTTCCGCGGTGGGCGAAAATGTCACCGGCAAGGTCAAATTCGGCGATGGCTCGACGGTGCAAATCATGGGCAAGGATCAATCTTGTTTAGGCTTGTAGGACCGGGGATCAGTGGCTGCTCCAAGAGGTATATTACATCCCGAGGCTCCGAAGCAACATCGTGAGCCTCGGACAACTAACCAAGACCGGTCACAAAGTGATCATGGACGAGGACACCCTGCAGGTGCTCGACAAAAGTCATGCGAGGCTGCTCATGAAGGTGAGGCGCACTGCAAATCGTCTTTACCAAATTGAGTTGCATCTAGCGGAGGCGGTGTGCCTCCTGGCGAACCTTGAAGATCCGGCGTGGCTATGGCATGCCAGGCTTGGCCATGTCAACTTTCACGCTATAAAGCTCCTCGTTGACAAGGGGATGGCGGTGGGTGTGCCGCCGATCACGCACCCGAACCAACTATGTCAAGGGTGTTTGGTGGCGAAGCAAGCGAGGCAGTCATTCCCAGCAGCGGCAAATTACAGGGCAGAGAAGCCGCTTGAGCTGTTACATGTTGACCTCTGCGGTCCGATCACACCTTCGACCCTCGCCGGTAACAACTACTTCATGTTAATTGTTGATGATTACTCTAGGTGGATGTGGCTGTACGTGATCAAGACGAAGGACCAAGCTTGCTCTGTGTTCCGAAGATTCAAATTGCAGGTCGAGAACACGAGCGAGCAACGCATCAAGACGTTGAGAACTGATCGCGGTGGGGAGTTTCTCTCCGCTGAGTTCAACCGGCTCTGCGAGGAGGCCGGGATCGAGCGACACCTCACCGCGCCATACACGCCACAGCAAAACGGCGTGGTGGAGCGGAGGAATAGGACTGTGATGGCGATGGCGATGGCGAGGTCCCTTCTCAAGAGCATGAACGTGCCCGAAAGGTTTTGGGGGGAGGCGGTGCGACACGCGGTGTACCTGCTAAACCGCTTACCAACGAAGGCACTGGGCGAACGCACTCCGTTCAAGGCCTGGAACGGAAGGAAGCCGCATCTGGCACATCTTCATGTGTTTGGCTGCACGGCGCATGCGAAGGTGGCAACGCCATACCTGAAGAAACTCGATGACCGAAGCCAGCCGATGGTGTACCTTGGCGTTGAGGACGGCTGCAAGGCGCACCGTCTGTTTGATCCACGGCGCGGGAAGATTCATGTAAGTCGTGATGTAAAATTTGAAGAAAAACTGGAGTGGTGCTGGAGTACAGGTGCAGGCGGTGGGGATCCATCGGATTTCGTCGTCGAGGATGAATGTAGCACCGAGCCGACAGAGGGCAACTTTGCGCTGCCCGTGGGTGGTCTGGCAGGCGAGTCAGCGCTCGCGGCACAAGTTCACCCAACCCCTTCATCGACTCCGCTGGCCGGTGAGGTGATGCCGGGAGGGCCAGCAACCAGGGCGCGTGCTGCGGCACGCATGGCAGCAACCTCCCCGACATCCCCCACCACTCCGATGATGACGACGGCCTCTGGACCGCTGGCAAATGATCTTGCCACGCCTGCCTCGGTTGTGGCCACATCACTATCAAGTGGGAGTAGCAGCACCGATGATGGACATGTTCGTTACAGGCACATCGACGACATCATGAGAGATGCTCGAAGGCTGGAGCTTGATGAGGAGGACATGGAAGAAGAGGCCATGCTCGTAGAGACGGAGGAGCCGTCCTGCTACCGCGAGGCCGCTGGGCAGCAAGCCTGGGAGGATGCCATGGCCAAGGAGATTGAGTCCATTGAGAAGAATGAAACTTGGACCCTCACGGCACTACCGGCTGGACACAAGCCAATTGGGCTCAAATGGGTCTACAAGCGAAGAAAAACTCAGATAGAGACGTGATCAAGCACAAGGCAAGACTAGTCGCAAAAGGATATGTACAGCGACAAGGAATTGATTTCGAGGAGGTGTTTGCACCGGTGGCCAGACTCGACACCGTGCGCGTCATCCTTGCCATCGCTGCCAATCGCGGCTGGCAAGTTCACCACCTCGATGTCAAGTCTGCCTTCCTGAATGGAGAACTCGAGGAAGAAGTCTATGTTGCTGTAACATCCCAATTTTCAGAGCTTTAAAAATCTTTTAAATATTGGTAGCAAGAAAATTCATCATTTGGATTTATTTGAATATTAATTTAAAAAGCTTAAATTGGACTTTTAGAACAAATTGATTTAATGTGCTTAATCCCAATATCAACAATTGCCAAAATTATTTTATTTAGATTCTATATGCTTGGATATATTTTATAGAATTTTCTGGAATTTTTCCAAAGTCATTTGCTATTTGTATTTTCTGGATTTATTTAAAAGAAAAATCAAAAGAAATTCCTTCAGAATAGTGCTGGGCCGAAGCCCAACACTATTCCATCAGCGCGCCAGCCCAGCCCCGCCCGCGTTCGCTTTCAGTCGTTGGATCGCCATCGCACGGTTGCCGCTCGCCTGCGCTGCGCTTTCCTCGCTCTCGCTGATCAGTGGGCCCGCGACCGAGTCATCGTCTCCGCGGAGTCTTCTTCCTCCTCGCGCGCGTACGTGCTGCCGCCATTACCGAGAGCTTCGCTCCCGTACGGCAACGGCCATTCTCTCGCTGATTTCTTGAGCCGACCCCACCAAATCGTGTCTCCGGTTATTCCTTATCCGTTCCAAACCAAATCAAACCCCGAATCGGTTTCAATCTCCGAAAATCTTGGAATTCAAAACCCTGTTGTTTGGACCGAATTGGGGTTTCAAATCTCGGCGTCTCCGAGCCTATAAGTACCCCCTTAGCACCGCCTGGACCTCCGCAACCCTAAGCCGCCACTCTCGTCGCCCCGATCGCCCTAGCGCCGCCGCATTTCAAGCTTTAGGGTTTTCAACCGAGCTTCTTCTCCGGTGGATTGCGCCACCGTCGTCGTCGCCCTTGCTCCACCCACTGCACCATTGTGATCAGCAAGTCTCAGGCTACCTCGTGCGCACCTCCTCGTCGCCGGAGCATCGCTAGAGCGCCCGTCCGACAAAACCCGAGTCTTCGCCGCCGCTTCTTTCTCGCCACCGGCCATCTTCGTCAACCCCAGGTGCTCAAACCAGTGCCCATATGTGCGCAATAATCTCCTCTACACATTGGTACCACTCACCGCCGGCGAAGAGCCGCCGTTCGCCGTTGCCATTGGTTCCCGAGCGCCGCCCTCGCCGTCGTAGCCGCGTAAGCGCCATCGCAATCGCCGCGTCAGCTTTTGTGCCTGCGTGTCGCCCTCGTGTCGCCGTGTCAGTGCCAGCACACGCGCACGTGGCTCAGTCCACCGGCTCCCAGATTCCGTGGCTCGGTGGATTTGGTCCACCGTGAGCTGTGCCACTAACAGTGGGTCCCACATATCAGAATTCTTTTTAAATATATTTCTTTTTCCAGAAATTCTCGGCTGATGCAAGCATTGCGCAATAATTCGATTTTCCTTTATAAAAATAATTCGGGAAATTCGAGAAAATCCAAATTAGGGTTTATTTGATTTTCCAATCTTCCAAAGCCCATATCTTTTGCATCCGAAGTCCAATTGAGCCCATTCAAATTTGTAAATTCATATAAAATTAAGATCTATTTAATGGTGAATTTTATTTGAATTTTTGGAGTTGTTTTGCCTCTGTTATTTATTTGTGTTTGTTTCTTTTATCTCGTTTGCGAGTAGACGTCGATACTTCGGGGAATTTTGCAGAAGAAGGAGCACCTCAAGATCAAGACCAATATCTAGATCTATTCCAAGGCAAGTTATACCTTTGATCATTTTGAACCCAGTTTTCAAAATACTTTGTTTCAATGTATTGCATTCTATTTCAATTATTTATTTAAATGCTTTTGGGATAGTTATTAATCCAAATTGTTATATCCACCTTGCCTATTGTATGCTATGATCTTTTGTCACCCTAGGTTGGTTAATTATTAGTTGGTATTATCGTAGCACCAACGTGGGTTGGTTAGATACGATTAGACTGCTTAGCCATGCCACGAGTCATCATTCCATGTGAAAGTTGCAATTATAAACTTGACTAAGTGATTATGGGCTGTGTGATGAATCTGTGTGTCTTTGTGTCTTTGTTACTCATTGATGGCATGTGTTGCACTTAATCAACAGGTGGGAAAAGATTTGGGTGAGGCAAGTGGTGGATCTGTGTGAGCGGTGGTCTTTGTGTGATTTAAACTTTGTGATTTGGGTAAAGCAGAAGTCTTGCCTTAGTCAATTAAGGACTTAACTTTGTGCGCCATTGAACTGGGCCTTCTTACATGCGACCACATGCCTAGTATGGTGGGCTGACTTAGTAAGTTATGGAGTCTTGACATTGACAACTCGGGGTGTATTTAAGGCGTGTGATGGGGTGGAAGGTGTGTCTGTGTGTTTGGGTCACATCTATGAGCGGTTCGCCGTTTTGGATCCAACGGTGTGTGTCGTTCAAAGAAATGTGTGTACAAATTGGACGGCGGTAAAGCACATCGGGAGTGTCATTGTTTGAGATGAAGTCTCTGAAAGGTTTAGTTATGGTCAGTGATCGCTACACTGATTGTATCGTGTGGGTAAAGTGTACAACCTCTGCAGAGTGTTAAACCAATCTATTCGAATAGCCGCGTCCTCGGTTATGGACATGCTCTGAATTTCACACGAGGGTAGATTTTCATAAAACAATTGGGAAGGGTCATTGTGTGAGATAACTTGTTGGTGTGTGAAAGAACTTGATTAGACTGTGTGTCCTTTGTGAAATCAATTGTTAACTTATTATTGTCTATTTGTTTTGAATTACACTTTCAATCTATTATTTGTATTCAATTGCAAATGTTGCATTTCCACAAAATAACCACAGAAGCCATTCCTTTGGAATAAGCCATTATCTATAAATTGCATTCTGTGGTACGACTTGCGAGTACGGTGTGTACTCACTCTTGCTAAACAAATCAACAGAAGTGGAGGAGTCATCGCCTGCTTTTGAAGAAGAGTTCTCTGAAGGTTGATCGTTAGGGTCTTGATCGATCGGTTGCACGTGGTAAATTGATGGGAGCCACCGGAGTTTATTTCGTTTCCGCTGCAGTTTATTTCTTTATTGTCAGCCTTGCATGGCTTAATAAATGTAAAACTCGACCGTAAGGTCCCAACGGTTATTTGTTATTTAAAGTACTCGTTTATTCTTATATTCGTTGTATGGATGTGATATTTCATCGATGTTGATACTGTGTGCACTAGCGTGATCTGGACTAGTGCGAGAATACGAGGAGGTCAGTTGCATATTTGGGTCCCGGCGGTTGCCCGGCCGGAGGATTCACGAGAAAGAACAAGGAGCACTTGGTGCTTAAGTTGAGCAAGGCGCTCTATGGGCTCCGGCAGGCGCCACGAGCCTGGAACATGCGACTTGATAGAAGCTTGAAGCAGCTCGGTCTTGTGAAGTGTGCTCAAGAACAGGCTGTGTACACAAGAGGAATAGGCCGGGCAGGAATCATTGTTGGTGTATATGTTGATGACCTCATTGTGACAGGAGAAGACCCAGGTACGATCGCGGCGTTCAAGCAGCAGATGATGTCTGAATTCGGGATGAGTGATCTTGGATTGCTCAATTACTATCTCGGGATTGAGGTAAATCAAGAAGAAGACCGCATCACAATCAAGCAGGAAGCTTACGCCAAGAAGGTGTTGACTCAATTCGGGATGATTGAATGCAATCCCACCAAGATTCCTATGGGCGAGATCACTGGCGTACAAGGACCACGATGGACAACGGTGGATGCAACAGAGTATCGCCGTGTTATTGGTTGCCTAAGGTACTTACTTCACACGGCGGATCTCTCCTTTCTTTGTCGGGGTGGCTAGCGATTCATGGAGAGGCCACGGTGATGCATCACAAGGCGGTCAAGCAGATCCTCGGTATGTGAAAGGGATGGATTATGGTCTTGTATATACGAGAGGAGGAGATCTTTGAGGTGATCACGAGGTACCTGAGCGGTGATCGGCGGCGACAACGATGACAGAAAAATACAGGGGCATGGCGTTCTATGTCAGCGAATGCTTAGTGTCATGGAACTCGCAGGAAGCGAAGGCGGTAGCCTGTCATCATGTGAAGCCGAGTACATGGCGGCAACGGCGGCATGCCAAGCGTTGTGGCTCGAAGCTTGTTAGGCGGTGGCCGGGAAGGAGAATAGTGCGGTGAAGCTGTTTGTTGATAATAAGTCCGCAATCGCATTAATGAAGAATCCCGTATTCCATGGACGCAGCAAGCATATCGACATGAGGTTCCATTTTATACGTGAATGCATTGAGGGAGGGCGGATCGTTGTGGAGTTCGTTCGCGCGGATGAGCAACGGTGACGTCTTGTGAAGGCGTTGCCGACGACGAAGCTGGCAACAATGCGACACCTGCTAGGTGTTCGCGATCTTAGGCCACGTCAGGATTAGGGGGAGTATGTTGGATTTAATCCTGCGTTGGCAACAGCAGGACCCGTAGTAGGATTCGTATTTGTTTTTGCATGCCATATGCAGAGTCCATATCCGAGTCATGTACAACTCCGAGTCCGTTTTTGGTTTTGAGTTTTCAGCCTTTATAAGCACATTGAGTCTTGTAAAGATTTGTATCCAAGCATAAGCAAAAGCAATAAAGATTAGTCTTCCGCAGCAAGCATGAAGTCTTTTCTACAAAGCTGTTTTTTTCTTCTTTTGCTTTGGATCGGCTAACAAGGCGTGCAGTCGGATGTTTGAGGTACTTGACACACACACGTCCAGACCTTTCCTATGTTGTGGGTATGCTGAGTCGGTATATGGAGAAGCCCACAACCATGCATCACCAAGCCATCAAGCATATCCTCAGCTCAGATAGTCAGATATGTGAAGGGGACCATTAACTTTGGGCTTGCATATGGAGGAGGACATGAGAAGGAAGAGCTAGTCGGCTTCACTGATAGCAACTTGGCCGGAGACACCGATGATAGGAAGATGTTGGACCCGGATTTTCTAATCCCGAATCCTCTGTGAAAGCACTGTGCTATTCCCTGGATCAGTAGATAGCACTCACAGATACATCACTAAATCATCTCATACATGTGAAGGACCGAAATGGCAACAGAGGGGGGTGAATGGTGCCTAAAAATTAATAACTCCCCTTTACTGTATTTAAACAAGCCTACAAAGATCTCTGGAGATCTAAAGAAAATAAATGAAGCAAGATCAAATAACAAAAACAAGCCTCGAAACATTCTTACGAAATCGGAAGTTAGGCCGATAAGGTGCGGAAGTTCCGCTATGTAGTTCATTTGTGTAAAATCGGAAGCTCAGATTATCGATCAAGAACGAGCGCTCGGGTTTTTGGCCAAAAATCCAAACTACTTTTGATCTGTTGTTCTTCTCTGGTCAAGTTTCACAGGACATCATCCTAAACAACATCTTGACCGTATTGAGAAGAAGTTGCTAGCAAAGATTCAATAATCAAAGCAAAATCGGGTTTCTTGAAGAAGGGGCAAGAAAGACCAAAAACCACGATAGACAAGATTCTCTGATTCTTAGTTCATGAACCTTTAGGGATACATTAGTAATATCAAAACGACTCTAGGTATCAAGTTTCAAGCTATTTCATAGGACGAATCAAAAGATACATACAAACCCTAAATATTCAAGAGAAGAACAGAGAGAAGGAAGAGGACATAAACAAGTAATCAAAACTCAGTGTTTCATTGATAGAAATCAAAAGTTTACAGATGGAAACACAGAGGAATGATTACAAGAGATTTCAGTTCATACTCTCCAACTCAACAAACTCTCAAAAAGCAAAACAAACCCTTTAGCAAGAGCTAACCCTAATATTCCTTCTCAAAGTCTAACCCTAACACCAGGAGTTGAGCTCTATTTATAGCCTTTGCTTAATGGGCCTCCAACCCATTAAGCCCGCTACACCCGAACGGAACCGCCTCCACTTGTGCCGCTTTGCGAAATTCCCGTTTCGCCCCTTGCGCACCTTCGGAAGCCTCCGCGCCTTCTTTGTCCTTGACACGCAACCACCTCAAGATTCACGCCGTCTTCGACACATCCGACCGTTCTGACCTCAACGCTACCTGCGCCTAGTCCGATCACCTCGTGTCTCGCCACGACTTCGTCTCGATGTCCTGCAGTCAACACAGACAAAAACACATCACATAGCATTGCACAATATCATAGCATCAACATTTGTATAAGACTCAAACTCATACAAAATCAAAATCACAAATTAAACTCCTCTGCACAGTTCTGGACATAATCGGAAGTTCCGCACTTACCACAACGGAAGTTCCGATTTCCGGAACGTCCGCACTTGTCAGGATTATCGGAAGTTCCGCGATTACCACTGCGGAACTTCCGATCTTCGGAACATCCGCACGCCCAAAATTTCTATTCCGATTTTCGTCTCAGAGGAACCTTAACACCAGTATTATCGGACACTCCGCTACCCCATGTGCGGAAGTTCCGATTTTCTTCAGCCAAACTCAAAACCCAGGTTAATCGGAAGTTCCTATTTCCAACGCCGGTAGTTCCGATTATCGGAACTTCCGCTCTATACACAGCGGTAGTTCCGATTTTCCTGATTCAGCACAGAAACAGTCCAAACCGAAAAACTCAACTCTCAACCTATTCAACACGATGTCAAATACTCATCACTCAGAAAGGAGGACCTCTCACATGGTCTCTCAACATGGCTTAAAACCATACCATTCATTAATTTAACACATCAAAGTTTACATAGACCACATCAGATCAAGTTTTACAATAAGGGCCAAACAGGCCAAAAGATTACATCACAAAAGTAGCGAAAGCGACAACGGAAGAAAAAAGGGTGAGGGCACATCTCTCCACAGGCAAGCGACTGGGGAAACCTGTGTACATCCGATATTACCCAAAACTCAGATAATATGGGATGCACCTACGTACCAGCGGAGTCAGCTAGACTGGGGCGAGACTAGAACAACTAAGGACTAAACTACGCTTCAAGAACTCCTGGGTCTTCAGACATCTGATTCCTCGTAGTAGTCGTAGTCTCCAAAATTTCCTGCTTCTGAGGGTTTGGGGGGAAAAGCGAGAATGAGCACAACCACCGTGCTCGCGAGCCAACACATGGTATGCAATAGTATACATGCAATGCTTAACAAGGATGGCTCAGGTTCTTTTATTTGCTAAAGCAACATTTTCAATTATCATAATTACAAATCTCTATGACTTAGCATTTTAAACAGATTGCATTTTTATTAAAGAGAATAAGTACAATATTAAATAACAGTAGAGGTTACCTCCACCTCATGCTAAATTTTGATAGCGGTTACTTCCACCGATTATCAACACTAGGTAAGGCTACCCAGGAAAAATCCAAAACAAGGGCTAGATGAGCCCAACACATTTCCATTCTACCCACAAAGATTTTTGAAATAGAACTAACTCAGGTTAAGTTCCCATGTCCGCCTTTGACCGTAGGCGCGGCTGTTTAAACAGTTTAGACTCTGCAGAGGTTGTACACTGTACCCACAAGAGATAATCATACTCGTTACCCCACATGATTCCTTAGTCATGTAGTTGAGCGATCGTCACAGTAACGTTTCAAACTACCTTGCCCCTTCCGTCATCTCACCCCTATGGCCAATTCCATAAGTTGTGCGGGATGCTTACCACAACGACTAGCGCATCTGGCCCCGGCCACAACGACTAGCGCAGCTGATAATTTTACCGTTTTCGGTGTCCCATTCAAGCTAGCATACATCCTGCCGCTTGCACACTTCTAAACACCAGTTGTGGGATGACATTCAGGGTTCAATAATTTTACTAAGCCAAGTTGCACTTTGCAGACTTGCGGTTGTACTTGTTTTACACATGAGATCATGACAAGATTAAGTCCTTAATTCATCTGGACGGTTCATACCACATACCAACCATTCTCGTGCTACGTCCGCACCCACCACTCTTTCCATCCGTCCAGATGTGGTACTAGCAAGTTGTTTGGGGTTTTGGGAAGGAAAACCAATTAACGCAACACACCAGTCATCTACATCCAATGACTGCCCAAAACCATTTTTCATGTTTAAAGGATGATGATCAGGACATTTATTGTCCCGGTACTTAAGCAAGACTAGCATGTCGCTTAAGTACAACCTATGCTAGTATTTACCATATATTTACTAGGGTGATAATGAATACTGGATTCAATTTATCAAAGGATGGCTTAATAAGTAATTAATCAACAAATGAGTATTTAACTACCTTAAGCTTTAACATATCATTGATTACAAAATTAAAGCATGCAACTTTGATATTTTAAATAAACATAGTTTGCATAAAATGTAGGCTCAGAATGATCAAAACATTGACTCGCCTTGGTCAGATTATCGCGGCCTTGATCTTACTCAGGGCCTTCTCTGCCAGGGGTTTTGAATTCCGGGTCTGCGTCTGTATCCGAATCTTAATCCTGCTTGAGTCGCTGCTTCTTCTGGACTCCGACTCCTAATTACACGATACAAGCAAGAACAACAAATAAATCCAAAGAACTTCCAGAAGACCAATTATAAACAAAGCACTTTAAATAAGTTTTGCGATGAACGAGCTGAAGAGACAAGGTTCAGCGAGGAGGGGATGATTGACAAAGTCAACCGACCAAGCGGCGAGAGGGTCGTGGTGAAAAATTACGCCGTGGAAAACAAGGGAGAAACGAAGTCGAAGAACTTCCGCAGGTATACTCCACTTCGGATACCACTGATCGTGCAAGATTAGGATACACGATAATTTACCAGTCTTTTAACATGACCGTAAAATATTTTATCAAAGACGACTTTTGAACGGGGATAAAAAGGGGATAAACAATATTTAGACCAAGGAATACTGGATAGGATTACAAGATTAATATACAGGTTTTCAAGGTAAGCCGTCGAGATTAACATGTTAATCCCGAATAGCCCTCCAAAATATTTTGAGAAAATGCAAGTTCATATCAAAGCATTTTGCACAACGCAGGAAATTTGAATAAATATGTTTTAACAAAAATAGACATTATTGCGGAGACGTTTACGAAGGTCATTTGCATAACATCTATTTCCAGAGATTTTGCAAATTACGCTCTTAATCGATAGCTCTCAACTAAAAGCAAAAAATAGAAAACTCTGCTAACACTTGTCAATCGGCGAGTTAACCATTAACAACGGTTAATCGAATCAACGCAAGTTGTAGCACAATTATACGAGAATAAATCTTTTGGAAACATTTTCGCCAAAAATGGAAAGCTACTAGTCGACCGAGGATTACAATAAAACAATACATACACGATCACCATACAACAACTTCAATACACAAATTATTAGTACACAAATCTCAATTGCGGCTCCACGACTACCCTGCACAACGTTATCAAAATAATCGCAAGATCAACACACAATCTTCAATACACAAAACTCAATTGCATACACAAACAGCTTCTTGCTACTCTCGCCTCACTGAGGAGGGCCCTTGCCGAGAGAGAGAGAGAGGGAGGAGAAACAGAGGAGAGAGAGACAGAGACAGAGGGGAGGGCAGCAGCGGCGCAGCGGCCTGCCGTGCGTCTGTGGCCGGGGGGCGAGGCCAAGCAAAATGGGGCGCCGCGCGAGAGGATGCCAAGGAAAGCGGCGTGGCGTGGCGGGACGGCAGACCGGAGAAAGCGGCGGCGATCGAGCGCCACGACATAGAGGTGAAGCAGCGACGCAGCGGCGGAGGAGGGAGGAGAGAGGAGGAGGAGAGCATGTGCTGAGGCGGCACGGGAGCTCACCGAGAGGGCGGCGGGATGGGGAAGCGCCGAGGCGGCCGCGACGGAGCGAGGCGGGCAGAGGAGGCTTCGGGCGGCAGTGCGATGGGGAAGCCGAGAGCGAGGCGGAGGAGGGTCGGGGCGAAGCGTGGAGCTGAAGCGGCGGCGGATGGCCGAGAGGCGCCGCCGGAGGAGGAGATGGCGGCAGCTCAGAAGAGGGAGGCGAAGAGGGGAAGAAAAGGCGGCTCGGCCTTTTATGGCTGGGGAGAGGGGAAAGCCAGTGGAGGCAGCGAGGAGCAGGGGCGCGGAGATGGGGAGAAGAAAATCCGCCTGGCGCTGGGAGTCGGCGGACGGCGCGGGAGTCGGCGCTGGGCTGCAGAGAGAGGCGCCGGATCCGGAGGAGGCGGGACTTGACGGGATCTGGCGACGTGCGGGCGGCGGCGGGTGCGGGAGTGGGGGCCCCGGGCGATGGAGTCGGGAGAGAGGCGAGAGAGAGGCGGCGCGTTCGGTGGGAGAGGAAAGAGAGAGAGAACGCACAGGAGAAAAGAGGCCGGGAGGAAGAAAGAAAAGGGGGAGGGGGAGGAGAGAGGCCGGGCCGGGCGAGATGGGCCGGCTCGGGAGCGAAGAGAGAGTGGGGGAGAAAACGGCCGGGCCGATTGGGCTGGGGGGGAGAAGAGAGAGTGGGCCGGGAGAAAACCGGCCTGTCGGTGTATTAGAACCGATCTTACGTAAAGATTATTTGATTCGGGGGGTCTCCTAGGGATGAGATCACGCAGAGTGGATTGACACGGGATGTTTAGACAGGTTCAGGCCTTCTCCGGAGAGAATAATAACCCTAATCCTATGTGTATGGAATTCTTGATGATCAAGTAAAAGACTAAGACTATTACAGAGAATAGCACTTGTGTTTCTACTTGACTAGCTCTCGTTTGCCCTCCTCCCCTATCCCTCTTATTGATGCCCTTATATAGTCGTGAAGAAGTAGCCGTTTTGTCCTGCGGGAGATGCGCCTAATTAATCCAGTAACGGGCGCATGATGGCAGTAATTACCGGCGCCTCGGCTTCTTCACGCCGTCTGGCAATTATCTTCCATAGATAATGGGGTATTTATACACCATTAATACGCGGAATAATAGTGCGTGTAGACCGTTCGGATTCCTTAATCAATTGGACCCACTCGCCTGTAGGTTTGATTATAAGGTGGTCGTAGTTTACCTGGTCGTAGAAGGACTTACGACCAGGTAGAAGTCGTAGAAGGACTTACGACCAGGTAACAGTCGTAGAAGGACTTACGACTATGTAGTGGTCGTAGAAGGACTTACGACCATGATATAGTCGTAGCAAGACTTACGACTATGGGGGTGATTGTAGAAGAACTTACAATCACTTATTAGGCCTCTCCCTTATAGATATAAGGGGTACTTCTGGGGGACTATGTGACATCATATTTACCCATAATAAGAATTATAGATAAAAGATAAAATGAGGATTATTAGATCCTCGTCATCTAGCCCCCCAGCTTCAAGTGAAAGTAACTTACTAGGTGAAGGATTTGTAAATGGTCTTACGACCACGAAAATGTCGTAGAACAATAGTCGAAGGAAGAACTCTTCGATATTTGAGTGCTACTTTGACCAGGAATTTGCTTGGTCAGGAAGGTTGCTTACAACTATCAAAAAGTCATAAGAAACTCTACAACTGTGTAGTAGTCGTAGTAGGGCGATCGGAGAAAAACCCTTCCGATTGATACTTCTTTTGACCAGAAAGACTTGGTCAAGAAAGTAATTTTACTTGGAGGTGATAAAACAAACCTAACTTTCCCGAACAGACCGTCTGGGGAATTGCAAACGATTTCTACAGATCTGTTGATGAGACGGTTTCCGAAGCGATTGCAATCGTGAAGATTGCTTACGACTATTAAAAAGTCGTAAAACCCTTACGACCGTCTGGTGGTCGTAGTAGGGGAATCGGAGAAAAACCTTTCCGATTAATACTTCCTTCGACCAGAAAGACTTGGTCAAGAATGTAATTTTGCTTGGGGGTGACAATACGCACCTAATTTTTCTCTAACAGACCATCTGGGGAATTGCAACCGGCTCTCATAGACTTGTCCGATGAAGCGGTTCCCGAAGCGGTTCAACCAACTCCCACACACCTATAGCTGAGACGGTTTCCGAAGCGGCGGAGATCGTGCGGTTATAAAAACTTACCAGGAGGTAAACTTGGGCTTTTACCTTTCCCTCGGACCACTCCGCTGTTCTTTGAGCTCTTGCTTTTTCCGTCCTCGACTAGGTTTCATCTTCTCCGCTAACCCAATCAAAAACTTCTTGTTTACGGCGAAATGGCCAAGAGAGTTTCTGAATGGGAAGAATCGGAGATGGATGCGGCCAAGATCAAGATCTTGGTCGATGCCGGGAAGATCCCAGAGAAGACTCTGGTGAAGTGGATTCCGGCTATCGGGCAGCATTGGCCATCGGGGGAAAATGGGCAAATCCCCGTCTTTCAAGCGTATTGTGAGTGCGGCCTTCGATTGCCTACCCACCCCTTTCTTACAGTAGTACTCGAACACTTTGGGGTGGAACTGGTGAACCTAGGTCCCAATTCCATTACCATGTTGAGCGTGTTCGTGTATCTGTGCGAGGCGTACCTGGGGATTCCGGCAGATCTCGAGCTATTCCAATATTATTATGGGATGGCTCGACAAACCGGAATCGCCGAAAGCTGCGGTCTGAAGATCCACGACTCGAAGTCGAAGGAGTACATTCAGAGTTTCACCCGGTCTTCGTGGCCGGGCTGGAGGAAGAGGTGGTTCTATTGGAGGGTCACCTCTGAAGACAGCATTTCTTTCGCGGGAAAGGCTGCCGAAAAGAAATCTTCATGGGATTCAACCCCTGAAGATATCAGCCGGATTAGCCCTTATATTCAAGCTATCAAGGACTTGAAGGAAGAAGGGCTGACCGGATGGCATGTGGTGAAGGATTTCATCACACGCCGAATTAGTCCTCTGAAGAAACGAGCATCTCCCATGTGGAGATACTCGGGAAGAGGAGACCCAACCAGAGACTACGAGGAGGGTAAGTAATTATCTACTTAGTTCTCGGTTTGGTCTTTCTCAACTTTGTCTAATATTCTTATCTGTTTACACAGATCTTTCACAGGCTGAGGTTGACTCTAGAGTCAGACTCATCTGTGAGAAGTCTCCGCCACTCCGAGGGGCGGTTCCTCAAGTCATTGCGGCTTTGTCCGCAGATGAAAGGATAGAGCGCCTAAAGGTAATCAAAAATCTGATTCTTTCTTTAGGACTTTATAGTCGTAGAAGATACTTACGACTAATGGTGATCGTAGAATATCTTACAATCAAGAAAGAGTCGTAGAAAAACTTACGACTTGGCACTAGTCGTAGAAAAACTTACGACTAATTAGTGATTCTTCTTTTTCTGTTTTGCCTTACAGAAAGTAGGCATGGAAAATCGTCAGGACGACGAAGAAGTCGTTCTGATGACTATTGGCGCTGGGTTGTCGAAAGATAAAGGCTCGGCTCCTCCCTCGAAGAGACGCCGACTTGTAAAATCTGCCGACAAGGGGGGAGCAAGCTCGAGCCCTGGTCTTTCGACCAAACCCTCTACAAGGCCTGCGGCAGCCGTAGCTGTATCTCAAGCCGAGGCCGCAGCTATCGAAGCCGAGGAGGTTGAGGCAGCTGAATCTCTTAAGCGCAAACCTCGCAAGGCTAAGGTACCCTTCTGTTATGACAAAGAATCTTTCATGATTTACGCCACTCCTAGTTTTGTTAGGCAACTGGAAAAGGAGAATTGGAAAGATTTTGTATCTTTTATGAAGGACGATGCTGCATCAGCACAACCTACAGCTGAGGGCAGTGCTGCTCTTGGAATGGTCGAGACTGATCTCGGCCATCCAGAGAATTAGGAAACCAGAGCTCTGGTTCCTGTCCAAACTCTACGACCAGACGTGGTCGTAGCTGAGCCAGTTGTTGAACCTCGACCAGACGTGGTCGTGGAGAAGAAGAGGTCCTCCGTTGGGAGGATTGCTCCAAAATTCCTAATCGTCCTGCTCCTCACCTTCTGGATAGCAGTCTTCTCCTGAATAATAATATTCAGCAAGAGTGAGCACTACAACTGTGCTCACAAATTACACCCAATCTGAATTTAGAATGCATGCATAAGTTATTCAAAGGAAGGTTGTAGGGTTTATTTGCATAAATCAGCATTTTTGGTTTAAATAGTTATACTAAGTTTCAAGGCATATTTTCATTACATAGCTAAAATCAGATTTAAAATTGATCATTTTATAGTGGATAACCTCCATATGAAACATGGTGAAGGATACCCTCCTATCACAAGGCTACCCGCCCAAATTTACCACAAGGATTAACCATCCTCAAATCATGTCCAAAGTTATTTTAAAACCAAAAACAAATCTAACTTAGAGTGGCTTTGCTCGGCATGTCCATAGCAGTGGGCGGCTATTGAATAGATTTACACTCTGCAGAGGTGGTACAACTTTACCCACACGAGATAATTTGCAGTTATGTGGCCAATGCACGCTTCCTTAGGCGTGTGACTAGGCAATTATCACAAGGCGTTTCAATGCATTACCTCAATACCAATATGCCCGCTAAGGTTTCACTTCCATTAGGCTAACCACCTGCTGGAAACCCCCTCTTGCGCCAAGTGGGAATAAAGTCTAACCGACACCCACACAACAAAATGGCATAAACAATAATGAGGTAATACAAATTATTAAGCACGGTTACGCCCATACTGAGAACATGTGGTAGTACGGTGGAGCTTTTGCAAGATGCGGCTCAAAGGCCGGTCCTTAATCTACTTGGGCAACTTTCAATAAAAATCACAGGTCTCGTCCTAACGAGACAGGCAGTGCATAAACTGCACTCCACCAACGGTCCATGTTTGCCCAAGTACAAACCATTTTCTTTTATTTTTTTATAATTTTCAAAGATATTTGCAAAAGTCCACCATGACATAGCAATGTCATAGGCTTTTTATCAATTTATGGAATTTTGGCTAAATTCTCCCAAAGTCAAATATTTCATTGTCTAAGCATTTGCTAAGCATAAATTTATTTTTAAATTCATTTGACTAAGGTGACAAGGAATTGGTAATACAACATTCAAATGTGGTTATACAAAGGAATTGGGATAATTAAGTATTTAAAACAGCAATTTAAAATAATTAAATACAATTATGCATGCAATAATAATTTAAAACAGAAATGAAGTAATTTTAAATATTGGGGGCAAAATGGTCAATGGTGTAACTTGCCTTGCTCAAATTCACAGTATTCTACTTCTTCAATAGGGTCAAGCTCTCCTGAGTCGTCAAAATCTATACGCAAAAATATTCCAAATTCAAACAGAATTCAAATGAACACAAATAAATTCAAATGAAAATTCAAATTAACTCCAAATTAAATAATTTTGGTTTAGTTAGCTAGATCTTGATTTTATACAAATTTAGATATTTGAATCACCTAAATCGGAGTTTGTATGAATAAATACGAGCTCCTGGAAGTTTAAAACCTAAATTAAATCCTAAAATCGAATTTCGAATTTTCGAATTAAATTTCTAAAGGAAATTCCAATTATTGCATAAGCATGCGTCAGTGATCTTATCACTGAGACCTGACATGTGGGCCCAAGCAATCGTGGACTCGAGTCCGCGGTGTCACCCGAATCCACGGTGAACTCGGCGCCTGCAGTGTGAGAGGCGGGCCTTGGCCTTGGCCGTCCTGTTGGCGCCTATGTGGGTCTCGTCGCCACCAAAGTGCCCATGTGGCGCCAGTGGTGGCCCGACTTGGCGGCCACATCGGCCGGGAGGCGGCCTTCGAACCGAGGTTCGCGAGCAGCGGTCTGGCGGCGCTCCGGTGAGTCATAAAACACTCTCGAGGCAGATCGCGATCGAGGGCGCTACTGGCGCGCGAGGGCGTGGCCGGAAGGTGGTCGGCGGCGAGAGGCGGCGGTGAGGTTCGATCGTTAGCGGGAGGATGCTCGGGGATCTCTAGGCGAGGACGAGGCGCGCACGGGATCGCCGGGGTCACTGAAGGCGATGGTGCGGTCGCGGTGGTGGGAGTGCTTCTTTGTCGCGGAATCGAAGAAGATGGAGCTTGACACGACACTTCAAATGCCGGCGATTGAGAGCGCGAAGCTACGGGAGGTGGGGAATGAGTTGCGGAAAAATGCGCAATGGGGCGGCTTTATAGGCGAGGGAGGCCGAGGCGAGGTTAGCGCGTGGCGTTAATGGCGGTGGCAGCGACGGGCGCGGGCGCACGGGGTTAAGAGGGGGTAATGCCGGGGTGAATGCGGAGGAGTGGCGATGCTAATGCGCGTAAATGCGGGGTTAAGGCGGAGGAATCACAGAGGAGACGAAGCTCGCGTGCGGCATCAATGGCGGCAGGAGGGCGACGCTGCGGAGAAGAAGGGAACGGGGAAGAAGCACAGTGCGAGGGCCCACCTGTCGGCGAGACAGAGAGAGAGAGAAGAACGCGGGAGTGGATTGATGTCGGCCGTCCGATTTTGATCGGACGGCCCGCATTTCAGCGAGGAGAGAGTGGGCGAGAAGCGCCTGATCTTTGGGCTTCGCCCGATCTTATGTGAAGAATTTTAAACCTTTTCAATTGATTTAATTCGAGAAATTCAAATAGGCTTTAGAAAATAGTAAATGAAGTCCAAAAATTTTGAGAAAATTCACATAAATTCTATGAGGCATTCTGGACTTAAATAAAATAATTCCAACTTTTAGTTGGTAATAGATTTTGCACATAAATTCTTTTAGCCTTAATATACTTTAGTGAAAAGTTTTAAAAATTCGGAAAATCCACAAAAATTAATAAAGTCTTATTTTTAATGAAATTGAAATTTTGGGTCATTACAAACCTACCCGCTTAAAGGGAATCTCGACCCGAGATTGGACTTGGTCGACAAAAGGTAGGGATACTCGGCTCTCAAAACTTCTTCTCGCTCCCAGGTAGCTTCTTCTTACGAATGATTGCTCCATCGAACCTTACAAGAGCGAATGACTTTGGTTACGGTGACTCGTTCGCCACATCGAGAATCTTGATTGGTTGTTCCACATAGGTGAGATCTTCACGAAGATCGATGCTCTCGAGCAGTGTTTCTTGTTGGTACTCGAGACATTTCTTTAAGCTGGGATACATGGAAGACATTGTGAGCAGTGTGAGAGATCTTTGGTAGTTCAAGCGATAAGCAACTTCACCTCTTTTGCCAAAATCTTATAGGGTCCGACAAATCTGGGTGCGAGTTTTCCTTTAGTCTGAAATCTCTTCACTCCTCGGAGTGGAGTTACCCTGAGATAGACAAAATCTCCCATCTCGAAGGATAGTTCTCTTCGACGATTATCGGCATAACTCTTTTGTCGGGTTTGAGCTATTTTCAGACGTTCTCTTATTGCTTTTACCTTACTTTGACTTCTTTTATCAATGCAGTCAGAAGAATTGGTGTTCTCCTACTTGATCCCAAAGGAGAGGGTTCTACACTTTCTACCATACAATGCTTCAAATGGTGACATCTGTAGGCTAGCTTGAAAGTCGTTGTTGTAGGAAAATTTCGCATAGGGCAAATTCTTATCGACTTCTTCCATAATCCATAGCACAAGCTTGAAGCATGTCTTCTAGGACCTGATTTACACGTTCAGTCTGGCCATCTGTTTGGGGATGATATGCTGTGCTGAAGTTGAGTCTGGTTCCTAAAGCTTCATGTAGACTCTGCCAAAATTTTGAAGTGAACTGCGAACCTCTGTCAGACACAATTTTCTTGGGTATACCATGTAGACAGACGATCCTGGCCATATACAATTCTGCTAACTTATTGCTTAAGTGGTCTTGGTGGAATACAATGAGCCACTTTTGTTAATCGGTCAATTATTACCCAAATGGAATCACAACCTGATTGGGTCCTAGGTAGTCCGGTGATAAAATCCATACCAATCTCCTCCCATTTCCACTCGGGAATTGGTAATGGTTGTAACAATCCGGCAGGTCTCTGATGTTCTGCCTTAACACACGACATACATCTGGCGTGCAACAAACTCAGCGATCTCTCGCTTCATACTAACCCACCAATACTTTTCCTTGGATCTGGTACATCTTGGTACTCCGGGATGAATAGAGTAAGGTGATTCATGAGCTTCTTTCGAATCGGTTATGCGGTTTCATGATGTTTAGGTACACGAGATGCGGTTGCCAAACCATCTTGTGCCTGCTAAATCCTCGAGAAAATCACGGGCTTTGCCTCTTATCATATTCTTCATGATTTCTTTGATGTCTTCGTCTTCTAGCTATTTTTCTCTGATCTGACTTTGTATGGTTGGTTGGACTTCCACTGTGTTGATCTGACCTTGGTGACAATTTCAGTTCGGATGTTTTAGTTCTTCATACAACTCTGGTTGATTTTCTTGAACTAACACCGTGTTGCAGTATGCTTTCCTACTCAGAGCATCTGCTACCACGTTGGCTTTACCCGGGTGATAATGAATTCCAAGGTCATAATCCTTTATCAGCTCTAACCATCTTCTTTGCCTGAGATTAAGATCTGACTGGGTGAAGATATATTTCAAACTCTTATGATCTGTGAAAATCTCACAGCGGTTACCAATGAGATAATGCCGCCAGATTTTCAAAGCATGCACAATTGCCGCTAACTCTAAATCATGAGTTGGATAATTTCCTTCATGTGGCCTTAAGCGGCGAGATGCATAAGCCACAACCTTTCCTTCTGCATCAGTACACATCCTAGCCCACAGCGGATCGTCCTGAAAACTTCAAAATCCTTACGTATATACGGTAAAACTAGCACTCAGGCGAGACTAGTCTTTTCTTGACTCTTGAAAACTATGTTCACAAGCACTTGTCCATTCAAATTTCTTTTCCTTCTTGAAGTTGAGTCATGGGTTTGGCGATCTTGGAGAAACTTTCAATGAATCTGCGGTAGTACCCACTAATCAGAAAACTTCTTACTTACGTGATGGACTTGGGTTGCTTCCAATCCATTCTGACTTCAACCTTTGAGGGTCTCTCGCAACTCCTCCTGCCGACACAATGTGTCCAAGAAAAGCCACTTGGTGAGCCAAAATTCACTTTTCTTTGAGTTTGGCATAAAGTTGGTGTTCTCGGAGTTTGCCCAAAATAATTACGAGATGTTTTTCATGCTCTTCCATATCTCTTGAGTAGATGAGAATATCATCTATGAATACCACCACAAACTTATCCAAGAATTCCATGAACACTTTGTTCATCATATTCATGAAATAAGCGGGGGCATTTGTTAGTCCAAATGACATCACTTTGTGAACTCGTCTGATCCATATCGGTGGTGAAGGTCGTCTTGAATATCTTAGGTCTAATTTTTAATTGATGGTAGCGACCTCAAATCAATCTTGGAGAAAACACTGGCTCCTTTAAGTTGATCAAGCAGATCATCTATCCTAGGTAACGGTACTTGTTTTTGATTGTTACCTCGTTGAGTGATCTATAGTCCACACACATTCTCATACTATTGTCTTTCTTTTTGACAAATAGTCTTGGAGCTCCCAAGGCGATGAACTCGGTTGAATGTAACCTTTACTCTGTAGTTCTTGACCGCTTCTTCAACTCTGCTAGATCGTTTGCGGCATTCAGTAGGGTCGCCGAAATTGGAGCGATCCACAGGACTAAGTCAATTAAGAACATTATGTCCCGGTCCGGTGGCATACTGTAAGTCCTCGGAAAAACATCTGGATATTCTTGTACCACGGGTATATCTTCGATTTCACTTCCTTTAAATCGGTCAAGATAGGACTTCTTTCCGTAGAAGTCTTGGGTTGGAACTCTCTTGAAATCCCTTGTTCATTGGTGAGGTTGAAAGATCTACTAGCACAATCTATCACCTTACGATTTTTGGCAAGCCGGTCCATTCCAAGAATCACGCCCAATCCTTGCGAACATAAGACTATTAAGTTGGCCGAGAAAGTTACTCCGAGATTTCAAAGGTAAGATTTGGACAGAATAAACTAGCTCTCATTTCTGAGCCCGGGGAATGGATTAACATGGGCTTAACTAAGGGGGAGGTAGATAACCCATATTTTTCCCCAAACTTATTTGACACAAAAGAATGCGAAGCTCCGGAATCAAATAAAGCGATCTTTGATCTTGAGTTGACAAGGAACGTACCAAGAACAACATCCGTGTCTTTGCATAGGCTTCCTCTGCGGTGGCGTGATTCACGTCCCTTCATGAACTGACCGGTGGTCTTGAGGGACCGCCGAGCTGAAACTCCGGAGTTGGCTTGACGGGGTGGCGATCACGCTTCTTGGGACACTTATTGGCATAATGACCCAACTCGTTGCGGTGAAAGCAAGTGATTCTCTTTGTGGAAATAGGCAGCCTGCTGAAACATCCTCCAGATGAACTACTATGGAATCCGGGAGTATTTGGTCGCGGACCTGGAGTTGGAACTCTCGGTGTAGTAGTCTGGAATCTCCCACGCTGAGGTGGCTGAGACTGAGAAAACCGAGGCTTGGGCAGTCCTCCCGAGTTAAACTTTCGATTGCCATCCTCCGCTTACGATTCTCCATTTCACGATGTTTGCCTTCTGGCGTATGGCCTTATTTACCAAGCGCTGAAAGTCGGTAAAATCACGAGAAATCAAGCGAGCAGAGAGTTCGTCGTTCAACCCTTCCAGAAATCGCTCTTGCCTGTCTTCGTCTCTGGCTACATCCTCGGGGGCATATCGAGCAAGTTGGTTAAACTTATGCAGATACTCGCCGACTGAACGGTTTCCTTGGCGAAGCGAGCGAAACTCCTTTTTCAAAGTAATCATGCGGATGGAATGTGAGATCGGCGGAAAGCTTGCATGAACTCATCCCAAGTGATTTCTTGGGCATTAGCATGAGACATCTTGAAATTATCCCACCATTACGATGCGGGACCCATCAATTGATGAGAGGCAAACAAAACTCTCTCACGATCGTGCATTGAGCAATATCCGACTTCTTTCCAATGACCCTGAGCCAATCATCTGCGTCCATGGGTTCCGTGCTACTAGAAAACGTTGGCGGACGCATCCTCATGAATTCGACAAAGTTACTCTTGCGGGAGGTGGAGGAGCATGATAGGGCTGGTGACGCTTGGGTATTCGATTCTTTGTGAAGGGACTGGGCTAGCAACTCAATCGATGAGTCGATTGGCCATCATTTGGCGCCGATCAGAGCTTGATTGGAGGAGGTGGTGGTTGTTGAACTGGGTTTTCTTGATATTCGGCATTCTCATTTCCTTGCCCTCTAGCACTGACACTTCCGGTGCGGGTGGTCAACATCTGATGAACTCTTCATAGATTAGACAAGAGAGATAGGAATTATAAAAGTATAGATCTAAATAGCCCAAATTCAACAAACACAAGACAAGAACATTTCGGCAAAATAATTTATTTTTATTTTATTAATTCATTATGGCTACTACAAAGGTTTGGTAGCTCATAATTCGATACTAAAGGAAAAATTTAAGGTCAAATCTATGGTGTTATTAGGGTATAATCTGGCTCACTAGAACTAGCCTCGCCTTCCTTGTAGGAGGTCAGTTCTTTTTCTTCAGTCTTCAACTTTTCTTCTGCATCTTGTAATTTCACTTGCAGGAGAGACAGCTCATCTAGTGTATTCCCGTAGGCATAATCCATGGCCCTGGCCAGATCCACCTGATGAGTGAGATCGGGACAGTCTTCATCTCTAGTTGAGCGGAAAGCTTTGTCCATGCGGGTTGGAATGTGCATTGGGTAATAGTGGAACCCAAAGGCCGTTGAGGCGATGATCGTAGATGTAGCGAAGTCTGCGGGTTGCTTCCCGGTGCATCTGGATGCCTTGGCGAAGGTGTCTCGTCGCATTGGGGCATCAAGGCGTGGAAGTGCGTGTTCGGCGATAGATTGGAGTAGAGAATCACCTCTACTCTCCACCGTTCTCGATTTCCCACCTTATACTTGTATCCTTGATCGTCGGTCTTTCTTCAAAGTCCAAGTGTCGCATCATCTTCCAGAGAATGGCGGCCCAATGACCAAAAAGACTCCATGGGAAATGGCATTGAACTTGACCATCTACAATTTTTGAAAAGGAGATGAGTTAGTAAATAATTTTCAAGAGAAAAGTTGAGAAATGACTCGAAGACCAAGTTATTTTTAATTTTCAAAATAAATCTTTAAGGGTTTGATTTCCTTCTAGGTCACGACCTACGATCAATATGGCTCGATACCACTTTTGTCGAACCCGGAGCGAAGGATCCCGAATTCTCTGTGTTCATACACTAGTCCAGATTTCCAGTGTACACAATCACAAAAATGTTATCACAAACATATCCAAAGGTATATTTAATAATCATAGAGTTTATTACAATCGGGCCGAGGCCAAATAAAACATTAGCGGAAGCAAAATATAATGGTGAGCCACACGATCGCCACAGCAATCGCCCGGAGGTCGCGCTAATCGCCCTGCTCCTCACCTTACGGATAGCGATCTTCTCTGAATAATAATATTCAGAAGAGTGAGCACTACAAGCGTGCTCGCAAATTACACCCAATCTGTAATTTAGAATGCATGCATAAGTTATTCAAAGGAAGGTTGTAGGGTTTATTTGCATAAATCAGCATTTTTGGTTTAAATAGTTATACTAAGTTTCAAGGCATATTTTCATTACATAGCTAAAATCAGATTTAAAATTGATCATTTTATAGTGGATAACCTCCATATGAAACATGGTGAAGGATACCCTCCTATCACAAGGCTACCCGCCCAAATTTACCACAAGGATTAACCATCCTCAAATCATGTCCAAAGTTATTTTAAAACCAAAAATAAATCTAACTTAGAGTGGCTTTGCTCAGCATGTCCATAACCGTGGACACGGCTATTTGAATAGATTTACACTCTGCAGAGGTGGTACAACTTTACCCACACGAGATAATTTGCCCGTTATGTCGGCCAATGCACGCTTCCTTAGGCGTGTGACTAGGCAATTATCACAAGGCGTTTCCAATGCATTACCTCAATACCAATATGCCCGCTAAGGTTTCACTTCCATTAGGCTAACCACCTGCTGGAAACCCCCTCTTGCGCCAAGTGGGAATAAAGTCTAACCGACACCCACACAACAAAATGGCATAAACAATAATGAGGTAATACAAATTATTAAGCCTGGTTCTGCCCATACAGAACATGTGGTAGTACGGTGGAGCTTTTGCAAGATGCGGCTCAAAGGCCGGTCCTTAATCTACTTGGGCAACTTTCAATAAAAACCACAGGTCTCGATCCTAACAGACAGGCAGTGCATAAACCTGCACCCACCAACGGTCCATGTTTGCCCAAGTACAAACCATTTTCTTTTATTTTTATAATTTTCAAAGATATTTGCAAAAGTCCACCATGACAAAGCAATGTCATAGGCTTTTTATCAATTTATGGAATTTTGGCTAAATTCTCCCAAAGTCAAATATTTCATGGTCTAAGCATTTGCTAAGCATAAATTTATTTTTAAATTCATTTGACTAAGGTGACAAGGAATTGGTAATACAACATTCAAATGTGGTTATACAAAGGAATTGGGATAATTAAGTATTTAAAACAGGAATTTAAAATAATTAAATACAATTATGCATGCAATAATAATTTAAAACAGAAATTAAGTAATTTTAAATATTGGGGGCAAAATGGTCAATGGTGTAACTTGCCTTGCTCAAATTCCTGGTATTCTACTTCTTCAATAGGGTCAAGCTCTCCGGAGTCGTCAAAATCTATACGCGAAAATATTCCAAATTCAAGCGAATTCAAATGAACACAAATAAATTCAAATGAAAATTCAAATTAACTCCAAATTAAATAATTTTGGTTTAGTTAGCTAGATCTTGATTTTATACAAATTTAGATATTTGAATCACCTAAATCGGAGTTTGTATGAATAAATACGAGCTCCTGGAAGTTTAAAACCTAAATTAAATCCTAAAATCAGAATTTCCGAATTTTCCGAATTAAATTTCTAAAGGAAATTCCAATTATTGCGCAAGCATGCGTCGCAGATCGCTCACTGAGACCGACATGTGGGCCCAAGCGATCGTGGACTCGGTCCACGGCGTTACCAATCCACGGTGAACTCGGCGACGCAACAGCGGTGAGGGCGGAGGGCTGTATTTGGGCCGCCGTCACGCTGGCGCCTATGTGGTCGCTACGTCGGCCAAAGTGCCCATGTGGCGCCAGTGGCGCCGACTTGGCCGGCCACATCGGCCGGAGGAGGCGGCGCCGAACCGAGGTTCCGCAACGGTGCGGCGACTCCGGTGAGGTGCAAAACACTCGAGACGACATCGATGCGAGAGGCGCTACTGGCGCGCGAGGGCGTGGCGGAAGGTGGTCGGCGGCACGCGAGCGGCGGTGAGGTTGATCGTTGGCGGGAGGATGCTCGGGGATCTCTGGCGAGGACGAGCGCGCGCGGGATCGCCGGAGGTCATGAAGGCGATGGTGCGGTCGCGGTGGTCGGGAGTGCTTGCTTGTCGCCGGAATCGAAGAAGATGGAGCTTCGGCGACGGGAAACTTCAAATGCCGGCGATTGAGAGCGAGCGAAGCTACGGGAGGTGGGGGAATGAGTTGCGGGAAAAAATGCGCAGCCGGGGGCGGCTTTTATAGGCGAGGGGGAGGCCGGGAGGCGAGGTTAGCGCGCGGCGTTAATGGCGGTGGCAACGGGCGCGGGGGCGTTACCGGGGGTTAAGAGGGGGGTAATGCCGGGGGTGAATGCGGGAGGAGCTGGCGATGCTAATGCGCGTAAATGCGGGGGTTAAGGCGGAGGGAATCACGGAGGAGACGAAGCTCCGCGTGCGGCATCAATGGCGGCAGGAGGGCGACGCTGCGGAGAAGAAGGGAACGGGGAAGAAGCACAGTGCGAGGGCCCACCTGTCGGCGAGAGAGAGAGAGAGAGAAGAACGCGGGAGTGGATTGATGTCGGCCGTCCGATTTTGATCGGACGCCCAAGCATTTCAGCGGGGGAGAGTGGGCGAGAAGCGCCAAAGTCTTCGGGCTTCGCCCCCGATCTTTATGTGAGAAATTTTAAACCTTTTTCAATTGATTTAATTCGTAAATTCAAATAGGCTTTAGAAAATAGTAAATGAAGTCCAAAAATTTTGAGAAAATTCACATAAATTCTATGAGGCATTCTGGACTTAAATAAAATAATTCCAACTTTTAGTTGGTAATAGATTTTGCACATAAATTCTTTTAGCCTTAATATACTTTAGTGAAATTTTTTTAAAAATTCCAGAAAATCCAGAAAAATTAATAAAGTCTTATTTTTAACTGAAATTGAAATTTTGAAAACATTATAAGCGGCCGATTCTTGTTGAGGTGGGCGCCACGACTCATCGAGGTCGAGAAACAACAGAGGCACTGTGGAAGCCTCTCGGTCAAGGTGGTGAACGACTGCGCACCACTGGGAAGGAAATTGTAGGAGGCGTTCCTTCCTTACCCAAAGAGAGTTCTGAGAACTGAAGGAGAAAATTTCAACTTCGTGGTGACTTCTTTGGGCTGCCTCCGTCAGAGGGTCTTCTTCACTAGATCTCGTGACCGAAGTCCCCATCCCAAAGATATTCCCAATACGGAGAATACTTTTGATAACGAGCGCCTCGAGAAGGTGTGGTGGGACAAGGTCGCGAGGATAGATAAGCTGCAGAACCCGGACCTTGTATATTCGATGTTTGCTAGGACGACTATGAATGTAAGTATCTTCAAAATACTTATATATGTGGCTTTCCTTCTCTTCTCTTTGTTCTCTTTTTGCGTAAAGCTCGGAGCAAATTGTCGTTGTCGGTGAGTATCATCGACAACTTTTAGAGCTAAGACAGGAGAAAGAACTACTCTGCGCAGAGGCAGAGAGGTGGTAAGTCACTTATCATTCATAGTTGTTTTCGACTTAAATACTCATATAATGTTTTACGAGAATAGTCATGGAAGAAACTCATGACGAAGTATTAGTCGTAAAAAGCTTACGACTACTTACGACCAGGCAGTGGTCGTAGAAAGACTTACAACCATATCGTAGTCGCAGAAAAACTTACGACTAGGTCAGTGGTTGTAGAAGTACTTACAACCATTCGGTGATTTTTATCTCCGTCTCATCCTTTGTAGGTTAAGCAAGTTGATTCGAAGACCTTAATGACTCGCTCGACTATGAAAAAGAGGAGTCGAGGAGGCTAAGGAATGAAGTATTAGTCCTCTCTGATAGACTTGAGAGGTTGTCTCTGCATCTAAGAAATTGCAGGGAAAAAATAAGCGATGAAGTGCTTGAACTTAAGATCGCTTTTGAGTTTTAACCTTTACCTAACTCTCATTTCTTCTTGGATAAAGAAAATGAGATGCAAAGTCTGATGAAGTTGAGACAAAGCTTTGGTCATTCAGAGTTTTCCGTATTACCAAGAATAAGGATCAAGAACTCGAGGTTACGAGAACTCAAGCAATGTAAGTAATTCTTTACTGTTGTCCTTTTGAGTATTTTCCTTTTCTAATGCCAATTTCTTGTTCAGAAATTGCTGCCCAATTGAGAAGCCTCGAGGCTGAAATCCAAGAAAAGACCTTGATCTGCAATGAGTCCGTCCGCATTGCTAAGATGAATGCAGAGGACATCAGAGCATGGGAGAAAAAGCATCTTTCAAACCGTTGCTTCCCATCGAGAAGAGGTCAAGAAATTGGATTCTCAATTAGTAGGTAAGAAATGCTTTTACCTACAATTATCTTTGTGTTATCTTCCTCTAGAAGTATATTTTTGTTTGACCGGTATTATTCTTTTCAGAATAAGTGGTCGAAAACAAGAAGCTTCGCGAGGCTTCGACTTGTACCCAACAGGAGATGGAGTCGATGAAGACTAGTCTTCAAGGCAACATCACTCTCCTGAACAATGTGCTTAGTGAGCTACATTCGAGGAAAAACTCCTCGAGAAGATACTATAGCCGCTCACACAAGTACTATTGGGGAACAAGTCGGAAAATTGCAAGAAATGGTGACCACTCGAAGGCTAATCAATTTGAATCAATAAGGAAGCGATCGAAGCTGCTGTGTAAGTTACGCTTTGGCGAAACTTAAAGCTCAAGACCCCGCCTTAATGTTAAACCAATCGAAGCCGACTTCGATTGTCCTGAATCGAGGCAAGTCGTCTGATTGAGGAAATGCAGTCAGTTGGCAAAAAGGTGGCGGAGGAAATGCAGCTAGGCTCTCCCTTCGAGTAATCTTGTAACTACCTTGTAAGCGAGATAATTTTTGTTTATGAGTAATATATGATCCGCCTCATTTCCTGAAAATCATCTTGTCGAGTAGTTAGTAACTCAAAAGATAATAAACGAATGAAAGACTAAGAATTGAAGTCAAATTAATAACTTTATCCTAGCCCCCGACTATTTGCTTAGATTGTTTAGACAATCTAAATAAATAGTGTTTGAAATGGGGTTTCTGAAAACAAAGAGAGGTTTATTTAACTTATAGCTTTTGTTACGGATGTCAAGCACTGGTCGAAAGAGTAGAAACGACTCGACACTAGGAAGTTCCTTCTAGTGGGCAGGACCACGTGCAGAGAGGAAAGGCTTCGACTAGGTGATGTTTCCATCTCCGACTAGTTTAATCGAACCAAGAACAGCAACTTGAGTTAAACAAACGTCTTAGAGGACTTTAGTAATTCGTTCGTCCTTTTTTTTGTGGACTTCGACAAGTCTTTTCCAGTAGCAAAAGTAGGAGACTGAGCGACACTAGGAAGTTTCCTTTTAGTGGGCAGGACCACATGCAGAGAGGAAAGACTTCGACTAGGTGTGTCTCTTCCTTCGACCAGTTAAAACAAATCGAGTACACCAAAGGTGGTCGAATAAACATAAGAAAGTGCACTCTACTTAGGATATTATTTTTTTGATTTTACTGAAAAAAAAACTAAAAAGAGTTGGCTTTGAGAACATTTCGACTGGATAGAACCCGAGCTCTTTGTATTGGCAGCAAAAATGAGTAACGAGTCGATGCTAGGAAATTCCTTCTAGTGGGCAGAACCACATGCAGAGAGGAGAAGTTTCGACTAGATGACGTTTCTCGCTGCGGCGGTAAAGAAAACTGGGTGTTTTCATATCATAGTCGAAAGATTAAAAAAAAGCACTACTCAAAAATAAGGCAAAAAGAGGTAGAAAGAACCTGGACTTTTATTGCCTGAGAAATTGGTCACACATAGAATTTTCGTAACTGGTCGATGTTCCAAGAGTTTGAGAGAACCTGTCCATCTTCCATCGCTAGTCGTACCGACCCTGGCCGAGTTACTTCGACCACTGTGTAAGGACCTTCCCATTTGGGGGAAAGTTTATTCCGATTAGACTTGGATTGGCAGAGCCTCAATACCAACTCACCTACAGCAAGGCTGCGAGGTTGGACCTTACGATCATAGTATCTGCGCAGGGCTTGTTGGTAGACTGCCGAACGGATTAAGGCTAGGTTTCTCCTCTCTTCGAGTAGGTTAATGTCATCTGCTCGAAGTTGTTCCTGGTCTGAGTTGTTAAAGGTTTCAACTCGTGTCGACCGCAATTTTAGCTCCGAAGGAAGCATGGCTTCGGCTCCGAAAACTAGAAAAAATGGCGTTTCTCCTGTTGCTCGACTGGTGGTCGTACGAACTGCCCATAATACGGAAGGTAATTCTTGTACCCAAGCCCCCGAGCGCTTAACAAGCTGGTCGAAGACTCGGTTTTAATTCCTCGCATTATTTGGCCGCTTTGCGTTCGACTCCCCGTTGCTTTGGGGATGTGCAATGAAGCATAGCATAACACAGTACCCAACTCGCCGCAAAATTCACGAAATTTTGCACTTGCGAATTGTTTACCATTATGCGTAATTATCCGACTCGGAACTCCAAATCGACTAATTACGCTTCTCATCATGAACCTTTTCTTCGCTTAGTTGTTATCCCGATTCTGAGTTCAGCTTCGATACATTTTGTGAACGTGTCAATAGCCACAAAAAGGAATTCAAAACCTCCTGGAGCTTTGGGAAACGGTCCCAGGATATCGAGCCCTTAGGTCGCAAAAGGCCAAGAAAGAGGTATTGTTTGTAATGCTTGAGCTGGTTGGTGTATCTGTCTACCATGGAATTGGCACTGGACACACTTTTTAACCACCTCCTTAGCATCGTACAGGGCTGTAGGCCAGTAAAAACCTTGTCGAAAGGCTTTACCAACCAATGTTCTGTAGGAAGCATGCGTCCCACAGATGCCACTGTGTATATCATGAAGGAGTGTTATTCCTTCGTTTTGCGGAATGCATCGCATGAGTATCCCTTGGGTTCCTCGTTTGTAGAGGACTCCTTCGACCAAAGTATACATTTTGGCTTTTCGGGATAAACGATCGGCCTCAAGATCATCTTCGGGTACGGAGCCCTTACAAAGATACTCATAGATGGGAGTCATCCAGGTATCTTCGTAGTCTAATGAGGCCATCTCAATAGGAGGTGTCTCTGGTTCTTCGACTGAGGCGGCTTTTGAGTTGCTCCAAAAAACTCCTCTTGGTACTGTAGATCGGGAAGAAGCCATCCGAGCAAGTTGGTCTGCGAGGAAATTATCCTTTCGAGGGATGAATTGTACCTCGAAACCTAAAAAATGCTTTTCTAGCTTTCGTACCTCCGATAAGTACCGAGACATTGTCGAGTTAGAGCACTGGTACTCTTTCCCGACTTGATTCACGACTAGTTGAGAGTCTCCTCTCACGAGTAGTCGATTTAATTGAGAGTGCTTTCGCACTGTATGCCGCCTAGCAAACCTTGCTATCGCCACATTGTTAGTGGCACGAAAGTTTAATTGTATGGTATACTTTAAGGTTTCTCCCAGAGGAGATACCAGACCACCTCGCCCCGAGCCACTTAAAGTAAGTGACCCGTCAAAGTACATCATCCATCGGTCGTGGGAATCAGATCGGGATCTGAGCAGTTCAGATTTGTCCATTCGGCGACAAAGTCTGCCAAGATCTGGGATTTTATGGCCGTTCGAGACATGAAATGGAGGTCGAACTCCCCAAGTTCGATCGACCATTTTGCCATGCGCCCCATTGTTTCCTTATTATGGAGGATCGCTCCCAAAGGAAACTCGACGCAGCCTGACTATTTTGTGCGCTGAAAATAATGCGCAGATTTCCTCAAGACATGAGGAGGGCATATAGAAGTTTTGGACTCGAGGGTAACGCTCCTTAGGCCCGTGTAAAACTTCACGACGAGTAAACCGGTCGTTGTGCGTTTTCACGCTCTACGACCAAGATCGCTCTCTTTGCCGTGGCGTGGCGGCTAGGTAAATTAAGAGCATCTCTTCTGGCTTTGGAGAAACCAGAACAGGAGCACTCGAAAGATACCTCTTGACATCCTCAAAGGCAGTGTTTGCCTCGTTCGACCACTCAAAACCTTCATGTCTCCTGAGAAGTTTAAAGAAAGGTAGTCCTTTTTCTCCTAGACGTGCGATGAAACGACTTAAAGCCACCATGCACCCAGTGAGTTTCTGGACTTTCTTTTTTGTGGTCAGAGGGCGCATCTGGAGGATGGCTTTTATTTTCTCAGGATTTGCTTCGATTCCTCGTTCAGATACAAGGAATCCAAGCAATTTTCCTGAAGAAATTCCGAATACACACTTCTCGGGATTAAGTTTTAAGCGGTGCTTTCTGAGGTTGTCGAATGTTTCTTGTAGGTCAGTGATATGATTAAGTCTCTTAATGCTTTTTACGACTAAATCATCAACATAGGCTTCCAAATTTCGGCCTAATTGAGATGAAAAAGTCGATTGCATTAAACGTTGAAAAGAAGCACCGGCATTCTTTAGACCAAATGGCATTTTGATATAACAAAAAGTACCAAATGGAGTAATGAATGCGGTCTTTTCTTCATCGTTTAGACACATATTGATCTGGTGGTATCCAGAATATGCATATAAAAAACTTAATATTTCACAACCTGCAGTAGAATCAACCAGCTGATCGATACGAGGTAAAGGGAAATCATCTTTTGGACAAGCTTTATTAAGATCAGTAAAGTCTACGCACATACGCCATTTGCCGTTTGACTTTTTGACCATTACAGGGTTAGCCAGCCACTCTGGGTGGTTGACTTCTCTTATAAAGCCTGCTTTAAGTAGCTTATCCAATTCTGATTTAATGGCATCTCGTCGATCAGGGGCAAATCTCCGTAATTTTTGTTTTACGGGTACTTTTTCAGGCCGTAAAGCTAGCCTGTGCTCGATCACCTCCCTGGGGACTCCGGGCATGTCGGATGCTTGCCACGCGAAGACATCTGCGTTAGCTCGGAGGAAGGTAATGAGGGCGTCTTCCTATTTGGGGTCGGAAGTCTCCCCAATGCGAACAGTCTTCGAGGGCTCCTCTGCGTCCAGAGGAACCTCTTTGACCTGGTCGTTCGGCTTTGGTGCAGCTTTAGGCTTCGACTTACTAGTCGAAGGCTGACTTTCATCTCGAGTTGGTATTTGACCCACCATCTCGAGGGATCGACGGTCGCAACTATACGCCATCTTTTTGTCTCATTGAATTGTGATCACTCCTTTGGGACCTGGCATCTTAAGACATTGATACCCATAATGAGTAGCCATTAAGAATTTTGCCAAAGTTGGTCGTCCGAGTATGGCGTTATATGCCGTATCGAAATCGACCACATCAAAGGAGACTTTCTCTGTCCTGAAATTACTTGGTGAGCCAAATGTTAAAGGAAGAGAAACTTGGCCAATGGGTTTGGCCGAAGACCCCGGTACGATTCCATGAAAAGAGTATCGTACCGGCCTTACCTTTGTCCTGGGTACTTGCATCTCGTCCAGGGCATTAGTAAATAATATGTTCAAAGAACTGCCACCATCAACCAACACTCGATTGACCCGACAGTTGTTGATGGTGGGTTCGACCACAATCGGAAATCGACCTGATCGACTCGTAGTGATCGGGCAGTCGTCCTTCTCAAAAGAGATGGTAACTTCCGACCACTTCGGTAATTTATTGACGAGAGGAGTATGTATGGAATTTACCTCTCGTCCGGCAGCTTTAAGTTGTCGTTTGGAGTCGTATGTCGATGATCCTCCGTAGATGTGCTCAACGGTATGGTGCGGATCTTGGAACAGCATCTCTTCATCATCTGATGACTTTTGGCCACTCGTATGTCCTACCTGCTCGAGAGTAGGGAGTGGTGCTTTGCCGTTGTAGTAGTCCTCGAGCTTTCTTTGGAAAACTTCAGCGATTCTGAGGTCATGTCCTTCCTTTTTATGAAAAGGACACCACCTTGGTTTGTCGTTCCTGCGATCAGGGCGCTTACCTTTGCCTTGATCAGGGTTCGACTTGGTGGTTTGGGGCTCTCTATCTTTCACGGCCAAGACCTCCTTGAAACCACTAGTTTGTGGTTTTTGACTTTTTATTTTCTTCTTGGACTTTTTTGCTTTTTTGTCCTTACCAACTTCACCTGGCTCTCGAGGAGTGTACGCTTCTCAATCGATAGTGTTGTTCCACTCGACTGCCTCAGAAGCAGTTGCATATCGATCGGCCATTTCGAAGAGTTCGGCAACAGTGTTGGGAGGATTCAAAGCAATATCCTCTGTTATCCTTCTACTACGGACTCCTTGCTTAAAAGCCCTGATCACAGAGGAGTCAGAAATTTCGGAATTGAGTTACGAACCTGACTAAAGCGTTTGATGAATTGACGCAAAGGCTCGTTGTTGTTCTGTTTGATCCGGTGCAAGTCGTCTTCCTTTCCAGGGCGATTGTACGTGCCTTGGAAATTTGCTTGTAGAAGATCGCAAAGGTGTTGCCAAGAGTAGATCGACTCGAGTGGTTGGTTTAATAACCACGATCGAGCGGATCCTTCGAGCACAGTCGGAAGGTAATTCGCCATTACATGCTCTCCTCCTCCCGCCGCTCGGACGGTGTTGTATAGATCTGAAGAAACTCGATGGGATTTTGAGATCCATCAAATTTCTCCATGTTCACTGGTCGAAAATGAGGTGGCCAGCGAACTGCTCGAAGGTCAGGCGAAAATGCCCGGCATCCGGTAATCACTTCTTGACGCCTTCTTTGTAGAAAAGAAGGGTTAATGTCGCCAGTGATCGATCGACGATACCCGACAACAGCCGACTGTCTGTTGTAGGTCTCGATTCTTGAGGGAATATTCCTCGTACTCCACCGTTGTAGAATTTCTTTGCCGGAGTAGTGAATGATCACCTTCTCGGAGGGCTACTTGATCATCAGCCGATCGAAAAGTATTTCTCCGAATAGGGGATCGATGCGACTTATGGCCGTGTCGATTCCTACGTAGAGAAATATTCGATTGACTGGTAGCTGAGGAAGTCGCATTGCTACGACTACCTGAATGTTGTTGACGAGGTACTTCCAGTCTTGTCATCACAGTTCGAAGCCTTTGCGCAATCTCCTCAGCAAAGAGATCGTACCCTGGCGTTCGAGCAAGCTCTTGATTGGGATTCTCGAGCAAGTCGTTGATGTCCTGGAGTTCTTGTACCTCCTGCGACTGATGTTGAATGCGCCCAGGCAGGTTCTTCTGGGCTGCAATTTTCTTTCTTCGGATGACCTCAAAATCCTCCTCATCAGATCTTTGAGGCCTTCTCAGTGGAGTGTGAGAATGTCGAGGATTTCCCTCGCGTTCATCAGAGTGTTGGTTCTCTCTGTCACCGGTGGTGCCCTTGCCATTACCACGAGGGGGCGCAGTGTGTGATCTTTGGGGAGGGTTCTTATGTCGGCCTCCATGAGGGTGACCCTGATTTGAGGGAATGACGAAGACCTCCCGTTGATGATTCTCACTTGCGCTCGAAGCCTCCCCGCTTGAGGAGTGTTCGAGAGACACCATCTGGCGACTTGGAGTAATCCCCTCCAGGTAGGGGAACTCCGGGTTATAACTGTCTCCGTCCGCAAATGAGATCTGCGGAGAGACGGTCGTATTTGTAGGAAAAGCATGCTTGATCCCACCCTCTCTGGAGTTACCCTGAGAGAGAGGATCACAAGATGTTGATGGAGTCCTGGAATGGTGGCTTCGAACTTGTCTCACCAGTCGGACCGCCTTAAGGGACTTGAACGCTTGGAGGAAAAACTCTCGTCGTGTTGTGAGTCCTCACAGGTGCGGTTCAGTCGATTGGCCCTTGTCCTTGGAGGAATTGGCTCCTCTGTTGGGCGTATCGT
The DNA here is from genome assembly GCA_036346395.1 of Hsuehochloa calcarea. NCBI lineage: Eukaryota > Viridiplantae > Streptophyta > Magnoliopsida > Poales > Poaceae > Hsuehochloa > Hsuehochloa calcarea. The sequence goes on from CM070597.1 coordinate 53,423,223, forward strand.
TGTGGGGATGAGGATCCTCCTCAACTCCATTGATGGGATGGTTTCTGGAGAATAATCTCGGAGGAACATCACCATCGTGGATGCATTACTCGGCTCGTAGTCGAAACCGGCATCCATGTCGACGTCTGCGTAGTCTGCCAAGTCAAACCAGTTCTCCTCGTTCCATCCTCCTGCCATGATTGCATGAGATTTGGAAAAAGAGAGTATGTTGACAAGAGATTACCAGAAGATCCCCACGGTCGGCGCCAACTGTCGGTGTATTAGAACCGATCTTACGTAAAGATTATTTGATTCGGGGGGTCTCCTAGGGATGAGATCACGCAGAGTGGATTGACACGGGATGTTTAGACAGGTTCAGGCCTTCTCCGGAGAGAATAATAACCCTAATCCTGTGTGTATGGTATTCTTGATGATCAAGTAAAAGACTAAGACTATTACAGAGAATAGCACTTGTGTTTCTACTTGACTAGCTCTCATTTGCCCTCCTCCCCTATCCCTCTGATTGATGCCCTTATATAGTCGTGAAGAAGCAGCCGTTTTGTCCTGCGGGAGATGCGCCTAATTAATCCAGTAACGGGCGCATGATGGCAGTAATTACCGGCGCCTCGGCTTCTTCACGCCGTCTGGCAATTATCTTCCAGAGATAATGGGGTATTTACACACCATTAATACGCGGAATAATAGTGCGTGTAGACCGTTCGGATTCCTTAATCAATTGGACCCACTGCTTTGTAGGTTTGATTATAAGGTGGTCGTAGTTTACCTGGTCGTAGAAGGACTTACGACCAGGTAGAAGTCGTAGAAGGACTTACGACCAGGTAACAGTCGTAGAAGGACTTACGACTATGTAGTGGTCGTAGAAGGACTTACGACCATGATATAGTCGTAGCAAGACTTACGACTATAGGGGTGATTGTAGAAGAACTTACAATCACTTATTAGGCCTCTCCCTTATAGATATAAGGGGTACTTCTGGGGACTATGTGACATCATATTTACCCATAATAAGAATTATAGATAAAAGATAAAATGAGGATTATTAGATCCTCGTCACGGCCAAAGAAGAAAAGAATGAAAATTTGAATTTGAAAATGGAGAATTCAAATCAAATTTTGAATCCAGGGTTTGAAAGAAAGGTTTGAAACACAAACCCGAGCTTAAAGGAAGCTAGGAGTTTTTGAAATTTAAACCAAAATTTGAAAATTCGAATGAAAATCAAAAACCAAGGTAATTACTATTTATTGACCGAAAACGGGATGTTACAGAAGAGCACTAGTGGTATGGCATTATACCGCTGTGGCAACCTCATTGGATGGGCGTCCCAAAAGCAAAAGACAGTGGCTTTGTCTTCTTGTGAGGCCGAGTTCATGGCGGCGACAGCTACAGTGTCGGCGCCCCAGGGATTCACACAACCCCGAGACCCTCTGTGCATACCAAGCTAGTCCCATGATCAGTAGCTAGTTTGCACAGTTGCAACAATGATGCATTCATAACCATTCAACGACGAACTAATGAAGCAGACAAAGTAATATTAATTAAAACAAAGAAAGACCTTATGGTCAAGGTTCTTACAAAAGTCGCCTCACGTGGCTTAGCAACAACAGAGTATCCGCGTGGAAATCTCAAAAATACGTGGAGCCCAATCGACATGCCCACAGGCAATCGAGTGGAGGACGTGACCTAGTTCGCAAAGTCTTCAAAGTAGCCTTCTTCATAGTACTCAACATTTCCTGGTTCTTCTGCTGGGACTGATCAACAAAGGGCATAAAGCCGTGAGTACATAAAGTACTCAGCAAGTCGTAGAGAAATGTATGCACATAGTATTCATGCCAAGCTTAAACAAGGATGGCTTTATGGTTAATTTGCGAAAGCAAGTTTAATAAAGAATACAATAATTAGATGGCAAAGCGATTTCAAAAGAATAATACATAGATAACCAAGTTCTTTTGAATCAAGCGGTGAACATCCCGCTCACTTCCCAACCATTCCAACCAAACGCTTCCATCGAACCAAACCACATTTTTGAAAATGCTACCCTTGCGCGAAATCACTGTGCATGTCCGTGTAATCGGGACACGGCTATTCAATAGATTTTGACACTCTGCAGAGGTTGTACGACTTTACCCACAAGACACGAATTCTCTAGTTTGTTTGGCATCCGTCGATACCACCGCTCACTTCCTTTGGTGAGTAGTCTAGAGCACGTGACAAGGCTTTTACAAAGTTCCATTTTGCCTCGGTTACGCGCTAAGGTTTCGCCATCACACCCCTCTTGCGCCAATAAGCACCACAACAGAACCGACTCAAAACTTTCCTAATTAATTGGCCAGGTCCGTCCCATACCGGACTTATGGTTGCACGAGGTGACCCAGATCAATGACTTGCAAAGTTAAGTCCTTAGTTGGCTGCTCAGACAAGTCTACCACAACCCAATGTGCATCACACACCCACTCTAGCTTCCTACCTCAAGCCCGAGCATAAATCATTTTTGTTCATTCCCGACCAAATGGCAATCCCTGCCATGGCACAACATCTTTTAATAAAAGTGGCCTCACACCACTGTTCCATAGTTCCATTAGTCAAATTTCAACAATCATTGAACATGTGATCGAAAGTCTCACGGGTAACTAAAGCATGTCTAAGCAATAATACGCTCCCAAGTTGGTATACAATTATGTCCAACTAGTATTAACCATCCTATGGTGTCCAAGGATATATGTCATTCAAGGAGACATTTCATTTTCAATTTATCAAGGAGGCATAATGGCAGTTTGGTAATTATCTACTCCCAAAACCATTTTTAATAAAACTAGCCATGCATGATAATTTAAAGCAATATACATTTGTAAAATGGGTTCAACATGGTCAAAGGCCTACGACTTGCCTTCGTTGGCGAGGAGAGCGAGTCTTGATCGTCGGTCGAAGAAATCTTCCAAAGCCAGGAATCTACACGCGAGAATAGCAACAAATAAATAAAACAGCACCAAATGAACTCCAAAATTACAAAACCAGTACCAAATGAAAGAGGATGAATTTATATAAATTTAGAAATTTGGATCACCCAAATCGGAGTTCGGATGTGAAAGTTATAGCCAAAAGAAGTTTCAAAATCACATAAAATGATGGAATTGGATTTTCGGATTTTCGGAATTATTTTCTATTGAAAAATCGGACTTTGACGTCGGCGCTTGCGCAGCGCAGACACGCGCGCGCTACGTGGCAACCACGCGGTTGCCACGTCGCCAGGCGCCGACGCCGCGCCGACGGCTACGCACGTGGCGGCCACGCCGGCTTCGGGCCGAGAGAGAGAGAGAGAGAGAGAGACGGGGAGGAGCGGCGGCGGCGGAGGCGGGAAGACGACAGCGGCGCGAACGGGAACGGCGGCGACGCCGGAGACGGCGGCGGAGCGGCCGAGGCGGGAAGAAGGGAGGAGGCGGGCGAACGCGACCGAGAGAGAGAGAGAGAAAGAAGAGAGGGAGAGGAAGAGGCGCGGCGGATTTTATAGAGCTCGCTTGGAGCAGGGAAAAGCAATGAGCGGCGGGCGGGGCAGAGGCGGACGGACGCACACGCGCGGACGCGACGGAGGCGGACGGACAGCCTTGGCGCGGATTCGCGGCGCGGATTCGCGCGGACGGGATTCGCGGCGACGGACGGAGAGAGAGAGAGCGGCGCGTCGGAGACGACGAGCGGGAGCCGTCCGATTCGACGGACGGTGGGAGCGAGGAGGCGCGGCGACGGAGAGCCGTCCGATTTGATCGGACGGTGGGAGGAGAAGAAACGCGGCGAGGGAGACGAGCGGGCGCCGTCCGATTTCGACGGACGGTGGGAAGAAGAAGCGCGCGCGAAGCGGCGATGGCGTCGGATCGCGATCCAACGGCGGAGAAGAAAGGAGAGCGCGAGCGAAGGAAGCGGCCGATCTCAATCCAACGGCCAGCCGAGAGGCGACGGCGAAACGCGAGCCACACGATGACGATCGGACGGCCGAGGCGAAGGCCTACATGAGCGGCAGCGAGCGAGGCGGGCAGCGGGAGCGGGCCGAGGCGGAATAGGATTGGGCGGGAGAGATTCGCCCAAGAACATAAAAGGAATTAAAATACCTTTTTGAGTTTAGAAATTCAAATAAATCAAAAAGCAATTTAAAAAATAGCAAATAGACTCCAAAAATTCTAGAAAAATTCAAAGAAATTACTTGAATTATTCTAGACTTAATAAAAATACTTTTAACTTGAAATTTTCTTTTTTCTTTTACAAATAAAATAATTTTTAATTTCGGATAAAACAAAAATCAATTTCTAAAATCCAATAAATCCAAGAAAATTCTCAAAATAATAATTTTGATTTTTAAATTCCAGAAAACTCAATTAACCCAACTTTAATTTAATTAAAGTTTGATTAATTCATATTAAACTGCAAATGGATTCTGAAATTTCAAAATTAAGCTTTTGGCAAAAGAAGCAAATGGTTCTCTTTTAAAATTTTCAAAAACTCCGAAAACGGGACGCTACAAACCTACCCCTCTTAAAGGGAATCTCGACCCCGAGATTCAGGTTGACTAGAGAATAGGTGGGGAAACTCAGCCTTCAAGTCATCTTCTCGTTCCCAAGTGGCTTCTTCTTCGGTGTGGTTGCTCCACTGGACCTTGCAGAAACGGATGGTCTTGCTTCTTGTCACTCGTTCTGCCACTTCCAAGATCTTGATGGGATGCTCCTTGTAGGTGAGGTCTTCTTGCAGGCAATTGATTCCATCGCATCCGCTCTTGAGCACACGCAAACACTTCTTGGTGCGACACGTGGAAGACATTATGCACATCCGATACCGTGGCGGGAGCTCCAACCGTAGCGACTTCTCCTCTTGGGCTAGGCGGAAAGGTCCGATGTACCTTGGTGCAAGCTTTCCACTTACTCAAACGACGATCCCTTTGAGAGGCGACACCTTCAGTACACATGATTACAGTGCAAAAGCTAGATCTCGCGACGGTTATCGGCATAACTCTTCCGCTCTGGTCTGTCTTTGTTTTCACCTTTCTCGATTGATCGAACTTGCTCTTGGCTTTTTCCAAAATATCCGCCCAAACACTTGTCTTTCGCCTACTTCATTCCAACACAACGGTGTTTCGCATTTTCTTCCATAAAGAGCTTCAAATGGAGACATCCGAGGCTTGACTGTAATCGTTGTTATAAGAAAACTCGCATAAGGTAGCATTTGATCCCAATCGGTCTCGATTTGCTAAGGCACAAGCCCTTAACATATCTTCTAGGATTTGATTTACTCTTTCCGTCTCGCCCATCCGTCTGGGATGATAAGTATCTTGAAATTTAGATTAGTACCCAAAACAACTGTGCAACTTCGCCAAAATCTTGAGGTGAATCGGGATCCTCGATCCGACACGATCTTCTTGGACTCCATCTTTGGCACACTATCTTTGCCATGTACAATTACGCGATCTATCACGAGTAAGTAGTCTTGATGGGAGAAAGTGAGCAACTTTGGTTAGACGATCCACAATTACCGAGATAGAATCATATCGACCTTGTCCTTGGCAAACCGGTGATAAAATCCATGCCAATTTCTTCCCACTTCCATTCGGGCACTTTCAAGGGTTGCAGGAGTCCAAAGAGGTCTTTGATGCTCGGCTTTAACTCATTGATGACATCACACCGAGCTACAAACTCGGCAATCTCACGCTTCATGCTAGGCCACCAATACATTTCTTTAAGGTCTTGGTACATCTTTGTGCTTCCAGGTGAATGGAGTACAAAGTTTCATGGGCTTCCTTGAGTATCACCGCTAAGCTCTTTCTGATCTGGAACACAAATTCGCTTGTCAAACCAAATGGTGCCTTGCTCATCTTCTGAAAATCTCAGGGCTTTACCCTTCTTCATGTTGCTCTTAATTTCCTTAATATTGGCATCTTCAACTTGAGCTTCTTTGATCCGATTCGCAAAGTGGGTTGAACTTCTAGGCGACTAGATAACCTTCTTCAACCAACTCTAACTTGAGCTTCGGAATTCTTCATGAAGGGTGGTTGATTTTCCTTGATCGATGTGGTATTGCAAGAGACTTTTCTCGCTCAAGGCATCCGCCACAACATTAGCTTTGCACAGGTGGTAATGGATTCCAATATCATAATCCTTGATTAACTCTAACCACCTTCTTTGCCTCATATTAAGATCAGCCTGAGTGAAAATGTACTTCAAGCTCTTATGGTCCGTATAGACTTCACAGCGATTACCAATAAGGTAATGACGCCATAACTTCAAAGCATGCACTACGGCAGCTAACTCCAAGTCATGAGTGGGGTAATTCACTTCATGAGGCCTCAATTGACGGGAAGCATAGGCTACTACCTTCCTTTCTTGCATCAGACACAACCAAGTCCTTGCCGGATGCATCACGAGAAAATCTCAAAATCCTTACGGACATCCGCAAAATCAACACCGAGTGTTGTCGACGCTTCTTCAACTCTTGAAAACTTTGCTCACAATCGGTTGTCCAAGCAAATTTCTTTTCTTTCTTCAACAGCTGAGTGAGGGGTCTTGCTATCTTAGAGAATCCTTCTATGAATCGACGGTAGTATCCTGCCATTCTAAGAAAACTTCTGACCTGAGGCACTGACTTGGGTGACTCCCAATTAAGCACATCCGTAACCTTGCTAGGGTTAACAGACACTCCTTCTGCAGACATGACATGTCCCAAGAAAGTAACTTCTTTCATCCAAAACTCACACTTGCTGAATTTAGCATAGAGTTGATGATCTCTAAGCTTATTCAGGACCAAACGGAGGTGCTCTTCATGCTCTTCTTCACTCTTGGAATACACTAGAATGTCGTCAATAAAGACAATGACGAACTTATCCAAATACTCCATGAATACTTTATTCATCAAGTTCATAAAGTAAGCAGGGGCATTGGTCAATCCAAATGACATGACCGTGAACTCATACACCCATAGGGTTGAGAAAGTGTCTTGGGGATATCCTCCGACGAATCTTCAACTGGTGGTAACGACCTCAAGTCTATTTTGGAGAACACACGGCTCCTTTCAACCGGTCAAACAAATCATCGATCCCGGCGAGGGTACTTGTTCTTGATGGTGACCTCATTGAGGGCTCGGTAATCCACACACATCCGCTGGGTACCATCCTTCTTTGCAACAAAGATCACTGGGCTCCCAAGGTGAAGAACTTGGCCTGACAAAACCTTTCTCTTGCATTTCTTCAATTTGCTTCTTGATTCAACCAAATCATTGACAGCAATCAGAGGGTCTCTTGAAAATAGGTGCAGTTCTGGAACAAGATTGATGACAAACTCCAAGTCTCGATCCGCGGCATTCCGTAGGTCATCGGGAAAGACATCCGAAACTCCCGACCATCGGCACTTCTTCCAAAGACACAACACCGCATGCAGACTAAAGATCCGGCTAGCTTCTCGGGAGGCTTCAAACTTTACCTTGGTTCCATCCGGATCGACCAAAGTGATGCTTCTACCACCACAATCCAAGAGGGCTTGGTGATTGGCAAGCCAATCCATTCCCAAAATCACATCAAGAGACTTGGTGTCTATGATGATGAGATTAGCAAGGAATTCTACCCTTCTATGGTCACTTTAACCTTAGGGCAACCTTGGTTCGTACTCAATTCGAACCAGGAGATCGAACCAACAAAACACTTTTAAGAGGCAAAACTTCCAACTGGTGCCTTTCAAAGAAACTCCAGAAACAAACGAATGCGAAGCTCGTAATCAAACAAAGCGATGGCGGTCTTTGAATTGACAAGGAACTTACCCAAAGACGACGTCCGGGCATGCAGGCTTCCTCCACAGTGGTGTGGTTCACACGACCTCTTCCAAACGGCCGAGGAGTCTTGGTCGGTGCGGATGGAGTCCGAGGGCTCCACGTGCGACTCTGGAGTGGGGTCTGGTCGGAGTGGCTCCCATGTTGAAACGAGCAGAGAAGGGCCTTGCCTCTGCGGCAGCTATTGGCGAAGTGCCCCGGTGATGGCACTTAAAGCGTGTGATCCGCCGCAGGTTGCCATTCCTTGGCTGCTGGTTCCGGAGCCGTTGAAGCCGCGGTCACCGGGCTGGCTGGGCGAGGTGTTGCTCTGAGGGCTCAATGTGACAGTGGAGCAACACGGCGGGAGGCGGCACATTCATTCGACTCTCGAGAGTGAGACCGATGGGCACCGTGGCCGCATCATCTTTCTCTTGCGGGATTCTTCAAGTTCACGGCGGATTCCTCGATGAGCATGGCCTTGTTCACCAAGTCTTTGAAAATCAATAGTCATTCCCAATGACTTGCACCTTCAAACCGGGTTGAGTCCTCTCTTGAAACGCTTCGGCGGGCATCATCTGTGGCAATGTCCTTCGGGCATAACGGGACAACCGAGTGAATCTGTTAAGATATTCACTCACCGACGTGTTGCCTTGCCGCACTCACGGAACTCATTCTTCTTCATTTCCACCTTTCCATCGGGGATATGGGAGTGGCGGAAAGCTCAAAACTCGGCCCAAGTGATACTCTCGGGGTTTCCATGGCGGCACAATAGTTCTCCCACCATTCTGCAGCGGTACCTTCAAGGTGGTGAGTGGCATCTGTAACCTTCTCGCGATCATCACAACGGTGATAGCGAGCTTCTTTCCATGGAACGTAACCGGTCATTCTGCGTCCAATGGCTCGAGGAGCTAGAGAAAGTGGGCGGATGGGTCCTTAGAAACTCGCCACTGGACCGAGGAAACACGGGGTGGAGCGGCGTGGGCGTGGTACCGCTTGACTGTGATTCGATTCATCATTGCGGCGAGGCAAGAATGGTGCAGTTCTGGCGATTCATCATCGAGTCATGTTCTCGCATCAAAGAGCTCATCACCGTGCGTCTGGGCGCCATGAACCGACTCAAACCGGATCTGCATGGCGGCTCGGGAAGGCGGGCACCTTGGCGCTTGGAGTCTCATCCTGGCTTGCGGAGTTGCGGGTCTGAACCATCTGCGACAAAGCTTCACTGGTTTAATAGACGAGAAGAAGAAAGCAATTTAGATGAGAGGGAAAAGCATTTAGATAAGCGAGAAACAAGGGAGATAGATGGATCAACCTAATGCGGACAAAAATTGGTTTTACCCAACGAACGGATAGCCGGAAAGCTATCAAGAAACAAATAAAAAGGGACACTCAAGCACAAAAGCACTATTACACAGACTAAACGACTCTAAAACTAGGGAGGCAGCTACCAATCTAATCTTTACGGAGGGTCAACTTGGAACAGACTGCGGATCTTGAGCTTCCAAGACTTCCATTGCTTGATCTTGAAGGGCTCGATCCTAGGGATAATCCAGAGGTGAGGGAGTCAATTTAAATTTGAAAACCAAGTTCCAGAAAAGATAAGATGAAAGAACTCAAGAATGATATAAGAGGGTAAGACGATAAGAAAAGAATAGAACAAGGTAAGAAAGAGCAGAATAAGATGAGAGAAGAATATCTAGTCAGGTTAATTGGTTGATTTGATTTAGAAAATATCTTTTGAATTTTTGACTAAGACGACCAATCTAACTAAAGGCTACGTCCTATAGTCGATATGGCTCTGATACCATCTCTTGTCGGCGCCCCGGGGATTCACACAACCCCGAGACCCTCTGTGCATACCAAGCTAGTCCCATGATCAGTAGCTAGCTTGCACAGTTGCAACAATGATGCATTCATAACCATTCAACGACGAACTAATGAAGCAGACAAAGTAATATTAATTAAAACAAAGAAAGACCTTATGGTCAAGGTTCTTACAAAAGTCGCCTCACGTGGCTTAGCAACAACAGAGTATCCGCAATGAAATCTCAAAAATACGTGGAGCCCAATCGACATGCCCACAGGCAATCGAGTGGAGGACGTGACCTAGTTCGCAAAGTCTTTAAAGTAGCCTTCTTCATAGTACTCAACATTTCCTGGTTCTTCTGCTGGGACTGATCAACAAAGGGCATAAAGCCGTGAGTACATAAAGTACTCAGCAAGTCGTAGAGAAATGTATGCACATAGTATTCATGCCAAGCTTAAACAAGGATGGCTTTATGGTTAATTTGCAGAAAGCAAGTTTAACGATAAATACAATAATTAGATGGCAAGCGAGATTTCAAAAGAATAATACATAGATAACCAAGTTCTTTTGAATCAAGCGGTGAACATCCCGCTCACTTCCCAACCATTCCAACCAAACGCTTCCATCGAACCAAACCACATTTTTGAAAATGCTACCCTTGCGAAATCACTGTGCATGTCCGTGAAGCGGGACACGGCTATTGAATAGATTTTGACACTCTGCAGAGGTTGTGCGGCTTTACCCACAAGACACGAATTCTCTAGTTTGTTTGGCATCCGTCGATACCACCGCCACTTCCTTTGGTGAGTAGTCTAGAGCACGTGACAAGGCTTTTACAAAGTTCCATTTTGCCTCGGTTACGCGCTAAGGTTTCGCCATCACACCCCTCTTGCGCCAATAAATACCACAATGTAACCGACTCAAAACTTTCCTAATTAATTGGCGGTCCGTCCCATACCGGACTTATGGTTGCACGAGGTGACCCGGATCAATGACTTGCAAAGTTAAGTCCTTAGTTGGTCGCTCGCACAAGTCTACCACAACCCAATGTGCATCACACACCCACTCTAGCTTCCTACCTCAAGCCCGAGCATAAATCATTTTTGTTCATTCCGACCAAATGGCAATCCCTGCCATGGCACAACATCTTTTAATAAAAGTGGCCTCACACCACTGTTCCATAGTTCCATTAGTCAAATTTCAACAATCATTGAACATGTGATCGAAAGTCTCACGGGTAACTAAAGCATGTCTAAGCAATAATACGCTCCCAAGTTGGTATACAATTATGTCCAACTAGTATTAACCATCCTATGGTGTCCAAGGATATATGTCATTCAAGGAGACATTTCATTTTCAATTTATCAAGGAGGCATAATGGCAGTTTGGTAATTATCTACTCCCAAAACCATTTTTAATAAAACTAGCCATGCATGATAATTTAAAGCAATATACATTTGTAAAATGGGTTCAACATGGTCAAAGGCCTACGACTTGCCTTCGTTGGCGAGGAGCGAGTCTTCGGTCGTCGGGTCGAAGAAATCTTCCGAAACGCGGGAATCTACACGTGCGAGAATAGTAACAAATAAATAAAACAGCACCAAATGAACTCCAAAAATTACAAAACCAGTACCAAATGAAAGAGGATGAATTTATATAAATTTAGAAATTTGGATCACCCAAATCGGAGTTCGGATGTGAAAGTTATAGCCAAAAGAAGTTTCAAAATCACATAAAATGATGGAATTGGATTTTTCGGATTTTCGGAATTATTTTTCTATTGAAAAATCGGACTTTGACGTCAGCGCTTGCGCAAGCGCACACGTGCGCGCTACGTGGCAACCACGCGGTTGCCACGTCGCCAATCCGACGCATGCCGACCCGGCACGACGCTGGCGGCCACTTCGCTTCGGGCCATGAGTCGAGAGAGAGAGAGAGAGAGAGAGGGAGGAGCGGCGGCACGGAGGCGGGAAGACGACGGCGCGAACGGGAACGGCGGCGACGCCGAGACGCGGCGGCGGAGGCGGCCGGAGGCGGGAAGAAGGGAGGAGGGCGGCGAACGCGACCGAGAGAGAGAGAAAGAAGAGAGAGAGAGGAAGAGGCGCGGCGGATTTTATAGAGCTCGCATGGGGAAAGCAAGGAGCGGCGGGCGCGGCGAGGCGGGACGGGACGGCACGGCGCGACGCGACGGAGGCAGGACGGACGGCGCAGGCGCGGATTATGGCGGCGGATTCGCGGACGGATAGCGCGGCGACGGAGGAGAGAGAGAGAGCGGCGCGTCGGAGACGACAGCGGAGCCGTCCGATTCGACGGACGGTGGGAGCGAGCGAGGCGCGGCGACGGAGAGCCGTCCGATTTGATCGGACGGTGGGAGGAGAAGAGGCGCGGCGAGGAGACGAAGGGCGCCGTCCGATTTCGACGGACGGTGGGAAGCGGAAGAGGCGCGGCGCGGCGATGGCGTCGGATCGCGATCCAACGGCGAGAAGAAAGGAGAGCGCGGCGAAAGAAACGGCCAGATCTCAATCCAACGGCCAAGAATGAGGGGCGACGCGGTAAACGAGAGCCACACGATGACGATCGGACGGCCGAGGCGGCGCACATGAGCGGGCCAGCATGAGAGCGAGGCGGCCGGGAGCGGCCGAGGCGGGAATAGGGATTGGGCCGGGAGAGATTCGGCCCAAGAACAGTAAAAGGAATTAAAATACCTTTTTGAGTTTAGAAATTCAAATAAATCAAAAAGCAATTTAAAAAATAGCAAATAGACTCCAAAAATTCTAGAAAAATTCAAAGAAATTACTTGAATTATTCTAGACTTAATAAAAATACTTTTAACTTTAAATTTTCTTTTTTCTTTTACAAATAAAATAATTTTTAATTTCGGATAAAACAAAAATCAATTTCTAAAATTCAATAAATCCAAGAAAATTCTCAAAATAATAATTTTGATTTTTAAATTCCAGAAAACTCAATTAACCCAACTTTAATTTAATTAAAGTTTGATTAATTCATATTAAACTGCAAATGGATTCTGAAATTTCAAAATTAAGCTTTTGGCAAAAGAAGCAAATGGTTCTCTTTTAAAATTTTCAAAAACTCCGAAAACGGGACGCTACATACAGCTTGTCAGGCGCTGTGGGTAAGAAATTTGCTTAGTGTGGTGACTGGCTGCAAAGCCAAAACCGGTTACACTCTTCGTCGACAACAAGTCCGCAATTGCATTGAATAATCCTGTATTTCATGACCGCAGCAAGCATATTGACACTCGCTTTCATTTCATACGCGAGTGTGTGAAGAATGGACAGATCGTTGTCGAGTACGTTTGTACAGAAGAGCAGCGTGCCGATATACTTACCAAGGCGCTGGCAAGAATGAAGTTTGCAGAGATGCGGAGGCTTCTTGGAGTGCAAGATCTTGAACCAAGTCTAGATTAGGGAGGTGAATGTGAGTTAATAATCTCAGACTTGGTCATGTGCCAAAGTTCTGATTTTCAGTTCGGGTCATGTTTGTGTTTCAGTCCGAGTCATCAGATTTAGTTCGGGTCAAGTCTGACTTCCAGGTTAAGTTTGCGTGCATGCCTAGATTACAGGGAGTCGTGATTAGGTAGTGCGTCGAGTATGTGCGTGTGAATCGGATCCAGCGAGTATCGCGGATCCAGTGCTTTTTTGTTGTTTCAGTCGGTTAGTCTGAAGACTAGTTCAGAAGTTCAGAGTTTAGTTTCTTTTTGAACTGTGCCCTGTCCGGCAAATAACTAAGTAATCCGTCCAGAATCTCTGACTGTGTGCTCTCCTGTGTTCTGCTCTGTCCACCTCCCGACGATCCTTGGCTTGAAACCAACAGAGTCAGGGCGTGGGGGTGGCAGGAGAAGGGATGGGAGCAGGAGAGGGAGGAGACGGGGCGGCAAGGGAATGGGCGGTGACGAGAGCCACCAGCGGGATTCCAGGGACGAGGCATGGGCTTTTCTTCGGGAAGAAGACGACAAGGGAAACGGGAGGAGAGAGAAAAGAATTAAAAAAATTCAAAGAAAAAATCTAGAAAAAAATAATTCTATAATTTCAAGAAAATTTTATAAAATACATTTGAACTTTAAAAGATCAAATTAAATATTTTTGGATTTTTTTGAAGTTTATTTTAATTATTTAAGATGCTTTACGCTTGAAATTCAACGCACGCTTTAATAAATTCAATAAAATGCAAAAACTCCAAAAAAAATCCCTCGCTTTTAAAATAATTAAATTAAATTTTAAAATCAAGAAAATGTTTTTTTTTTTGGAAAAACATAAAATAATTTTAATTGAACTCTGAGAAAATAGTAAAAGAATTTGGAGAAAATCCAAGAAAGTCTACAAAATCCAATAAATCAATTTTGATTTTAATTGAAGTATGATTTATTCATATTAAACTGTTTTAGTTTCTTGAGAATCTCACATTAAGCTTTTAACAAATGAAGATAAATCAAATGGTTCCTTTTTAATTTTTAAAACTTCAAAAAGACTTCGAAATTCGGGAAAGCAAAAAAGAAATAGAAAGAACTCAACATAAATAACAACAAGGTCTGGGAAAAAGGAAATCCAAGATAAAATCAGAAAATCAAATAAAACAATTCTTATTTAGTCAGAGTTTGATTTACTCGCATTAAATTATTTTTTAATTTATGAAATTTCCAAATTCAGCTTTAACAATTTAATAAAAATCAAATGGTTATTTTTATTTTGAAATTTTTTTAAAAAGGCCCAAAAATTGGGATGTTTCAAGATGGCACTGATGCTTCAGGTCAGGACCATCCTGACCGGGCTGCCTTGCGCGGGCTTCCCCCTGGCAGCGCACGATGTCCATGTCATTTAGTGCATGGAGTTCCTCGCGATGTTCCAAGGGGTGCTATCGCCCAACACTGGCTACAGGGAGTTCAGTAGTACCCACGGGTTGTCGCTGAAGTGGATATGCCAGTTCTACGTAGGTTTTAAACTATTGTCTTTCTGCTCCAATTGCTTTGTTCAACTTAGTGATGTGTCTTTGTCTTCTTGTAGCCAGAGCGTATGGCAGAGAACGCACATGAGTACACAATGAGGAGGCACTTCAAGGCCTACTTGTTGTGGTTGTTCGGGTAGGTGATGTTCTTAGGGTCCCACAGCAACAGCGTCGACAAGCACATATCCGCTACGCACACGACCTAGCGGGCTTGGAGATGGAGGCGACCCAGCCGTATGCCTGGGGCATGGAGGTGCTATGCGCGACGTACCACTTCCTGTGCAACGCATTCTGCCAGGTTCAGGATAGCTCTATCCTCTCTGGATGCCTGCTGCTTCTTCAGCTGTGGTCCTTCGAGCGTTTCTAGATTGAACGACCACAACTAAAACTGGGAGACTACAGCGCCATCATGTATGCCAACGATAACGACGTGGACTGGCTGACCATGGGTACGGTGTGGTGTCACCGATGAGTAAGTTTTTAAAACATTTATTCCTTTTCGTAATGTAATTTTATTTCTTGTGTTAAGTTTCTGTTGTTCTATTCCACGTGTTACCTTCACTCCGATCACTACACATGTGTCCTACCTAGATTACGTTGCGATGTTCGATCAGTAAACGGATGACCATGTCATCTGGACACCCTAAACTCCCGACAGGGTGTACGCGCGCACACCTCGAGGCATGTCGAGCAAGTGCAAGCGAGATCACGCATACTAGTACACGCAGAGGAGCTTGGTGCACGATGTCTTCATGGAGGAGTACCACGTGCACCAGGTGATGAACCAGTTCAGTCTGTGACAGGAGGTCCCAACCCCCTGGGGGCAGCGGTTGCTGTGAAACATCCATGGGTAAGTTCACGTTTTATTTCTGTCGTAGCATTTGCCTTACGTACCTACAAAATAATCATTTTTCCTTTCATAGGTACACTAGGAAGGGAATAACTGCTACGACTTTCTGGGCTGACAGGATGCTCCCTTGGGTTGAGGGTTGGCTCCATGCCTTGGAGGACATCGTCCAAGAGGATGCTCCCTACGACCCCAGGATGTACGAGAAGTACATTGAGAGGTACTCCAGTCAGATGAGGGTTTGTTGCATCAGGGTCGTGGATGACCCACCACGACACAAGACCTCGACGACTGACACGTACCCCACCCAGCCGGACTCTGTATTCCATCATGTGGTACGTATTGAACGCTCCATACTTCTTATTTGCTTCGTAAATTTTCAATTTCTAACGTGTTAATTATATGTACAGGTCGATTTACAAAGGGAGATGCACGAGTTGGCGACCTCCGTGCGTCGTATGATGCTCGGGGAGCACTTCAGCATGATGGCATAAGAGATACGAGAAGTCATGGACCAGTTCGTCGAGAAGATGAGGCAAGGCATTCAGCTTGCGTCTTGCCGTCGGCCGAGGGAGGTGGTGGACCCACCTGTTCGTGGACGGGGGTGAACCACAGTGTGTTAGGCCCCTCACCCAGACGTGGCTGGTGGGGTCCTCGTGGCACCGTGCTGGGAGTACGCTACAGTTAGTAGGTCAACATGAAACACTCACATCTGGTTGTTTATTTTGAACTCCACTAGTTACTAACGTCAATTTTTTCTGACAGGTATTGAGTTCCACCTGTACACAGGGTAGGACTATGTAGAGTCGTCCGTTGCCTTCATGCAATGAGGTATGTCTATCTTGTTTGCATGCATAACATACTATTTCATCATTTTCACCATATTTACATGCATAACGTACTATTTTCACTGTTCATACACCCATTTGGGACAAGGAGGTTGTGTCACGCGACGATTCACACTCCGAGGACTTCGAGTTCAAGTAGGCATGGACGCTACGGCGACAAGGCGGTGCACCTTCGCACGGCGAGAGCAGCCAGGTCTCCGTTGAGGCTTCACAGCTGCACGATGCGGCTGGAGCGAGCCAGCCGACGCATCACCCCCTCGCGACACCCCCTTAGGCTACTCATGTCGGTAGGGTACCTCGACCGCCTAAGCCTTTGACGTACTTGTACCAGTGCCTGCAGCCACTCCAGACTAGGCTAGGGGCCACACATGGGGTACGCCCCAAGAGGGCCCATGAGTAGTGTTGTAGGTGTAGAAACCAAACACGAGTGAGGGGGTGGACGTCGGTCGTCTGACGGGCCATCGTCCATGAAAGTAAAAAATGACACGAGGGTTTATACAGGTTCGGGGGTCCGAGAGGACCACCTTACTCCTATCGGTGAGCCAATGAGGGTTACCACCGGAGAGGAAGCCCCCAAGGGCTCACCAGTTTTAATATGATTTTTTATTGCTCAAGAGAGTCCCCCCAAATGAGGGATACATGGGATATTTATATGCTCTTGGGCATGTACAAATGACCAAAGTACCCCTTGGGGAATAGCTACCCTATGATTACAAGCGAGGGGTATTATGGTCTTTTATGAGTACAACAATATTTTTTGGATCCGGCCGCGCGTCTCCTACAAAGTGGGCCCCAGATCCAAAAGGGATGAATTATTCTTCCAAAAGTAGCCCCCCTGCCCCTTGGCGTTCTGAGAGGACGCCAAAAGGAGCAGTCTTGAGTTGTGCTTTTCGTGCAAAGATTGATGTTTCAAAGGAATCCCGGCGGATTTGAGCGTTGATTGCGTCTGAAAATGTGCTCTGAAAGTGCCGCAACATGCCTCACTGGATTACCACCCTCGGATTCCATTCACTAGTTCTGACCACTTATTCATCTCTTTAACTTTGTTTGACTGGCTTTTGACCAGGCACCACTGAAAGCCACTTTTCCACATGTGCAGCCAAATGTGGTGTGCCACTACCAACTAGTCACATGGGAAAAGGTTGGTGGTTTGGCTGTTCTCTGGTCCCTTCTCGAGGAAGCTTAAAATACCAAACCGAGCCCTATTGATTTCCCCTTTTCACCATTGCCGCCAGCTCCTGCGGGTGAATGTCCTTAGGTTTCGAGGGCGTGCCTCAGACGCGAGCTCTGGGGATTGCAGCTATGCGGAAAAGGTGAGCTTCCCCTGAGCAAGGCGACCGTATGGCGTGGGGCGACCGCAAAACGCAGGGCGCGCGGATCGACCGCAAGGCACAGGGCGTAGTGAGGCGGGCGATCGCAGGGCGCCGTGGGCGGCTGTAGGGCACAGCAAGGAGGACGATCGCAAGGCTGTGGGTGTGCGGGTGCACAAGACGCACAGGGCGCGGGCGCGTATGGCGCATAGGTGACGGGTGCACAGAGCGCGCGGGCGTGAGTAGGCCATAGGGCGCGCAGGTGCGTGGGGGCACTGGTGCGCGATGGCGCTCTAGCCGCAGGGTGCCGCAAGATGGGTGACATGAGCAGGGCGTAGCATGCACAGGGATGCTGGTGCACGAGGGCGCTACGGCCGTAGGGAGCTGCGAACCGGGTGCTGTGAGGAGGGTGCGCGGAGGTACTGGTGCGCGAGGGCAGAGCAGAACATGAGGGTGCCAAGGTGCCAAGGCCTCGCCTCAACGCAGTGTCGTAGTTGCGGGAACACGGGCGTGCGGGGCCACTGTGAGCACAAGCGCGCGAGGGCACCATGAGGGTGTGAGGACGTGAGGTCCTGAGGTACCAAGGGCGTGAGGCCCCACGGCCCCAAGGGCACGACGCTGCGAGGGCGCAAGGGCACGAGTGCTCGACACTGCGAGGGCGCGAGGCCCCGAGGCCACCGCGAGGGTGCGAGGCCCCGAGGGCACCACAACGGTGCGAGGGTGTGAGGCCCCGAGGCCACCACGAGGGTGTGAGGGCTCGTCGTCGAGAGGGTGCGATGCCTAGAAGCCCCGAGGGTGCAAGGGCACTGTGAAGGTACAAGGTTCCGAGGCCCCAATGGCACGAGAGCGCCATGAGGGCACCCCGAGGGCGCTAGGCCCCGATGGCACGAGGGCTCTGAGGCCCCAAGGGCGCAAGGCACCAAGACTCCGAGACCCCAAGGGTGCGAGGCCCCGAGGCCGCGAGGGCACCCCGAGGGCGCCAGGGCTCGAGGGTGCGAGGGCACCTCGATGGCTCTAAGGCCCTGAGGGCGAGAGGCCCCAAGACTCTGAGACCCCGAGGGCGCAAGGCCCTAAGGCCGCGAGGGCTCCCCGTGGGCACCGCGAGGGCACCCCGAGGGCGTGACACCGCGAGGCTCCAAGGGCACCCTGAGGTCACGACGCCGCGATGGCACATGAAAATTATCTTTTTGAGTACAAGGTCCACTTCATTCTGGCTGCACTTTATGCACAGTAGTTCGGCGATGGACTAGGCAGCTCGGTAATGATTTTTGTGACATGCACGGTGGTTACAGCGACGTGGTCGCAGACATCCTCGCGGCATCACACACATGCATGTACGTGGGAGCACGGGCGTGTGGGAGCGCGTCCGTTGCATGGGACGCAAGG
Source organism: Hsuehochloa calcarea (assembly GCA_036346395.1). Taxonomy (NCBI): domain Eukaryota; kingdom Viridiplantae; phylum Streptophyta; class Magnoliopsida; order Poales; family Poaceae; genus Hsuehochloa; species Hsuehochloa calcarea. The sequence goes on from CM070597.1 coordinate 53,442,156, forward strand.
CGCATAGGCGTAGGGCGGCCACGAGGGCGCGATGGGGCACACGGGGTGAAAGGCAGCCGCGAGAACACGTCGGGGCGCACGGGATAGTAGTCTTCACATGATTGTTTCCATTCTACGTGAGTTTGACCAGCATCTTTGTCTTCACGTGATTGTGGCCAGCTTTTGGGGGAATCCCAGGCACCGTGTCTTCTTTCTTTTCTTCTTACTTTCATTCTTTTTTCCTTGCTTTGGTCCCCTCCCTGCTCCTTCTTCTCTCCACCATGCACTCCAGATCTGGCTGAGATGCCTCCTTCCAAGCCACGTCCGCCGCTGAAGATCGCCTTCGTGCCTCAGCTACAGCGCCTTGGCACCGCGTCACTGGACTGCGCCGGTTGGTCGCGCGCTCTAGGCCACCACTATCGCTCTTCGGCTTCCTCGACCGCTGCTGGGTTCCGCACCACTTGGGCTCCACCAGGCCAGTGCATCGCCGTCGCGCCTTCGGCCTGATCGCGACACGGGGAGGCTGCAGGGCACTGCCGGGAGCACGGGCACGTGGGGGAGCTCCGAGCGGGTCAGAGCAGCGACAAGGCCAAGTGAGGAGGGTGGCTGCAGGGCGCCGGGTGTCACGAGAGTGCGGGCGTGCTGCAAGACACAGCGAGAAGGGCGACTGGGAGGTCGCAGGGCGCACGGGAGCACAGGCGGCTGCAGGGCGCCGCCGGGCACGGACGCAGGGCGCCTCAGGGCACTGCGGAGTGCATGCGCGTGTGAGTGTGTGGGCATCGCGGGGTGTCGCAGGACGTCGTGGGGCGCCTCGGAGCGCCAGGACGGCGCGCAGGGCATGCTGAGTAGTTAGTTAAGCCACGAGAATCAGTCTGCCCTAGCTGAGCAGTTAGTTTTGCATGCATGCACATGGACATGTTGAGCGCATGGCACTGAGTGTGTGAGCACTCATGGAGCAGCCTAGTACGTTGGTGGAATGCATGTGTATGTGCGTGTGTTGAGGAGATGGCTTATGCGGCCCGCTTGCATAGTTATTTTGCGGAGTTAATAGTGCACATGTGTTTGCATGTAGCTCGCATGAAGAGCTTCTATTTGTTGCATGTAGTAATGCTTCCTATTGCATGTAACTTCTCTTGTGTGTTCTTCGTCTTCCCCCTGCAGTGCAAAGTGGGTGCCGGGCGACTGCTGGGTCCCGCGGGCATGTAGGCGCTCGAGACACGCAGGGTGCGGCCCCTGAGGTGTAGGGCACCATGAGGACATGCGCGCGCAGGGCGCTGCCAGGACGTGGGCACACAGGACGCGGGGCGCCGCGAGGGCACCGTGAGGGCGCGAGGGCTCGAGACCCTGAAGACGCGACGCCGTGAGTGCGCGAGGCCCCGAGGGTGATAGTTTGTCCCCTTCCACGGTAAATGTGACAATAGCTTCTAAATCTGCAAGTCCAAGTTCTTTCGGTATGCTCCCACTGAGACCTGCACTCTTTGCAATCAGCTGCGTCAGATTGCCCAGTTCACCAATCGATGTTGAGAGATCATCATTGAAGTTGTTCTCTGAAATGTCAAGTTCCTCTAGGCTTATGAGACCACCGATTGACCAAGGAATGGTGCCCGTGAACTTGCATTCTGGGAGTTCAAGTACTTCTAGCCACTTCAGGTTACCAATCTCTTCCGGAATGCTTCCGGTGAAATCATTTTCTCCCAAAATTAGCAATTCTGGATTTTTTTAGTTGACCAATCTCACTGGGTATTGGCCCCACAAAATGTTTGACGATAGATAAGGTGTCAACAGGTTCACCAACGAGCTTATTCCTGGGAATATTGAGCAAGTGAGGTTATTCTGGCTTAGATCAAGGTGCAAGAACCTAGATAGATTGCGAAAAGCCGCTAGTACCGACCCATTCAAAGCGTTCATGTGAAGGTCCACTAACTCAAGGTTTTGCAGAATGCCGAGCTCTGGAGGAAGGCCTCCAGAGATGGAATTTCGTGGATATAGATAGCTTAGTGAGGTGCTGCAACTGAGCAGTGGTAGGGGTCAACTGTCCAGACGATATGTTGTTGTCAAGCACCATTTCTTTCAGCATCACTAAACCCGCATCCACTGAAACAAGGGCACCGGGCGCAGCCACAAGGAGTGCAGGGCGCTGGGAGTGTCCGTAGGGCGTCGGGGCACATGGAGGCGGGGAGCTGGTCTTCAGCGAGGCGCTAAAGCGTCAAGCTTGGCAAGGTGTGTAGAACCTTAGGAACCTTACGCGGAATTGGAGGCATTTTATCAGGGCATGGACCTTGGAGTGGTGACGGGGCGCGTGACATGCCTACGTGTCGAGGTGCAGGATGCAGGTGAGGATGTCCACGCAACACGAGTGTATAGAGTGCAAGTTTCCCGTAAGCCTTGAACCATTTCCAGTGGGCTGGTGTCCAAGCGCCCAGGGCAACGGGCTCACGTACACCCCTTGTGCAGTCTCGTAGAAGTATGGAGCTTTTTAGACGTGAGGTAGTAGGATTCCTGAACACTAGCCCCCATGTCCTTTGGGCGCCTGCAAGGGCGCCTGAGGGGCAAAGAAGAGTGCTGGGGTCTTGTGTCATGTTGAATATACTGTGAAGGCGAAGTCGCGGATGTGAGACTGTCCCACCATGGCACAGCCTTCTAGGCGGCCAGCGTGTCAGCGCGAAGCCTATGTAGGTGAAGTCGCGGACATGAGACGGCTCCACCGAGGCACAACCTTTAGGGCGGGCAACGAGTCGAAGAGAAGTCGTGGTCGAAGTTGACCTCCTCTTGCTCTGCGGAGTGATGAGAGTCATCGAAGTAGAACTCCTCAGAATCGTCGTAGTTCGAGCTAGAAACGTTGTGAGGACTGGTAGATAACACGAGCATCTCTGCGTGAAAGAGAGAAAGATCAACATTTGTTTCTTGTAGCAAGATAACATTCGTTTGACATGATAGATAATCGAAGTCATTGTCGTGTGACAAGTAGAGTCCCATCCGAGCTTTAGATACTAAGATCTCTGAGGTAATAGCCTTATGCAGGCATGATCGACATTGATCGACATTCAAGCTAGGTCGATAGTAGATGATTCAAGCTGCCTAGAAGAGGTATTCTTGTGTTGTTGAGGAACAACACAAATCTATTAGGGGTTGCATTCTTCGGTAGGCTTGAGAGTGCCCATCAGACTAAACCATGGGGCACCTTAGAGGTGCACTTATGAGACTGAGTCATGGAGATATCGGAGGGGCGCCCACAAGGCTAAGTCATGGGGCACCGAATAGCCACCAGGGGTGGTAGCCCCCAGTGAACTTGGAGGTGCCCATAAGGCTAACTCATGAGCACCTTAGAGGTGTGCCGACGACTGGAAGTCACAGGCACACCGGTGGTGCCCACGAGGCAAAGTCGTGGGGGCACCGAATGGCCACTAGAAGTGGTAACCTCTGTGGGTTTTGGAGGTGCCCATGAGGCTAACTCATGGGCACCTTGGACGTGTGCCCCTGATAGTAAGTCACGGGCACACCAATAGCGCACACGAGGCTAACTCGTGGGGCACCGAATGGACACTAGGGGTGGTAACCTCTAGTGGGCTTGGAGGTGCCTTCACTCATGGGCACCTTAGTTGTGTGCTCTTAACAGTAAGTCACGGGAACACCGGTGGCACCCACGAGGCTAAGTCGTGGGGCACTGAATTATGAGGGCGATGCAGCCTTTTTACCCTGTAGACAGGTTTTTTTGTAGTGATCGGGGAATGCATGAGAATGGTTAACCCTTGACATGCAATGGAGCTAGGCGTGCGGAGACCCGGAGGTCGTTCGGCGCGTGGCCTGGAGTCTACGGGGGACAAGTCCACAACACATCCATTAACTTGGTACCAGGCCTAAGTTGTCGCTCATGACCTAGCTCTAGTAGGACACGAGCCGCCATGGTGGAGGCGACAGACGCCCAATCCAACATGGACTTTTTCTAGGGGAGACTATGGAGGTCGTACACCCTCTGAACCACGAGGGTTGTCGCTCATGCCCTAGGTCCAATAGGACACAAGCCGCCATGGTGAAGGCGACGGACGCGCAAGCCACCATGGACTTTTGCTAGGGGAGACTGCGGAGGTCGTGCACCCTATGAACCACGAGGGTTATCGCTCATGCCCTCTGTCCAGTAAGACACGAGCCGCCATGGTGGAGGCAATGGACGCCCAAGCCAACATGGACTTTTTCTAGGGGAGACCGTGGAGGTCGTACACCCTATGAACCACGAGGGTTGTCGCCCACGCCCTAGGTCCAGTAGGACACGAGCTGCCATGGTGGAGGCGACGGACGCCCAATCCACCATGGACTTTTGCTAGGGGAGACCACGGAGGTCATAACCCCTATGAACCCCGAGGGTTGTCGCTCCTGCCCTAGGTCCAGTAGGACACGAGCCGCCATGGTGGAGGCGACGGACACCCAAGCCACCATGGACTTTTGCTACAGGAGACCGTGGAGGTCGTACACCCTATGAACCACGAGGATTGTTGCTCATGCCCTAGGTTTAGTAGGACACGAGCCGCCATGGTGGAGGCGACGGACGCCCAAGCCATCATGGACTTTTGCTAGGGGAGACTGTGGAGGTCGTACACCCTATGCACCACGATGGTGAAATCTCTTGGAGGGAAAGTGTCTTGAGAGCCCATGCGAGATTTTTATGTCAGGACTGTCCCCTAACAGTAGCGCGTCAAGGGGTAACCCTCGTAGCGAGCCTTTATCGCTCAGCCGCATGGACGTCATGCGTCCTAGGGGTGATGGTTGGCCTCAAAACCCTTAGTCTTCTGGCTGCGAGGGCACCTTAAACTTCTTGCCCTTGGCTTGGCCTCACATCGTCCTGCACATAGGAGCGCGTGGGAGCCCCAGGGCATTTAGGACGTTGTCCAACCTGGGGTGTATGGCCCTGATCTCTGACGAGGATGCTCGGCTGGGGCTCCTTCAAAGAGTGGATGGGCCGTCCACGAGATCATTGCCCTCCAGAGCCGTAGGGGGCTTTGTGGACTTAGAGTATATTTTTTGGTAGGAGACATAGCCTTTCGTCAATTAGCTACGTCCCCACGGTTGGCGCCAATGTTGTAGGTGTAAAAACCAAACACAAGTGAGGGGGTGGACGTCGGTCGTCTGACTGGCCATCGTCCATAAGAGTAAAAAATGACACGAGGGTTTATACAGGTTCAGGGGTCCGAGAGGACCGCCTTATTCCTGTCGGTGAGCCGACGGGGGGTTACCTTTGGAGAGGAAGCCCCCGAGGGCTCACTAGTTTTAATATGATTCTTTATTGCTCAAGATAGGGCGTCGTCGTGTGTGGAGGCGGGGAGCTGGTCTTCAGCGAGGCGCTAAAGCGTCAAGCTTGGCAAGGTGTGTAGAACCTTAGGAACCTTACGCGAAATTGGAGGAATTTTATCAGGGCATGGACCTTGGAGTGGTGACGGGGCGCGCGACATGCCTACGTGTCGAGGTGCAGGATGCAGGTGAGGATGTCCACGCAACACGAGTGTATAGAGTGCGAGTTTCCCGTAGGCCTTGAACCATTTCCAGTGGGCTGGTGTCCAAGCGCCCATGGCAACGGGCTCACGTACACCCCTTGTGCAGTCTCGTAGAAGTATGGAGCTTTTGAGATGTGAGGTGGTAGAATTCCTCAACACTATCCCCCTGTCCTTTGGGAGCCTGCAAGGGCGCCTAAGGGGCAAAGAAGAGTGCTGGGGTCTTGTATCATGTTGAATATCCTGTGAAGGCAAAGTCGCGGATGTGAGGTCGCCCCACTGAAGCACAGCCTTCGAGACGGGCGGTGTGTCAGCGTGAAGCCCATGTAGGTGAAGTCGCGGACGTGAGGCTGCTCCACCGAGGCACAACCTTTAAGGCAGGCAATGAGTCGAATAGAAGTCGTGGTCGAAGTTGACCTCCTCTTGCTTTGCGTTGTGATGAGAGTGGTCGAAGTAGAACTCCTCAGAATCGTCGCAGTTCGAGCTAGAAACGTTGCGAGCACTAGTAGATAACACTAGCATCTCTGTGTGAAAGAGAGAAAGATCAACACTTGTTTCTTGTAGCAAGATAACATTCGTTTGACATGATAGATAATCGAAGTCATTGTCGTGGGACAAGTAGAGTCCAATCCGAGCTTTAGATATTAAGATCTCTGAGGTGATAGCCTTACGCAGGCATGATCGACATTGGTCGACATTCGAGCCATCGATGGTAGATGATTCGAGCTGCCTAGAAGAGGTATTCCTGTGTTGTTGAGGAATAACACAAAGCTATTAGGGGTTGCATTCTTCGGTAGGCTTGAGAGTGCCCATGAGACTAAAACATAGGGCACCTTAGAGGTGCACCTATGAGTTGAGTCATGGAGATATCGGAGGGCCCCCATGATGCTAAGTCGTGGGGCACTGAATAACCACTAGGGGTGGAAGCCCCCAGTGAACTTGGAGGTGCCCATAAGGCTAACTCATGGGCACCTTAGAGGTGTTCCCACGACTGGAAGTCACACGCACACCGGTGGCGCCCACGAGGCTAAGTCGTGGGGCACCGAATGGCCACTAGAGGTGGTAACCTCTAGTGAGTTTTGGAGGTGCCCATGAGGCTAACTCATGGGCACCTTGGACGTGTGCCCCTGATAGTAAGTCAAGGCCACACCAGTGGCGCACACGAGGCTAAGTCGTGGGGCACCGAATGGCCAATAGGGGTAGTAACCTCTAGTGGGCTTGGAGGTGCCCATCAGGCTAACTCATGGGCACCTTAGACGTGTGCTCTTGACAGTAAGTCATAGGTAAACAGATGGCACCCACGAGGCTAAGTCGTGGGGTACTGAATTATGAGGGTGATGCAGCCCTTTTACCCCGTAGGCGGGTTTTTTGTAGTGATTGGGGAATGCATGAGAATGGTTAACCCTTGCCATGCAATGGAGCTAGGAGTGCGAGGACCCAGAGGTCGTTCGATGCGTGGCCTCGAGTCTAGGGGGGACAAGTCCACAACACATCCATTAACCTGGTACTGGGCCTAAGTTATCGCTCATGCCCTTACTCTAGTAGGACACGAGTCGCCATGGTGGAGGCGACGAATGCCCAAGCCAACATGGCTTTTTCTAGGGGAGACCACGGAGGTAGTCACTACTACAGAAAAGGTCATCACAGACGGTTCGTAACAGTCATCACAGACGGTTTTTGAACCGTCTGAAATGTTATGTCTGAGATAACAGGCGGTTATCACGAGCACGGTTGAAAACCGCTCGTGATAACTCTTATCACTGACGGTTCGACCACGAACCGCTGCGTGATTGTTAGTATCACGAGAGGTTCGTTGTTGGAACCAAATGCGTGATACTCTGTAATCGCGCAGCGGTTCCATCTACCAACCGCTCAGGATTATTAGTATCACGCAGCGGTTCGTTGTTGTAACCGTCGTGATACTAGAGAATCGCGAGCGGTTCCATCCACGAACCGTCTGTGATTTCTAGTATCACGAGCGGTTTTTAGTTGGAACCGCTCGTGATATCTCTTATCACGCAGCGGTTCCAACTAAAACCGTGCTCAGGGTTATTTATCACAGACGGTTCGTTGTTAGAACCGTCTGTGATAACTCATTTAACCTAATTAAAAAATTTCGTATTTTCAGCTAGCCTCAGGAATTGCTAGCCATGCCCTCTGAAAACTAGCAAGTTTCACAGATAATTGCTGACAACTCAAAGTGATCATTTAACTCAAAATCAAATACAAAAGAATGTTTCAAGTATATATTGTCGCTAGAGTTACAAATTGAATTACAACCAGTCAAAGTGAATTACAATATTGAATCAACTGTTTCGAGGTCGTTCGTCGGTGTCGACGGCGTGAAACTCTCCGTTGGTGTTAACTATATCTGCCTTGATGAAGCCACAGAGCCCCCCTCGAATGTGCGTGACCTGTTCCATCTCGAGTGCATTTAACTCTATGTTCAAGCCCTGTCGCTAGCAGGAGTAAAGTAGTAAGCATATATATTTAAATTTATAATTAGGAGATAATTATTATGAGATTGACAAACCTGGGGATCGTTAGTCCTAGAAGCAATCAATAGCTGCATATGATGGCATACGTAGAATGCGCATAGGTGATCTCGTTTTTGCTGGCGGCACTGCAAAAATAGAATTACATATATATGTACAGTCAGTTCGAGACGCAATATTACGGAGTATGATATATGATTATTGTGTTGTAGCGCGTACCGGAAATCGCATCCTGTGAGTCAGTTGGGCGGTCGTTCCCTTGTATAAACCTCCGTCGGCAACATAGCCGATGAACGCACTACATGATTCAAAAAAGTTATCCTTGTCCATTTAAAACGAAGGAAGACTACAATAGAGTTATGTGCGGAGGAAATGAACATACCTGTCGAGTATTCCTTTAAGAATGGTGAAGTCGTGATGTTTGTTGAGTAGAGAATCAAGGTACAATACCATGTTCCTCTTTGGCACAAGAATCAGAAGAATCCAGTGGAACCTACTCGTGTATGTCGCTATAGTCATAAACCTATGTTGAAACGTAATTTGTATAGCAAATATTGAAGCTTACTTCTGGTTGTAGGGTACCATTATGTACTCCCTGTCGTTCTGAGCAAGCAATCCCATTTTTATGTAATTCTCGACGTAGGATGCGTCTTGGGTGATTGTTTGCTCAGAGACCACGTGTGGGTCGAGGAAACCCACCGGTTCTTTGATTCGACGGGCACATTTCATAATGTATCTGTACATAAGCAATGAGTTATGATATTTATCGGTATCACGTGAGTGTAGAAATTGATTGCACACACTTACGATTGTCCAAAGATCGTAGAAGTGAGGCGCCGAGGCGCTTAGGTTGTATAAGTCAAATAAGTCTTGAAGCCCACGAAGTGGCTGTGCTCGTGGAGAAAATGCTCCCTCCGTATCGACGGTGATTCAAAGATGACCCCTTCGCTCCGGTCTTGCGCAAGTACCAATCATGCAAAGCTTGACAAGCTACTCCGAGCTCTTTATTTCGCGCAGAGACCAGCGGACTCCGAGGAGTATTTCACGGGTTTGGGAGGTGCCTTAATGTTCTTCGATTTCGATTTCTCCTTAACGAGGCGGTGAGGGCGTCTTCCGTGTGTGACGCCTCGTGGACCGATATGGTGACACGCTTTTCTTGTCCCTTTGTCGTCTTCTCGACGGAAGCGATGTGGCGGCCTTCGAAGCTTTGGTTGAGGCGGACTAATCGAGGGTCCTATTGGAGGCGAGGTCCTCTCGATATCGCACATCAAGGGTCCGGTCGATGTCCTTCTTGGGCCATCGGATAAAAGTGTGCGTGGCATCCCTAGTGTTACGATTTCTTCGTTGGGGAATCTCGGTAGGATGGCCATGAAATTGTCATGGACCATGTCCACCGCACCTGGCGTAACCTGCGCCACCGGGCACCGTCGCATTGCCCCTTCGGTATGGATACACCATACCCCGCCTTGACCTCAATAGGAATCGACCCTACTATCCTCACTTGGAGGTTGCAGGCGTCGGCTCCTACAAAAGCGCACACAATTAGCTAAGGCGTCCTATAGGTCTATCTTTGGAGCACTCGGAGATGTACATTACCTCGATCCGTCGATCGGTAATTGCACGTCGTCATGTCGTAATTATGTGTGGACGTGACGCTACTCGATGTCGGCGGGACTTGCTCCCAAATTAACGAGGCGGCTTGCGCTGCATGAGTTGATTTACTTGGTTACGCAAGTTTGTTATTTGTTCTTGAAATTGTGCAAAATCACATGTTCCAACCGAGCGTCGTCTTTGGTCCTTGGATCTCTTCCTACTCCTATACGTGTCGGAGTTGTGTGGGAATCCATCCTCCAAGGTACGTAAACCCCAACTCCTCGCGTGCGACCCGGTGCTCCTTGTTTCCCGGGGCCGTCAGAGCGGTACATCCTTCTCCTGCCTACTTGAAGGAACCTTGGGAACATGCGAAGTCAATTCTTCCCGCAAGAGAACATCATGTTATTGTAGACACCATGAAGTTACGGACTTATTAACAATTAAGTGGTTCGGAAAATTTACCGACGTTGAGACACCGCCTCGTCTGCGGGTTTGTCGAGAGATGTTGCCGAAGACGCGCCGATGCCCTCGCTCTTAACGAGGATCGAGCGCTCGTCCGAGATCATAGCAAACGGTCGTGCGGCTAGTCTCGTCCTCCGCCGCCATCGCGTGGCTTTACCCGCGTACCAGCGGTGCCGAGTCCGTGGGGTGAGTGTTTTGTGCTGGATAGCTCTGCGGCGCCGCACTTTGCTCTGAAATTCAGCCGTCGTCTTCATACGCACGGCGTCCCATGTATCCCGCGACAAAAATTGATACGTCGTGAAGGGCGTCCGACCCGTGTTCACGTACTGCGTGACAAGCAGGCTCTTGAAGGTCCTCCACGCATGGGACATCGCCAGCAGCGCGTGCCATCGCACACGCGCTCGGTCCGCCGTGGAAAGTGAGCGAGGCGAAAGTTCACCACAACCGGTCTCTCTGACATCCGTCGAGACTTCGTGTTGGGGTGGTGATGGGGACCCGTTCCCTTGCAAGTACCCCGCAGACGGTCCAGAATCTCTCAGCTGCTTTCTTGGGACTCAGCGGGATCCCGACGTCACTGACCTCCGTGATCGTCATGCGGCCCGAGGGCAATTTGGATATTCCTCTGCCTTCTCGCCTGCGTACCACCTTGATCGGAGATCCAGACGCATTTGGCGACGTCGATGACGGCGGCGAAGACGGTGCCTCTGCCATCTCGCTTACTTGCTATCTATATAAGTTACGTACGCATTTATTACATAGTATATAAAATTGGGTTTGTACTTCAAATATTTAAAGATAGTAGTCAATATTTGTGGGCAAGCAATGCAAAAAATTGTTTCATAAAAGGCATTAATCACAATAGCACCGAGTTCTACACACGCTCTTGGCATCCATGAAAAAAAATCTAGATACGTGCAAATCCAAAATAGCACCAAATCCTAACAAATCGCAACCAAAATACTTTATAATATACTACGTTTTTTGTCTAATTAGCAAATCCAACGTGGATCTACACCATATAAGAGAACGTTGATGATAAATACAATGTTATGCCCAACATTAACAGAAGGAGATCAACCATAAGGAGCATAATGTACATATGATTGATTATGGAGTGTGCTCTCAGAGAGAGAGTTGCAAAGGAACTAGCCTTTGCCATCTCAACCCCATTGTCAATAATCTTCATAAATTGAACTAAACAACACAAATTCACAACTTGAGCTCTAAATAATGCTTAACTACTCGTCTAAAGATAGCAAAGCCAATAGACCACTCAATAAAATTATGATTAACGGGAGATCAAGTTTGATCACGAACAATACTCCAATTCTCCAACAGGTTGATCACGAACAATACTCCAATTCTCCAATTCTTATAATAACAGAAAGAATTATACTTTTATTTAAAGCAGATAATGTATGTGTTACACACAACCAGTGGAACATGCAACCCACACCGAATAACATGTTAGAACAAAGTGAACTATCTCCAGTGATTCTATATCCAATGCATATCTTTGTAGTGCCATACGAATGGCACAAATGAACAAGGAGATCGTATTGAAAACTCGAAGCTACCAAAGAAATGTATACATAATGAACCCCCAGTACATGCTATGGATGAGACTATGTAACACTTGAAAATGAACCACTACAACCACAAAGATGCAATCGGCAAAATACTACTACCAATGACTTTTTAAGTTTCACCAATGTCATCAGATTTCTAGAAATAGGTGTTACAACACAATCGGTTGGGGGCACATCAAATATTTTAAATGCTACAATCAACACCCATGATCAAGGCGACCAAACTACCAAAGAACTTATTGGCACACCTCGCATCCCGCACTAGAGCTCAAGTATGAAATGATTATCGTTCAATCTCGAGATTTGACCATTATCATCATTGAGCAAACCAAAGAAAGCCCACCGTACAAAATGCAATTTCTTGAGATACGTAAATAAAACATATATTGAGAATCAACTAGCACCGCAAATATGTACATGAAAGTAATGTAGAAGGCAAAGCAAAGGCACAATACTCTTCAGGCGGTTAATGCCGCACAAGACAACCGAGAAGCACCGCCGGGTCTGGGAGGCGTTCGGAGAGGAGGCGGTCGGGCTCGGGGAGGCGCCGGGGTCGGCAAATATGTATATGAAAGTACCAGGCGAAGGCAAAGCAAAGGCATAATACTCACTGAAGCGGTTAATGCCGCACAAGACAACCGAGAAGCACTGGCCGGGGTCGGGGGAGGCGTTCGGAGAGGAGGCGGCCGGGCTCGGGAGGCGCCGGTCGGGGAGGAGGAGGCGCCGGGTCGGGGAGGTGTTCGGAGAGGAGGCGGCCGGGCTCGGGAGGCGCTGGGTCGGGGAGGAGGCGCGGGGTCGGGAGGTGTTCGGAGAGGAGGCGCGAGAGGGCGACACCGATAGGGTTAGATCAAAACCCTATCGGTGTCGTAACCTATATAATCAACACGCATCACGAGGCGGTTCTCGAGGGAACCGTGCGTGATGTGGAAACATCAGCGGTTCCCTCAAGAAATGCGTGATCAGGATGCGTAAACATCTGAGCGGTTCTTGAGAAACCGTGCGTGATGTTCCACATCTGAGCGGTTCCCTCTAGAGCAAATGCGTGATGCGTGAACATCCTGAGCGGTTCTTGAGGAACCGTCTGTGATGTTTCCACATCAAGCATACTAGAATTTTGCAAATAAGCCCTCTGTGTTTTGTGAAATTACAAAGGGGTACTCAATTTATATCATTCAGGTCCTTGGGGCCAAAAATCTTTTAGATTAGACCTTAGAATTAACACATTTTGTTCTAACACATGGAAATCACGCAAATTAAACCCTAGAAGAGTTACGGTTTTGTTATTTAGTATTAAAGGATTTATTTAATCACTAGAATTTGTTTTTCTGCTATGGAAATTGTTTCTATGCTTAGAAAATTAGCAGAAAATTACTGCAAATTCTGCTATGGACATGCATACCATCCTAAATAAAGATGGTATGCTTTTGCAGCAAACAAGATGGAATCAATTATTCTTGGTATGAAGTGTTTTTCTCATAAGTGGTATCGAGTTCGTACAAGTGGAATTAAATACTTGACAATTGTCATCAATTTAAAGATCATAAGTCCATAACACATTAACACATGACAATGGAATAAATTAGTTAATTACAATGGAGTAAATTCACAGGCAGATACCACAACGCATCAATCTTGCCTCCTTTCGGTTCGCAAATAAACGCTTCAAACGTGGGATCACAGGCAGATACCACAACATCTTAGCAGGAGGTCCTTGCTTCGCCATAGCAGTATTCTTCCGCTTGTATCGGGATGCTCGCTGACACGGACATGCATGCATGTCTGCATACTCTTTACGGTAGAGGATACAATCGTTCGGACATGCATGTATTCTTTCTACTTCCATTCCCAACGGACAAAGAACCTTCTTAGCTTGGTAGGTCGTCCTTGGGCAACACGTTCCCTCCGGAAGGATGTCGACTAAGAGACCTAACAACGCCAGTAAAACTCTTGTCGGACCAACCATTGCTTGCCTTCAATTTCAGCAGTTCAAGCACGGTTGACAACCTTGTGTATTCCGCTTGCGGCCAGGAACAAAGGTTTCCCCGAGTCCTCCATTAATCCCTCGAATTTACAAAACTCTCTCTCACCGTAGTTCCCTTCTGCATCGCGTAGCATCTGATCCAGATTGTCATCATGCGATCTATCCTCATCAAAAGCACATTCCATACCCCGCATATCGTTGACTTCCTCGGCGATGTCGTCATTCTTGACTTAGGTATAATCTACTCTTCACCGTGACTGCTCCAACATGTATATCCTTTTTTGAAACCTCTTCGTATTAAGTGAGCTTCGATCTGCGCCGGGTTGTTAAACATTTTCATATTACCGCAATCAATGCATGGACAGTACATATATTTTATCCCTTCTTCAACATATCACCTTTCGTGGCTCTTCTAAAAGCAAACACGCCATTAATATACTCTTCACTCACACGGTTCTCAATGTACATCCAGTTTGGTCCATCTACACATTAGTGAGTACTCTATATTAATAAACCGCAAGTACCCTTTATAATGACCAAACACATTAGTGAGTACTCTATAGCAAATATAAAGGGTTCTGGATCGATCGTTACCCTTCTCTCCAAAGTGGCGCAATGTGGGAGGAGGCGGCAGATCAGTGCCGCAATGGGGGGGAGGAGGAGGCAGGGTAATGACTCAAAATGGGAGAGGAGGAGGTACAGGTAATGACTCAAAATGGGGAGGGCCTTGGCAGGAGGGTGGCGGCGGTTCAAATGGATTTAATAGAAATGGGGACTGCGGCGGCGGGCGCAGCAGCAGGAGGAGGGTGGCGGTTCAAATGGATTTCATAGAAATGGGAAGCGTCGCGGCGCGCTACTTATAATCTCGATATATCACGAGACGGTTCTTTAAAAGAACTGCTCGTGATATTGAACTATCACGACGGTTCTTTTAAAGAACCGCTCGTGATATGTTAGATCACGAGCGGTTCGTTTAACGAACCGCCTGCGTGATATAACGAACCGTCTCGTGATACAAATATTATCACAGACGGTTCGTTAAACGAACCATCTATGATATATTCACAGACGGTTCGTTAAACGAACCGTCTGTGAAGTATCACAGACGGTTCGTGTAAATAACCGTCTGTGATACTTAATTATCACAGACGGTTAACGAAGAACCGTCTGTGATAATTTTATCACAGACGGTTCCTTTTGAACCGTCTGTGATGGGGTGTCTAGTATAGCATGTTCTGTAAGAGTGAGTACACCCTATGAACCACGAGGGATGTCGCTCGTGCCCTAGGTCCAGTAGGACACGAGCCGCCATGGTGGAGGTGACGAACGCCCAAGCCACCATGGACTTTTGCTAGAGGAGACTGCGGAGGTCGTACACCCTATGAACCACGAGGGTTGTCGCTCATGCCCTAGGTCCAGTAGGACATGAGCCGCCATGGTGGAGGCGACGGATGCCCAAGCCACCATGGACTTTTGCTACGGGAGACCGCGAAGGTCGTACATCCTATGAACCACGATGGTTGTCGCTCATGCCCTAGGTTTAGTAGGACACGAGCCGCCATGGTGGAGGTGACGGACGCCCAAGCCACCATCGACTTTTTCTAGGGGAGACCGTGGAGGTCGTACGCCCTATGCACCATGATTGTGAAATATCTTGGAGGGATAGTGTCTTGAGAGCCCATACAAGATTTATATGTTGGGACTATCCCCTAACAGTAGCGCGTCAGGGGGCAACCCTCATAGCGAGCCTTTATCACTCGGCCGCATGGACGTCATGCATACTGGGGTGATGGTTGGCCTCAAAACCCTTAGTCTTCTGTCTGCGAGAGCGCCTTGAATTGCTTGCCCTTGGCTGGGCCTCACATCGTCCTACACATAGGAGGAGGACGCGCGTGGGAGCCCCAGGGCATTTAGGACGTTGTCCAACCTAGGGTGTATGGCCCTGGTCTCCGACGAGGGTGCTCGGCTGAGGCTCCTTCAAAGAGTGGATGGGCCGTCCACGAGATCATTGCCCTCCGGAGCCGCAGGGGGCTTCGTGGACTTAGAGTATATTTTTTGGTAGGAGACATAGCCTTTCGTCAATTAGCTACATCCCCACGGTTGGTGCCAATGTTGTAGGTGTAAAAACCAAACACGAGTGAGGGGTGGACGTCGGTCGTCTGACAGGCCATCGTCCATAAGAGTAAAAAATGACACGAGGCCAACCATCTGTTAAGTCTTATGGTGCTTCTTCCAGTGGTATTAAGTATCATTGCACCTATTGCAAAAAGGATGGACATTTGATTGAGTTCTGTTGGCGTAGGTTGAAAAAATGATAAGAAATTTTTTGCTAAAATAACATCTAATCAACCTAGAACTTTTATGAGACATGGTAACATAGAAAAGAAGAAACCTGGTTTAGGATTTGTGTCACATGCTCATCATCATGTTCCAAGATAGGATAACTCTCATGTTACTTTAACCATTGCTCATAACAGAACTTCAAATAAAATCAAGGATATCACTTCTGCTTTGCATACTACTCGCAGACGTGTGTCTCAGTACTTGTGGATATCGTGAGGATATGTGCACGATCTCAGGATGATGAGTCAATTGGCAATGGCTTTGTTGGTTTGCAAAATCTCGCGTTTTCGGGGTTTGCTTCTTCTTTGTCGGACCACAGCGGTCGGCCGGCGTTATCAGGGCGGTCGGACCATTGGTGGGACTGATCGGACCGGCCGTGGTGGCCGGTCGGACCGGTGTGTGCTAAAGTTGGTTTTTGGAGCTAATCCAAAAATAGGTTGTGTAGGCAGGTGAGGGGAGTCTCCTGGATGTGGTTTCATCATTTTTGGAGCTCCCAGTCAAAAGTTCTATCGAGTTGAAAATTCCAGAAGGTTTCGGAATTTCTCGCTTGAATTTTGGCTAAGTCCTTTGGACCGGTCCGACCGCCATTGTGGGAGCGGTCCGACCGGCATGAAATCGGTCGGACCGGCCCTGTGGGGCGATCAGACCGGCAGTCACTTGGAGGTGAGCCAAGTGTTGCATTGATGCGTGTTGATTGTGTTTTATGTTTAGTTATCAATGCTTTATTGTTGCATATTGCATTGTGGAACTAACGTGGGTCAAGTTGTGAAGAACTTGTTCCCGGAAACGATTTGTTTGTCTATTGCTGTGCAGGTGGCTTGCAGGTCAACGACGTCAACGGTGAGTGGATCGGGACTACGCTTGGAGAGCCGAGGTCGAGCGATCGGGGATACCGGGTGGTCGTGTGACTCAAGCATGGTGCAGGATGGGCAAGATGGATCGAACGGGTGGTTCGAAACAGCTGGTTGGATCAGGCGGTGCGGATATCGGTGCGAGTCTCTGGGAGGTTCCGAGGGGTTCGGACAAGAGAGGCTTGGCGTCGATGAGAACCGCTGATCAACCTACACGTGGTGAAGCAGTCGATTGCTTCAACAGATTAGTGTGTGGGTCCCATGTGTGAGTGGGCCCCAAATGTGAAACTCTAGTCCTCTCTAGTATAAATAGGAAAGGGGGAGAAGGGAAACCCTTGAGGCATTCATTTGGTTTCTTCCCTTGCTTTTCTAGGGTTAGGGTTTGGAGAGGAAGAGAGGGAGAGATTGTATGCTCATTGGGTGAGCTCTTGTCCTCCTAGTTGGAGTGGCTTTGTAAGCATCTTGTGAGATCAATCAATCTTGTGATGCTTGCTTGAGAGATCATTTGTCTCCTCTTTGTGTTCTTCTCTCATTTGAATGAATTTGGTGCTTCCTTGATTCAAGGGTTTATGCTTGGTCTCTTGACCTATTTTGTCTTGCTTTGATGTGTGGGAATACTCCTAGAATCATCTAGACCTTCAATCCCCACAAGCAAGTCTTGAATCGAAGTTTTTCACATTTCTAGGGTTTGTGCACTTCTTGATTAAATCCTTGAGAGATCGATTCTGCGAAGTGGATCTGAAGGATCGTCGCTAGAAATAGGTCTCTAATATCATTAGGGAGGTGTGCTCGAAATTTGGTCAAGTTTCATTGGTTGAATCAAAAGTTGGATCAAATTTCGTTTTGGATTTGGGTTCATTTTTCAGTTCTGGACTGAACCGGTCTGACCGGTATTTGAACGGCAGTCCGACCGCCCATATAATCGAGCCATTTGCATCGCCGGGTCGAACCGCATCCACCGGTCCGACCGCCGATTAGTTCTCGGTCGGATCATTGGTTGAACGTCGGTCCGACCGCCTGTGGTAGCGGTCGACCGCTGTGCTGATCAACCCTTTGAGTTTAAGTCTCCACATTTGTGTTGTGTGGTAGTTGGGGTTATCGAATTCAAGACAAGGTTTCATTGTGTGCTTCTCGATCTTCTTAGCTTTCATAGCTAAAGGAGTAAAGTTCGTGTTGAATTTGATTTAGGCGAGAAAGTTTTGAAAGCGCCTATTCACCCCCCCCCCTCAGTCGCCTTTCCGGTCCTACAGTACTGGGTCCCTAATTCGTGTTTAACTAACCCCAGTATCGAGACACATCACACTTCTATGCCTTGATTTTCAGGATTTTCGCGGAAAGAGGAAGGACACGTGGTTCGTCGACTCCGGCTGTTCATGTCACATGACCGGAGACTCAAGATGGTTCAACTCCTTCACGTGGTCGACGGGTGATGATTTCATCACTTTTGGAAATAATGGTCTTAAGCAAGCCCGTAGAGCTTGGTATGATAGACTTAAGACCTTTTTGCTTAAGAATGATTTTGAGATGGGTAAGGTAGACAAGACTTTGTTCATTCTTAGGCGTGGTAATGACTTCCTGGTTGCTCAAATTTACGTTGATGATATTATCTTTGGTGGTTCTTCTCATGCTCTTGTTTCCAGCTTTTCTGATACTATGTACAGGGAATTTGAGATGAGTATGATGGGAGAGCTCAATTACTTTTTGGGGCTTCAAATCAAGCAATGCAAGGAAGGGATCTTCATCCATTAGACGAAGTACACTAAGGACTTGCTCAAATGTTTCGACATGGGTGACTGCAAGCCAATCTCCACTCCCATGGCAACTTCGACTGTTTTGGATCCATATGAGGAAGGAGAAGCCGTGGATCAACGAGAGTACCGCAGAATGATCGGTTCCCTTCTGTACTTGACGGCCTCGAGACCGGATATCCACTTCACGGTCTGCCTCTGTGCGAGGTTTCAGGCGTCTCCGAGGACTTCCCATCGCCAAGCTGTTAAGCGCATATTCAGGTATTTACACTCTACCCTTTTGTATGGCATTTGGTATTCTTGTTCGTCATTCTTGAACATTCGGGGTTTTCAGATTCTGATTTTGCAGGCTGTCGGCTAGATAGGAAGAGTACCTTAGGCACTTGTCACTTCTTAGACACTTCTCTTGTATCTTGGTCTTCTAGGAAGCAGTCTTCTGTTGCACAATCCACTGCTGAAGCTGAATATGTAGCTGCTGCTAGTTGCTGTAGTTAAATTTTGTGGATGGTAACCACTCTTAAGGATTATGGGTTAAATTTTGCTAGCGTTCCTCATTTCTGTGATAACACTTCTGCCACTAATATTGCTAAGAACCCTGTGCAACACTCTAGGACCAAGCACATAGATATTCGCTATCACTTCCTTAGAGACCATGTTGAAAAAGGTGATATTGTGCTACACTTTGTGGAGTCCGAAGCTCAACTGGCTGATATCCTCACCAAGCCTTTGGACCCAACTAGGTTTGCCACCTTGAGAAGCGAGTTAGGGGTAATTTATTCCTATGGGTTGGTTTGAGGGGTAGTTCGATCTTTTCTGATCTTACCTTGTTCTTTTGATCTTTTCTTGTTCTTTTTCTGGACTTATTGATCTTTTTGAACTTTTTAGGTTTTTAGGCTCTTACTGCATCTCATTGTATCGTATTGCATTCATATGAAAAATCCTACAAGTGGTATGAAAAACCCAACAAGTGGTATCCAAAAAGGTGCATTGTATTATAAGTTTTTCTGCTTATTTTTTAAAATTGATGAAGCTCCAGATCTTAGGATGATGTGACAATTGGCAATGGCGTTTACGGTTTGTCGTTTTGCGTGTTTTCGATTGATGTCTTTGTCGAGGCGAAATCGGTCGGCCGGCGAGCGGTGATCGACCGTCCCAATCGGTCGGACCGGTCCTAAGGGGCGATCGGACCGGAAATGTCAGAAAGTGAGGAATTGAGCTGGGCCAAAAATAGAGGGTGTAGGCAAGAGAGGAGATTCTATTGCACTTGGTCCCATAATTTTTGGAGTCTCCAGTCAAAAGTTCTATTGGTTTGAAATTTTCAGTAGGTTTTGGTTTTCCAGGAGGAAAAATGGCTAAGTCCCAGCCGGGGGTCTGACCGGCCCATAGGTGGCGGTCAGATCGGCCCTAGGGGCGGTCTGACCGGTTTTCACTTTGTTCGTCGCCCGTCGTGGCGGCAAGTTTCGGTTGTTAGGTCAAAGTCATGAGTTTCAGGGCATATATGTTGCATGATGCATGTTTTGACTAACATGGGTCAAGTTCTGAAGAACTTGTTTCCAAATTCGGTTTACTTGTCTATTGTTGCGCAGGTTGCTTGGTGGTCAACGATGGTCAACGGCGAGGATGATCGGGTCCAGAACGATCGACGATGCCGGGTGAGGTCAATGTACTCAAGCGTGGTGCAAGATGGACAAGGGTGACCTATTAGCTAATCCGAGGCGCAAGATGGTGCAAGGTGTAGCTAGTTAGGTCAAGAGGAGATAAAGACGGCGCTTTAAAATACGTGCGTATGTGTCCCGTTTATTTTGGGCCTTAACGGGAGCCCAATAGGATCAAACTTCTAGAAGGTCTAAGCCTCCACTATAAATAGGAGAGGGTGGTGACTACACCACTCCTTCGCCTCTTTTGCTATTCTTGCAAACCCTAATTGTCTTAGGGAGAGCTTTTGTGGAGGCTAGGGTTCTTGATGTTTTGATGTGATTTTCGTGCTCTTGGATTGAGCATTGTCCTCCATTGATGGAGATGCTGTAAGTCCATATCATATCAATCAATCAAAGGAAAGTTTGATTAATGTTTTGTCTCATTGCGTTCTTTCTCTCTATTTGATGATTTTGGGTCTTTCTTTGATCCGTGAGTTTTTGCTTGGTTTCTTCACATGATCTAGCTTGCTGTGACGTGTGGGAATCTATCTAGGATCATCTTGATCATCAATCACCCACGAGCAAGAGCTTTGACCTTGGTTTCGTTTTGACCCAGTTTTGAACCTCTCTTCAATCAAATCGAAAAGGATCGCTATTCTTCAAAGAATTATCACAATCTTCAATTGGAATAGCTTCATGATATCATAGAGAAGGTGTGTTCCAAGTTTCATCAAGTTTGGATTAGTAGATCAAAAGTTTTATCTATTTTCATCTTCGTCATCGGGTTTGTTCTTACATTACGTACACGGTCGATCACCCTTGTGATCGGCCGGTCGGGGCAGAAATCGGTCCGACCGCCAGTGCATTAAGTAGCTTCAATCTTTGTTGATTTTGTCTTATTGCTTAGGGGTTTAAATTAGATTCCATATTAGTCTTCCGCTGTACTGATATACTGATCTTCACAGCTTCCATAGATACTGTAGTAAAGTTTTATTGAATCAATTATTTGTGAAAAAGTGAGTGTGCTCCTATTCACCCCCCCTCCCCCTCTAGTCGCCTTTTCGGTCCAACAGATACTAACTACAATAGTGATGGACGGGAACAATCAGGTTCTTCTTGTGGCATTCGCATTCATTGGAAGTGACAACACAGAAAGCTGGTTATGGTTCATGAGGAATTTGAGGATTTCTATTGTACAGCACCGTCTAAACGTTTGTGTCATACACGATTGGCATGCGGGCCTGCTGAGTGCAATAACCCATCTACAACAAGGAGAGAACGAAGTACTTCCATGGGTGCATCTGCAGAGCAGGTGGTGTATGAAGCACTTGGATGCAAACTTCAACAAATAGTTCCACAACAAGGACTTGATGAACCTATTCAAGCAGTTGTGCAACCAGAACAAGCAGTAAAAATTTGACGCACTCTGGAAGATTCTAGATGAACGGACCCAGATGCACAAAAGGGAAGGCAGCGAAAAAGGCCTCTACAAGCGCTAACCAGACCCCCGAAGCATTGCCATAGCTACCCATAAATGGTCCTAGTGTGGCTAGGAAGACGGGTGCGCATGTGAAATACTTCTCGGACTGGATTGAGCATGAGCCTAAGGATAAGTTATCGTTGCCACATGACAGGGGTGGTGCTCTATATGGTGTTATGACAACCAATGTAGCCGAGGTGTACAATTGGGTCTTATGCGATGCTAGGTGCATCCCTTTGGTTGGTATTATGGAAGCAATTCTTCGCGGTACCATAAATTACTTTGTTGACAGAAGTAACAATATGTCACTCTCCATAGCAAGTGACAGAGTACTGTACTCTTTCATGATCACCAAGTACATGGAGCAGAAGAGCAAGAAGGGTGAGATACACTAGGCATTCAAGATGGGCACAAGGGAGCTTCGCTTCGAGATACTGTGCAGGGATAAAGGACATCGCGGGACGAACCATGAGAGGATAACCCACAAGGGCATGTTACACCATGCTAGTTGCGTATGCACTTGCAACAAGTCTCTTCTTCTGTATTGGCTCTTCTCACCGTGCTAGTTCAGAGCTATATGGTTACAGCATGGTTGGCTATTTCACTGGCCATCCGACCTGGGAGCAACTTATCTGGGCCATGGACATTCATAGGCTAAAGAGAAAGGATGGCCGATGACATATATGGCGTATCAAGAATGACATAGACAAAGAAGAAGCCAGGCGTCGTACGAAGAAGTGCTTCGTTTGCAAGGAGTCCGGACACACATTTAAGAAATGTCATACGAGAAATGCACAGGATGAAGGAGACATTGGCAGTCCGGATGGCGCCGCGGAGACCTCATCCGATAGTCCCACTCAAGGTGGTCGACATGGCGGACGTTGAGGCGCACATGTATCGTAGGTGTATTTCGGTTTGTTCATTCGTGCATGTTGGCGTTTCTAATGTACGTAACCAAACCCAGTGCGCTATGTAATTTGCAATTAAATTATGACATTTTTCAAACTTATAGCTCTTTTCACAAATATTTTGACTATTAAATATTACATAATCTTTTCCCGAAGGAATCGGTTCCACGAACAATACAATCGGGACAACAGCGTGCATGGCAACCCTAAACCCAAATAACTTTTTTATTTTGCTCCGAAGGGGGCTGTTTATGTAATTACACTGCTGATCTCGCATTCTCTACTTCACATTTCGTTATCTTCTCCAATTTTAAATTCCAAACTACGCAGACACTTCAAGGTATTACCAAAAAACTTCGTGAAATACACTAAATCTTTAGGCTCAATTCTCTACATATAAATTAAAAACATTTAAATATAACGTCATTTCATCATTCCAAATGGCGACAGGTTCCTGGCGACAGAACCCTCTCGGCACTGTTTGAAATGGCGATATGGGCCTATTTTTGTGTAAACAAATCAACTATTTATTTTTTTAATTATGTTTTAAATTAATATTATTTCAAAAAATCATCATTTTGCTGCAGGATAGATAGTTTCTATCAAGCTAATGTGTGGAAAAATAGTCATGAGAACTTGATGATATTTAGTTGAGCAAAATGCTCAGCTAGCTTAAATTTGTCAAACTGATTTTTTTTCTTCTTCACAAAAGCAGTACCTCTGAATGAACTTCACAGAGCGCTTTAAGTATAAACAAACGTTTGATTGGATCTTGCCGCTTACACGTCTCGACTTCTTTCCTGCGCACACAAACAGGTTGCATTGATAAAATCAACAAAGAGTGATACTTAGACAAAAGCCTTATTTACAATGCGCCCATGCATACCCTGGATTAGTTCTGAACGGATTTGCTCCTTCAGCAACATGAAACCAAAATAATATTAAGGCCTAGAGCTACTCTATTTTTATTTACCTTAGTGAAAAGGTCAAGCAATGCAAACTTGAAACCTACCCATGACCACCCATCTGATAGTTTCTTGGCAGTTGCTGTTATCCATCCATCATCAACCTTGATATTTTTGTTAGCCGGTGGTGTTTCCTGATACATTTGGCTATTACAAGTTAGCAAACAACATCTGGGATGAATTATAACACCCTGGCTCAAAATTCGATCATTGTCTAGCCCACCATGGGGCAGATCCACGTACACATAGCACCTCACTTACACTTACGTCCTCGTTTCGTGTAAAAGGGTTAACTCGGATGTGCTACGTTTGGATCCAACAGGCATTATATAGTACTACAACTCACTTTAGACAAGCAATGTGCGACTAATCGTGCCACACAACTCCTCATGGGCCACATAGACCGCACTCCGAGCAGACCGAGTTATTACATTCACCCCTTTAAGGGCCCAGAACTACCCCTTGGTACACGTTCGTACGTCTAGTGTCGGCACATATGCCACGTCGTGTGTTCACTCCAGGTCCACACGCGTCATGCGCCATATGCCCACGCCCCTATCTCGCACGAGCCCATGTAGCGAAGGTTGATGCTTTGATACCAAGTGTAACAACCCGGCTTAGCAAAAGCCCAAGATGTTACCTACAACTACTATCGCTACTAATTTTAAATCATAATCAAGTATTACTACCTTCTAGACTTCACGAATAAACATTCAATAATATGGTAATCATAAATTCCAGCAAGATGATTAATCATAATTCAAATGTAATATGATCCAAATAATTACCAAGTCACCATAGGTAAATATCAGTTAAGGGAAAACAACAACTAGCAGTAATATCAACCATACGGAACTAAGAGAACCATAATTTATCTAACTATTTCAAGTACAAAATGAATAATTATGAAGTAGAGTGAAGTGCTACACAAATGCAATAATTCCATGTTCTACTTCCACCCCAAAGTATATCATCGTCAACATTTACCTAAAACAAAAAATAAGCAAAACAAAAAATAAGCAAAAGTGGGTCCAAGACTCAGCAAGTACAGCGAAAAATAACAACGAAATATCATCTCATCAATAATTCATTCTCATTATATCATAACTCAATTTCATCTTTCGTAAATGCAATGCAACTCATGCTCATTCCACACTTTACTTCTGCTTATACCAGTATAGCGGAGTGTAACACCCGTTGGTATTCACTCATGCCTGTATTCTCAAATGCGGGGATCCATTGCCCATCCTTTTTTTATACGGAGATCTCATTGCCTATATCTTACATATAGGGATCCCATCCCACTCTCATTGGTCCAATCATGCCAACATGAATGCTCAATATGTAATACAATGAATAATCATTATTCTTTTTTATAATTATCATCAATTATTGAAAGCATATGAGCAATATGAAATAGGCATATCTCACGTGAATAATCATGAAAAACATCCATTTAACCAAATAAAAATTACAACATTCAATATCATTTTACATGCACTTGCCTTTCTAATTGCGACAACCGAAGTAATGAAAGGGTTATACTGATTCCGAAGCCACTCCGCCTACAGCAAACACCCAACTTAATACAACTATGGTAATACAAATCAATGCTTAATCTACAACGCTACTACACACTCTCCAAATCCACAATTTTTCCCTCTTTACCAAACAGTCTCACTGTTGTCCCGGCACCAAAATTAACATAACATCCAACCCCACATCATAAATAGTGAACCATATCATTATGCAAACCATACACAATTTCCTACAACTTCTTAGGTGATCAAAAATTCAGATTAAATTATCTAAACCCTCGTTTTTAACCCAGAAGATAGATCTGTCATCTTCTGGACTGCATAGTTAATAATTTCATATCTATTAATCCACATGTGCAAATACAATGATCTATGACTTTTCAAAAACTAAAGGGGATTATCTACCATGACCTTATTATGCCAAAAATTTCATGCTGTGATTAACTTTGTCAAATTTATGTTTTCCCACAGCTTCTTTCAGCCGCAACCCGGTTCTGGACTGTAGTCTTTCAAAAATCATAACTTCTATTATACCTGTCCAAAAATCATGTTCTTAGGTTCTCTCGAATACTTACGAAGCTACCTACACTTTTCATGTAGATCAAAACCCCAAATTAACCCATGTTCTATTTTTAATATACAGATTAACACGTACTACCAGAACCAGACAAACTTACCATACAGTAAGCTTACAAAAATTATAACTAAAAATCTACCCATCCGATCGATATAAATAAATATTCTACAGAAAGCTATCAAGATCCTCTACAATTTTCTAGTAGATGGAATTCCCAAATTATGCATCAATGGTACACAAATCTATAGTGCAATAAAAATAGCATATAAACCAATCTACAAATCGATTCTCGCGACTACAATTTGCTAAACAAAACAGAGAAGAAACTTAATCATCACTCTTGAAGATCAAAACAACGAACACGAAATCCTAGCTAAATTCTTCCCTTCCTTCTTTTTTTCTTCTTTCCCCCTTCATTCTCCTTCCTGGTTCTCTCTCTCTCTCTCTCTCTCTCTCTCTCGTTCCACCCACCACACAACCATGCAAATCATGCAAAAGGCAAAGCTAATAGCTAGCAGCAGCAACGCACACCTGGAGGAAATAGCAGGGACGGACACACGCATGTAGTGGCTGGAGCTAGGCGGCACGCTGGCAGAGGCTCACGGCAGGGGAGGTGCTGGCTAGGTCAAGGGCTGCCGCCCCTGGCTCTTTAATGCGCCGGCTTTGCGTCTTGGTGCTGTGGTTCGGAAGTTCATAGCTCAGGTTATGCTAAAATTTTAGAAAACTCCTTTAATTAATTTTGTTCTCTCTCTAAAGCATTCAGAGTATTACCCAAACACAGCATTGTATAACAAGTCAATACTTCGTGGTATCAGAAGCAAGGATAATTCTGTTGGAAATAGGCCCATATGAGTGAGGCTCATTTTTTATAATTCCAAAGTATGTATATTTTAGTACTATATTGCTAAGGTAATGTGGAGATGACCAACATATAAGGTGGAGTCCTTGCCACTCTTTGAAATATGTGACACATGGATGAGGGTGGCACGATGAGGACTTTGGCTAAACACACGAGCGCGCGCACGCCCGCGCGCGCATTCGCGCAGACCAAGTCCACTTTGTTTTTGCTGAACCATGCATCTCTCTCTCTCTCTCTCTGTTTGAATGAGATTCAAACGTTTGAATTTGAGACTTTATTAGGTGATGATGACAGACAGTTACCAGTGGGTAAATAGTTGGTTAAGTGTATCAGTTACCACTAGGTAAATGGCTACTTAATCAGTCAGTTACCAGTCATCTCTATATATATGCCTGGAGACGTCCAGAGCATGGTGAATAGACTCTGTCTCCATTCCTTCTCTTCTTCCCCTGCAAACCTGTGCTATCATACTGCGTCGTCTGGACCTCGTCGACTCTTCTTCTCGGCGTGCACCATGAAGAAGGGAAGTGGTATCTCCGAACCATTGCTACCGTGAAGACCTGCACGGGGGACGGCAATAAGGTTTCTGGGGAGCGCACATCTGCGCGACCACTCGTATGGTTGATTCGCTTGCATCTGCGTTGTTTCCTGTTCTTCATCGAACTCGACTATAAGTCTTTCGTACGACTGATTGACTTATTACATTCTGTTTTTTCATATATTGTGAAGTACAATGAGTTGACTGCTATTAGTACTGGTTTATGCATCATTAGTCTTTTGCAATATATGTCTTTTATTAAAATATGGAATTAAAATACTGCCCATATTTTCAACAAATTCTACTAAAAAAAGGTTATGTAAACATTTGTTCTCTGTAAATTCAGTGTGTCAATCCAACATAGAGTAACTGATGCAAACATTTGTTTACTAATATGCAAACCAGGAAATATGTCCCACACATATGCTGGTTTTAAACAAAGTTTGATCCGTTTTGCCAGACACAGACTCTATAGACAATAGTTAGTGGAAAGCCTTCACTCTACCAGCCAATTTTGTAGAACGACGGGTAAGAAACTTGTAGAATTAAAAGGAACATCAATTTGGACCAGGTTAAAAATAGTGGTCAGACAAACATCTTGATGACTTGATGAAAAAGCAAAGGTACACCTTGCCTTGAGATAGATCTTGGTACTAGTCTTGGTCTTGGTGAACTCCTCCTTCAAAATTCCCCGAAGAATAAATATCTACTCGTAAATGAAGCAAATAAACAAATAATAGAGATAAAACTAACTCCAAAAATTAAATAATAATCTCAAGAAAATACAATGAGTTGTCTGCTGTTAGTACGGTTTATGCATCATTAGTCTTTTGCAATATATGTCTTTTATTAAAATATGAATTAAAATATTGCCCACATTTTCAACAAATTCTACTAAAAAAGTTTAAGTAAACATTTGTCCTCTGTAAATTCAGTATGTCAATCCAACATAGAGTAACCGATGCAAACATTTGTTTACTAATATGCAAACCAGGAAATATGTCCCACACATATGCTGGTTTTAAACAAAGTTTGATCTGTTTTGCCAGACACATACTCTATAGACAATAGTTAGTGGAAAGCCTTTGTGAGACCCCGGTTTATCGGGCTTGTAATGCTTAACCATCCACTTGGTCCTAGCATCACAAATCAGATAATCCGAGACTCGAGACATGTATACTTCCCAGAAATGCAGTATACACACCTCTTTACAAAAGTCGTGCATCAATTCCATTCATTCACATAGAACCTGTCGGTGTATTAGAACCGATCTTACGTAAAGATTATTTGATTCGGGGGGTCTCCTAGAGATGAAATCACGCAGAGTGGTTGACACGGGGTGTTTAGACAGGTTCAGGCCTTCTCCGGGGAGAATAACAACCCTAATCCTGTGTGTGTGGTATTGACTATATTCTCGATGATCAAGTAAGAAACTAAGACTATTACAGAGAACAGTACTTGTGTTTCTCCTTGATTGGCTGTGTGTGTTCGCCTCTTTTCTTGATTGGCTGTGTCTGTTCGCCTCTCTCCCTCGTCCCTCTGATTGATGCCCTTATATAGTCGTGAAGGAGTAGCCGTTTTGTCCTGCGGAAGATGCGCCTAATTAATCCAGTAATGGGCGCATGATGGCAGTAATTACCGGCGCATTGGCTTCTTCACGCCGTCCGGCAGTTATCTTCCAGAGGTAATGAGGTATTTAAGCATTATTACTACGAGGAATAATAGTGCGTGTAGACTGTTCGGATTCCTTAATCAATTGGACCCACTCGCCTGTAGGTTTGATTATAAGGTGGTCGTGGTTTACTTGGTCGTAGAAGGACTTACGACCAGGTAGTGGTCGTAGAAGGACCTACGACCAGGTAGTGGTCATAGAAATACTTACGACCATGACATAGTCGTAGTAAGACTTACGACTATGGGGGTGATTGTAGAAGATCTTACAATCACTTGGTAGGCCTCCCCCTTATAAATATAAGGGGTACTTCTGGGGACTATATGACATCATATTTACCCATAATAAGAATTATAGATAAAAGATAAAATGAGGATTATTAGATCCTCGTCATCTATTGACTTCAAGTGAAAGTAACTTACTTGGTGAAGGATTTGCAAATGGACTTACGACTATGAAAATGTCGTAGAACTATGATCGAAGGAAAAACTCTTCGACATTTGAGTGCTACTTTGACCAGAAATTTACTTGGCCAGAAAGGTTGCTTACGATTATCAAATAATCGTAAAAACCCCTACGACTGTGAGGTGGTCATAGTAGGGCAATCGGAGAAAAAACCCTTTCCGATTGTTACTTCATTCGACCAGAAATACTTTGGTCAAGAAAGTAATTTCGCTTGGAGGTGACAAAACGAACCTAATTTTCTCGAACAGACCATCTGAGGAATTGCAAACGACTCCCATAGATCTGTCGATGAGACGGTTCCCAAAGCGGTTGCAATCGTGAAGATTGCTTACGACTATCAGAAAGTCGTAAAAACCCCTACAACTGTGAAGTGGTCGTAGTAGGGGAATCGGAGAAAAAACCCTCCCGATTGATACTTCCTTCGACCAGAAAGACTTGGTCAAGAAAGTAATTTCGCTTGGGGTGACAATACGCACCTAATTTTCTCGAACGGACCATCTGGGGAATTGCAACCGACTCTCACAGACTTGTCCGATGAGGCGGTTCCCGAAGCGGTGCAACCAACTCCCACAGACCTATAGACGAGACGGTTTCCGAAGCGGTGGCAATCGTGCGGTTATAAAAACTTGCCAGGAGATAGACTTGGATTTTTACCTTTTCCTCAAATCACTCCGCTGTTCTTCGAGCTCTTGCTTTCTCCGTCCTCGACTAGGTTTCATCTTCTCCGCCGCCAACCCAATAAAAAAAACTTCTTGTTTCTGAGCGAAATGGCCAAGAGAGTTTCCGAATGGGAAGAATCGGAGATGGATGCGGCTAAGATCAAAATCTTGGTCGACGCCGGGAAGATTCCAGAGAAGGCTCTGGTGAAGTGGATTCCGGCTATTGGGCAGCACTGGCCATCGGGGGAAAATGGGCAAATCCCCGTCTTCCAAGCGTATTGTGAGTGCGGCCTCCGACTGCCTGCTCACCCCTTTCTTACAGTGGTACTCGAGCACTTTGGGGTGGAATTGGTGAACTTAGGTCCTAATTCCATTACCATGTTGAGTGTATTCGTGTACCTGTGCGAGGCGTACCTGGGGATTCCGGCGGATCTCGAGCTGTTCCAATATTATTATAGGATGGCTCGACAAACCGGAATCGCCGGAAGCTGCGGTCTGAAGCTCCACGACTCGAAGTCGAAGGAGTATATCAGAGTTTCACCCGGTCTTCGTGGCCGGGATGGAGGAAGAGGTGGTTTTACTGGAAAGTCACCTCTGAACACAGCCTCTCTTTTGCGGGGAGGGCTGCTGAGAAGAAATCTTCATGGGACTCGACTCCTGAAAATATCAGCCGGATTGCTCCCTATATTCAAGCCATCAAGGACTTGAAAGAAGAGGGGCTGACCGGATGGCATGTGGTAAAAGATTTTATCACACGCCGAATTAGTCCCTTGAAGAAACGAGCATCTCCTATGTGGAGATACTCGGGGAGAGGAGACCCAACCAGAGACTACGACGAGGGTAAGTAACTGTCGACTTAGCTCTCGGTTTGGTCCTTCTCAACATTGTCTAATATTCTTATCTGTTTTTATTGGATCTTTCACAGTGAGGTTGACTATAGAGTCAGACTCATCTGTGAGAAATCTCCGCCACTTCGAGTGGCGGTTCCTCAAATCATTGCGGCTTTGTCCGCAGATGAAAAGATAGAGCGCCTAAAGGTAATCAAAAAGTTGATTCTTTCTTTAGGACTTTATAGTCGTAGAAGATACTTACGACTAATGATGATCGTAGAAAATCTTACGATCAAGAAAGCGTCGTAGAAAAACTTACGACTTGGCACTGGTCGTAGAAAAACTTACGGCTGATCAGTGATTCTTCTTTTTCTGTTTTGCTTTACAGAAAGTAGGCATGGAAAAACGTCAGGACGACGAGGAAGTCGTACTGATGACTATTGGCGCAGGGTTGTCGAAAGACAGAGGCTCGGCTCCTCCATCTAAGAGACGTCGATTTGCAAGATCTGCCGACAAGGGAGGAGCAAGCTCGAGCTCTGGTCTTTCGACCAGACCCTCTATAAAGCCTGCGGCAGCCATAGTCATATCTGAAGCCGAGGCTGCAGCTATCGAAGCCGAGGAGGTTGAAGCAGCTGAATCTCTTAAGCGCAAACCTCGCAAGGCTAAGGTACCCTTCTATTATGACAAGGAATCTTTCGCAGTTGGTGCCACTCCTAGTTTTGTTAAGCAACTGGAAAGATTTTATGTCTTTTATGAAGGACGATCTTTGCACCCGGCACAACTGCGATTGAGGCGGTCTTTGCTCTTGGAATGGTCGAGACTGATCTCGGCCATCCAGAGAACCAGAGACGAGCCACGGTTCTGTTCAAACTCTGACGGGCGTGGTCGTGGGGCCAATTGTTGAACTTCGACCAGACGTGGTCGTGGGGAAGAAGAGGTCCTCCGTTGGGAGGATTGCTCCTAAATTCCTGGTTAAGACCAGGGTGCAGAGGTATGTGAAATGTACTAAAGTGTAAGAACAACATTTACCTTTTTCCTTTTCACAACCTGATTTGCTTTTCTTTATTTTTAGTCCGACTCCTTCAGCCCCCGGGAATGCTTCCGTTGAGAAGCCCATTGCCACCCCTTCAGTCACTGGAGAGGTAACAATGGAGGTGGTCGAAGAATCACCCTTGGCCCAGGTGGCCGATGAAGTCGGGACTCCCAGAGTGATTCCTACATCTGCTGAGGTTGTAGCTACGACCATTGAAGTAGCGGCTGTGGCTGTTGAAGTGGCAGCTACGACTACTGAGGTCGTAGAAACAACAGGGGCAGCTGTGGAAGCCTCTGGTCAAGGTGGTGACCAGCTTGTGCACCGTTCTGAGAAGGAAATCGTAGGAGGCGTTCCTTCCCCTACCCAAAGAGAAGTTACAGAATCAGAAGAAGAAGAATATTTCAACTTCTGTGGTGACTTCTTTGGACCTGCCTCCGTCATAGGGTCTTCTGCTTTCAGATCTCATGACCGAGTCCTCCATCCGAAAGATATTCCCAACAGGGGGAATACCTTCGATAATGAGCGCCTTGAGGAGGTGTGGTGGGATAAAGTCGCGAGGATAGATAAGCTGCAGAATCCGGATTTTATGGATTCAACCTTTGCTAGGTCGACTATGAATGTAAGTATTTTTAGAATACTTATATATGTGGATTTCCTTCTCTTCTCACTGTTTTCTTTTTGCAGAAAGCTCTGGAGCAAATTGCTGTTGTCGGTGAGTACCATCGACAACTTTTAGAGCTGAGACAGGAGAAAGAAGTACTCTGTGCAGAGGCAGAGAGATGGTAAGTCACTATTATTCATAGTCGTTTTCGACTTAACTACTCGTATAGTGTTTTACGAGAATAGTCATGGAAAAACTCATGACAAAGTACTGGTCGTAAAGAGCTTTTGACTACTTACGACCAGTTGGTGGTCGTAGAAAGACTTACGACCCTGACATAGTCATAGAAAAACTTACGACTAGGTCGGTGGTTGTAGAAGCACTTACAACCAATCAGCTGATGTTCATATCCACTTTTGTTCTTTGTAGGCTGAACAGTGACATGAAGACCTTAGCTGGCTCACTCGACTATGAAAAAGAGGAGTCAAGAAAGCTAAGGGAGGAAGTAATAGTTCTCTCGGATAGACTTCGAGAGGTCGTCTCTGCATCTAGAAGATTGCAGGAAAAAATAAACAGTAAGTGCTGAACTTAAGACTGCTTTTGATTTTGACCTTTACCTAACTCTCATTTCTTTTCCAGGAAAAGAAGATGAGATGAGGAAGCTCCGGACCGAAGTTCAAGAAAAGGCTTTGGTTATTCAGGAGTTTTCTCGCATCTCCAAGGACAAGGATCAAGAACTCGAGGGTCTGAGAACTCAAGTAACAGGTAAGTAATTCTTTACCTGTTGTCCTTTTCAGTATTTTCCTTTTCTAATGCTAATTTCTTGTTCGAAATTCTTCTTTGAATTGAGAAGCCTCGAGGTGAAATCCAGAGAAGATCTTGATCTACAATGAGTCCGTCGCATTGCTAAGATGAATCTGAGAGGACATCGAGCATGGGAGAAAAAGCACTTATTTGAAACCGTTGCTTCCCATCAAGAAGAGGTCAAGAAATTGGATTCTCAACTAGTAGGTAAGAAATGCTTTTACCTACAAATATCTTTGTGTTATCTTCCTCTAGAAGTTTATTTTTGTTTGACCGGTTTTATTCTTTTCAGAACAAGTGGTCGAAAACAAGAAACTTTGCGAGGCTTCGACTTGTACCCAACAGGAGATGGAGTCGATGAAGACTAGTCTTCAAGGCATCATCACACTCCTGAACAATGTACTTGGTGAGCAACATTCTGAGGGAAAAACTCCTCGAGAAGATACTGTAGCTGCTCACATAAGTACTATTGGGGAACAAGTCGAAAACTTGCAAGAAATGGTGACCACTCTGAAGACTAATCAAGCCGAATCAATAAGGGAGGCAGTCGAAGCTGCAGTAAGTTACGCTTTGGCGAAACTTAAAGCTCAAGACCCCCCCCCCCTTAATGTGCAACCAATCAAAGCCGAGTTCCATTGCCCTGAATCAGAGGCAAATCGTCTAATTAAGGAAATGCAATCGGTTGGCAAAAAGGTGGCGGAGGAAATGCAGCTAGGCACTCCCCCTTCAGAGTAATCATGTAACTACTTTGTAAGGCAGACAATTTCTATTGACGAGTAATATATGATCCATCTTGTTTCCTGAAAATCATCTTGTCGAGTAGTTAGTAACTCAAAAGATAATAGACGAATGAAAGACCAAGGACTGAAGTTAAATTAATAACTTTATCCTAGGCCATCTTGTTTCCTGAAAATCATCTTGTCGAGTAGTTAGTAACTCAAAAGATAATAAACGAAAGAAAGACTAAGAATTGAAGTCAAATTAATAACTTTATCCTAGCCCCCGACTATTTGCTTAGCTTGTTTAGACAATCTAAGTAAATAGTGTTTGAAATGGGTTTTCTGAAAACAGAGAGAGGTTTGTTTAACTTATAGTTTTTGTTATGGTTGTCAAGCACTTGGTCGAAAGAGTAGAAATGGCTCGACACTAGGAAGTTCATTCTAGTGGGCAGGACCACGTGCAGAGAGGAAAGGCTTCGACTAGGTGATGTTACCATCTCCGACTAGTTTAATCAAACCAAGAACGACAACTTGAGTTAAGCAAGCGTCTAGAGGACTTTAATAATTCGTTAGCCCTTTTACGATGGACTCGATAAGTCTTTTCCAGTAGCAAAAGTAGGAGACTGAGCAGCGCTAGGAAGTTCCTTCTAGTGGGCAGGACCACGTGCAGAGAGGAAAGACTTCGACTAGGTGTGTCTCTTCCTTCGACCAGTCAAAATGAAACGAGTACATCAAAGGTAGTCGAATAAATATAAAAAGTGCACTCTACTTAGAATATTTTTTGAAATTACTGAAAAAATAAACTAAGATTGAGAGAGTGGCTTTGAGAGCGTTTATTTGGATAGAACCCGAGCTCTTTGTATTGGCGGCAAAAGTGAGTAACGAGTCGATGCTAGGAAATTCCTTCAAGTGGGCAGAACCACATGCAGAGAGGAGAGGTTTCGACTAGATGACATTACTCGCCTTTCAACCAGTGTAAAGAAAGCTGGGTGTTTTTGGGTTATAGTCGAAAGAATATAAAAGCACTACTCAAAAAATAAGACAAAAGGTGTAGAAGGAACCAGGACCTTTATTGCCTGAGAGGTTGGTCACACATAGAATTTGCGTAACTGGTCGATGTTCCAAGAATTTGAGAGAACACGTCAGTCTTCCATCGCTAGTCGTGACCGACCACGGCGAGTTACGCCGACCATGTGTAAGGACCTTCCGACTTGGGAGAAAGTTTATTCCGATTAGACTTGGATTGGCAGAGCCTCAATACCAAGTCACCTACAGCAAGGCTGCGAGGTTGGACCTTACGATCATAGTATCTGCGTAGGGCTTGTTGGTAGGCGCGAGCGGATTAAGGCTAGGTTTCTCCTTTCTTGAGTAGGTTAATGTCATGCGCTCGAAGTTATTCTGATCCGAGTTGTTGAAGGTTTCAACTCGTGTCGACCGCAATTTTAGCTCGGAGGAAGCATGGCCGACTCGAACACTAGAAAAATGGTGTTTCTCTGTTGCTCATTGGTGGTCGTCTTAAGCGCCCATATACGGAAGTTAATCCTTGTACCCAAGCCCCGAGCGCTTAACAAGTGGTCGAAGACTCGGTTTTAATTCCTCGCATTATTTGGTCGTTTGCGTTCGACCGCCCGTTGCTTTGGGGATGTGCAGCGAAGCATGGCATAACTTGGTACCCAACTCGTCATAAAATTCACGAAATTTTGCACTTGAAGTGTTTACCATTATGCGTAATTATCAGACTCGGAACTCCAAATCGGCTAATTACGCATCTCATCATGAACCTTTTCTTTGCTTAGTTGTTATCGATTCTGAGTTGGCTTCGATCCATTTTGTGAACGTGTCAATAGCCACAAAAAGGAATTCGAAACCTCCTGGAGCTTTGGGAAACGGTCCTAGGATATCGAGACCCCAGATCGCAAAAGGCCAAGAAAGAGGTATTGTTTGTAAAGCTTGAGCTGGTTGGTGTATCTGTCTACCATGAAACTGGCATTGGACACACTTTTTAACCACCTCTTTAGCATCGTACAGAGCTGTAGGCCAGTAGAAACCTTGTCGAAAGGCTTTACCAACCAACGTTCTGTAGGAAGCATGTGTTTCACAGATGCCACCGTGTATATCATGAAGGAGTGTTATTCCTTCGTTTTGCGGAATGCATCGCATGAGTATCCCTTGGGTTCCTCGTTTGTAGAGGACTCCTTCGACCAAAGTATACATTTTGGCTTTTCGGGATAAATGATCATCTCAAGATCATCCTCGTCTGGAACCCTTGTGAAGATACTCGTAGATGGGAGTCATCCGTATCCTCGTAATCTAGTGAGGCCATTTCAATAGGAGGTGTCTACGGTTCTTCGACCGAGAGCGGCTTTGGAGTTGCTCAAGAAAACTCCTTTTAGCACTGCAGATCGGGAAGAAGCCATCCGAGCAAGTTGGTGCGAGGAAATTATCCTTCGAGGATGAATTGTACCTCGAAACCTAAAAATGCTTTTCTAGCTTACGTACTTCGATAAGTGCCGAGACATTGTCGAGTTAGAGCCTTTGGTACTCTTTCCGACTTGATTCACGACTAGTTGAGAGTCTCCTCTCACGAGTAGTCGACGAATCGAGTGCTTTCGCGGCTCGTATGCCGGCTAGCAAACCTTCGTGATACGCCACATTGTTAGTGGCACGAAAGTTTAATTGTATGGCATACTTTAAGGTTTCTCGGTAGGAGATACGGGACCACCCGACCCAGAGCCACTTAAAGTAAGTGACCCGTCAAAGTACATCATCCATCGGTCGTGGGAATCGTCTTGGGGATCCTAAACGAGTTGATTTGTCCATTCGGGACACGAAATGGATGTCGAACTCCCCAAGTTCGGTGACCATTTGCCATGCGTCCATTGTTTCCTTATTATGGAGGATTGCTCCCAAAGGAAACTCGGGCAACCTGACTATTTTGTGCGCTGAAAATAATGCCGCATGATTTAAATCGAAGACATGAGGAGGGCATATAGAAGTTTTTGGACTTGAGGTAACGCTCCTTAGGCCGTGTAAAACTGGCCGGCGTAGTAAACCGGTCGTTATGCGTTTTCACGTTTCACGACCGATCTTTGCGCTTTTGCTGTGGCGTGGCGACTAGGTAAATTAAGAGCGTCTCTTACGGTTTTGGAGAAACGAGCAGAGCACTCGAAAGGTACCTCTTGACATCCTCAAAGCGGCGTTTGCCTCGTTCGACCACTCAAAACCTTCATGTCTCACGAGAAGTTTAAAGAAAGATAGTCCTTTTTCTCCTAGTCGTGCGATGAAACGACTTAAAGCCGCCATGCACCCAGTGAGTTTCTGGACTTCCTTTTTTGTGGTTGGAGGATGCATCTGGAGGATGGCCTTTATTTTTGAGATTTGCTTGATTCCTCGTTCGGATACTAGGAATCCAAGCAATTTTCTGAAGAAATTCCAAACACACACTTCTCGGGATTAAGTTTAAGCGGTGCTTTACGAGATTGTCGAATGTTTCTTGTAGGTCAGTGATATGATTAAATTTCTTAATGCTTTTTACGACTAAATCATCAACATAGGCTTCGATTCGGCCTAATTGAGATGAAAAAGTCGATTGCATTAAGCGTTGAAAAGAAGCAAGGCATTCTTTAGACCAAATGGCATTTTGACATAGCAAAAGGTACCAAATGGAGTAATGAATGCGGTCTTTTCTTCATCGTTTAGACACATATTGATCGGTGGTATCGAATATGCATCAAAAACTTAATATTTCACAACTGCGGTAGAATCAACCAAGCGATCGTCGAGGTAAAGGGAAATCATCTTTTGGACAAGCTTTATTAAGATCGATAAAGTTCACGCACATCGCCATTTGCCGTTTGACTTTTTGACCATTACGAGGTTAGCCAACCACTCTGGGTGGTTGACTTCTCTTATAAAGCACGCTTTAAGTAGCTTATCAATTCGATTTAATGACATCTCGTCGATCGGGGCAAATCTCGTAATTTTTGTTTCTGGTACTTTATCCGTAGTAAAGCTAGCCTCTGCTCGATCACCTCCACAGGGACTCGGGCATGTCGGATGCTTGCCACGCGAAGACATCTGCGTTAGCTCGGAGGAAGGTAATGAGGCGTCTTCCTATTTGGGGTCGGAAGTCTCCCGTCGAGCGATCTTGAGGCTCCTCTGCGTCGGAGGAACCTCTTTGACTTAGTCGTTCGGCTTTAGTGCGACTTTAGGCTTCGACTTGCTAGTCGAAGGTGACTTTAAATCTCGAGTTGGTATTTGACCAACCATCTCGAGGATCAGCGCCGCATGACTATATGCCATCTTTTTGTCACATTGAATCGTGATCACTCCTTTGGGACCTGGCATCTTAAGACATTGATACCCATAATGAGTAGCCATTAAGAATTTTGCCAAAGTTGGTCCTCCGAGTATGGCGTTATATGCCGTATCGAAATCGACCACATCAAAGGAGACTTTCTCTGTCCTGAAATTGCTTGGTGAGCCAAATGTTAAAGGAAGAGAAACTTGGCCAATGGGTTTGGCCGAAGACCCCGGTACAATTCCATGAAAAGAGTATCGTACCGGTCTTACCTTTGTCCTGGGTACTTGCATCTCGTCCAGGGCATTAGTAAATAGTATGTTCAAGGAACTGCCACCATCAACCAACACTCGATTGACCCGACAGTTGTTGATGGTGGGTTCGACCACAATCGGATATCGACCTGATCGATTCGAAGTGATCGGACAATCACCCTTCTCAAAAGAAATGGTAACCGACCACCGGTAGGTTATTGACAAGAGGCGTCTATAGAGTTTACCTCTCGTCCGTGACTTTGAGTTGTCGTTTCGACTCGTATGTCGATGATCCTCCGTAGATGTGCTTTACGGTATGTTGCGGATCTTCGAACGGCATCTCTTCATCATCCGACGACTTTTGATCACTCGTATTCCCTACTTGCTCGAGAGTGGGGAGTGGCCCTTTGCCGTTGTAGTAGTCCTCGAGCTTTCTTTGGAAAACTCGGCAGTTGCGGAGGTCATGTCCTTCCTTTTTATGAAAAGGACACCACCTTGGTTTGTCGTTCCTGCGATCAGGGCGCTTACCTTTGCCTTGATCAGGGTACGACTTGGTGGTCCGGGGTTCTTTATCTTTCACGGCCAAAACCTCCTTGAAACCACTGGTTTGTGGTTTTTGACTCTTCATTTTCTTCTTGGACTTCTTTGCTTTCTTGTCCTTACCAACTTCACCTGGCTCTCGAGGAGTGTACGTTTCTCGATCAATAGTGTTGTTCCACTCGACCGCCTCAGAAGCAGTCGCATATCGATCAGCCATCTCGAAGAGCTCGGCAACAGTGTTGGGAGGATTCAAAGCAATATCCTCTGTTATCCTTCTACTACGGACTCCTTGCTTAAATGCCTTGATCACAGAGGAGTCAGAAATTTCCGGAATTGAGTTACGAACCTGACTAAAGCGTTTGATGAATTGACGCAAAGTCTCGTTGTTATTCTGTTTTATCCGGTGCAAGTCGTCTTCCTTTCCAGGGTGATTGTATGTGCCTTGGAAATTCGCCAGTAGAAGATCGCAGAGGTGTTGCCAAGAGTAGATCGACTCGAGTGGTTGATTTAATAACCACGATCAGGTGTTGCCAAGAGTAGATCGACTCGAGTGGTTGATTTAATAACCACGATCGAGCGGATCCTTCAAGCACAGTCGGAAGGTAATTTGCCATTACATGCTCTCCTCCTCCTACTGCTCGGACAGCTGTTGTATAGATCTAAAGAAATTCGATGGGATTTTGGGATCCATCAAATTTCTCCATGTTCACTGGTCGAAAATGAGGTGGCCAGCGAACTGCTCGAAGGTCAGGCGAAAATGCCCGGCATCCGGTAATTACTTCTTGACGCCTTCTTTGTAGGAAAGAAGGGTTAATGTCACCAGGTGATCGTATACGACGACACCCAGCAACAGACTGACCTGTCCTCTAGTAGGTCTCAGTTCTACGAGGGGAATACTCCTCGTACTCCACCCGTTGTGAATTTCTTTGTCGAAGTGGTGAATGATCACCTCTCCGAGGGGCTTCTTGATCATCAGCCAATCGAAACATATTTCTCCGAATAGGGGATCGATGCGACTTATGGCCGTGTCGATTCCTACGTGGTGAAATATTTGATTGACTGGTAGCTGAGGAAGTCGTATTGCTACGACTACCTGAATGTTGTCGACGAGGTACTTCCAGTCTTGTCATCACGGTTCGAAGCCTTTGCGTAATCTCTTCAGCAAAGAGATCGTACCCTGGCGTTCGAGCAAGCTCTTGATTGGGATTTTCGAGCAAGTCGTTGATGTCCTGGAGTTCTTGTACCTCCTTCGACTGATGTTGAATGCGCCCAGGAAGGTTCTTCTGGGCTGCAATTTTCTTTCGTCGGATGGCCTCAAAATCCTCCTCATCAGATCTTTGAGGCCTTCTTAGTGGAGTGCGAGAATGTCGAGGATTTCCCTCGCGTTCATCATAGTGTTGGTTCTATCCGTCACTGGTGGTGCCCTTGCCATTACCATGAGGGGGCGCAGTGTGTGATCTTCGGGGAGTGTTCTTACCTCGGCCTCCACAAGGCTGGCCCTGATTTGAGGGAAGGACGAAGACCTCCCGTTGATGATTCTCACTTGCGCTCGAGGCCTCCCCGCTTGAGGAGTGCTCGAGAGACACCATCTGGCGACTTGGAGTAATCCCCTCCAGGTAGGGGAACTCCTGGTTATAACTGTCTCCGTCCGCAAATGAGATCTGCGGAGACGGTCGAATTTGCAAGAAAAGCATACTTGATCCCACCCTCTCTGGAGTTACCCTGAGAGATAGGATCACTAGATGTTGGTGGAGTCCTGGAATGGTGGCTCCCAGAACTTGTCTCACCAGGTCGGACCGCCTTAGGGGGACTTGGACACTTGGAGGAAAAACTCTCGTCGTGTCGTGAGTCCTCCTGGGTACGGTCCTGGTCGGATTGACCCTTGTTACTTGAGGGAATTGGCTCCTCTGTTGGACGTATCGTTGTGGGGGATAAGGATCCCTCCTCAACTCCATTGATGGGATGGTTTCCTGGAGAATGATCTCCGGATGCAACATCACCATCAGCGGATGCATCACTCGGCTCGTAGTCGAAACCGGCATCCATGTCGACGTCTGTGTAATCTGCCAAGTCAAACCAGTTCTCCTCGTTCCATTCTCCTGCCATGATTGCATGAGATTTGGAAAAAGAGAGTATGTTGACGGTGCCAACTGTCGGTGTATTAGAACCGATCTTACGTAAAGATTATTTGATTCGGGGGGTCTCCTAGAGATGAAATCACGCAGAGTGGTTGACACGGGGTGTTTAGACAGGTTCAGGCCTTCTCCGGGGAGAACAGTACTTGTGTTTCTCCTTGATTGGCTGTGTGTGTTCGCCTCTTTTCTTGATTGGCTGTGTCTGTTCGCCTCTCTCCCTCGTCCCCCTGATTGATGCCCTTATATAGTCGTGAAGGAGTAGCCGTTTTGTCCTGCAGAAGATGCGCCTAATTAATCCAGTAATGGGCGCATGATGGCAGTAATTACCGGCGCATTGGCTTCTTCACGCCGTCTGGCAGTTATCTTCCAGAGGTAATGAGGTATTTGAGCATTATTACTACGCGGAATAATAGTGCGTGTAGACCGTTCGGATTCCTTAATCAATTGGACCCACTCGCCTGTAGGTTTGATTATAAGGTGGTCGTGGTTTACTTGGTCGTAGAAGGACTTACGACTAGGTAGTGGTCGTAGAAGGACCTACGACCAGGTAGAATGACCTACGACCAGGTAGTGGTCGTAGAAAGACTTACGACCATGACATAGTCGTAGTAAGACTTACGACTATGGGGGTGATTGTAGAAGATCTTACAATCACTTGGTAGGCCTCCCCCTTATAAATATAAGGGGTACTTCTGGGGACTATATGACATCATATTTACCCATAATAAAATTATAGATAAAAGATAAAATGAGGATTATTAGATCCTCGTCAGAACCAAAGCAAGCAACAAACCAGAAGTTAACATAAATAAAGGATAGTTATTACAAAAGAGAGGCCGACCGGCCAAATATATACATAGACAAAAGAAATAGACAGCGGAAGCAAAAGTGCCATAAGATGGCCATAAACAAAAGAGCCAATCAGTGTGCCTTTAACCCACAAGGCAACCGACCGGACCGCCAAGCTAGTCGTCGAATCCACAGCACATTTCACAAAAGTGAGGCCCTTGGGGCTCACCTTCCTCCTCTGCAACAAATAGTTAAGCAAAGCAAATGAGTAAAAAAATTATACTCCGCAAGACTTACGTGTAGGATAACAGACCTATACATATGCTACATGCAAGTTTGTTTAAGTGGAGGCTGTATGTTTCATTTTCAGCACAAAGCAAACTTTATTTGCAATAATGTAGTACATTTAAAAGCAAGTTAACAAATCTGTTTTTAATGTTCAAATAATCATAAATGACAACAATATAACAGTAGATAGAAGACAACCACAATCCTGGAAGTGACTAAGCCATTAGTCACAACAACAATAGCATGAATTACCCATTCATACCAACCATGTCAAGTTTTAATCAAAAAGGTTGTAGTCTAACTCTTGCAAAATCTAACCAAGCGTGTCCATAACCTAGGACGAGCCTATTCGAATAGTTTTATACCCTGCAGTGGTGTACCAATGTACCCACACACCAGACCGCCTTTTTGCCAAGCTATTAAGCACACTTCCTTAGGTATGCCGGCACGGCTAAGTCCTACGAGACATTTCCAATATTGTGCATCAACTACGAGCCGCCCGTATGGATAGAAACCCATACGTTGTGTCGGAGTCATTGTAAAGCCTCGGACAACTGCCCGTCGCAGGTAAAGCCTTGGACAACTACAATGCTCCTCGAGGTGGAGAGCCTACCCGGAATCTCCACCACCGCACACCCAACACAAGAACACATATCCTTTTTCACACAACACACACAACCCCCTCCTGCGACTCGGAGATGACACACGCCAAAGTACTTAGTCAAGAGAGGTCTCATATCCCTCTCGCATGGTTAGCACGCAAAAATGCTTGGAGAGTGTGACACAACATGTTCGGTCCTTGTTGACTTAGGCAAGACATCCACAAAACCAATAACCCACCATCCAACCACTTGCCCAAGTCCAAATCAATTTTTCCATTTTCATATTTTTACTTTACAAAATAACAAAGCACAAGTGCTAGACATACTGGAATAATAATTAGATGTGTGATCAAGATCATCGACTAGAATCGATGATCGCCCATTACTACCGAAACTAAGCATTTCTAAGCAGATTCAATTCGCAATCTACTAAGTGACAAGAGCCCATCCATCGAACTCAAATCACAGCAAATAACCTAGGCTCAAGGTAGTAGAGGATAATCAATCCCTACAGATTATGCAACTATAGGATACTAACCATAATTTAACAACAAAATAGCAATGCATACATACAAGTCGAAATCAATATATTAGACTTGAAAAATAATGGGATTAACATGATCAAGCGCTTTTTGTCGCTTTTGTGGGTCAAGATGTTGCTGAGGATCAATTATATTGTCAATGTGCTCTTCGGATCCTAACGAGAAGGCGAAAAAGAACCGATAAGAACGAAGAAAACACAAAGACTCAGTAGCAAACTTTCTCCAAATATTCAGCAAATTTTACAGTAGCAAGAGCATGATTTATAAAGAATTTAGCAACAAGAACCAATTGATTTGGATTCTTAATGCAAAAGATACGACCAAATCAAATTTGCTCAGCTTTTATAAATCAAAAATGCTACTATTCATTAGCAAAATTTTCTGGAG
This sequence comes from Hsuehochloa calcarea, assembly GCA_036346395.1. Classification (NCBI taxonomy): domain Eukaryota; kingdom Viridiplantae; phylum Streptophyta; class Magnoliopsida; order Poales; family Poaceae; genus Hsuehochloa; species Hsuehochloa calcarea. The sequence goes on from CM070597.1 coordinate 53,485,802, forward strand.
ATATACTGAGGTTAAAATCATTTTTAGATTAAATTTTAGTTAAAAATATAACTAACAAAATTTGAATCAACCGAAAAGGTTTTAAAACGAATTAGTTATGCATTTTACAAGTTATCACATTTTTCAGTTGATAAATAAATCCTTTCGGGAAAATCAGAAATTTGAAATGACGTGGACGAACCTGGAGCATTGGTCTTGGATCCAACGGCCCAAGTTCCTACGCTGACGCGCGCGCGCGACCCCGAAACCCTGGTCGTCAACCGTTGGATTTGGGTCTAACGGTCCACGACCACGTGGATCAGAGCGCGCGGGCGACCCCGAAACCCTGGTCGTCCACCGTTGGATCTGGATCTAACGGTCCACGACCACGTGGATCAGAGCGCGCGGGCGATCCGAACGTCCACACGCACACGAGCCGTTGATCTTGGATCCAACGACCCCTGTGATCTCGAATCAGGACCGTTGATCTTGGATCCGACGGTCCACAGACAGAAACGCGCGACGATTTCAAACTTCCGCGCGAATGTGGGCCGTAAATCTAAGGATCGACGGTCCAGACCGACTCACGTTCAAACGCTCGTTCCTGTTTTCGTCCGGCAAAAACAACGGGGGAGAACGGCTCGCCGCCGGCGGCTCTGGCCGCGGCGGTGCGAGCAAGTGCCCAAAATGGGTCCCAAACATCATTGCGCACCCAATGGTACCAATGGATTTGGCTGCAGTGGCCCAGAACGCCGGCAAGCTGGAGAGAACCGAAGGGGCCGAAAACGACCAAAACGAAAAACGGCAAAGAGCTCAGCTGCGGTTCAAGGGAGCAGGTACCAGGCCACTAGGGACTAAAAAGAAGTTACCTGAGCGCAAAGAATGCACCGAGGAGAGTCGAGACGGCTCGGGCGAGGAGGAATCGATTCGGCGAAATTGGGAAATCCGAATTCAGTTCGACCCTGGACAAATTGAACCAAATTGAGTGAGGGTTAAGCTTCAGTGAGTAAAGGGGGAGCAGAGGGAGCAAAGACTCGAAGAAGAAAACCCCTGCTGCACTGACTCCACCGTAGCTCCAAATCCGACAATGGCGGCCGAAGGATTCTCGAGGATCTGCAGCTCCAGCAAACGTGTGAGTGCTAGCTGGAGTTGCGCGGGTGCTAAAGGAAGCTAAGGGAGAAACAATGGAGCTTAAATAGCTGAGGATGGCAGAGAGCAACGGCGATATTGCTCTCGGGTCAACACTGCCATTTGAGCGCAAGAGAGCGGCGGAGGGCGATTGGAGAAGGGCGCTGAGGAGGAGCACGGCGTGCATTTAATCTTGTGAGCTAGCCGTTTAAAGGCGACCGACGAGGGGACAGCACGCCGTGGCTTTTCTCCTCTGCGCACGCCATGGCTGAGCACACGCACGCGCCGGACGGAGGAAGGAGACGACGTTTCGACCGTCGGATTGAAATCGAATGGTCCAGAAAGAACGGGTGGATTAAAACGATTCCATCGTCCGGCTGGTCGAGAACCGTTCGATGCTGATCCAACGGCTCACAGCGCTCGTGCCCGTTCGACCGCGCCGGGGCGCTTAGTTGACTGGACCGAGTCAAGTGGCTCGAACCCGAGTCCGACTCGAACCCAAGGAACAGTGCAAACCAAATAGAATTTGAATTTGAATAACTGATTTTTGAGGAATTCTTTAAGGTAGCAAACAAGCTCCAAAAATTATGAAATTTTAACTGGAGATTGCTGACAGCAGGAGGAACCTCTCATAAAATTTTCAGAGATTTTCATGCACTGAAATTTTTCTCCAGAAATTCCAGAAGAGGAGAAATAGGGTTTGACCAAATTTGACTTGCCTCCCAAAATTACCAAATAATTTCTAAAAATCATGATATAATTCAGAGGTGTTACCAAGCCTTCCTAGAACTCAGAAAAAATATTTCCAAGGGTTTGGCACAAGATCTCGTCCAAGGAGGTTTTTGATCAAAGTCAATTGAGGATTTGATTTTGATTTTCCATAATTCTTTTAAAAGAATTACAAAAATAACCAAGGGCTTCAAGATGCAAGAAAAGTTTTAATTTCTTCTGATTTTCTTACATTTGAAAACACAAACCCATATTTGGGATGTTACAGCCTTCACTCTACCAGCCTATTTTGTAGAATGACGGGTAAGAAACTTGTAGAATTAAAAGGAACATCAATTTGGACCAGGTTAAAAATAGTGGTCAGACAAACATCTTTATGACTTGATGAAAAGCAAAGGTACAACTTGCCTTGAAATAGATCTTGGTACTAGTCTTGGTCTTGGTGAACTCCTCCTTCTTCAAAATTCCCCGAAGAATCAATGTCTACTCGTAAATGAAGAAAATAAATAATAGAGAGATAACCAACTCCAAAAATTAAATAAAAATCTAAAGAAAATAGAATACGAATTTAGATGAATGTAGAAATTTGAATGGGCTCAATCGGAGTTCGGATGGAGAAGATATGGCTTCTGGCAGTTCTAATCTAAAGAAATACCTAAATTGGAATTTCTAGATTATTCCCAATTACTTTTCTATTGAAAAATCAAAATTGTGATGCAAGCTGACGTCAGCACTGATTTTTGGAAATAAAAGAAAATCAGTGAAAAAGGGTTTAGGGGCTGACATGCGGGCCCTCGGTCTATAAACTGGGTCCACACAATGGCTTACTGGTCTACGAGTTCATGGGCTGACAGAACAATGGACCTGACAATGGGACCTACAATCATAGAGACGGCTCATGGTGGAACAGATCTACAAAATAGATCTAGGGTTTGTATTTTAAACTGACATGCGGGCGCTGACGCAACGCTGACTCAACGGACACGTAGGTGACACGTAGGCTAGGATGCTAAGGTGGCTGCACACGTGGATGGCCACATCGACAAAACGACAGCAAGGCTTAGGCTCCGGAGGTCGTCGGTAATTGACGGCGCTTCATCGGTGCTGGGTGGTACAAGCGGGTAGAGGGGACTACGGCGAACTCGTAGACGTGCTCACTTGAGCGAGAGGACGACTGACGTGACTGGCGGCAAGGTTTGAGCGGCGGAGTCAACTCGGGCTCGACAGGATTAGCTCTCCGATGATGCTCTGCTGGAACCAAGGCGACCAGGGGAATGCTCTCATCCTTGCGATGCCAATGGTACTGACAATGAAGTATGGGTGGCTCTGGTTACGGCGGAATCCCTCGTCGGAGTTGGCGGCGGCGAAAACTCTTCTTCGAGTTCTCCCGGCGGCTAGGGTTTTGCGCTAATATTTTGGCGGCTAGGGTTGATGTGCGGAGCTCGAGGGCTACCCCTCCCTTTATACCCGGTGGCTCGGGAGAATCTAGAGCACAAACGCCCAAAATGGCCGTGTGGCGACGGAAACCAAATCTCCAACGGATTCGGGGACGATGCACAGGATTTGGTGGGGCCCGCTTGTTAGCAGCTACAGCTCGAGCGAGTCTGCGTGACACACGATGCGAGCGTCACTAACGAGTGGGGCCGGATGCTCTCACGGGGGAAGAGAGAGGAAGGATGGGTTGCACGGTGTCAGGCTGAGGCGGGAATAGGGTTGGATTTCGGCCCATTTACTGTTTTTGAGATTTTAAATATATTTTCCATTTTAGAAAATACAGAAAATAGCAAATAGAAAATAGCAAATGAACTCAGAAAATATCTAGAAAATATATCCAATCCCATAGAACCCAAATAAAATAGTTTTGACAATTATTGATATGGACATTAATTATATTAAATTATTTTGATACTGAAAGTCCATATTAAGCTTTATTTAAAATTCAAATAACAACTCAATGGTGTCTTTTCCAACTACTAATTATTCAAAAGGTTTTTTAAAGTTCAGAAAATTAGGATGTTACAAATCTCCCCCCTTAAAGGAATCTCAACCCTGAGATTCAGGCTAGCTAAAGAAAAAGCTAAGAAACTCGGCTTTTCGCTCTTCTTCATACTCCCACGTTGCTTCCCCTTCTGAGTGATTTCTCTACTAAACTTTGCAAAAACGAACGGTCTTATTTCTGGTCCGACGCTCTATGACATCCAAAATTTTGAATGGTCGCTCTTTCTAAGTGAGATCTTCTTTTAATTCGATTGAATCCAAGGGAGTTTGTTCTGACAGCACACGAAGACACTTCTTCAACTGAGGGGCATGGAACACATCATGCACCCCTGCTAACGACTGCGGCAGCTCAAGCTGCTAAGCAACGTCTCCTCGATGACTCACAACCTTGAACGGACCAACATATCTTGGGGCAAGCATCCCTTTGGCATTAAACCTTATGACACCTCTAAGCGGGGTAACTCAAAGATACACAAAATCTTCTGGTTCAAAGTTGAGGTCACGACGACAATTGTCAGCATAGCTCTTCTGTCTAGACTGAGCTATCTTTAATCTCTCCCTAATCATAGACACTTGGTCTTCTGCCACTTGAATAATGTCTGGTCTGAATACCTTACGCTCGGCTGTTTCTGACATATTTAGAGGGGGTTTTGCATGCATGACCATACAATATTTCAAATAGTGACATTTGCATACTGGCTTGGTAACTGTTGTTGTTCGAAAATTCTACATACGGCAAACTTTTATCCCAACTAGTAGCATTAGCTAGAGCGCAAGCTCTCAACATATCTTCTAATATTGGATTTACTCTTTTAGTCTTCCCATCTGTCTGAAGGTGATATACAGTACTGAACTTCAGACGAGTCCCCAAGGCTAAATGCAGACTTTGCCAAAAAAACGAGAGGTGAATTGAGATCCCCGATCTGAAACTATCTTCTTAGGCACACCATGCAAACTGACAATTCTTGACATGTAAAACTCTGCAAGGCGATCTCCTAAGTAGGTGGTTTTGATTGGCAAGAAATGGGCAACTTTAGTCAAACGATCAACTATTACCCAAATTGAATCATAACCTGATCGAGTCCTGGGCAAACCGGTAATGAAATCCATTTTGATTTCTTCCCATTTCCACTCTAGAATCTTCAGGGGTTACAACAGACCTTCTGGTCGCTGATATTATGCCCTTACTTTCTGACATACATCACACAATGAAACAAACTCTGCGAGTTCTCGCTTTAGATTTGGCCACCAAAATTTATTCTTAACATCCTGGTACATCTTAGTACTTCCAGGGTGAATGAAATACTTTGAGTCATGGGCCTCTTTTAAGATTAGTTGTCTTAAATCATCAACATCTAGCCCACAGATACGTCCATTAATCCAAAGTATATCTTGATAGTACTTGGTGAAGTCCTTGAATTTTCCCTCGTCCATCTTACACTTTATGTCCTTAATCTCAGGATCATTTGGTTGGGCTTCACGAATCTGCTTCTCCAGGGTGGACTATACTTCTAGACTGGCTACGAATCCTTCAGTTACAACTTCCAACATTAACTTCTAAAATTCCTCTTGAAGTCCTGGACAATTCTCTTTTACTTCCAAAGCATTGCAATAGCTCTTACGACTTAAAGCACCTGCAACGACGTTAGCTTTTCTAGGATAGCAGTGGATTCTAATATTATAATCCTTTATTAACTATAACAATCTCCTCTGCCTCATCTTCAGATCAAACTGAGTGAAAATATACTTCTGGCTCTTATGATCTGTGTACACCTCACAGTGATTACCAATGAGATAATGACGCTAAATCTTTAAAGCATGTACAGTGGCAGCTAATTTCAGATCATGGGTAGGGTAGTTCTCCTCATGAGGCCTCAATTTCCTTGACGCGTAAGCGACAACTCCTCCTTCTTGCATCAGGACACATCCTAATCCTTGACGCGAAGTATCACAGTACATATCGAAATCTTTCCAGATATTTGGTAGAATTAGCACTGGGGCTAAAGTCAAACGTTTCTTCAATTCTTAAAAGCTTTCCTCATAAGCTGAGGTCCAAGTAAACTTTGTCTCCTTCTTCAACAATTACATAAGAGTCTTAGCAATCGTCGAGAATACTTCAATAAAACGGTGATAATAACCTGCCATTCCCAAGAAACTGCAAATCTGAGAAACGGTCTTGGCCTGTTCCCAATGTAATACTTCTTTAACTTTACCGAGGTCAAATGCTACTCCCTCGGCTGTCATCACATGACCAAGAAAATCAACTTCCTTTTTCCAGAAATCACACTTGCTGAACTTAGCAAACAATTGATGCTCTCTAAGTTTCTCTAAGATTAATATCAGGTATTCAGCATGTTCGTCTTCTGTCTTGGAATAAAATAAAATATCATCAATGAACACAACTACAAACTTGTCTAAATATTCCATGAATACTTTATTCATCATGTTCATGAAGTATGCAGGGGCATTAGTCAAACCAAAGGACATGACTAAGAACTCATAATGTCCATACCACATCGAGAAAGCGGTCTTCGGTATATCCTTTGGAAAAATCTTCAACTGATGGTAACCTGATTGGAGATCAATCTTTGATAACACTCCGACTCCTTTCATCTGATCAAACAAATCATCAATTCGGGGTAATGGGTACTTGTTCTTGATAGTGACTTCATTAAGAGCATGATAATCAATTCATATTCTCATGCTTCCATCCTTCTTCTTGACAAACAAAACTAACGCTCCCCATGTCGATGAACTAGGTCTCACATAACCTTTCTCAAGAAGTTATTCCATTTGCCTCTTCATTTCTACTAACTCATCGACTAGCATCCGATAGGGTCTCTTCGAAATTGGTGTTGTTCCCAGCATTAGATCAATGACAAATTCAATGTTGTGGTCCGATGGCATTCGTGGCAATTCCTCTGGAAACACATATGGATATTCTGACAATAGGCACATCCTCCAAAGAAACGGTCTTCGGGCTATTGACCAACAGATGTCCATCTCGCACTGAGGTGGCTAGAAACTCCACCTTCTTCCTATTGGTATCCTCAACTGTTACGGCTCTTCGGTCACAATCTAGCATAGCTTTGTGCTTTGTTAACCAATCCATACCAAGAATGACATCTAAAGTTTGGGTGTATAAGACAATAAGGTTGGAAAGAAACTCAACTCCAGCTATGAATAACGTAGCTCCTAAATATCGCACTCTAGATCTTAACTCTGCTCCAAGCTATTGGACTTATAGAGTATGATTCAGATGCATAACTTTCAAATTGTTCTTGTTTGCAAAAACTCCAGAAACAAACAAATACGAATCCCATAATCAAACAAAACTGATGCACGTACTGAGTTTACCCGAAACTTACCCAGTACGACATCGGGTGCTTCCTGGGCTCCTTCCAGAGTGATGTGGTTGACACAGCCTCTGACCACAGACTGTGGTGCTCGTCCGAATTGACCGGCAACTTGAGAGGCTCCTTGATTGTTGCTCGACGCTAGTGTCTTGGCGGGTGTAGCTCCAAGGTAGAAGCACACTTGTGTCGTTGTTTTCTTCTGAGGACAATGGTTGGCGAAGTTCCCTGACTAATGGCAGGTATAGCAAACTCTAGCTCCATTCTGTTGATTGCCCCCGGGATTGGGGTTGACGGATGTAGGGTTGCGGAAGTTCTGAGTAGTTAGACGAGATGTTGAGGTTGGTGCAGGCGTTCTTGTAACACCCTGACCCAAAATTGGCTCAAAGCCTAGCCCACCGTGGGGCGGGCCCGCGCACATATAGAACCTCACTTACACTTTCATCCTCGCTTCGTGTAAAAGGGTTAACCCGGAGGTGCTACGTTTGGATCCAACAAGCATTATATACTACTACAACTCATTTGAGACAAGCATTGTGGGACTAATCCCAAAACACAACTCCTCATGGGCCACACTACGAGCAGGCTGCGGTATTATATTCGCCCTCCTTAAGGGCTGACGCCCTCGGCAGCATACCGCATACGCGGCAAATGCCCAGAACCACCCCTCGTTACATGTCTGTGCGTCCAGTGCCGGCACATGCCATGCCGTGTGTTCACTCCGGGCCCACATGTGCCATGCGCCAAATGCCCCCACCTCTGTCCCGCACGCGCCCGTGCAGTGAAGGTTGATGCTCTGATACCATCTGTAACACCCTGGCCCAAAATTGGCTCAAAGCCCAGACCACCGTGGGGCAGACCCGCACACATATAGCACCTCACTTACACTTTCGTCCTCGCTTTGTGTAAAAGGGTTAACCCGGAGGTGCTACGTTTGGATCCAACAGGCATTATATAATACTACAACTCACTTGAGACAAGCAATGTGGGACTAATCCCACCACACAACTCCTCATGGGCCACCTGGGCCATGCTACGAGCAGGTCGGGGTATTACAGTTCTGAAAGAGTTTTGTGAAGAAAAACGAGTGAACTATTGCGGAACTGTTCTCGCTTTCTCCTGAGCTTGATGACACCCTTGCTAAGCCATCATGCGCTTAGGGTTGTCCTCCAACTCTTTGCGCTTATCCTCAAGGATTAAGGCTTTATTGACTAGCTCCTAGAAATCTGGAAATATGTGAGCAATCAGACCTGCAGTTCGGTATTCAGTCCTTTCAAAAAGTGACTCTCACGAGCCTTGTTAGTGGCGACATCTTCCGCGACATAGCGGGCAAGCTGAGAGAATTTATTGGGGTAATTGATCACTGACATGCCTCCTTGTTTGAGGGTACGAAATTCATCCTTCTTCATATCAATAATTCCTTCTAACATATGGTACTAGCGAAAAGCTGTTGAAAACTCTCCTCAGGTAATGTCCAGTAGCGTCTCATGTGCGGCACAGAAGTTTTCCCATCATTTTGTAGCAATGCCTTCCATCTGATGGGTGGCGTATAGAACCTTCTCATGATCGCTGCATTGGGTGATCAGTAACTTCCTTTCGATGATGCAAAGCTAGTCATCGGCTTCCACCGGTGACACATTACCGGAAAAGGTTGGTGGGTGAGTTCCCATGAACTCTGCTAGCTTGGAGGGTCCATGATGACTGTGGGCAGTTGGTGCTCCATTGTTGCTGTTGTTGTTCTTATTATTGTTCATATTTTTCATCTGGTTCATCATCGTGTGCATCATTTGTGTTTGAGCTGCCATGAACACTCTAGAATTCTACAAATCAATTGGAGGAACTTGAGGCGGAACTGCTATTGCTGGTGTCTGCTCATTCTCTTCTAACCCACTGGTTCTGGATCCACTGGCAGCAACATGACAAGTCTGAACCATCTGGCGAAATCTCCATGGGTTAGATAAGATAACAAGCACAAGATAAGTTAAAAACTAATCGAGGGGGTAGATTAAACCCACCAAACACAGCTTCAAGAAATCAAATGAAATACTTATATTAATAGGGGTCTTAACATGGCTCCAACAAATGCCTAAGGGTCTTTGCAGCTCATACTCGCACAAAAAAACAAACGCAAACCTAACACACAAACTACTGCCTAAAGGGCGACACTCCTAATCTTAAACTAATGCGGCTCAAACAAATTGAGCCTCAACTAACTTAACCTAAACCTGGGCAAACTTAGTTGATGAGGTAGCCTCCACAGCCACGACGGTGCTCCCGCCTGCTGTAGACTTGTAACTACGTGGGCATCCTCGCAAACTGGTCCTGGTGCCCCAAGACTGGTGCAGTAGGAATAGGCATCCCTGGTGTAGGCACAATAGGCTCCTCTGGTGCTTCGGGCTCTGCTGGTTCCTCAGCCTCTTTCGGGTCTTCCCCTGGATCTTCTTCTTCAAGGTCTTCCTCATGCTCATGCTGACCATAGAGAGTTTCCTCCCGTGTGGCGATCCTTTCTTCTGCCATCTGCAGAGTCTCATAGACGCACTCCAACTCTGTGGTAGCCAACTCCAAGGATTCCTCCTGAGCAGCAACAAACTGGGCAAGATGCACCTATTTGTGATATGACCTAGAGACAATTATAGAGATGATTGTATCACGTCTATGTTTATGAGTTATTGAATAAGTGTTATTTTGTTACTTGAATGAATCATTTGTTATAAAGATGAACAAGTATGTGACTTATTAGCGAAGCTCTTTTAACTTATATGATATTGTTATAAATGTATCCCTGATTGTATGTCACTGGTCGGAACACCAGTGATCCTATCAACCAGCACATGTATTGATTGATGACTATGTTTCACTGATCATGAATACAGGGATATCGAAGCAATAATGTGAACACATGTTAGAGAACATAGTATTAGATTGACCCACCTTGAGACACTGCTGAGATTGTTATGATTTCATTTGTCATCAATTGGTCTCAAGCAATGATGATGTATAATCTTTAGACCTGAGATCAACATAGTTTCATACATGTGTAAGAGTACACTTTGGAGTTGCCAAACGCTACTCCGTAACTGGGTAGTTATAAAGATAGCTTTTAGGTATGCTATGAAACATGCGGAGGAATGTGACTATTCGGATATGTGATTTTCCTCTCCTAACATAACAAAAGAGAGATCTTTGGACCCCTCGATGTGGTCGGATAAAGAAAGTGCATTGTCATACCACTAGTGGTCGAAGAGTTCGACCACGTGATGTTATTCGATACTTGATCGAGAAAGTATTGAACATTCCATTGATGACATGATATCTCACTTGGAGTTTAAACAGATATCATGAGGCAAAGGGATAACACACGAGCTGGTCGTTCAGTTTGATCAGATACGGACTAGTCGTATGGAGATACAAGCTGGTCGTAGACTGGTCGAACATGATCACTATATGGTCGAAACCTGGTCGTAAGGAGTTACGAACTGGTCGAGACCGAATATGAACTGGTCGTATAGAGATAAGAGCTGGTCGTTAGTGATAAGAACCTGGTCGTAGATCATATTGTATTAAGGTTCATCCGATATAATTTGTGTGTATTTAGAAATCGTTATGTCCTGCTAGGAGCCACTGACAACTCGTGATCGGAAAGGAGTTTCCGAGTCACAACCTATTACGCATGAACCTACAGGGTTACACACTTAACGGGTTGGAACAAACCAGTACGGATACAATTCGTCAGACGTGTTCGGATAGGATCCGCCATGGGCACTATATAAAGATATGTTTGAGGCTATGGGGAGACACGGGTACCAGAGGAGACTCACAACATGAGTTGATGTGAGTTGCTCCAAACCATAGCCGCCATCTTCTTGAGAGAGCCTTCCTGTGCGACTTGGTGTTAGCACACCGGCGTATGGTTGTTTAATTCCCTAGACATATGGATGATGTAGAGGCGCTACTGCGGTTGCTGTTGTGCTTGAGGACAATCCACGACCTTGGCGAGGAACTTGATTGGTTGCTCAAGGAGACGATAGACTACGAGGACGATCGACTGCATTAGACGATCGACTACGACCACTGCATCGACGCGCTCTTTGTTGGACCAGGCTACTCCAACTCTTCTTCCGCTGCATTGCGTGTCTGGAGGTAACGATCTATGATCTCTTGCTTGCATGACATCCTAGTTTAGGTGGTAGATTTTTTGAATTGCCAGCTAGTGTAGCCTACCCGTATCCCAACAGCACCACGGTGTTGTTATGTTCTCCTTCTGTAGACAGGTAACGAGCAGGAACGTCTACGGCGGAGGCATGGGGATGGTAGCGAAAGACTGTATCCTGAAGCTCACGAGAGTAGATGTTGCAGATCCTGAAGATAGCAAGGCGCGAGGACTCCAGGATTCCTTCAGAAAAGACTATCCTCCGAATAGAGATATTCAGAGGATTACTGGCTTTAGTGTCCCTCCGAGCATAGAAGGTTAAACAACAAAGCACTCCACAGCTTCGGTCGTTCACCACCCAGTCGGTGCCCTTGTACATTGGTCGGTCGAATCCTCCAAGCACTTGCAAAATCCTCCATAGTTCTGCAACAAGTCCTCCCTTGCGCTCACCGTAGTTCTAAAAACGAGGCATCTATCAAGATGGACAAAAGGTAAGAACCAAATTAAAAACAGCAGGGAGAAGAAAAATTTTAGGAATAGTTGAGTCAAGATAGACATAGAGGAGTTAAGCGATTCAATTAATCTTGCAAGTTAATTTTGCTTTATAAAATATTTTGGACACTCTAAAGACGGCTGATCTAACTAAGGTCAAGACCGACAATCAGTATGGCTCTGCTACCACCTTGTCGGGACACAAAAATGCAATTATGGACTCTCTGTGTTTAATACACTAATCCAGGATCACGCTGGTGCACACTGTGTCAATATAGATGAATATCGATCCACACAAGACGAAAGTATAGCATAAATAATTAATTTGAATAACAAATAATGGTTTTGACCTTATGATCGAGTTTACACTTACTAAGCCTCGTAGGGCTGGCAAAGAAATAAACATCAGCGGAACAAAATAAACTTCAGGGGAAACCCATCGATTCACCACAGGCAACCGACTGGGATCAAGACCTAACGATCAACACCTTCGTATAACTCCTCCTCGAAGGTAGGCGAAGACACCTCCACTTCCTGTTGATTGATTATAGCAAGCATGAGTACACAACAGTACTTGCAAGTCATACCACAGAATGCGATGTATACATGAAGGCTTATTCCAAAAGAATGGTTTCTGTGGTTCTTTTGCATAAAAGCAACGTTTTGCAATTGAATATAAATAATAGATTAAAACACAACTTAAAACAAATAAACCATATTAATTTAACAGTTGTTTTCGCCAAGGACGCAAAGTCTAATCAAATTATTACACATAGCCATATGCCTTAGATCATACAGCTCCCTTCCCAAGTGTTTTATGAAAATCTAACCCTCGTGTGAAATCCCCTAGCATGTCCATGACCGCGGGCATGGCTATTTGAATAGATTGATTAACACTCTACAGAGGTTGTACACTTTACCCACATGATATAACCAGTGTTGCAAGCACTATCATAACAAAACCTTTTAGAAACTCCTGATGTGTTTTACTGACGACACTAACACCCACACGGGAAATTAGTCCATCGCACACTGTTGGACAGGGAAGCGGCGAACGTCCCGCAATATGAATCGTCACGGAGACAAAAACACACCTCCACCCTGGCACAAAGCCTAATCTACTACCTAAGTAGTCAATGTCGAGACTTCATAACTTACTAAGTTAAACCCATCACATACCAGGCATGTGGTCATACAGTTGTGGATCAGTTCAATGACGCATAAAGTTAAGCCCTTAATTGACCAAGGCAAAACTCTAAATTTCTAACTAAGCAATCATTCTTTTCAATTCCCCTGCACTGAGCTCCACCATGTCACACAGTTTCCACCACTTCCCTCAGTCTAAATATTTTCCCACCCTGTTGGTTAAGTGCAACGTATGCCATCAACGAGTAATAGCATACAGCGCACGTAATTTTATCACGAAGTTCTATAGTCACTTAATCAAATTCATATTAACAACTCACATAAAATGATGATTCGTTAGCTAAGCAATCTACTCGTATCTAACCAACCCACATTGGTGCTACGATAATACTAACTAAATAATGAACCAATCTAGGGTGACAAAAAATATGACATAACAATAGACAAGGTGGATATAAACAAATAGGATTAATAACTACACTCAAAAGCATTTAAATAAATACTTAAAGTAGAATGCGGTACTTTGAATCAAAGTAATTTTGAAAACTAGGTTCAACATGATAAAAGATACAACTTGCCTTGAAATAGATCCTGGTACTGGTCTCGGTCTTGGTGAACTCTATCTTCTTCAAAATTCCCCAAAGAATCAATGTCTACTCGCAAATAAAGCAAGTAAATAAATAACAGAGAGAAAACAAACTTCAAAAATTAAATAAAAATCTCAAAAAATAGAGCTCAAATTTAGATAAATTTAGAAATTTGAATGGGCTCAAACGGAGTTCGGATGAAGAAGATATGGCTTCTAGAAGTTCTAACTAAAGAAATACCCAAATTTGAATTTCTGGATTATTCCGAATTACTTTTCTATTGAAAAATCTTAATTATGACAAAAGCTGACGTCAGCACTGATTTTCATAAATAAAAGAAATTTAGAGAAAAAGGGTTTAGGGACTGACATCTGGGCCCTCGGTCTATAGACCGGGTCCACGTAATGGCTTACTGGTCTACAGGTTCATGGGCTCACGGAACAGTGGACTTGACAATGGGACCCACTGTCATAGAGACGACTCATGGTGGAACAGATCTACGGAATAGATCTAGGGTTTGGATTTTAAACCGACACGCGAGCGCTGACGCGGCGCTGACTCAGCGGACACGTAGGAAACACGTAGGCTAGGATGCTGAGGTGGCTGCACACTTGGATGACCATGTCAACAAAATGACGGCGAGGCTCGGGCTCTGAAGGTCGTCAACTATTAACGGTGCTTCATCGGCGGTGGGTGGTACCGGCGGGTAGAGGGGACTATGGCGAACTCGTAGACGAGCTCACTTGGGCGAGAGGACGACTGACATGACCGGCGGCAAGGTTTGAGCAGTAGAGTGAACACGGGCTCGACGGGAATTGCTCTCCGTTGATTCTTCGGCGGAACCAAGGCAACCAGGAGAATGCTCTCGTCCTTGTGATGCCAATGGTGCTGACAAGAAAGTTCGGGCGGCTCTGGTTACGGTGGAATCCCTCATCGGAGTTGGCGGCGGCGCAAACTCTCCTTCGAGTTCTCTCGGCGGCTAGGGTTTTGCGCTGGGATTTTGGCGGCTAGGGTTGAGGTGTGGAGCTCAAGGACTACGTACCCCTCCTTATACCCGGTGGCTCAGGAGAGTCAAGGACACAAACACCCAAAACAGTCGTGCGGCAGTGGAAACCAAATCTCCAACGAATTCGGAGACGATGCACAGGATTTGGTGGGGGCCCGCCGTCAGCGGCTGCGGCTCGAGCGAGTCCGCATGACACACGATGCGAGCGTCACTAACGGGTGGGGCGGATTGTGCAGGCGAAGAGAGAGAGAAGGTCAAGTTTTGACAAATCTTTGGCCGAGCGGAAATAGGGTTGGGTTCGGCCCATTTACTGTTTTCGAGATTTTAAATAGATTTTTCATTTTAGAAAATACAGAAAATACAAATAGCAAATGAACTCAGAAAAATTCTAGAAAATATATCCAAGTCCATATAACCCAAATAAAATAGTTTTGACAATTATTGATGTTGACATTAATCATATTGAATAGTTTTGATACTGAAAGTCCATATAAAAATTTATTTAAAATTTAAATAACAACTCAATGGTGAATTTCCCAACTACTAACTATTCAAAAGGGTTTTTAAAGTTCAAAAAATTAAGATGTTACAAAGAGAGCGTGAGAGGAGCTAGCTGGGGGCAGCGGTGGTGGCGAGGGCGAGGGCAGCGTTGGAGAGGGAGGAAGAGAGTGGGAGAGGAGCGAGCTGGGGGCAGCGGTGGTGGCGAGGGCGAGGGCAGCGTTGGAGAGGGAGGAAGAGAGTGGGAGAGGAGCGAGCTGGGGGTGGCGAGGACGAGGGTGGCGTGGGCGAAGGGGAGACGGTGGGCTGCACGGGCACGGGCACAGTCAAAAGGGAGAAGGAGGGCTCTGAGCGACGGCGTGAGAGAGGAAGGAAGAGAGTGGGAGAGGAGCGAGCAGGAGGTAACGGCGGTGGCAAGGGTGGCGCAGGCATCGAGCAAGAGCTGGGGCGACTAGGGCTGTGGTGAGGAAAGGGCGTGCGTCGCGATCTGACAGCCTCGCGAGAGGCGCTGGTTTACTGGACGACACGAGCCACGCGTGATTGGAAGAAAATCATCGCGAAATGTGGGGAGCACGAGATTGCTAGGCGCTGTAAAGAGAGTAATATTACTCCGTATCTGCCTCTTTTTTTTCCCCTCCTTTGATCTCATGTAAAGACAATGCCGACTCTCACGCCTTCACCTTCCGCCCGGGTGGCCCGGCGGGGGTATATCCTCCCCCCTCTGATTCCTGGTCCTCACACAGCCACACTAGATGGCTTCTATCTATACTACACCTTACAGCTAGATTTCCTTTTTTCTTTCTGTAGATTGTTATTGTTCCTATGGATATACAAGTTCAAGATATTTCTTGCACCAACCATTCGGTTCGAATTATGAAATACTAATATGCCAATCATGTCGCCATCGTCTCCACGTCCCGACACGAATCATGAGCCACATCTCGTCTGCTCCCTCATCTCTGCACGTGTTACCGTTGACCTAATTTAGCACCAAGAAAGAACTCTTCGCCGCCATGTAATTCCATATCGAGTCGTAGAAACGTTCTACAAATTGCGTCTGCATTTGCTTCATATCCAAGAGCTGTTTACTACTACAAGAGTGACATCGCCTTCCTTCCTTGGTTTCCCGTAATTTTCTTTTCTTGGGATCTGTGATACTACTAGTAGTATTGGCGTCATGAAGTGCGACAAGGGGCGGAACGCCCGCGAGTCGAACGAGGACGGCTCGCAGAAAGGCGGCCGCGACGCGCCGCCGAGCATCCAGCTGGACATCATGGAGCACCGTGGCTGCGGCGGCCTCGGGAGCGGAGGCGGCCGGTCGACGTCCTTCTTCGAGCCGTGGCGCGAGGCCACGCCGGGCAGCGGCAGCTCGGGCAGGAGCGGCGGGCGCGAGCCGCTGGAGAAGCGGCTCACGCTGTTCGCGCTCCGGCTGGCCGTCCTCGAGAAGGCGGCGACCGGGCTCGGGAAGCTCGACTTCGTGTGGGCCACCGTCGTGCTCCTCGGCGGCTTCGCGAGCTCCCTCCACATCACCGACTTCTGGTGCGTCACCGTCATCCTCGTCGGCGAGGGCGCGCGCGTCTTCAGCCGCAGCCACGAGCTGGAGTGGCAGCACCACGCAACCAGCACCTCCACCGCCGGCGGCGCGCTGCGCTCCAGCTCCCGCTACTTCCGCCGCCTCGTTCACGCCATAGTCGACCCGACCGCCGCCGCCGTCACCGAAGGCGGAGGCGACAACCCGCGAGCTGCGGCGGCGCAGTTCCAGAACCAGATCGTCGCCTTCATGAAGCAGCGCACCTGGCACTCGCCGGACGTGTCGCTGCTCCCCTACACTGGCTGGGTCTTCGTCTCCAAGAAGATTGGCAGGCTGCTCAACTGGCTGCAGGTGCTCTCCGCGCTCACCTGCGTCGCGCTCTCCGTCATGCGCCTCTGGAAGCACGACTTCGTCGACCGATCCATTACCATTTCCAACATGCGGCCGGCGCTTCTGCTCTTCTACACCTTGGCTCTGGTGGAGGCGTCGCTCTTCCTGCTCGAGAAGGCGTACTGGACGTGGCAGATCTCCTACTGCAGTCTGCTCGAGCAAGTGAGCGCCGACTGCGAGCTCGGCGCGTACGGGCTCGTGTCGCTGACGCGCTTCTTCTACGACTCCTACTCGCAGTGCATCACGGGGAGCATCTTCGACGGCATCAAGATGGACCTCGTCACCTTCGCCGAGGAGCTCATCCTGTCGGACTTCCTCGACGAGCAGCTCATCGGCGTGCGCATCCTGCAGCAGTTCGTCAACAGCGAGGGCTCCGCGCGCGACACGCTGCGCAAGGTCGGAACAACCCCGCGCTCCATCGAGCGGCTCGTCGAAATGCTCAACTGGAAGAGCCCCGACGAGGAGGAGGTGCGCCGGTGCGCGGCCGAGGTCGTGTCCAAGGTCGCCGGCCAGCGCCAGAACGCGCTCCGCGTGTCCGGCATCCCGGGCGCCATCGAGTCCATTATGTCCCTGCTCTACACCGGCCGGCGCGCGCCAGCGTCCGCGGCGCACCCGCACGGGAGCACCGCCGACGAGCACGACCAGACCTACGACCACCTGCCGTTCAACCTGCTGGGCCTGCTCATCCTCAAGAAGCTCGCAAGGGATCATGACAACTGCGGCAAGATCGGCAACGCGCGAGGCCTGTTCCCCAAGATCATCGAGTTCACGCACGCGTCGCCGGCTCTGCTCCGGAATCCGCTCGCGCCGGACTCGCAGGTACGCGCCGTGAAGCGCGCGCTCCAGCTGGTCAAGATGCTGGTGTCCACGACGGGCAACACGGGCAAGGCGCTCCGGCGGGACGTCGCGGAGAACGTGTTCACGGTGAGCAACCTGCGCGGGGTGCTGCAGCACGGGCAGCAGCACAGGAAGCTGCAGAGGCTAGCTATGGACATCCTGACGGGGCTGGCCATGGACGACAGGGCCAAGGAGGTGATCGTGGGCACCGGAGGGGTGGTCAAGCTGCTGCTGTCGATATTCGTCAATGCCGAAGAGAAGGAGCTCGGCGGCCAGGCCGGCGAGGCGCTGGCGATGCTGGCCTTGGAGAGCGAAGCGAGCTGCGCGGTCATCCTCAAGAGTGCCGACGTGCTCGGTCAGCTCATGTCCGCGTTGGAAGACGGCGACGCGCGCCGTCTGAACGCGGCGAGGGTGTTGAGGAACCTGTGCGCGTACTCGGGGGAGAAGCACAGGGTACGGCTGAGCGCGGTGACCGCGGCAATGCCGGCGGTAAGCATCTTGCTTGGCATATTTCTTACTCAGCATTGGACAGAGCTTTGCCCTTTCTTATAAGTACTCTGTTTCTGAATTGTGCATTTGGCACTTGGACATTGCTAAGAATTTCGCCAAGTTTTATCCTAACATTGACAGGGAAATGAAATTGACACCAATTCCATTAAAGCATTGCATATCGCTGCAACACAGTAGATGAAAAGATTTTAAATTAAAGTGTGAAAAGATATCCTCTTTCGCATAATCAGAAAAGAACATCACTGATTTGATTGGTGCTGCATCTCACTCTCCCTGAAATGCGAGTAGCAAAGGGAAGAAAACGACCACCAGTTCATTTACTCTGAAAAATGAAACAAAAGAACTAGCAGCTTTTCTAAAGGGTAAAGAAAAGCAATACCTGTAGTAATGGAAAGGATGTCATGATCTGAAAAGGTTGCTCCACTAAATTACCTGTGTTTATGTTGACTAAGCTTCTACACAGTGCACATAACTTGTGATTGATACTGACAAAGTGGCACTTCCATTTTGCATCCAGGTACTGAAAGCCACCATGACAGGAAGCGACAAGATCCTCGAGGTGTCCGTCGGCCTGACGACAGAAATCTGCAAGTTCATCGACTGCGAGCGGTTCACGGCCGAGCTGCGCGGCGTCGGCTTCGACGAGCGGGCGTACGTGGAGCGGCTGGTGAGCATCCTGCATCAGCACAGGTACCCGGAGACCACGGTGCCCCGGATGCGGCGGTTCGTGGTGCAGCAGGCCATCTGGCTCACGGAGTCGCGCTGCAGCGACTACGTCGCGCTGTTCAGGGAGCTGGGGATGGAGCGGCTGCTCGAGTCCGTCGCCGACACCACGTCGGAGCTGGAGTGCTACCACGTCTTCTCCGGCAGCGTGGGCATCGGCAAGCACCGTGAGAGCTTCTCCGGCATCGTGGACACCGCGCTCGATCTGCTCGCTGGCGGCGGAGACGGCGGCGGTGGAGCTCGAGCTGAAGAGGAGTGAAATGAAAATGGTCTAATTAAGGGAGTTGAGCATTCTTTTTTTTTTTTTTACTGTTTTGATTATTGCAACACAATAGGGTTTTTCAGAGAGAGTTGTCACTAGCCAATGATGGTGTGTAAAAATGGTGAAAATATAAGAGAACAAGGAGTTCAGTATGTGTATAGTTTCAGGATGGTAGAGGATACTGCCACAGTGGTATACTGGTACAGCTTTTTTTCTTCTTTAAAGTAGGTATACTTGTGTAGCTCAATTCATCCAATTTGTATTGTACTACAGTGGTACAATCTGTTCATGCGATACATTGAAAAATACATCAAACACACGCATTATTGTTCACCTTGTTTTTCAAAATCTTATATCTCGTACTCTTTTTTTTAGAGCATGTCTGAAACACAGGAATTTCGTAGGAGCATCGTGCAAGACACAAGAAATAGTTCAATTTCCGTAATAACCTGGAGAAATTTTATATCCATGGAAAATTCCTCCTTTTTTTGGGTGGAGTCCATGGAAAATTCCAGTGTATTGTAGGATACCAATCTACCGGTCCGATCCACAGACCACACTGCATCAGACGGCCCAGCAACAGCCCGCCCAAACTGCAGTAGCAGCCGGCGGCGGCGGCTAAACTCCGAGACCCACTCCGCGCCGTGCTGCGGACCGCAAAATAGCTCAGATGGAACCCGCGGATGGCGCAGAAGGTGCGGTCGGCGGCGGCCGAGAGGAGCCGCAGCCGCCCAAGACGCTGGTTGACTGGGCGCTGGAGATACTCGACACGGCCGACCCCGACGAGAAGGCCCGCCTGGGGGACCTCGCCGCCACCCAGTGGTTCAGCGGCGCCATCCCGCTCCCCTACGATCCGTCCCAGCCACCGCGCGCCCCGCCGGACCGCCCGGCCCGGAGCGAGGCGGTGCGGCTGCTCCCGCCCTCGCGGGCGCCGAAGCTGGGGAAGGGCGGAAGCGCGCAGAGCCGGCTTGCTCTGCTGCACTCGCTGGCGCACACCGAGAGCTGGGCCGTCGACCTCTCCTGGGACATCGTCGCCCGCTTCGGCGCGCGGCTGCGCATGCCCCGCGAGTTCTTCGACGACTTCGCCCGCGTCGCACAGGACGAAGGCCGGCACTTCACGGTGCTCTCCGCGCGGCTGCGGGACCTGGGGTCGCACTACGGCGCGCTCCCCGCGCACGACGGGCTCTGGGACTCGGCGATGCGCACGTCGCACTGCCTCCTCGCGCGCCTCGCCGTCGAGCACTGCGTCCACGAGGTGAGGAGCCTGCCTCTGTAGTCTGTCCTACCTTTATTTACTTCTAATTCATGGGCGTATCAGTATGAACTATGGAGACACTAGTTAGCGTATCGTTGCCAAAATCGAGTCAATACGATTATTAGAGTGAGCTAGAGCCTAGAGGTTATCTATATGCGAAACAATTGTAAGCTTAAAGCCTTAAAGGCTTAAACAGCCAAAGCCTTGAAACATCATGCCTTTCTCGAAATTCCGGGGATAAACCACTCGTCGTTTAATTTTCTTCATTTCTGGTTGGTTGCGGATTTGCATTTTACGAAGAAAAAAAATTATTTGGAAGGCCAATGGTCTACTTGAAACCTGGAAGCTTGAATCGAATAGGGAGGAAAGCTTACTAGAGAACTATACTCTCTAACCTTCTTGTATCAGCACACTATCATACTAGTAGGTCTAACTAATATATACTTTGTTGTGACTGGTCCAGTATAAGGATTATGAAACCTGTATATCTTGTTGTGATCTTAATGCAAGAAAATGAGCCACTTGCCATAATTCCATGTACCTCCTAATGGTTGGTCATGACATTTCTGATATGCAAAACTTCCAGGCAAAAAGTTAGAATTGGGATGGCCGCAGATCTACCGAATTAATTTGCACCTTTTACTGTTCGGTGTTCGGCGATTATGGTAGTATGAACGGAATTGTGTATTGAAATAGTTCAGCTGACTGTGGGCTATGGTATGGGACGGATCTTATGACCTTCCAAATCAAGCTTTTGGAATGTTAGTCTACACAACATCTACTCCAGGGAAACAAGAAAGCCTTGCAATGCAGTTTCTTCAGTAAACTTACAAATGATAGTCTCCAAGCTAAACATTTCGTCGTTTTTGTTGCACTTGAGATGCTTTTTTTAAGTTAACTGTCCATCAGATGTTGCTTTCTATAATGTTAAGGTATCTGTTCTGTATGATATATCAATACCCCTCATTTCTTGCGTGTGATAAACTCTGATTAACCATACGTACATATTCATGACTGATAAATGCCTATCGGAATACAGGCTAGGGGATTAGATGTCCTTCCAACCACCATATCAAGATTCCGTGCTGGTGGGGATGAACAAACAGCCAAATTACTAAAAGATGTTATTTATCCTGAAGAGATAACACACTGCGCGGCTGGTGTTAGATGGTTCAGATATTTGTGCCTCCGATCCCGTAATGGTGATCCAATTGCACATCCAGTTCCTCAGTCTAAACCCCTATGCTCTGAGCTGCCAGAAGATGGTACTTGTGACGGTAAGATTTCTCAAACGGTGGAAGATGAATTGACAGACAAGCTGGCACAAGGCGTTAACGGTCATGATAAGGCGGTTCAACAGGTGGAGGATGGACTGGCAAAGTGCAAACTAGGCAACAACGGGGACGACGATGAAGCAGCAGTCATCAGGACTTTCCACAGCGTCGTCAGAGAATATTTCCGAGGGCCCCTGAAGCCCCCCTTCAACACAGAGGCGAGGAAAGCCGCTGGCTTCGAGCCTGCCTGGTATGAACCCCTGGCAGTGAAGGAGGTAGAGAGACAAACAATTGAGTGAATTGTAATATTTGTGCTATTTACTTGGTAGACTAGAAGCCACACAGTGGATATTACACATCTCTGTTGAACCTGGTTTTGGTTTCCTTTCGTTGGCACAGAGGCAGTGGTGAACTGGTGATCCTGTTTTGTTTACCATAGCCAGACTGAATGGCCTATGGATGTGGACCAACCAAACCAAACTAAGGAATGTTTTACATAAACTTTGCATTTCATTACGCGAACTTCATTGCGTTCATCATTTGAGTGGCTGTCGTGCATTGCAAGAATATATATATAGATACACACGGTACCGCTATTCAGTGTTCGCGTGATGAATAGCTATTCTATGTGTGGGCCACAGCCTGGCAGCTCATGCTCCCTCCGCGGTACGTGTGGTTAGTCAACGCCTCGCCTCCTGCTTGAGATTGATTGTAAAACTCTGACGTGCGTGTCCAAAACAGCAGTAAACCCTAACGCACGTGTCAAAATGGCAGTAAAAAACCTCAAGCGCGCCAGTACCCCGCCTCCAGCTCGAGAACAGCAGTAAAACTCGTGCACACATGTGAGGATCGGCGGTAAAAGTCTCGGTGTCGCCCAATATGATAGTAAAACCCAATATCAAATCGATTATCGAAAAAATCGACAGTAAAACGAAGATCACACGTTACCTAAATTGGCAGTAAAAGGATGGTTACTGCCAGAATTGATGGTAAAACCAAAGAATCACTGGTACACCGGGTCGAACTTTAGTTGATAGTAAAGCTACTCCCAGGGGACACTAGAACGGTTGAAAAAAAATTACCAGTAGACTCACGTGTACCCATCTAATTTTACTGTGGACTTACTTATTGTTTATTGTCCTTTCGCCCGTTTACGTTGTTCAACAAGGTTTACTGTTTTTTCCCCGTTGAATTATGGTAAGTGCGTTAATTTTTACTGTCTTAGATGTGTATCTAATTACTGAACCTATTGGCTAGTTTTACTTCACACCAAAATGAGTTTTAGTGTAAGACAAACTTATCGATATGACCACTCGATCCCCCATTCGTTCGGAAAAGAAACACTCTCGCATGTCTTCCCGTGGCGCTAAGCAATAAAAAAAGGCAGGCGATCACATGCATCTCACTAAATGTTGTCAGCACGTAATAGATCATAAGATCTGACCCCACTTCCCCCTCCCCACGTTCGCCTGGTTATTATCGCTTCTCCTTACCCTGACCACCACCCCGGCGATCGCTTCCGACAACAATGACTATTGGACGTCCACCCCGCGGTGCGTGGAGGAACCTAGCTCGGTGGTGCTCATTCTCCATCGCCAGTGTCGGTCAGATCTTCCTCCAACACATGCAGACCCCGACATTTACTACCATGCCTCGTGGAACGGTGGACTACCCAGGTTTCTCTACGCAGATGGCTACGCTGCTGGTAAATGTTGTACCGCTGGTTGTAAGCCCCCCCCCCCAAACAACCGGGATCCTCTCCTCCACGCCTCGATCCTCACCCCACCCCCACCCCCTGGTGTTTCTCCGAGTAAGATGAGGAACCAAAATGAGTTTTAGTGTAAGACAAACTTATCGATATGACCACTCGATCCCCCATTCGTTCGGAAAAGAAACACTCTCGCATGTCTTCCCATGGCGCTAAGCAATAAAAAAAGGCAGGCGATCACATGCATCTCACTAAATGTTGTCAGCGCGTAATAGATCATAAGATCTGCCCCCACTTCCCCCTCCCCACGTTCGTCTGGTTATTATCGCTTCTCCTTACGCTGACCACCCCCCGGCGATCCCGTCCGACAACAATGACTATTGGACATCCACCCCGCGGTGCGTGGAGGAACCTAGCTCGGTGGTGCTCATTCTCCATCGCCAGTGTCGGTCAGATCTTCCTCCAACACATGCAGACCCCCCGACATTTACTGCCATGCTGTAGGATCAAGGATAACCGACTAGAGGGGGGTGAATAGGAGGTTTTTAAAGTTTTTAACAAATTAACAATTTATCCAAATCAATGACTTAGTCTAAACAAGTTATGCTCCTAGCTAGGCAATTTAATTACAATAAGCAAGCTAGAAATATAAGTGCGGAATTGTAAAGACAAGAAATAACCACAAGACACAATGATGTTTTTCCCGTGGTATCGAAGACTTGCCGGTCTTCACTAGTCCACGTTGAGGAAGCTTGATCACCCAAGCCGGCTCCACGAATTAAGCCTTCCCTCGATCACTTGGGTTGTTCTTCCTCCGCTCCGGAGATGGTGAACACCAACCACTCACAATCTTGCTCGGGTCTTCTCACAAGCTTCACTTGAGAAGATCACCGTGCTTCACCGCCAAGCCGTCTAGGAGTGCGGCAACACCCCAAGAGAATAGATCAACGATCCTCGCTGACTTTACTCAAGTGCCAATGAATCAACTAAAGATGAATGCACTTGATCTCCTCTCAATGAATGCAAGAGTAAATTGGGAGTAGAATTGAATGCACAATGCTCACAAGGGTTGAGATATCTTTAATGCTTTGTGTAACATGTCCCTTGTGCGATTGGGGAGGTATTTATAGCCTCCACCAAACAATTCTAGCCGTTGGGAAGAAGTTCGAAATTTCAAAGACATATCGGAACAACCGGCGTGTTAGCATCGGTACAACCGCGCTACGCTCAATGCGAACGGCTATGTTACGCATTAAATGCACCGATATAGCCGTTGGATTTAGTTGCGGTTCATCGCAGCAAACACCGGATCGTCCGATTTGAGTTTTCTAAACCGGAGATTTTGCATCGTTTCGAATTTTACAACCGCCAAATACATTTGAACATCCGTATTGCGGTTCATCCGATTATACGTCTTGATACACCGATTCTCAAACGAGGTTTTCAAAGGAGATTACACTCGATCTTGTTATTTTGCAATCATTGAAATATCATCGGAACAACGGGATGCGGTTCATCCGATTATCTGTGATATGACCGATTCTCAAAAGCGGTTTTCAAAGGAGATTACACTCGTCTTGTTATTTTGCAATCGTTGAAATATCATCGAACAACCGCGCTTTGTACAACCCATTGCTAAGCCTTGGTTCATCCGATTCGAATTAAAGCAACGAATTCATTCTAACTTAAATTCAAGTCCAATTTTAAATGCATGCATGATCCTAAGTTGATCCATATGGCACAAGAATAAGCTATCAAGCTACTAGTCGTGATCCCCTTAATAGTACGGCATTTATCCTATAATCCGGTCTACCAACCAATTCTCCTTAGACCAGGTAAAATAGAAAAGGATCCTAAACTATTTGTACCTTGACTTTAAGCCTTGTTGATCTTCACATTTTCCTTTAGCATGCATCCTTGCTTCATCATGTTCATCAAATGGAATTAACCTTGCACATTCTTAGTAAACTTGTTAATCCCATATTCACATATTATCATTAATTACCAAAACCATTTTTAGGGCCTAGATGCTTTCAATCTCCCCCTTTTTGGTAATTGATGACAACACACTTAATATGTGAGAAAAGTTGTTTTGAATATACTAAGAGTGTATATTCTTTTGAAGTCTTTTGACAGGTAAAATAATCTTTGCAATGAGCATAAGTAAATTTTGAGAATTATTTTTCTTGTCAAATCCAATTAAAAGAAGACTCCCCCTAAACAAATGCATATGGATAGTAAATAATTTGCAAGCATATGTAAAGAATTGAAAATTTTGGCGGAGTTTCTTTTGCATTTATGAACTTGAGGAAGCAATACAGTATAAGATATGTCAAATAATTCAGATTGCATTGCATAAAAAGATAATAAGACATAATCACATTCCACAAGTTCAACAAAAGTTACCAACTATTACAGGCACAAAATAGATCAACAATCAACCAGTTTTACAAAACACATATAAATCACATAAGCCCATAGCTCCCCCTAAAACTAAGTCTTCACATCTTCACAATTTCTCCCCCTTTGGCATCAAAGTACCAAAAAGCATCAAACAGGGGGGTCCTGAGAGGAAGAAACTGGGTCCTGAGCAGGAGCAGGAGAAGCAGCAGGCGGAGCTGAAACTGGTGCAGGATCCGGAGAAGCTGACACAGAGGGCGCGGGATCCTGAGATACTGAGAGGGTGGTAGGAGCTGGAGGAACTGGAGCCTGAAACTCAGTAGGTGCAGCTGAGGGAGCTGAGGTAGGTGCAGTTGTCCTAGAAGAAGGACCCTTGGGCGACTGAGGAGGTCGGCGAACATAACGCTGAGGGGTCTTGAGAAAATGTTCTAAGTCATTTAGGCCCTCAGACAAAGCTGATAATCTGTTATGAGTCTCATCAAAGAAGTCATTTTGGATAGCTGCCATCTTAGAAAGCCTATGACGAGTCTCATCCTGAAAGGCAACTTGTTCAGCCTTCATTTCCTGCAAAGTGCTGATAATAGACTGCTGATTTTGAAGTACTTGCGCTAGAGCACTTGCATCAGGCATAGCGGAAATAGGAGGAGCATCACCCTCGCGAGGGCATCCTCGAGACTTGTTGAGGAGGAATGGCATCTCGTGGTTTATATGGCTTGTGAGTAGATCCCAAACCACCACGGTACTCGATCTTTCTAACAATCAATGCCATGATGTAAGGAGCATAATAAATCCTTTTAACTCTGTCATTCTTGGAGGAGGCTATGCCTTGAAGAATAACATCCACTACATCAAATTTAACTCCTCCACAATATGATCTATCATGTTCCAAACATGCCCCGCATCGCATCGAAATTCCCACTCTTAGGGTAGAAAGTATGATTAATTATCCTGTTAATCATGCTCACTGCTTCAATCCGAGAATTGTCCCTAACTTGCATTTGGTGAAGAGTCATAATGCCCGCCCAAGCAGAACAAGTAATTTGAACTCTCAAAGATTTTGTCCCAAGAGTGGATGAATTCTCAACACTCTAGCAAATTCCTCTTTGGTGCTTTCCACATTTCGACACCGATCGACCATCTAAAAGTCTTCAAGTCATGGGACATATGCGATGTGGCATAAAGCGTCGAATGATCTTGTCATCATAATTTCTTTTATGCCCACAAGATCATGAAGACCCACATTGTAGAAAAGTCGATAGACTCCACTGAATTTGTCCAAAGTATTAATATTTGACCAATTAATCCATTTATGATCGGCAAACTTCTTGTGCCTACTATATATTTGCTCATACACTTGCTCTTGAAAGATTGTGTGGAATTTTGGATTTAATGTGTCATTCTTCAGAAGATATTGATTGACATGGCGCTTGATGGCATAGTCATCTGTGACGACGAAGATGTAGGTCGAGAGGAGTCCCGGAGGATCAATCAAATCATCATCTTCTGCGTCCTTGGAGGAACTTCCTCTTCTTCTTCTTCTTCTTGGATTGATTTCCTCAATTGATTTACTTCGAGCTATTTTACGATTCAGGTCGAGCGGGTGGTCTCTTTCCCTTTCCTTTTCCCTGCAGTGGAGGTTGAGGTGCCGAAGACCCTTGTCTTGACGATCCCTGAGACTTCTTGGATGTTCCTCGCATTCTAGGCATCTATACAGAGATTGGAATGATTATAAGATGTCAAGGAACAGATTTGAATTGAATTGAATTGAAAGAAATGACAATTTCTGGTTCTGTCAGGATAATCGGATCATCCGCCGTTATGTGGCCGGAACGTCCGAACTGCGGTCGTTCCGCCCTCAAGAACCGGAACGTCCGATTGTCCTGACCGAAAACTAGGGTTGAAGAAATTCTGAGATTTTTGATGGAATCTAAGAGAGTGAGTGCTAGAACTGGATGCGCAAGGGTCATAGGACACCAGTGAAGCACTTTTGCCCAATTAGATTGCTAGATATCAATCGCATTATCAAAAACCCTAGAAACTGCCCCGAGTGCTCCAAAAGCGGTAAAACTCGAATCAAGAGATGTTTTACCTTGAGATTTGAGGAAGGAGAGCACTGGAAATGCAAGGATCAGCGAGGACTTGGAGATCCACCGAGAGAATCACTCGATTTGAAAGAGAGTTTTGAGAGGCGCTCGACTGGAGAGAGAGGAACCCGAGCGGACTGAGATGAGAAATGAAAACGGACGAGCCGCTGGAGTGATAAGGTCAAAAGGAAAACGGACGTTCCGCTATTATAACGCCGGATGATCCGCGATCATGCAGACGTCTGCTCGCATAACTCCGGATGTACCGATTTTCCTGGGATTTTGATAAAGCTCTGGATTTCTTTGGAATTTTGAATAATTGCAAATGATCCTTAGATTTACACTCAATAAAACATCATTTAGGGATCATTATGCATATAATATACTGAAGATTATATATAAACATAGTTTTTATAATTATAGTGAATTTAATATGAGATTTGAGAAATTCTTTTACAAAATGTTTAAATAACACCAAATAAAAAGCACTGTAATAACAAAAATTTAAACAATGTTTGAATAATCTATGACATTTAATTCATTCCTCAATTTGCAAAAGCGGCCTTCATCTAATGGCTTGGTGAAAATATCCGCTAATTGGTCTTCGGTTCTTATGTGGCTAATTTCAATGTCTCCCTTGATCACATGATCTCTCAAGAAATGGTGGCGAATATCTATATGCTTGGTTCTTGAGTGTTGAACAGGATTATTAGCAATTTTCACAGCACTATCATTGTCACACAAAAGAGGCATTTTATCGCTTTTAATTCCATAATCCATCAATGTTTGCCTCATCCATAGCAATTGAGCACAACAACTTCCGCTGAAACATATTCGGCGGCGGTGGATAGGGCTACGAATTTTGTTTCTTGGATGACCATGATACTAAAGATCTTCCTAAAATTGACAACTACCCGAGGTGCTTTTTCTATCCACTTTGCATCCCGCATAATCGAGTCCGAATATCCAATTAAGTCAAATTTAGCACCTTTCGGAACCAAAGGCCAATGCTAGAGGAATGCTTTAAATATCTTAGAATTCTTTTAATGACCATTAAATGACATTCTTTTGGATTTGCTTGAAAGCGAGCACACATACAAACACTAAACATGATATCGGGCCTAGATGCGGTAAGATAAAGCAAACTACCAATCATAGATCTATAAAGCTTTAAATCTACCGATTTACCTCCCTCATTTAAGTCAAGATGACCATTTGTTGCCATGGGAGTCTTGATGGGTTTTGCATCCTCCATACCAAACTTCTTGATCAATTCTTTTGCATACTTGGTTTGGCTCACGAAGGTCCCATCTTTGAGTTGCTTGATTTGGAATCCAAGGAAGTAGCTTAATTCTCCAATCATCGACATTTCAAATTCCCTAGACATCATATCACCAAACTCTTTGCAAAAATCTTGATTAGTAGACCCAAAATAATATCATCAACATAAATTTGACATACAAAGAAATCATCATCTATAACTTTAGTAAATAAGGTTGAATCAATCTTCCCAATTTTGAATCCTTTTGAGACTAGAAAATCTCTAAGTCGTTCATACCATGCTCTAGGAGCTTGTTTAAGGCCATAGGCGCTTTAGAGAGTTTATAGACATTATTTGGATTTTAGGATCTTCAAAACCGGAGGTTGTTCAACAAATACAAGTTCGAAATTTTACCATTTAAGAAAGCACTTTTAACATCCATTTGAAATAATTTAATATCAAAGCATGATGCAAAAGCAAGTAATATCCGAATTGATTCTAATCTAGCTACGGAGCAAAAGTTTCACCAAAATCCAAACCTTCAACTTGTGAATACCCTTGAGCTACCAATCTTGCTTTGTTTGAACAACCAAACCATTTTCATCTTGCTTGTTCCTAAAGACCCATTTTGTACCAATGACGTTGTGTTCCTTGGGTCGATCCACCAATGTCCAAACTTCATTCGGGTGAAGTTGTTGAGTTCCTCATGCATAGCATTCACCCAATCCGGATCTTCAAGTGCTTCTTCTACATGCTTTGGCTCAATACAAGAGACAAAAGAGTAATATTCACAAAAAGAAGCAACACGAGATCGAGTTTGAACACCTTACTTACATCACCCAATATTTGGTCTATTGGATGATCCTTAGCAATTGCATTGTGGATTCTTGGTGGTAAGTTAGATGGTTGATCATCTTCCTTATTGTCAAATTGAACTTGGTTTGTAGAAGATGTTGGTGGTTCAACTAGTGTGGAGGATGATGAATCATCTTGGGCTTTATGTCACCAATTTGCATATGCTCCATTGCCCTTCTCAAAGCTTCATTGCCTACATCATCCAAATTCTCATGCTCTTCTTGAGAGCCGTTAGTTTCATCAAATTGAACATCATGTTTTTCTTCAACTAAACCGGAGTTTTTGTTGAAGACACGATAAGCTTTACTATTTGATGAATAACCTAGCAAGAAACCAACATCACATCTACTTTCAAATTTTGATAGCGAACACCCTTCTTTAAAATATAGCATTTACAACCAAAGACACGAAAATAGGAGATGTTCGGTTTTCTTCCTACAAGAAGCTCATAGGAAGTCTTTTTCAAAAGACGATGTAAATAAAGACGATTTATGGCATGACAAGCGGTGTTAATTGCTTCCACCCAAAAACTATCTAAGTATTATATTCATCAAGCATTGTCCTAGCCATTTCAATTAATGTACGATTTTTCCTTTCTACAACTCCATTTTGTTCGGGTGTAGGTTGTGGAAAGTTAGTGCTTTATTCCAAGTTCATCACAAAAGTCTTCAACTTTAGTATTTTTGAACTCGGAACCATTATCACTACGGATTTTCTTTATTTTGAAATCAAATTCATTTTGGGCCCTTTTTGTAAAGTTTTTGAAAATTCAGGAGGTTTCACTTTTATCATCTAGGAAGAATACCCATGTATATCTAGAGTAATCATCCACAATAACCAAACAATAGCTATTTCCCCCGATACTCTTATAGGTTGTTGGCCCAAACAAATCCATATGTAAGAGTTCCAATGGTCTAGAAGTTGACATGATACTTTTGGAAGGGTGAGAATTAGCGACTTGTTTACTGACTTGACATGCACTACAAAGTCGGTTTTTCTCAAACTTCACATCTTTCAAGCCAACAACTAAATCATGTTTGAAAAGCTTTTGAGTTGAATCATTCCTACATGAGCTAGCCTTCTATGCCAAAGCCAACCCAAGGAGGTGTTTGCCATCAAACAAGTTTTTAAGCATGAATCATTTGAAGTGAAATCTACCAAATAAAGGTTTCCAAATCTAAATCCTTTAAAAATTAAAGAGTTATCATTTTCATTTGAAATTGTAACACCTTCTTTAGAGAAGGAACAAATTAGTCCTAGATCACATATTTGAGCTACGGATAACAAGTTAAAGTTTAGTGATTCTACTAGAGATACATTTGAAATGGAAAGGTCATTTGAGATAGCAATTTTACCCAATCCAATTACCTTTCCTTTGCTATTGTCACCAAATGTGATTTTGTCCATTCCTTTCCCATTCTCGAATGTGGTGAACATTTTTCTATCACGGTCATGTGTTGAGTGCAACCACTATCAAGCACTCAATGTTTTCCACCGGTCTTGTAGTTCACCTACAAAACAAGAATCAAGTTCTTTTAGGTACCCAAATTTGTTTGGGTCCTTGGAGGTTAGTGACCAAGGTTTTAGGCACCCAAATAGCATTCTTTTAGCGCCTAAAATTGAAGTGCCAATAAAATGAGCAAGTATTTTACCATCCTTAGTCTTTCTAAGCATATAGCATGAATCATATATACCAAAAGATGCAATTTTACCTTTAGGACAATTTTGTTGCACATGTCCTATTTCCAGCACTTATAGCAATACTTACCATTTTCCCTCACATACCTTGTGGGTTTATTTGCTGGCTTCTTACCTTTCTTAGGCACATACCGAGACCTTCCTTGTTGAATGAGCACCTTTGCTCACTCAAAAGCTTGTCTAAGGTGGCCTTACCCTTAAAGCATCTTTCCAAGCTTTTGCTTAGTTTATTGACTTGTTCTTTTAATTCATGGTTCTCAACAATAAGTAAAGGATCACAAGTATTTGCTAAACTAGTAATTGAATCATCACTAGAGCAACATGGCATGGCAAGTAAATCATCACATGAAGTAGAAATGCTAGACATGGATTTTTCATTTAAAGCAATATCTACTTTAGACATCTCATTCATTAAATCACAAGTAATTCCAATATGTGAATGAGATTTTCAATATTCTTTAAGATGAGAGAATCATGAGCTTTCTTTAGCTCCTCAAAAGAGTCTTTTAGAGAGATATTCTTTCTTCAAGACTTTAAATTTTGATTTCTCTTTTCCATTAAATTCATTTAATTCATCAAGCATATCCAATAATTCTTCATAAGTTGGTTCATCACTATCAATGGATTTTACCTTATCTCCTTTTGCCATGAGGCATGTAGGAGTGGAGAATAGTGAAGGAGTTTCTTTGATAGCAATGCCAACTAGTCCCTTCTTCTTGGGAGACTCATCCTCATCTGAGTCTGAGTCGCTTGATTCATCATTTGAATCCCACTCTCCAATGTGAGCTTCATTCTTGCCATCCTTGTGAAGCTTCTTGAAAAGCTTCTTCTTGCCATTATATTCTTTCTTCTTGAATGACTTGTCCTTGTCATCCTTCTTTATGGGCAACGAGATGAGATGTGCCCTTTTCATCACAATTATAGCATCGAATGTTGCTATAACTCTTCTTGTCACTTGAATATTGTCCCTTCTTGTATTTGTCAAAGTTGTAGCTTCTATTGGGCGTCTCTTCATGAACTTCTTCATTTTTCTTACAAGGAGTGCATACTCCTCATCGGAATCTTCTCCTTCATCCTCATCATCACTTGATTCCGCTTTGGCCTTGAAAGCGGTAATTTTCTTCTTTGAGGAGGATGTCTCCACGAGCTCTTCTTTGTCCTTCTTGAACAACTCATTTGTGATGAGATTGCCCAAAAGGCCGTTGGTGTCATCCTTGGCAATTCGGGAGAGTTGATGAAGAGCGTCACCAAGGTTTCATATTTGTCAGGAAGAGCCCTAAGCATCTTGCGCACAATATCAACATCGGAAAGGTTAGTCCCAAGGCCTTTGAGCTCATTCACAATGTTGTTGAGTCTTGAATACATCTCATTGATGTTTTCATGAGGCAACATTATGAATGTCTCATATTTAATCCGAAGCCTATGCAATTTGGCTTCTTTGACCGTGGATGTACCCTCATGGATTTCGAGAGAGTTGTCCAAATAGCATGAGCGGTTTCCAAATTGCTCACTCTATTGAACTCATCCGCGTTCAAAGCGCCAAAGAGAGCATTCATAGCTTGGGCATCTAAATGAGAGTTACGCGTGTCTTGATCCGTGGGTTCAAGTGGATTAAGAGGCATAGTGTAACCATCATTTACGATTTTCCAAATGCTTGGACTCATGGCCTTTAAAAGATTGACATTCTAATTTTCCAATAAGCATAATTTGTGCCATCAAAGAGTGGAGCCCTTCCTAAAGCCATTCCCTCACTAGCCATCCTTGCTCTCCTAGGCGGTTAAGTCCAACAACGGAGAGACCAAGCTCTGATACCACTTGTAGGATCAAGGATAACCGACTAGAGGGGGGTGAATAGGAGGTTTTTAAAGTTTTTAACAAATTAACAATTTATCCAAATCAATGACTTAGTCTAAACAAGTTATGCTCCTAGCTAGGCAATTTAATTACAATAAGCAAGCTAGAAATATAAGTGCGGAATTGTAAAGACAAGAAATAACCACAAGACACAATGATGTTTTTCCGTGGTATCGAAGACTTGCGGTCTTCACTAGTCCACGTTGAGGAAGCTTGATCACCCAAGCGGCTCCACAATTAAGCCTTCCTCGATCACTTGGGTTGTTCTTCCTCCGCTCGGAGATGGTGAACACCAACCACTCACAATCTTGCTCGGGTCTTCTCACAAGCTTCACTTGAGAAGATCACCGTGCTTCACCGCTAAGCCGTCTAGGAGTGCGGCAACACCCCAAGAGAATAGATCAACGATCCTCGCTGACTTTACTCAAGTGCCAATGAATCAACTAAAGATGAATGCACTTGATCTCCTCTCAATGAATGCAAGAGTAAATTGGGAGTAGAATTGAATGCACAATGCTCACAAGGGTTGAGATATCTTTAATGCCTTGTGTAACATGTCCCTTGTGCGATTGGGGAGGTATTTATAGCCTCCACCAAACAATTCTAGCCGTTGGGAAGAAGTTCGAAATTTCAAAGACATATCGGAACAACCGCGTGTTAGCATCGGTACAACCGCGCTACGCTCAATCGCACGAAGAACGGCTATGTTACACGCATTAAATGCATCGATATAGCCGTTGGATTTAGTTGCGGTTCATCCGCAGCAAACACCGGATCGTCCGATTTCAGTTTTCTAAACCGAGATTTTGCATACGTTTCGAATTTTACAACCGCCAAATACATTTGAACATCCGTATTGCGGTTCATCCGATTATCGTCGCGATACTGTACCGATTCTCAAACGAGGTTTTCAAAGGAGATTACACTCGATCGTTATTTTGCAATCATTGAAATATCATCGAACAACCGGGATGCGGTTCATCCGATTATCTGCGATGTACATGTACCGATTCTCAAAAGCGGTTTTCAAAGGAGATTACACTCGATCGTTATTTTGCAATCACTGAAATATCATCGAACAACCGCTTCGGTACAACCACGCTAAGCCTTGGTTCATCCGATTCGAATTAAAGCATCAATTCATTCTAACTTAAATTCAAGTCCAATTTTAAATGCATGCATGATCCTAAGTTGATCCATATGGCACAAGAATAAGCTATCAAGCTACTAGTCGTGATCCCCCTTAATAGTACGGCATTTATCCTATAATCCGGTCTACCAACCAATTCTCCTTAGACCGGTAAAATAGAAAAGGATCCTAAACTATTTGTACCTTGACTTTAAGCCTTGTTGATCTTCACATTTTCCTTTAGCATGCATCCTTGCTTCATCATGTTCATCAAATGGAATTAACCTTGCACATTCTTAGTAAACTTGTTAATCCCATATTCACATATTATCATTAATTACCAAAACCATTTTTAGGGGCCTAGATGCTTTCACATGCCTCGTGGAACGGTGGACTACCCAGGTTTCTCTACGCAGATGGCTACGCTGCTGGTAAACGTTGTACCGCTGGTTGTAAGCCCCCCCAAACAACTGGGATCTTCCCACCCCCTGGTGTTTCTCCGAGTAAGATGAGGACACTCGACGCCGATCTGTTGTACACCCACGTATGTGTGTTTTACTGGCCTTTGCCCGCTATTTTTACTACCAGTATGTCGTCCATTTAATGTGTTTTGCACTCTTTGATATTTAATGTCCTATCTAGAGTCATTTACTTGTTTTCTGTTGTATATTACTATGTTTTGCTGATGTCAGGACGAGGATGCCCCCGACCATATGGTGCCCCAGGTTTGCATGAAGTTTGATAATGAGGGTGACGATTACCAGTTCTACTATCGGCACACGCGACATGCTGATTTTGGCGTCAGAAAGAGCAGGAGCAGGAAAACGATCAAAAAGTTTTGCTGCACTCTGGAGGGTAAACATGACTTCTACATGCCGAAGAAAGAGCATGAACGTAGCAAGACCTCCAAGAGGATTGGGTGCAGGGCGTTCATGTAGCTACATAAGAGCTTGAAAAATGGCTCCGTATGAATCAAGCGGGTTGTGTTGGAGCACAACCATCCATTAGCTAGGACGTCGTCCTTGGTCGCCTTCATGCAGTCGCACAAGAACTTTGATCCCTCGTTGATAGAGCTCATCGACATCATGCAGGACGACAGAGTCCCTCACAACGCTATGATGAATGTTTTGTTAGAGCTGCACGGGGGGCAGCATAACATACCATTCATCACGCGTGACCTAGAAAATAGATTTTTATTGTGTCCCATCATTGTCTTTGCTTGTGTGATCGTGATGAATTACCGTCCTTTCCTTACTCGTGTTATTACTGCTGCGATCGTTTCGACTTACTATTTCCCATATTCTCATTTTTTTTTACTGTCGTGTTGTACTGACTAAACCCAGGAAAGCTGCAAATACGTGCGCTGACCATGCCGACGATGTGAACAAGTTGGCGGCTTTCTTCAAGGAGTGTCGTTCGTAGAATGACAAGTTATACTACGACATACAAGTGGATGATGACGGGGTTGTGAAAAACGTCTTCTGGAGCCACGTGAGCTACGCCTGGAATACACTGACTTTGGAGACATCATCATGTTCGACACAATCTATAGAACGAACCAGTACGAGATGCATCTAGCTATGTTTGTTGGCGCCAACCACCATTTACAAAACACCATGTTCGGGGTTGCACTACTCCGTGATGAAAAGGCAACATTCTTTGAGTGGTTGTTCATAAACTTGCATGGATGGCAAAGACCCCATCTGCATGCTAACCAGTGATTCTCATACAGTTCAAACGTAATTACTGCATATGACGATCCAGTTTATTGTCTATCGTATGTGTGCTTTACCGTGTTCTTTATATCTGGTTCGAAATGTATTGTCAATGTTAGTAAAAAAAAATTGTGTCCTATGCCTGAGTTTGACTATCTGGTGTGTTTTATTATACTGTAGATCAGGACCCGACCATGCAATTGCCATCCCCCCCCCACACAGAGCACCGGCTGTGCAAGTGGCACGTGCTGAAGAAGTACAAGCAGAACCTTAACAAGCTATACTCATAGCACGATGGGCAGAAGGAGTGTTTGGTTTCCATCATAAACCATCTGCTTACTCCTAGAGAGTTCAAGAATGCGTGGGAGAATCTGGTGAGAGAGTACCGCCTCGAGCAGAGCCAGGCTATTGCTAGCCTCTATGACCTTCACGAAAGATGGATCTCTACTTACTTAGAGGACGTGTACTGCGGTAGGATGACATTCATGTAGAGAAGCAAGAGTATGAACAAGATGGTAAAGCAAAACTTCGTGGAACCAATTCGCATGAAAGATGCACCGTGTGCTGCAGAAGAGGAAGCACTCTGAGGCTCAAGAAACACATTGTTCCACAGCACGTGCATAAAAAAGGTTTATTGTGTCTTACATACTCATTTACTTCAATTTCTTCCATGATTTACTGTTATCTATCTTATTTTACTGCGTCTCTCACCCCTCTTTCTTTTTATCGCAATCCATGTATGTCATTACTTCTTGTCCTTTATGTACCTCTTTCATGACATATACTGTCTTGCGTGCTATCAGAGCCAACCGGTGAGAGCCACTCTGTTCCTGTTCGAGGAGCAGCTGAGCAGGGGTGTACACCCTTGCGGTGTTCAAAGAGTACAAGGAGACCTACTTCTCTACTACAGTCTTCCGCATAAGGGCGGACACAACTCGAGATGGCATATTCCCCGTGTATCATGGGAAACAGTCTATGATGTTCGTGTGGTCACAACACGATTTCAAGGTGGTGGCCGAAGAGGAAACGGGTACATACAGTTGTGAATGCAAACGTTGGGATCACACAGGTACTTTTACTGTCTCTCGACTAGTAGATATTGTTCAATTTATTATACTTTTACTGTCCAATGTGTATAGTCAGTTTACTGTTGTCGATGCATATTTACTGCTAATCCATCTTCAGTTTACCGCCAGTAGGGTTGTTCTGTGCGCACCTGGTGTGGGCGTTCACCCAATTGCAGGTCGAGATTATCCCCAGCTGCTACGTGCTTCGTAGGAATGCTAGGGTGGATGTGTCGTACAACAAACACGACCTTATGCATGTCAGACCCGATGGAACGACTGAGATGTATCGGCACACCACCTTACTGACGGAAGCTATAGGTGTAGTGAGGTTAGGGTGAAGATCGAGTCTTGCGTCTGATAGAGCCATGGAGGTCCTCAAGGCGCTTCGCATGCAACTTGATACCGTACCCAACAACATTGGCCCAGTGGCTGATGAGACCGCTGAGCCCGATGAAGCGGACGACAATACGATCAACCCATTAGCACCTCCTCTATCATAGACCAAACGAGCTGATGATGAACCAGAGCAAAGTTCTACATCGGTGGGGAAGAAGATGACGAGGGTGTGCAGCATATACGGCCTAAAAGCCGGTCACAACAGTGCTACTTGCCGAACCCTACCCCAAAACAGAGGGTGAGGGGCAGGAGTGGTGGTGGCAATGGTATAGGGAGGGGGAGAGAGAGAGAGAGAGGAAGGTCAGGTACATGTTGTCAATTGATTCATGGGGATGGAACAGAAGATGACAACACAAACGACCGTCTTCCCACAGGGTCGCATGACAGCGATATGTGCTTAATAGATGTGTTCCTTACTTACATTTCTGTAAACTGTTTACTGCATTGTCGTATGTGTGTTATTGTGGTACGTTTGCTAACTGGAAAACAAAACTCGCTATTCGGCTCGCCTTGCATGTTCTACTGTATACTCGAACTCTCTTACTGCAAATATCACGTAGTATTACTGCTTATTTTTTTATTGTGTTGACCATAATCTATTATTGTCTTCTATATATTGGTTTCTGCTTTTTTTTTTTACTAAAAGAACGCAACGATCAATTGGTCATCTTCGTTCTACTGACATGTGGTGGTTGTTTTACTATATGACACAAATAATATTGCTGATGTATATTTTTTATATCGAATTACTGCATGTGTAAAAAAAAGACTTTACTTTTAAACCATACACACTGTCGCTCCGTCTCCTCGATGCGTCTCTTCGTCTCCTCCTCCTAACAACTTATAAATATAACGTATCATCAGCTTGCAAAGCGTTGCATATGCGAGACACCCTAAAAAAGCCTTCACCCGCAGTAAAACTCAAAGAAAAAGCATAGCACAAGATCAAAAAAGAACAAAAATGACTCCAAGCTCTTCTTCCGCTCCACTACAAACTATAGTTTTAAACTACCTAGCACTCATATACGACCCAGCTCTCTTGGCGGAGCCTGGTCGAGGTTGTGGACTATGATTATGTCCGCAACCTCCTCCATGCTCCACCGTCATGTCTACCGGAGAGGGTGGCTGCAATCATCCGCACACTGCGTCTTCTGCTAAGCCGGGCCAATGTACTTTTGTCTGACGTCTAGCAAACCAACCTTGTCTTGGATATCGTTCTCACAAACTACGTGGATCGAGTCAAAGCATCCATCCAAAGGATCAAAGACTACATCGGTCGGCAAGACTAAACGATCGACGACGCCGAGACCATGGAAGATGCGAACATCCTCATCTGGAAAATCGTCGACAGGCTTCCTTCACTCAATCGGCGCCAAGCTTGGCTCGCCACCGCGAAGGAGCTGGTGGAGACGTATCTCCACATATTCCCTGATCCAGCCCCTAGCGAACTCCACAAGCAGGCTTACAAATGACTGAGGGCTGCATTATGGTCCTACCTTGGCCACTAG
This sequence comes from Hsuehochloa calcarea, assembly GCA_036346395.1. Classification (NCBI taxonomy): domain Eukaryota; kingdom Viridiplantae; phylum Streptophyta; class Magnoliopsida; order Poales; family Poaceae; genus Hsuehochloa; species Hsuehochloa calcarea. The sequence goes on from CM070597.1 coordinate 53,525,325, forward strand.
GGCCTCCTTTCTTTGCCCTTTCTTCCCTTCTTTTGTTATTATCAGGCAATGTAAACAAGAAAAATGCAACCAGGCATGCTATTTTGGCCGAATAATATTTAAGAATTTTTATCTCATGTTCTTTACTTTTATGTGCATATAACATTACTGCAATGTTTTTTTTTTGGTTTACTACCGGAACACACAAAAAAAAGGATACAGTAAAAATGAAAACGCGACAAAAATACAGATTTACTACTTTATAATGATTGTTTACCTCTTCCTGCATGTTCTTTTACTATCACACTACCTTTTCGCTATACTGTCCGATGAACATTTACTACAAAAAAATATATTATATGATAGCTCTTTAGTGTAAAATGCGAGCGCATGATAGCTCTTTAGTGTAAAATGCGAGCGCATGATAGCACTTTACTGTAAAATGCGAGCGCAATTATTGAGCTTCTATTTTGTTCGTAATTACTACATATGTGTCATGTTTTACTACATTGTGGTCTTACATTTTATTGTACTACCTTCACACTCCTTTGTTGTCTTACCATTGTGTTTTTACTATCAAATACAAACGTGCTTGAATAAAAATTGCATGCCACACAAAAGGTAGTAAAAACAGATAATAACTTTATTGTCTTATCCGTTTTGTTTTACTATCAAAAAACGAGCTAAAAAATCGCACGCCGCGAAAAGTCAGTAAACTGATTCACGAATTATTGTCACGTCTCGTGTTATTCACCATCAAAATCGAATCACGTGCACGATGCGGGCGTTTCTGGACCGTCAACCGTAGTTGGTGGGCCGTCATATGCTGGTTGTGCGCTCGCGCGGTGGACTACCTATGCGTAGAATAAATATTCTACGCGCTATATATATATATATATATATATATATATATATATATATATATATATATATATATGGGGACATATCTAGTGCTAATGGGTAATTCAGTGCTAAGGTGCTAATACCAATCTTGACCGTCGGATCTGAATTGAACAACTAAGATTAATGCGGGCTCCCACCTCTAAACCATTTAATCACTTTGCATGCTCCCACCTTCAATGCATATTCATTAATGTGTCTTCATTAAACACTATGCATGCTCCCATATCCAACGGTTAATATCCAGATCCAACGGTCAAGATTTTTATTAACACTTTAGCACTGAATTACCCATTAGCACTAGATACGTTCCTATATATATATATATATATATATATATATATGATTAATACTTTCTACTCCCAGGTGTAGTTACTCCCACTTTGATATACCACCTAAAAGAACTTGACATACTCCTTTATCACTTTGAGTATACTCATATACTAATTATAACATAATCCAATGCGAACCACACGAAAAATTTGTAAGAGAGTCCATAGTTTTTAGCATATTTTCTAAATACATTCATATTCGCACTAAAAATGAGTATGTCTAAAAAAATTATACATACCACCCCTGAAAAGGTATGAATACCACCTAGGTGGTCTTATATACTCGTATACTACACATACATAATCTCGGTTGCGTAAAATACTCTCTACGTTGTGAGATACGAAATAAGGAGTAACTACTCCCGGGAGTAGAAAAAAGGCTTCATATATATATGTATATGTATATGTATATATATATATATATATGTATATGTATATGTATATATATATATATGTATATGTATATATATATGGTACTCCTGGGAGTATATACTCCCACTTGGTCATATACCACTTAAATCATATGATAATACATTTTTATTAATTTGAGCGTACTCCAATAATGATTATAAGATACCCTAAAATGAGTTCCACGGCAAAATTTGTGTATATACTTCTTTTTATATATGAAAAAGGGTATATAGAAGAAGAAAAAAAAAATAAAGTGCTCCAATGGATATTTTTTTCAATCAAGTACCATTGGAGTATCTTATAGTTGGTATTTAAGTATACTGAAAGTCATAAAGAAGTATAATATATTCATTTAAGTAATATATTAGAAGTGAGAGTAAATACTTCAAGGAGTAAGAAACAAACATATATGTGTGTATATGTATATATATACTAGAAACCCTCCAACGCCTTGGCACGCGCAGAAGGAATCGAACAGCCTAAGCACGCAGAGTGGCAGAAAGATATTTTGAGAGCAACTGGACAAGCAGTAAAGCATACAAGAGAGTATTCAGCCTAAAGAATTAAGCACGTTTTTTTTCCTAGACTTCCAGATAAAACAAACTATACTGAGCTTTTAATTCCATCATCCATGTGGAACTAAACAGTATTACTACAAATAGAATACGACACAAATTTGGTATGTTAAGAAAAACTATTTCCACATCGTTCCTATGTTAAGTCGTTGAAATCTATGTTTGCAGCTAAGTACAAAATTACTCAGGATTATCTAACAAAAAATTATCATTTGCAGGAACCAGTCTTGCCCTCTGATAATGCTAAACAACACGCAATTGAAAAGAGTTCATGCTATGGAAATTGATTCCTCGGCATCAGATCCTGCAGATTGAAAAGGACAATACTTTAATTACCAACATGATACATTGAGTTTAGGTTGCATTTTTTCCTGTTGCTACATTAAGTAAACATGTAAGCGATAAATCAAAAAAAAAAGTTCTAATCTCTATCAAAATATATTTGTATGAATATAGCATAAGCAATTGTACACAGTCCAAATACAAGTAATGATGCAGCGTAGTCGATGAAATCTATGTTTGCAGCTCAATGCAAAATTACCGGGGATTATCTAACAAAACAATATCATCTGCAGGGACCAGTCATGCTATCTGATAATGCTAAACAACACGCATTGGAAAAGAGTTCATGCTATGGAAAATTACAATCTTTTGCATTGAATATCCTGTAGAAGTAGTGGTAGTTCATATAAATAATTTTCGATAGCCATTAATTCAATCAATGCATATTGTGGTAAGGTAGCTTACGTTAAGGACTTTCCACGAAATACAAATGGTGGAGCAATGGCAGCTATTATGCAGAAGCCAATGTGGAGCTACACTAAAACAAAGACACCCAAAGTAATTCAATCAGGTTCATAACACAAGTAGCATTTCAATATCAGGAATGCAGAAACCACAAATGGGTCGAGAGTTCAAGACCTTACCAGGTAACAAAGGAAAAACCATCCAAAGCTGAACGTGCTGTCAGTTCTGTTCCACAGGTTGATAGAATATTAAAAATGAAGTCAATATTAGTAAAGATACAATTGAGGGATCTGCATGGCAGTTAAAGTTAAACATCATCTGGTTGAATCTGTAATTCCCTACTTTACAGGTTCTATCTGACCAGATTATCACAAACATTATGCTGTTGTTTATTAGAAATGCTATGCATGTTAAGCTGATATCAAGTGGAATTCACAAATTAGAAGACACAAACTGGTGTAAATTTTCTGTGTTGATAGCAGGAAGCATAACTATTAGATGCATAACTCATAGCACAGTACAGAGGCCTGTACCACACTAAGTATGACAAAGGAATTCAAAGCATACCATAGATAGCAGCCAGGAAAAAAAAGCCTTGAGTCTGCAAGCATAACAAAATCCAAAGGTTAAGTGGCCTGCTGCATTAAAGGACATGGTAGTGCAATAAAATTTATCACTCAATATTAGTAAACATACAGTTGAGGGATCTACAGTGCAGTTAAAGTTAAACATCATCTGGTTGAATTTATAATTCCCTACTTTACAGCTTCTATCTGGCCAAATTATCAAAAACATTATGCTGTTGTTTATTAGAAATGCTATGCATCTTAAGCTAATAGCAAGTGGAATTCACAAATTAGAAGACACAAACTTGTGTAAATTTTCTATGTTGATAGTAGGAAGCATAACTATTAGATGCATACCTCATAGCACGGTATAGAGGCCTATACCACATCAAGTATGACAAAGGAATTGAAAGCATACCATAGATAGTAGCTAGGGAAAAAAGCCTAGAGTCTGCAAGCATAACAAAATTCAAAGGTTGAGTGGCCTGCTGCATCAAAGGACATAGTAGTGCAATAAAATTTAGCACTTATTGGTAACTAACTACAACTAAAATACATCCCATACAATGATACAACAACGTGTGTAGGACCTGCAGGTGCATGGGAAACCAGCATACATGAAGTGAAATAAAAACTCGCTAGAAAGAAAGAGACAAAGCACAATGCGGATGGAGAAAAGGCACGGACAATACGGCAAGGAGCAAGGAGCCTTGCAGTTGCTAGCCGTGTTGTCATGGGCTTCCAGATAGCCGAAACTATACGGGCCGCCTGTGCGTAACGGCGGGCCTAAAGATATCCAGTTTCGGCTGAATTGGGCCATTTAGTCTGCCCGCAAGTAGCAGGCCGTTGCCAAGGCAGGGCTAGCTTGTCGTTGGCGAGGAGAGGGGGGATAAGCGAGGTTGAACCAGGCAGCAACAAGAGGAGGATGCTGCTTCTGCGGGCCGCCAGGGTGTCGGCGGCGGCCGTCGCCGTCAGGAGGAATCACACCCGACTCACCGCCATCGCCGGCTTCTCCTCCTCGTCGTCATCATCGGGTGGGAGGAGGAGAAATGGCCAGCGGCGGGGCGAGGCCAAGGCCAAGCCCCAGCCCCAACCCCGGCACGGTGAGATCCCGAGCAAGAAGAAGCCCAGCGCGAGGTCGGCCGAGGACAAGAAGGATCGCGTTGTGGAGGCACAAGGGTCTCAGAGGCAGGAGAGTGAGGCGAGGAAGAAGCAGCAGCAGGAGAAGCCGAAGCGGGTGGTGCGATGGAAGTGCGCGAGCGGGTGCGGCGCGTGCTGCAAGCTGGACAAGGGCCCCGACTTCCCCACCCCCGAGGAGATCTTCGCTGACCACCCCGACCACCTCCAGGTAGCGATAGCGGCGTCATTTGGCAATAATCAACAAAGGAATCAGTTCTTGTTCATATATTCAAAACTTAGGTAATACAACCTAGCATTTTTTACTGTAAAAAATGCGAGCAACGGAACGATGCTCACGGCCTCGCAATACTGTTACGCGTAAATCAAGCAACCGATGTTCATGATGATTCATGCCTGCAGCTGTACAAGAGCATGATTGGCTCTGATGGATGGTGCACCAACTATGACAAGTCCACCCGCACCTGCAACATCTACCAAGGTAGTCGCAAACTCTGGAATCCTCTTTTATTCTCTGCGCAATGCACATTTAACTTGACGCCATTCTGGCTGGTTTGTGGCGATTGTAGACCGGCCATTCTTCTGCAGGGTGGAACCGAATGTTTTCGATGAGTTCTTTGGTGTGCCACGCAGCAGATTCGACAGGGAAGCTTGCAGGTTTGCTCTCCTATCATGGTCCATGCATCTGCAGGTTAGTTCTTGAAGGAGGTGATTTGATTTGTTTGCCTATTGTTTCCAGTGCTTGTGTGGATAACATCAAGATGGTGTATGGTGAGGACTCTGCGGAGCTCAGTAACTTCAAGCGTGTCATAAGGGAGGAAAGTAATAAGCAGGAATCAAGCAAGAACCAAGATAAATTGTTGGACACCTAGCTCCTGGTAAGGATTTGCAATATTTTCTCCCAAGTATTTGCCATTGCATCTGTATGTCAGATTCTGCTTAATTATGTCACTTGTACCACTACTCTCTGAAGTCTCTACCATTGCTAACTCTGCCAAAGTGCCAACGAAATCCAATTAGCTCTACCCGTTTGTCAGTCTGACAAAATCTCTGTCTGAAACATGAGCAGCCGGTAAGGTGTAATCACGTCCTTTAAAGTGATTGTTGCTACGAACTTAACATGGAATAGTCGATCTTTTGCTAATCAGAAAGTTGCAGCAGAACACAGAGTTGCAATCCCTTTATAGATTATTTTGCAAAAAAACGTCACTGAAGTTTACTTCAAAGAATAAATTGAAGGTAGATTTTCTTACTGATTTGTGGGGCGGCCTGATTTCTGAAGTATGTGTAATTGGAAAACCTTAGCGAAGTTGGCCTGATCTGGCACCATTTTTGCGGCCAAGCTGGGCTTAGCATTGTAGGCACAGTAGCAAATTGGGTCCAGCACAACCTAGCTCAAAAAAGGCATGTCCTCCTGGTTGGTGTATCCTGCAATGACCTGGTATGGCTGGCCTGACTAGGTGTTCAGGTCTATGCCAGGCCCGATAAGATCAACCTGAAAGAAATGGGCATTTCAGGTAGCCTGGCCTGGCACAGCAAGTACCCAGACATAGCAATTGGGTAGATGATTCCTTTCAAGACATTAGTACTTAAATGAGCTGCCTCAGTCATCAATATTAAATTTTCATTGGTTTTCGCCTCTCGTGAACATTACTCTTCTAGTAGTGGTATATACAGCATGATGATGTAGATAGTTTTTTTTTTTTTTGGATTTATTACTTGTATGCCCCTAGCCCCCTAGAGTTCATAAAACTGAAAATTTGTGTGTGTCAGGGGCCAGTGGCTCACGTCCTTGTTAACTTGAACATAGCCTTGAAGATAATTTTGCAGACTCCACATCATGTTTAGCCTTTTCATGGCATCTTTGCTGATGTATATAGGTTTTTGTTTTGAGGTAAAACTGAGAGAAGCTAACTATGTTCTTATGTAAAGGTCCGTAGATTTATGGTACCTAATTTATTGCGTGATACGCGCTTGAGCTGGTGCTATGTAGGGGTGAAAACAGATCGGATACGGACGGATAATGGCTTTGCCATATTTGTTTTCATATTTTTTTCCGGATCCGGATACGAATACGGATACGAATAATATCGAATACAAATACGGAGCGAATACGAATTGAGACGAATACGGACGCGGATATTTTTAAGAACATAAAAACCCCTTAAATTGTATGCCAGAAATTAACGAAAACATATAACTAGTTTATTTGATGCAAACATTCATGAATTGTTCATATTTTCAACAACCACATATAACAATGGCACTAGCAAGTTGCATTAACTAGTTCATCACAAACATAACACTTAATTTATCATATTTAGCTCGTAGGTCATAACTCACAAAGTCACAAGTCATCACACATTCACACTTAGCTCATCATATACATAAAACTTAGTTCACACTAACATTGATCAGGCTAGATGGTTAATCTATACACAAATGATTGTAACATCCAAAAATAAAATTAATAAAGTTATTATTTTATTGGATTTTCTGAGATTTAAAAGAGTTTTCTTGGTTAAAAAGAAAATAAAATAAAATAAAGTTAAATATTTAATTTCCTAGTTTTCAATGCCAAAAATAAATTTTATTGCGATTTCTGGGATTTTATTGGATTTAAAGTGAAAATGAAAATAATAATAATTTCTTGACTTTTCTGGATTTTAAAAAGGGTTTTCCTATTTTTCAGGAATTAAAAATAATTTATGTGCAAAAATAAAAACCAACTTTAACTTGGAATTAATTTTATTAAGTTCAAAATAATTCAAGGAATTTTTGTGATTTTTTCTAGAATTTTTAAACTCTATTTGCTATTTTCTAAAAGGCTATTTGATTTGTTGTATTTTCTGAAATTCAAAAATGAATTAAAATATCAACTCTCTTTTGGACCAAAATCCTTTTCTTTTGGGCCGAAATCCAGATATCCGGACTTGGTCTTATCTGGATAATCTGTATCAGTATCCGTATCCGCCAGATAGCATGCCTACCGTATTCGTTTCCGTTTCCGACAAAAAAAATCCGAATCCGTTTCCGATCCGAAAATTATCCGAGAAAAATCCGATCCGAGACAATCCGAATCCGTTTTCGTCCGGATCGGTCGGAAACTATCCGATCTGTTTTCATCCTTAGTGCTATGGCAATTCTGACCAATGAATGTATACTCCAGTTCAGAAGGCTGTACAAGATACTTCAGTTTAGAAGCCTATTCGGTTCAGAGTTGGTGGTATTCTCTATTTAATGAGAAAAGGTTTGCCACAGGACAGCAACGTGGGCTGGTTCGGTGTGAATCTGTCAGCCAATTCTGATGATACCTGTGGATATCGTGAGGATATGTGCACGATCTCAGGATGATGAGTCAATTGGCAATGGCATTGTTGGTTTGCAAAATCTCGCGTTTTCGGGGTTTGCTTCTTCTTTGTCGGACCACAAAGCGGATCGGACCGGTGAGATGGTGATCGGACCGCTTGTGGAATGATCGGACCGGCAATGGTGGCGATCGGACGGCCGACCTAACTTTGGATTTTGAGCTAATCCAAAAATAGGTTGTGTAGGCGGTGAGGAGTCTCCGGATGTGGTCCCATCATTTTGGAGCTCAGTCAAAAGTTCTATTGAGTTGAAAATTCGAAGGTTTGGATTTTCAAGCTAGATTTTTAAGTCTTTTGACCGGTCCGACCGCCGTTGTGGGAGCGGTCCGCCGGCCGATATCGGTCGGACCAGGCCTTGTGAGGCTGATCGGGCCGTGATGACTGGAGGTGTGCCAAGTTCGCATTGATGCATGTTGATTGTGTTTAATGTTTAGTTATCAATGCTTTATTGTTGCATATTGCATTGTGGAACTAACGTGGGTCAAGTTGTGAAGAACTTGTTCCCGGAAACGGTTTGTTTGTCTATCGCTGTGCAGTTGGCTTGCAGGTCAACGACGTCAACGGTGAGTGGATCGGGACTACGCTTGGAGAGCCGAGGTCCAGAACGATCGTGGATACCGGGTGAGGTCGTGTGACTCAAGCATGGTGCAGGATGGGCAAGATGGATCGAACGGGTGGTTCGGTGCAGCTGGTTGGATCAGGCGGTGCGGATATCGATGCGAGTCTCTGGGAGGTTCCGATGGGATTCGGACAAGAGAGGCTTGGCGTCGATGAGAACCGCTGATCAACCTACACGTGGTGAAGCAGGCGATTGCTTCAACAGATTTGAGTGTATGGGTCCCATGTGTGAGTGGGCCCCAAATGTGACTCTAGTCCTCTCTAGTATAAATAGGAAAGGGGGAGAAGGAAAATCCTTGAGGCATTCATTTGGTTTCTTCCCTTGCTTTTCTAGGGTTAGGGTTTGGAGAGGAAGAGAGGGAGAGATTGTATGCTCCTTAGGTGAGCTCTTGTCCTCCTAGTTGGAGTGGCTTTGTAAGCATCTTGTGAGATCAATCAATCTTGTGATGCTTGCTTGAGAGATCATTTGTCTCCTCTTCGTGTTCTTCTCTCATTTGAATGAATTTGGTGCTTCCTTGATTCAAGGGTTTATGCTTGGTCTCTTGACCCATTTTGTCTTGCTTTGATGTGTGGGAATACTCCTAGAATCATCTAGACCATCAATCCTCACAAGCAAGTCTTGAATCAAAGTTTTTCATATTTCTAGGGTTTGTGCACTTCTTGATTAAATCCTTGAGAGATCGATTCTGCGAAGTGGATCTGAAGGATCGTCGCTAGAAATAGGTCTCTAATATCACTAGGGAGGTGTGCTCGAAATTTGGTCAAGTTTTATTGGTTGAATCAAAAGTTGGATCAAATTTTGTTTTGGATTTGGGGGTGGATTTTCAGTACTGGACTGAACCGGTCTGACCGGTCTTGTAACGGCGGTCCGACCGCTCGTATATTCGCACCGTATCTGCCGGTCGAACCGTTGCCCACCGGTCCGACCTTGATTAGTTCTTGGTCCGATCATTGGTTGAACGTCGGTCCGACCGCCGTGGTAGCCGCCCGACCGCTTGTGCCCAGATCAACCCTTTGAGATTAAGTCTCCACACTTGTGTCGTGTGGTTGTCGGGGTTGTCGAATTCAAAGACAAGGTTTCATTGTGTGCTTACCGATCTTCTTAGCTTTCGTAGTGAAGGAGTAAAGTTCGTGTTGAATTTGTTTTAGGCGAGAAAGGTTTGAAAGCGCCTATTCACCCCCTCGATCGCCTTTTCGGTCCTACAAGTGGTATCGAGCCGGTTAGCTCTTTTCTATAGATCTTAACGGTCTTTGGAGCCATGGCGATCGGCGATATTCAATCGAGCCACATGTTTTTGATGGAGTTGATTTTGCATATTGGAAGGCCGAATGGAGGCCTACATCGAGGCTCAAGGGCACGCGATTTGGCTTAAGGTGAAAAACCCTTATGTCGTGCGGTAGATGACAATTTGATCACTCGGATGTGGAGAACAACAGCGAGGCTCGAATTTCTTGATTCAAGGCCTTAGTCGATCGGAGTTTGAGCGTGTTGCTCACTTGTCGTCGCTCATGAGATCTGGCGGACTCTTTGTGATTATCACGAGGGGTCCACTGCGATCAAGGAAGTGAGACAGAACCAGCTTAAGAAAGCATACTCCAAGATCGAACAAAGACCTGGTGAATCTTTAGATGAGCTGTGGGGGAGATTTTCTAAAATTCTTCATGATCTCCGTATTTGTTGATCTTGTCTTTTCGAGTCGAAAATGCACGCATGACTTTTGGGTGCTTTGGATGTGAAGGTCGGGAATGAAGATCAACGCCATAAATGATAACACTGTCATGAGTGAGCTTACCATGGATAAGCTTTACTCGAGGTTGAAGACGCATGAGATTGATTTTATCTCGCGTCTCCCCACGACAGAGCCAATGGCTTTAGTGATCGATCAATCTAAGGGTAGATATGCTGATTCCTTTAATGTTAGCTCATCTGGATTTTCTTTGTCTGCTTTGCATTCCTTGAGCGATGAGCAACTTGAGAGACTACCCGAGGATGACTTAGCCCTCCTATCCACAAAATTCACGAGAGCCTTCAATAATGTGAGGAGTAGGAGGAGAGGTGGACCTATCACATGCTTCGAGTGTGGTGAGCTCAACCACGTTCGCTCTAGATGCCCCAAGCTGAAGGGCAAGGAGGAGAAGGAGTCACAAAGGCATCCTCAAGCGAGGGATGCTAAGTCCAAGAAGACAAACTATCGCAAGTTTGTCAGCCGAGTCCTTGAAGCTCTAGAGGATGTGAGCATGGAAGATGTGGACTCGGAGTCGGAGGACGACAAGAGTGACTCCCGTGGTAAGAAGAAGGCACGTGATTTCACAGGCATGTGCTTTATGGCTAAGAACGACCACGGCGCCTACTCCTCCAACAAATGAGGATCCTTTGGTGATCCCGATGAGGTATGCCCTTCACTTCGACATGAAAAGGGCGTTAGTGCTTGCTGAACAAAAATTGCATAAGCAAGTTAAAGTGATCAAGAAACAGGATACTATGATTGATAATTTGAACCTAGAAGTGGTTAGGCTCAAATCCATTAATCCTGATGATTTCTGTGATTCATGCTCTAGCTTGCTTAATGAATTGTCAAGCTTGAATAATGCTCATTCCTCTGTTGAAGATCAATTGAAAATGCTCTTTCGAACTAGAATCTCTCAAGTCTAGTTCATTTGCATGAATGCCATTCCGCTTGATGTGATCGCTCTAGAAGCTACTCCATTAAATTGCTCAAGCGTGCTTTGCTAGAATTGAAGCTGGATAGCTCTTTAAAAGAATTGCAAAATTTGATGCTAGTCACACTTGTTCTCATTGTAAGAATAATCGAATTAAAATGCAAGAGATGACTGAAATGGTTGCTTATTCTAGAATTGCCTCTTGTGAAAATTGCCCTAAGCTTACAATTGAGATTGAAGCTTTAAACAAGACTCTTGAAGAGAAAGCTAAAATTGAAAGATCTATGTCTCTTCTTGCTTCCAAGAAAGTTATTGATTCTTCCTCTTGTATGTTGCATCTTTGAAATTGAAAATGCTATTGGTAAGATACAAGAGGCTTTTAGAGTCAAATTTAAGGAGCATTGAATAGGATTGGAGAGTCTGTTGTGTGTCTTGTGAGGCTCGAAAGTGGAAGTGGATCTTCTTAAGAGCAAACATGTTGAGGCAATCGATTCAAAAGTGCTCCAATTGTGGAGTTTTGGCAAAGAGAACGATTACCTCAAAATGACTCTTGAGAAGTTTTCCAGTGGGAAAAGAAACTCAACTTGATTCTAGACCAATCCAAGGTGAGTGTGAAAACAAAGTGGCCTAGGCTTTAAGTCCCTAGAGCTCTCCAAGAATCTCACACCAAAGATTGCTAGAATTGTGAAAAGTGGTTTGGTTGAGCAAGAATCTTCTTTGTCTTCAAAGGTGGTTCTTAAATCTGTAGATTCTGCTCAATCTCTTTCTAGCAAGAAAGGTGCTTCGTCTCACCAAGACGGACCCTCAAAAGGTCAAGTACCATTGCACTTCTGCAAGAAAGAGGGCCACACAGTTGAGTTTTGCTTAGGAGAGCAAAGATTGAGAGGAAAGAGAGGATGAGCGCTTTGAGATCCATTAGAGAGTCTCTTCTTGATGATAGTCTCTAGAGCGGGCAAACCTATTCAGCGTACCACATATAGGCCTAGGCGTGTAGAGAATCTTGTTGACTCTTTTGGTGGGTCCAGGCAGCAGTGTGGTTTAGGATATCGTGAGGATAGACCACGGGTAGCACCTAGACAGGGGAAGTATCGGTCTTTTGGTAGATCGTTTTGGAGAGGTCCAGGTGGTGCTTATGGGCATTCTTATGATTTTGTGCCTAATCATTTTCTCTTTGCTTCTTTTGTTGTTCCTGGCCTCATCCATCTCGATCTTGGACTCCTAGAACCTTTATCTCAAATCCCAAGATCGAGGCTTGGATGTTTTGAGGGAATTTGCTCTTTCTGTTTTCATTGTATCATAATGCATTTTTATTTCAAATGTCGTGCATTGCATAATAAAATTGTGGAGCCTTGAGTATTATCCTTGTATGGCTTGATTTCATACTCTATACCTTGTCATATCAAGTGATAGTCTCTTGGACTTCGTTTATGGCTCTTCGTGTTTTGGCTTAGCTTTTCCTTGCTAGCTTTATATCTGTGAGCAAATTGAATCGAATCATGTCTTGTTGGATCTTGTGACTAGTTTTGCTCTAGTGATCCTCTTATGATTCTTGCCATGTCCTACAAGCTGAATTGAGTCTTGAACTTATTTTGAGATGAAAAATGAGCTTTTTATCTTCTTAAGTCAAGCAAATGAAAAATGAGATTTTCTGTGAAAAAGCGATCTCACCAATCCTTTCTCATGAGACGGCTTGCCATTGCACTAGGCATGAACTCGGGGAGTTTTGGATGACCTAGACCACTCTTTTAAGCTTATCGCTTGAGATGGTCGCGCAAGGCTTGAGATCTAGCATGAAAAAAAAAAAAATTGCCCAAAAAGGGCTAAGTGCCTGAGCTTTGCTTCAAAAGAATTCTCCTAATGCTCAAAATGCCTCAATTCCTGTTTTGAGTCTCGTTTTGCTCATAGACATGGCTTGACTCATTTTTGGTTGCTTTTAGTGAATCTATGACATTGAGCAACCTTTCATGGTTTTAATTCTGTTAATCTCAGATTTCTGCTATCTTGGTTTTAGCTTTGCAGTACATGTTTTGCCATGATTGAATATAGCTTCTACTCTTTATATGACTTGGTATATGTCTTGTACTGTCTACATAGAGAATGGTCATGGCTCTTTTTTGCTTAATTTCAAATAAAGTCATTTCTTCATGCTCGTTCTTCTCTCATGCATCTTGATGAATTCATTGTCAAAGGGGGAGAAGGATTGAAGAAAATGCTGCTTTGGAGCTTTTGGTTCACATAAGGTTTCATGCATAAAAGAACACACACACACACAAAAAAATTTTGTGAACCTTTTGAAAATTTGTGATCATAGTGAGTTGAGTCTCTGGGTTTTATTGCCTTTTTCTGATTTGAATTGAAATTCAAGAAGACTCACAATGATCAAAGGTCAAATAGAACTTATTGTCTTTCATATGGACCTTAGTGAGATTTTTGGCCATCTTACGGATTTTGAATCCTTTTGTGCGTTCAATGCCTTATCTCACTTGCCTTCACTATTCGAAGCCGACTTGGTCGCTTCCTAAGCTTTTTCTTGCTTATGGACCAAGTTGTGCCTTTATGCAAAACGACGATTTTTACTTTTCAATTTGAAAACCACATTTTCTTGAAATTGCCAATGTGTTCATCAAGGGAGATTGTGGATATCGTGAGGATATGTGCACGATCTCGGGATGATGAGTCAATTGGCAATGGCATTGTTGGTTTGCAAAATCTCGCGTTTTGGGTTTGCTTCTTCTTTGTCGGACCACGGTGATCGGCCGGTGGAATGGATGATCGGATCGCCACGGACTGATCGGACCGGCAATGGTGGCTTGATCGGACCGGCCGACCTAACTTTGGATTTTGAGCTAATCCAAAAATAGGTTGTGTAAGCGGTGAGGAGTCTCCGGATGTGGTCCCATCATTTTGGAGCTCCAGTCAAAAGTTCTATTGAGTTGAAAATTCCGAAGGTTTGGATTTTCAAGCTAGATTTTGCTAAGTCTTTTGACCGGTCCGACCGTTGTGGGAGCGGTCCGATCGCTGATATCGGTCGGACCGGCCTTGTGAGGTGATCGGGCCGTGACTTGGAGGTGTGCCAAGTTCGCATTGATGCATGTTGATTGTGTTTAATGTTTAGTTATCAATGCTTTATTGTTGCATATTGCATTGTGGAACTAACGTGGGTCAAGTTGTGAAGAACTTGTTTCAGGAAACGGTTTGTTTGTCTATCATTTGTGCGGTGGCTTGCGTGTCAACGACGTCAGCGGTGAGTGGATCGGGACTACGCTTGGAGAGCCGAGGTCCGAGCGATCGTGGATCTGGGTGAGGTCGTGTGACTCAAGCATGGTGCAGGATGGGCAAGATGGATCGAACGGGTGGTTCGGTGCAGCTGGTTGGATCAGGCGGTGCGGATATCGATGCGAGTCTCTGGGAGGTTCCGATGGGATTCGGACAAGAGAGGCTTGGCGTCGATGAGAACCGCTGATCAACCTACACGTGGTGAAGCAGGCGATTGCTTCAACAGATTTGAGTGTATGGGTCCCATGTGTGAGTGGGCCCCAAATGTGACTCTAGTCCTCTCTAGTATAAATAGGAAAGGGAGAAGGAAAATCCTTGAGGCATTCATTTGGTTTCTTCCTTGCTTTTCTAGGGTTAGGGTTTGGAGAGGAAGAGAGGGAGAGATTGTATGCTCCTTAGGTGAGCTCTTGTCCTCCTAGTTGGAGTGGCTTTGTAAGCATCTTGTGAGATCAATCAATCTTGTGATGCTTGCTTGAGAGATCATTTGTCTCCTCTTCGTGTTCTTCTCTCATTTGAATGAATTTGGTGCTTCCTTGATTCAAGGGTTTATGCTTGGTCTCTTGACCCATTTTGTCTTGCTTTGATGTGTGGGAATACTCCTAGAATCATCTAGACCATCAATCCTCACAAGCAAGTCTTGAATCAAAGTTTTTCATATTTCTAGGGTTTGTGCACTTCTTGATTAAATCCTTGAGAGATCGATTCTGCGAAGTGGATCTGAAGGATCGTCGCTAGAAATAGGTCTCTAATATCACTAGGGAGGTGTGCTCGAAATTTGGTCAAGTTTTATTGGTTGAATCAAAAGTTGGATCAAATTTCGTTTTGGATTTGGGGGTGGATTTTGAGATCGGATGAACCGGTCGACCGGTCTTGTAACGGCGTCCGACCGCCGTATATTCGATCATTGTCTGCCGGTCGAACCGCATCCACCGGTCCGACCGCCAGTTAGTTGCCGGTCAGACCGCTGGTTGAACGTCGGTCCGACCGCCCGTGGTAGCCGGTCTGACCGCTTGTGCCCAGATCAACCCTTTGAGATTAAGTCTCCACACTTGTGTCGTGTGGTTGTCGGGGGTTGTCGAATTCAGCACAAGGTTTCCGCTGTGTGCTTACTGATCTTCTTAGCTTTCGTAGCTGAAGGAGTAAAGTTCGTGTTGAATTTGTTTTAGGCGAGAAAGGTTTGAAAGCGCCTATTCACCCCCCCTCAGTCGCCTTTCCGGTCCTACAATACCATTTTAATGTCACCTAGATTTGGTTCTGCCCTGTTTCTTTTGGGATTCTCCTTGAGACACGTTTGTTATTTAAGATACCGATGTATCCCTCTTCGTACCCCTTACTAGTTTATTGGAGTCAGTGTTCCCAGGCACAGCCCTCCCGTCTAGCCTATTTATTCCGCCTAAACGGTCATCTAGCCCCATTTAAGCAGCGATTAGGCGTTAAGCGCTAGTCTGTCGTTTGACTAGCGTCTAGAAGAACACTGGTTGGAGTACTAGAGATGACAGTTTTATGGTGCTCCCTCACCATTCTCGTTCTAGATCCGTCACTAGGCTGCCACCAATCTTAACAGAGATTTGGACACTCCGGCCTCCCGGACATGAGAACCATGCTGTTCCTGTACCCCTCTGTGTAACTTTCACCCAAGTTGTTAATTCTAGCTTGCCCAGTTGCCCCCCATTTAGTCAACTGTAACCGCCCGTAAGTCCATCATGTGTTGTCTCCCGCCTAGGGCAAGAAAAGCTCGCGGCTTTCCTTCTCTTGCATTTCTTTTCTTCTCCGTTTATCCCTTCTTCTACCGGCAAATCATGTCGAAACATTCCAAACTGTCTTTCTTCCACCCGGCCGGCAGATTCAACATATAGGGCCCCTTATGTTCAGTTCAGGGCTCTGCCTCTGATTCTAACAAAGCTTCAAGCGCGACGACAGCGGCTTGAATCTGAATCAAGTATGCATTACTAATGGAGGAGCAATCGACGACAGTAGAGAAACAACCATGCGTGTCCAACTTTCTTCATTCACCAGCTCTGCAGCATCGGTTCCTACTTAGGCTATCATCCTTTTGTTTGGACCGTCATATCAATGAATGATATACAAAATTACAAACCACAGAGGCAACCAACGGAGATAAACATTATGCATACTCCCACCTCCAACGGTCAAGATCCAGATCTAACGGTCAAGATTTGTATTAGCACCTTAGCACTGAATTACCCATTAGCACTAGATATGTTCCATACATATATAAGTATGGTATGGGTTGGCCATGTCAGATAACTTTACTTAGAAGTTAAAACTGTAAGAGGGGAATATCCAGAACTTCAAATGGACAAACAAATAACTTGGACTCACATGACAAACTAAATGATAATAAGACTATCATGACCAGTTAAAGATTGATTGTACTCGTAACAAATAGAAAAAAAAAAGATTGAAGATGGCAACTCAGATTATTTTCCAGTAGAATCAATTTGTATATAAATTAAATGAACAACGACTCACACATGGATATGCTACAATGCTCTGTCCCATTGTTCCAACAACTCACAACAAATATGTGCTAATCTTCAAATTGAGCTTCCAGATTGTTCAGGGAACTCTTCCATCCAGCAAGGTGTGTATGGGAAAGCTGCATCTATTCCTGCTGCTTGGCCGGCAATTTCATCGTAATCTTTTGGGCATAAGTTGCCAAGTACTGAAACCTCGAGTTATTCCATTGATAGGCCACTGCTCTACTCGATACATTCAAGAAGACAATCTCTTTGTAAGGATGAAATCCAAGGGCATATGCATATCCATAGTAGCCGTCTTCAACCTAATCTTCAATGTCAAGAGCATTATCATTGTTAAAGAGTTCCATTCATATTTCTCTTCCAATGTTGCTTCCTGGTTATCATATGTACAATAATATTTGTAATGGTTACAATCCTGAATGATCCAGGGTCCGCCAAATTGTTGATCATAGCTCTCAGGTGCATGCAAGATTAACGTGATGCTTCAACACCCGCTCCATTTGACTGGATGATTCATGAAGGAACCAAACCTGAAGTTATTGCACCATACACCGCTTTCTCTGATCGTCCTAGGTCAAGGTTTGCATATCCCTTCAATTGGTCAATACCTTTAGGCACGGGCGGAGCTGACCATGGGCTAGGCCTCGGGTCAGCCCAGCTACTTTTGGTCCAATGTTAAAATTTTCTGTTTTTTCAAAGATTTTCATAGGACCGCCCCTACCTTTAGGCGATTTAATTACTCGGTACTTGTCATTTGACAACAATATTATGTAAAAATCAAATCATTGCAAAACATATTAATGAATCATTGTTAAGGAGAAAAAAATTCCAAATGACGATTAAAGAGTACCTACCTCATAACAAAATCATTTTGACAATGGATGTAAAGCACTCCTCGCCAGTAGACGGTGTGGAGCATGGATGACCATGGACACGATCCCATGTTGGCGACGATCCCCACAGCCTCCCCTTCCCGAACAGATGCCATCTCCTCCCACTGCTCCGTCGTCGATGAGAAAACATGCAGCACGCATGACGCCGGTGGCCATTCCGATGCCACCACCATGGGATCTAATTTGGCCTCGGGCTGGTAAGGGATGAAGGGGATCAGAAACACCTCCTAGTGTGGCGACGCAGTGGGGTCGAAGGCCTTCCCTATGGGCGGCGATGGGCGTGGGGGCAAGCGCGCCCACTACCGCATCGCGGGGTTGACGACGTACGTGTGCTCCCAATCCTCTGAAAGCAAGAGGCCATTGCAGTGATCCATGACCTTCACACCCTTGCTGGGCAAGAAGTCGAGCTTGTCGTAGATCGCGGGGCCCACCGAGGGGTGGGAGAAGAACTCCGAGCAGTATAGCGTCGTGTAGTTGATGAAGATGCAGTGCATCAAGTGCGGGAGGAGGTCAGGACGTAGCAGCCGGCGGGCGTCGACGATGACGCGGAGAGGTCGCGCTGTGCGAAGCGATGGAGGACGTCCTCAGGTAGCTTCCGACCTAGGCCATCTTGCTTCCTTAAAGTGACATCATCTTTAAGGGTTTGTTTGGATAGCGAGGGATTAGAACCAATCCTTTCGGATTGGAAGGGATTTTAGTTCAAATTTTGAGTCAAACCGAAGGGATTGAGTCGGATTACAATGTATCCAAACAAGCCCTAAAGGGGGGAAAGGAGGGGACTGAGGGCGTCACTTTAAGGACGAGGTCGGGACTCAGGCTCAAGACGCATCCCCTCACCTCCTTAGTGCTCTCAGTCCCCAGGCCTCTCCTTTTTCTCCCCTTGCCACCAAAGTTCGTAGCCAGCGGCGATGGCGACGAGAAAGCAGCGCAAAGAGGGGGCAACGGAGGCACGGGGATACACCGGTGGCCCCCACGGGAATGGAGAAGGCGGTGCAGAGAGGGGAGATGGCAGCGTCGCGTGGAGAGGAGCAAGCAACGACGCGGTGAGGGTAGGCGGTAGTGTGATGGGGAGATAATCTGATGGCGGCGTCGTAGGGAGAGAATTCGACAATAGCGAGGGGCTCGGGGATGGGGAGCACCGGGTGGGAGGAGGTGAGGGGCTCAAGGATGGGCGGGGGGTGCCAGGTGGGATGAGGAGAGGGGAGTGGGGAACGAGAGGTGCATGACGCGGTAGTGGAGGAGGAGCACCGCGGTGAGGTAGGCGCAGATTGCGGCGGCGGCGAAGGTGTGGCCTAGGCTCCAGTGAAAGGAGGCGATGGTGGGGTGCTCGACCAGCAGCCACCAGGCGTGGCGCAACAACGCGGCGACTATCAGGCTAGAGGAGGAAGAAGGGAAGAGACGAAGTGAGCTGAATATCCTGTTTAAACTTTAGAGAATTAAGTGCATTAGAAAGGAAATTAAATAGAACTAAAAGAGAAAATTCAGAATTTAGAGGGGGGAATAGAACCGGGGCGAAGGTCGGCCTAGGGTGTTCCTCGGCCAAGGGGGACGATCGGCCCCTTAAGTGGTGTTAGGGGGCGGCAACCCCCAAACCCTAATCGCTGCCCCATCCCTTGCCATGTCGCCTCCTTCCCTCTATGCACGCCGCCCTCCCTGCCCAACGTTGACCCTTTGTTGCCTCCTCCCTGTCATCGCCCCTTTGCTGCACCCCCTCCTGCGCGTCCCCTAGTCGGCGCCCCTACAGGCCAGCGCCTCCTCCCCTACTGCCACCTTGTTGGTGGGTGCTGCTGCTGCCGGGTGATCAAGACGAAGGAGAAGGGAGGAAAGAAAGGGAGGAAAGGGAAGAAAGGAGGGAGGATCAAAGGCAACACATTCTTCGTCGATTTTTTTTCAGGGGGTAACGATCTGATAGCCTTTAGTTGGCCCTAAATTAATCATTGTTCAGATGGTAGATCATTTGAATCTTGGGAAGCGTAGTTTTCAGGAAACTCTAGTTCATCGAACTACGCTGTAAAACCTTGCGGAGCAATTAAGGGCATTTTATGTTCGGATTCAGGGTTTCAGCTAGTTAGTAAGATTGTGGAGAATTTCACTAGCTTTTCAGGAAGGTCCAGAACACTAAATTTGGTGTTGTGAGCGAAAGTTATGGTCTCGGAAAGGTTGTTGTCCAGAACGGTCATCAATGGCAGTTGTCGTGTAGATGGGCTAATTACAAGTGGTAGATAGAGTAATTTAATTATTGTCATAACTTGAATAAGCTAGGTAATTCTTAGTAGTTTCCAGAACTACCATTTTTTGCTACTTTTCAAGTTATAGAAAAATATCTATTAAAAAGTGAAGTAGATTGTTCTGGCAGATTTTGGTTTGATCTTCGGGGTGAAACGGGGAACTAAACAACGAATTCGGAGGTTTTGCATAATTAGAAAATTGTAGATAATTTTGTGGGGGTTTCCAGAAAATACATATTTCTCTAGTTTTGGAGTTCAAAAGAGAGAGTTAGAGTTGTTTTAATTATTTGTCCAGGGAGTGTTGCTTGAAGAACTTTGTCACTATCTCGCTAACCGGCTCTTAAAAGATAAGAGACAAGTGTATAGTAGAACAATGATCAATAGTTTAGTTGTTGTTTTCATTATTATTCATGGAAATAACACCAAACATTGCTTAATTATACCTTCTTGAGAATGACTATGGTATCATTATTGATGACGAGGACATGGAATGTTGATATTGGAAATTTGATGAGTTTAAATTGAATTATTGCATCATGTGCATCATTGCATAAAAGATATGTGATCATGTCGATCACATATCTACCTTGCTGGTAGAGACTCCACGGGAGTGGAAAGGTCCCTGATTCTTTTGAGGGTGGACTCGATGAAAGAGTGAACACTGTCGCGGGTGTTCACTCATGATATACCGATATAAGCGATGAAATGAGCATGTAGCATAGAGTTGCATTGTGATGAGGATCTAATAATCCTTAATTAATTAAATCATTTATTTGTAATATTTATTACAGATAATAATGTCTTTATACAACTATCAGAGGTACCATTATCATTAACTTATAATGATAGGGGAATATTACTATTATATAGTGGTCATAAGCTCTCCTACGACCACCATATAGTCGTAATACTTTCTATGACTAGATCAATTATGGTCACCCCCTATGGTTGATAAAATCCACAGACATGTGGACCCAATCGACTAGGGACTATGCACTTCGTTCATCTATGCGTAGTAGTTATACATGTGTTGTTATTCTTTGACATAACTGCACGTAATATGCACTTCGTTCATCTATGCATAGTAGTTATACATGTGACGTTATTCTCTGACATAACTGCACGTAATCATCTCTGTCTTTAGCATAATTGCACGGCGAACATGGGTGGGGGATGTTTCTCTGACAATATCCGTCATCAAACGTGCACAATTAATCAACTGTTGAGGTGCCTCCTGACATACAACAACTGCTACCCTCTCAGAAGCTTTATAAGGGATGGGACAGAGAAAAGGAGGATGAGAGACATAAGTCATTATTAGCCTTAGTTTTCGGTGGGTTCTTTCTTGTTGTAAACACAATCAATACAAGAATACATGAATATGGCTATTATTCTCTCCGAAGAATGCTTGAACCTATCTAAAAATTTCTTGTGTCTTCTCTTGCATAGTCTCGATCAAGGAGCCTCCAGTATTTATTTCATAAAATCGATATTAAAACATCGACACATTGCATAATAAGAAAAGTGGATTATACGGTAATTGAGCATGAGCATGAAGAGAAACAAGTGGATGTTGTTGATGATGATATTGATAATGGTTATTAAATTATTGTTCAGTGTTTTATTATGTTTTTGCTGAGTCGTTGACTCACTCTTGCTCTATTGTTGCTATAGGTGGACGTCGATGACATCTCACGTGAGAAGTGATAGCTCACATGAATCAGTTGCAATCACCACAATCACTTGATTCATATTGCCATGAAATCTTTCAATCTATTGTGATGATATTTATCTTAGTATTCATTAGACTTGATAAAATTTGGATGATTAGCTTGGGACTTGATTTATTTATTCATTAGACTCGTTTTGGACTTTTTAATATTTATTGGTTGGTTATTCAGTATTGTCATCTAGTGTGTTGATCATTAAACTAACTGTGTTGTGTTTAATGTTTTTATTGTAACCCGAACGGGTTCTAGTCTTTATATACTTGCTAGAAATTATTGTAATATATTGTTTAAATTAGTAATTAGTGTAATTTAGTGGTATTATAGCTTCAATGTTGAGTCGGGGTGTTACACACAACAAAAAAAACATACTTTTGTAATGTTTTTTGTGAATATCTCAAAGTTAACGCCACGGAATTCTAGTGTGTTGTAGCCAAATTGTTTTTAACCATAATACAACATGAGTAAACTAAAGATGCACGTGTTAGGTCACCAGCCGGAGCTCTAGGAACAGCGATCATGGATTCGTGGTCGGAGAGGAAGGGCCCTCTTTTTTCTTCCCTAATCGACTTTGTTCTTGTCCTCTTTACTCTTATGGTCTGTTGCTGGTCACGACACGGCTTTGTACTTTTACTTTGCTTCCGTATTGCTGCAATTCACTGGCTGATGGAACGGAAAATGCTGTCGGGGATCAGTAAGGATGGCTATGAACTTACTGTGATGCTGCCTCTCCTAAGCAAGAGGTGAGCAGCGGAAAAAAGTTGCTACGTATGTACGTGAGCCTATCAATATATCTAGCTGCGTGCATACCACGTGTATGCTCCCTTAGTTTATTTTGACAAGACGCGGTTTAACTTAGTACTGTCTTATTAATTAAACTTTGACTTAGTACTGTCTTATTAATTAAACTTTGGCTGTTAGTTTTTCTTACGCACGATACATTATTAATGACCACAAAATCATGCTCATGTAAAAGTTCTTTCAAATAATAATCTAATGATACTACTTTATACCACTAAACCATGTACTAAATTTAAACGATCCGCATTTTTAAGCATATCTTAAGTAACAATTCAGTGGATAATTATTACTAATTACGTAATTAAACAAATCAATAATTAATAATAAAAAGAAGAGTAATTTGCTTACACGTCAAAAATTCATACGAATGAATGCAGCACTCACATATGTCCAATTATACAAAATGGTACATGATTCCACGGTACAAATATACAATGACAATATTTAAACAATATTACAATTATCATATACATTACAATCATACCGAGATACAAAACAATGTTTATTTGTGCAACAAAATTAACCGTGTTGCATTGCATTTCCCACACTTTACAAGTCAAGGAAAATGAACTAATATCCATACCAATTAGAACCACCAGTTGGAGGCATAAACAGGGGATAGAGAAGGATAAGAAGACAGAACGGTAGCACAACACTTTCCCATTCGTATTCCCTTCTTGTCTCCTCTCACACCACGTCCAAACAAAGGCAAAAACCAGGAAATCCAAAACCCTTCTTCAGTCCATTCTCCATTCATCGAGCCCAGGGGCGGAACCAGGTGGGGTGCCGGTGCCCGGCACCCCCAAAAATTAGAAAAACAGCAAGGGATTCATTCAGTAATTAGTTCATCAGACATCAGTAATCAGTTCTTCACTCACACTCAGTCACTCTTGACTCTTCAGAGTTCAAACTTTAGTCATCAGTGAATCAATATTCAGTGGGCTATGTTTCTCATGAAAGCCCGGCCGGCCAGCCCACCAAGCCACCACCGAAGGTCCTAGACTCCAAACCCACAGGCCATAGCCAGCCGAATACACCACAGCATAGTCCACATAGGCACAGACCACTCCAATCATCTCCTCCCCAACCCTAATATCTCCTCAGTCCTCTCCTCCCTAATTCACCGATGCGAGGAGCCGAGGACTAGCGAGGCAGCGACTAGAGAGGCAGGGAAGCAAGCGGTGTGGAGCGGGCGGCCGGGAGCAGGTAGTCGTTGGCGCAACGCGGAGGGTGGCAGCGTGGCGTGCGAGCAGGTGCCAGGTGACCGGCGGCGCGAGGCAGAGGCGGGACTGGGTCGGGAGCATCGCGACACCTTGGCACGGCGTGGGACTTGGGAGCTAGGACGCCAGGGACGCAGGAGCTTGAAATACGCTGGTGCTCCGTGCTTGGGTGTTGTCGTGCTGGTGGTTTGGTGAAGCAGGTGAGTTCATTTGAGCCATGCTTGTTGCTGTGAGTTGCTTTCTGACTTTCTGTTACTCTATATGTAAGTATGTTGGTTGGAGACTAAGACGGAGTCCGGGAGTACTGAGTGTCTGAGTAGTGTCGTAGTGGTTGTTGTCTTAATAGAGTTATAGATCATATGGTTTGCCTTCTCACTGTCACTGTCTTAGTGATTTTGTTACGATATGTCAATCAGCCAACGTAGATTGTAGAGACATGAAGAGGAATAGATACATCTTTTTTTCGGGATGGAGAAGTCAAGGCAAAGAATATTTCATCCGCTTCATCACCGTCACCGGTATGAGTATTTTCCGCTATAAGTCTTGTGAAGAACAAGTTGAGAAATAGTATGGGCAATCAATTCTTGAACGATTGTTTAGCCATATTTATTGAGAGAAAAATTTTCTTGAAGGTTAATGAAGATGATGCAATGAAACGTTTTCAAGACATGAAAATGCGTAAAATAGTATTATAATTTTTTTTGTATAGTTGCATATTTTGTAATTTCATATTCATGTAAGACCTTATTCGAATTATTTGTATTGTGCTTTTGACAAATTTGGAACCTATGTGTTCGATTTATGATGTTATAAAATCATTGTACAAACTATAGAATTATGAGTGTGAAGTGTGCACCCCCATCATCTAATTTCTAGCTCCGCCACTGATCGAGCCAGCAATTGAAGCCAAGATGGTGACGTGAAGAATCTCCATTGCTAGCCATGGGGTGAAAAGGAGGAGCCGATTGAGGAGGACGCGTGCCGATGAACAAGGTGAGCACGTGGGAGCAGGCAAGAACAAAAGGAACACATCTTCATCAAATAATGGTATTTCTTCATCAAAGAATGGTGTTTCCCCGTGTCACCATTTCTTTCTTTGTTCGCGCCGTGCCGGCTTGGTCTATAAACAGTACGGCCCGTGCCGTGCTTAAGCCGGGCCAACAATTCCATGCCTCGAACTGGCCCGGCGGGCACGGTCGATCTGACCACCTTTAATGCTAGTTGGGTCATATATTTTTGGTTGCATAATCTTTTGTATTTTTTGAAACGCCTAATCTTTTCATATTTTATATGGTAACATATAAGTGGAATCACCTTTTCGGGCGCTGTCATGCAATAATTTTCGGTTTAAGTACTAAACCAACATAAAAAAGATTCGATGAAAATTATAGATGCATTTATTTGCATAAAATTTCAAGCTCGGATTTATTTTATATTAAGAATAGCAAAATTAATAAAATTCTTACAAATGATAAATCAAAAGAAACAAAAGAAAATTGTTACTATTCAAAACAAACTAACCTTTTTTTTGGTTTCTCGTAAGACATTTGAAATTTTAAGGGATGCTACTGTTAGAATAGGACTCTATTATTTGGTTTCCTTATCTGTAATGTTTCCTTATCTGTAACCCTATTGTACTCCCTATATATTGCCCTTTGAGCCCACTTGAATATACACACACGATTCATAACATAGTATCAGAGCGTGGTTACTAACCTAGCTCTCCTTCTTTCTGCTGCCATCGCCGCCCGAGTCTGTCGTCGCTGTTCATCCAAAGTCTGTGTCATTCTTCTGCCTTGGATCCGGCCAGCGCCGCTGCTGCTTCGGTTCTCCCGTGCGCCGCCACCACCTCGGGTCTCCGCGGCTCCCCCGTGTGCCGACGCCTCCTCGGCTTCCCCGTGCACCGACGCCTCCTCTGCCTTGGATCCGGCCGGTGCCGCTGCCGCTTCAGCTCCCTCGTGCGCCACTGCCGCCTTGGGTCCCCTCGACCCCCGGCTTCCTGCACCGAGCGCCTCTTCGCCTTGGATCCGCGGCGCCGCTGCCGCCTCGGCTCCCCCGTGCACCGCCGCCGCCTCGGTTCCCCTTGGCTCCCTCGTGTGCCAATGCTGCCTCGGCTTCCCCGTGCACCGACGCCGCCTCGGCTTCCCCGTGTATCGTCGCTGAGATGCCGCCGCCGCCCTCGCTGCCGTCGCCGCCAACCGATCAGCAGCAGGGGGAACCCTAGTTCCCCCCGCGCGCTTCTCAGGCAGGCCGACCGAAAGGTCGTTTTAAAGCAGGCCAGGCCGATTTGGCCGGCCCGTAAAGAGAGAGAGAGAGAGAGAGAGAGAGAGAGAGAGAGAGAGAGAGAGAAGAGTACATCGCTCTAACCGTCGCGCCGTCCAGCGCCGCCTACCAATGGCTTCTATTCCATCCGCTGTGATTCCATTCTCGGGAACAAAGCTTAATGGAACAAACTACATGTTGTGGTCTTCACTCATGGAGATCATGCTCGATGGTCTCCGCCTATGGGGACATATTACTAGTACCCGACCTTGTCCGTCGTCACTGGTTCACCCTCCTTCCAAACAGCCTACTTCTACATCTCCTACAGATGATGAGGCTGCCAAGAAGGAGGCAGAAGCTGCTGCTGCTGCTGATGCTGCTTATGAAGTTTTTCAATATGCCATAGACGCTTTTGAGCGCTGGTGTGCTGATGAGGCCCGTGTTCGAGCCATCCTGGTAGTCAGCGTCGACGACTTCATCCAACCAGACATCGTTGGTCTGCGTGCCACTCGTCAGATCTGGGAGTACTTGCGTGAGCGATACCAGCAGAGCAGCGATGCTCAGTTTTTTTCCGCTTCAGCGTGAGTTGGAGACGCTTCGCCAGGAGGACTCCTCCGTCGACGATTTTTTCTGAGCCCTGGCCACTCTCTGGCGCTAGCTAGATGAGCTGGTTTCTCTGCTCTGCCAAGCGTGTCATAAAGTACAGAAGGCGGATCGTGATCGCCTTCGTCTTTATGATTTGGTCTGTCGTCTCCGCCCAGAGTTTGAGCCGGTCAGGGCTCAACTGCTGAGCCGATCACCACGACCGACAGTCACCGAGACTCTTTCGACACTTCGTGCTGAGGAGCTTCATCGCGGGTTAGCAGCACAGTTGTTCCGGCTGTGCTTGTTGCCTCTTCTTCATCGACTACACCAGCGGTTTCTGCTTCGATTACAGTTCCTCCTCAGGTGTCTATTTCCGCTCCTATTTTTGCACCAACTGGGGTTCAGTGCAACTATTGCAAGAACTTCGGGCACGACTATCAGCGTTGTGCGGTGCGAAAAAAGCAGAGCAAGGCATGTGGAGGTCCACGCTCCAAGGGAGGGCAGGGAGGCCCTTCCTCGACTGGAGGACAGACCAGCACGTCAGGATCTTCTCAGCGAGGTGACTCTGTTCAGCAATTACACGAGCTCTACTTGATAGCTCTCTCACGGCTCGGCGAGTTACGCCGGTCTCGCTCAGCCGTCTCCTCCAGGTACCTCTTGGGTTCTAGATTCTGGTGCCTCTTTCCACATGACACCAGATTCCACATCTCTCACTTCAGTAAAACCTCCTGTTTTTTCCATCTCTGTTCAGACAGCTGACGGTACTCCTCTGTCTGTCAGCTATCAGGGCACTCTTTTGTCCACTGATTTTTCTGTTCCAGCTGTTTCCCATGTTCCCCAGCTTACCATGCAGCTTCTCTCGGTGGGACAGCTCACCGATCTCGGCTGCAGGGTTGGTTTTGACTCTCACACCTGTTTTATTCAGGATCGACAGACAGGGATGGTACTTGGAACTGGTCAGCGCCGTAGGGATCGTTAGGGTCTCTACATCCTTGATCTCCTCCATCTTCCGTCCACTTCGGTTGCTCCTGTTGCTCCTACGTCTAATTCCCCCGCCACTGCTGCCACCACCTCTGGCATCTTCTCGTAGTGGCATCGCCGTTTAGGTCACTTGTGTGGTTCCCGCCTTTCTTTATTAGTTCATCAGGGTGTTCTTGGACGTGTTACTGTTGACACGGCCATGTTTTGTCAGGGTTGTAAGCTGGGCAAGCAGCTACAACTTCCTTATCATTCTAGTGAGTCTTTATCTTCTCGTCCTTTTGACTTAGTTCATTCCGATGTATGGGGACCTGCACCTATTGTCTCTAAAGACGGGCATAAATCTTATGTTATCTTCATTGATAATTATTCTCGTTTTACATGGATTTTTTCTATCTCTAATCGTGGTCAGTTCCTTACGATCTATCGTAGTTTTGCAACGATGGTTCATACTCAGTTTGATTCTGCCATTCATATTTTTCGTTGTGATTCTGCTGGCGAGTACTGTTCTGGTGCCTTTCGATAGTTTCTTTCTTAGCAGGGCACTCTTTACCAGTCTTCTTGTCCTGGTGCTCATGCGCAGAATGGGGTTGCTGAGCGCAAACATCGGCATCTGATTGAGACTGCTCGCACTCTTCTTCTTGTATCTCATGTTCCACCACAGTTTTGGGCTGAGGCTATTTCTACGGCTGCATGTCTCATCAATATGCAGCCTTCCACTGCTCTTAAGGGTGTCAATCCTATAGAGCGTCTTATTCTCGAGCCCCCCAGTACACTCACCTTCGTGTTTTTTTGTTGTACTTGTTTTGTTCTGCTGCAGCCTCGTGAGCGCACTAAACTAACGTCTCAGTCAGTTGAGTGTGTGTTTCTTGGTTATAGTTCTGAGCATAAGGGTTATCGCTGCTGGGATCCTTCTACTCGACGGATCGGGATTTCACGAGACGTTGTCTTTGACGAATCTCGACCTTTCTTCTATCGAGATTCGGCTTCTTCTCCTGTTTCCACTGTTGAGTCGATTTCATGGTTTACTCTTTCTGACTCTTCACCCAGTTCTCCACTATCACAGGCTTCCCCTAGTCTGCCTCCAGTAGTTCCTTCTGTACCTCCGCCTTCGGTGGTGGTTCCCACAGCACTCTCGTTTCTCTGGTGTTCACTACTCCAGACGTCCTCGTCCTTCATCAGTCTCCTCTTCTGATATCTTGCCGACACCCACATCTGATCCTACTGGTGATGCTCCTCTTTACATCCTTCGTGACCGGACATCCCTTTGACCTCCTGATTTCCTTGGTTTTGCTCCAATAGCTCATGCTCTCTCTGTGACTGAGCCTAGTTCTTATCATGAGGCTGCTCCTTATTCTGAGTGGCAGCTCGCTATGGTAGAAGAGCTTGATGCTTTCGTCGTACGGAGACTTGGGATATTGTACCGGCCCCTGTGCTTGCTCGTCCGATCACGTGCAAGTGGGTGTATAAGATTAAGACTTGGTCTGATGGTACTATTGAGCGCTACAAGGCTCGCCTTGTGGCCCGCGGTTTTCAGCAGGCGTATGGTCGGGACTATGATGAGACGTTTGCCCCTGTTGCTCATATGATCACTGTTTGCACTCTTATTGCGGTTGCTTCTGTTCGCCGGTAGTCTATCTCTTAGCTGGATGTTAAGAATGCATTTCTTAATGGTGTTTTGCATGAAGAGGTCCACATGCAGCCACCACCTGGGTATTCTGTTCCTGATGGGCATGTCTGTCGTCTTCGTCGTTCTCTTTAAGGCTTCAAATAGGCTCCTCGTGCCTGGTTTGCACGTTTTATCTCAGTGATTACTGCTGTTGGTTTCACTGTTAGTTCCCACGATCCTGCTCTTTTTGTTCATGTCTCATCTCGGGGTAGGACACTGCTTCTTCTGTATGTTGATGACATGCTCATCACTGGTGATGATTCTTCTTTCGTCACATATGTGAAGAAGCATCTCAGTGAGCAGTTTTTGATGACTGATCTTGGTTCTCTTACATACTTCCTTGGGATTGAGGCCTCTTCCATGCCTGAGGGCTACTACCTCTCCCAGTAGAAGTATGTTCAGGATCTTCTTGATCGGTCTGGTCTGACTGATACTTGCACTGCTGAGACTCCCATGGAGCTATCCCTTCAGCTTCGTGCCACTGATGGTGATCTTCTTGAGGATCCTACTCGATATCGTCATCTTGTTGGGAGTTTGGTGTACCTTGTGAGCACTCATCCTGATATTGCTTATGCTGTTCATATCTTGAGTCAATTCATGGCCCGTCCTACCCATATTCACTATAGTCACCTTCTTCGTGTTCTTCGCTACTTGCATGTGACTATCTCTCGTCGTTTGTTTTTTCCTAACTCCACCTCACTACAGCTTCAGGCGTACTCTGATGCGACCTGGGCTAGTGATCCTTCTGATCGTCGTTCTCTTTCTGCTTACTGTGTTTTTCTTGGCCCCTCCCTAATTGCCTGGAAGACTAAGAAGCAAACTGCAGTTTCTCGTTCGAGTGCAGAGGCCGAGTTTAGAGCTATGGCAGCAGTGACAGCATAGGTTAATTGGTTCAGGTGGCTACTTGCAGATTTTGGAGTACCTGCGGTGAGATCTACGACTCTTTTGTCTGACAGTACAGGTGCTATCAGTATTGCCCAGGATCCAGTGAAGCATGAGCTCACTAAGCATATTGGTGTGGATGCTTCATACACTCGCTCACAGGTGCAGGAGGGAGTACTTGCTTTACAGTTTGTGCCATCAAAACTACAGGTTGTTGATTTCTTTACGAAGCCACAGACTAGGGCACAACATTGTATTTTCTCTCCAAACTCAGTGTGTGTGATCCACCATTAGTTTGAGGGGGGTGTTAGAATATGATTCTATTATTTGGTTTCCTTATCTGTAACCCTATTGTACTCCCTATATATTGCCCTTTGAGTCCTCTTGAATATACACACACGATTCATAACAACTACAACACTCCAAAGGTTAAGTTACTATATTCGCTATAAAACCCCGCAAATCGTGATCCGGATTCGTCGAACCCGAACTAATTTAGGGTACGGAGTTTGTGTCCGTATTAAAAATTAGAAGAAAAAGTGATGAACTACGAATCCGAATCACGTACCGCGCATCGGACGAACTGCGTTTCTGGTAACCATGAGCTATGTCATTAAAAAATCAGATTTTTTAAATGTTAATATGGTGCCTAAACCGAAAATTGATTGCCTGATTGAACATCAAGACGTGGTTGACTTGATAATGGTACGGTGTCATTTTATACAACTAGTATTACCTTTTATCGATGCAAAGCATTTTCAGTATGTATTATCTTTTCATATTTTTAGGTAGACATAGACATCCTTTTCAAAACCCTCTTCGTCCTTAATAAAGTGTTGGTTCAGAACTCATGAAGTAAATATTGTATGTATTTGACAATTATTGTTAATATATTAACATGGAAATTCGTGGTCAGGTTATATATTGATGATCATGTCAAACTGTTTTGTGATATATCTGGGAACAAAGGGTCAAATATTGTATGAGCTGCTCTACCATGTAAACTTTTCACAAATCTCAAGGCAAACATAATTAGCAATTAAGTTATTTTGAATCCAAAAGGCAAGCTCAAAACGCATAACACTCATAACTTTCCATTATATTTTTCCTCAAGAAGAACAGAATGGTGCTTTATTGCTCAATAATCTGGAGGAACATGGTACATATTCTGCATATCCTTAACCTACAGAGTACACTACGGACTACGGGGAAGCATGGGGAGAACAAAAAAGGAAAGAAAAAAAAACAGAGGAAAATTTGCTCTATGCTGCCCTGCCACCGGTGAAAATGGAGAGACAGGAGGCGGCGAAGGGCGCAGTTGAAGTGGGAAGAAGAGAGGAATGCGTATATCATTTCTATTGATCCTTATCTTCTGGAATTTAGTGAGCCCTGAATCTCCTCGAGTGTTCTTCCTTTAGTTTCAGGTACTAGCCTCGCTACGAACAGTATAGTCACCAAGCTCGCCGCAGAGAACGCGAAGAATGTCCCTGTATGTACACGACGACAAGGAAAACAAATGTAAGAAAGCTACATATCGTCAATTTTTCTGCTTTAATATGAAAAATCTGCTTCTGATGTGCCTATTTTTTCATATTTGACGAGGAAAGTGTTACGGCTGAATTTGGTGGTTTTATCCAAGTTAGGTGAATTGTTAACTTTTCGATATAGCTAAAAAGACTAACCACTGATCTTTTCTTTTCACACAAAAAAAAAAACAAAGTGGTGAAACACATATTCAACAAATAGCTAAACAATGTCGGGTTACTTTTCCATTTCTATCTTTTTGGAGGTAAAAGATTCGTGTTTGTAAAGTGAAAACTGGAAGTGATGAACTGCAGTGAAGTGTTAGTGGCATTACCTGCAGAGCTCCAGTCCATGAGGAAGCTAAACGAGTAAGAAATCGCGAAGGAACCTAACCAACTAACAAGGGTCACCAAGCTTCCACCGATTGCTTTCATGTTAATTGAGAATATCTGCAGGCAATTGTTTCAGTCGCTTATGTAGTTTTCGCACAGATTGTAAAGCATGCCATAGAATCATCCAAAACCAACTCTGATTATTCTTTGTACCTCAGACATGACAACCCAAGGGACAGGACCCATTCCAATTGAGTATGCCCCTATGTACACCTATTTCAGAAGCAACATCGGTAGACATAATCAACATTCATAAAATAGAATTTCCAAAACTCATAGGGCCATACCCCATAGTTATGCGGCAATGTATATCTTTCACAATTTGCTACAGTACTAGACATAACTTTTCCAGTGACTTTCTGACATAAGACTAAGAATGCATACAACTCTAAGTCCTCAAGAATTTTATGTACTGCAACAAAATATAATGCATGTACAGGAATAGCAAATTCCTTACCAGAATGCCGGAAAGAGCCAATAAAGGGACCCATTCTGGGAATAGTCCATGTGCCTAACAGATCAATAAGCATTCACCATTATATATAGAAACAAAAAAAAAGAGTTTTCCTTACCAGTTCTTTTCTTATTAGCATGAGTGGAAAGTTTTCCCAGTATATTCTCAAGTGATTGCCATCAAGATAACTTATGACAGTCCCATGTGTTCTAAGTTTCATAAGTAACTTTTTCACATACTGCGAATAAGAATAATGTAATTACCTTTAGGTAGAAGGATATTCCTGTCAGAAAGCAGCCCAAGAATGTTCCAGATGCAGAGACCTAAATAACAAAAGGATCTCACAAAAAAAATCTACCTGACATTCTTTGTTTGTATACATCAACTCAGCTTTGTAGTGTTTATACCATTAGAAGAACCCTTCTTCCACTCTTATCCATGAGGATGGCCCCAATCAACGTAATGGGGATCTGAAATGATCACGGTTATAAACAAAATGTTCCAATCAGTAACTTTCACTAACTGAAAGCAGCCTATCTCAAACCTGAATAATGCCAATCAAGATGGTTCCAAGTTTTCCAGAAAATCCTGAAGTTGTGGTAAAATCAACATATTTCATGCAGAACTGTTAGAAAAGGATAACATAATGATCACGGTATTTGCGTACCTGCAGAAGTAAAGATATAGCTTGCATAGAATCCTACGCCATTTATCCCTCCCAATTGCTGAAAGATCATCAAGCCAACACCCACCTGTGCATATAAGATCAATAAATGATGTATGATTAATATTTATGAAACTTTTGATCAAATTCCAAATTCAGTGAACAAAAAAAATGATATTTTTACATGTAGTCAAAGTGATTTCTTACAATGACTGCATTTATATTTTTGCTCAGAAACAAGTCTTGAACCCTGGCCTTTGGGAAGCTACGGAGTGATTCAATATACTCCTGAATAAAAGATCATTTTGAGCATAGTCTTCTTCACATTAAAATCTAATACATGTAAGCTATTAGGATAGAAGCTAACTTTAATCTCAATGGCCTCTTCAGATATATCAGCAATCTCTCCTCGCAGCTTTTGCAATGAGGTGTGAAATTCTTTTTCCCTTCCAACATTAGCCTGTAATTAAAATGTACAGTGAGACTCAATACAAAAAAGCGTATGATGAAATGACCGAAATCAAAGTTTCACATTACTTTATGAGTATCATTATGTAGTTCGAAGTTTGGTTTTTACCGTGGTCAATGATTTACATGCTTGATTTTGCTAAGAAAAGGAGGTTGCATGGTAATTTTGTAAATCTCACTAACCCTCCCATTATTTAAAGCAAGAAAACCATTGGGCAAACAGATCATTTTCTCCCCTGACAAATTCAAAACCCTAATGTTTCACTGAACATTCGCCTAAAGTCGATGTGCCTTACCAGCCATCTTGGCGACTCTGGAATGAAGAGAAGCCCTGCTAACAGGAGAACACATGGCACTATACCTGCACAAAAAATAAATGTATTTATTTCCATCCAACATGAATGTGAAGCATAGCCATGTTAATTATATGCATGTGAAGACAAATTACCAACAAATACTAAATCGCGCCATGCAACCAGCGCCCCTATTATGTAAGTAGCTGAACTCCCAGAACAGATCAACAACTGCACATGCAACACACAGCTGGTTAAAACTATTAAAACTTACTAAACTAAATGTGCATTGTGGGGCTTTCTTCCTCTTCGTTTACAAACCTGGTTTGAAGTTGCAAGGGCCCCTCTAAGATTCTTTGGTGCTATTTCAGCTATGAACACAGGCACCTGCCACATCCAGCGCAACATCAGCACACTAAAACATGAAGGTGATCAAGGGGAAAAGGTGAACTTTACAACTGATACAAGATGGGAAGACAGAGGAGAATCAGCAGTGAATTAAGAGATACATACCACATATGAAATAACTCCAGTACCAAAGCCCAGCAAGGTTCTTCCAAAGTAGAGCATAAGAGCACCCTTTACATCAGAATTCCAAGGTAAGATATCGACAGGAAATGCATAAGAATTCAGATCAGATCACTTTACCAAATAACAAACCTTAGCAAAATGTATAGAAAGCCAACCAAAAATGCAAATAGCAGCTGATATCCGCATGGTCTGTGACAAATGAGAAAAGAAGACACAATTAGAAGATGAATCTCAAGTAAAACAATATATATACACAATTAGCCCAATTGATAATTGAGCCATTTTACCATTTTACGTCCAAGAAAGTCTGCTAAGCGCCCACTAGTAACAGCACCAATAATCGCCCCAATCGTCAATATAGATCCAAAAATTGCAAACTGCAAGGTTAAAATAAGCTGCTAATACATATCACAGTTACAGAGGAGAAGAGTAGAGCCGGAGAAAGGGTCCTGCACAAGTCATCTAGTAAACGGAATTCATGACGCTGGAAAAGAAAGCTTGTTCATGTTACAAACCTCAGAAATGGATAGTCCGGCTTCATCCACTATTCCTGACTGAGTGGGTGCAGAATACCCAACCTGCAAATTAACATGGCTGAGTAAATAGATCATATTTGACACTAAAAAAAAGTTTGCATTTGCAGTCAGTACATTCCGGTGGATCATAGATAGTACTGCATGTCAGAATGGCATAATTGGAAAAGGAAATCTTGTACTCTAGCTGTAAAAAGACATTAGAACAGTAACTTTTCTTAGATAGATCCAAATCTGACGAACTGCCCATGTCACAATTCTTTGTGTTTTGCAAAACCATCCTCGTATCTTTGGAATTTCTTACTTTGTCTACGCTATAACTAATGCTGACGAAGGAGGGTAAAAAGACAAAGAGTACTCGCGTCCTTCATCATAGGCGCATTTGCCTCCTTTTTACCTCTCCATTAGTGAGTTATGATTGCTAACAAATACTAAGGCAAACAATATAAAGCGTATGACATAAAGGAAAGTATAAAGACGGCTTTGACAAAATACTAAAAGTACCGTGGTCGTTTGGTCCGTAGCTAAACAAAGTAGCCCAAGTTTTGGCAAAACCTTTTTTAAAAAATAAAAAAATTGGGCTAGGAGCACTGGTATTCTCAAAGGGGTGAGCAGAGCACCCGGGTAAATCCTAGGATTCTATCGCTGACGGGGGAGGGGACGACGCCCACTCTTTCCCAACCGAGCAACCGAGCTACGCTTGGTTCTCCTTTTGGCAAAACCTTTAATCACGATTAAAAGTTTTGGCAAGATTGCGTCTGGGTACTTCACAACCCAGCCAAAATTTGGCTGGCGAGCATATCGTCAATGCATGCCTTGTCAGGCCACGCAAACGGAGAAGCAAGACGAAGGGGACAAGGGAAGGAGGGAGGCTTACACAGGTGCCGAACTCGAAGGAGCCGCACACGGCCACCGCGGTGGACAGCAGGACCATCCGCAGGGACCCTCCATCTCCCAGGCCGCCTCCGCACGACGCCGTCTCCTGGATCTTGGACTCCGCCGCAGCCTCCTCATCTTCCTCCTTGTCATGCCGGAGAAGCGGCGCCGTCACCTCGCCGCCGCCGCCGCCGCCTGCCCCCACCACCCCGCTCTCCACATCATCGGCGGCCCTCACTATCCCCATCCCAAGTCCTAGCAACCAACCAAGGACCGACGCAAAACAAGAAGAACAACGGCCAAGATTGGCACGGGAAGGGAGGCCGGAGTGTTCTTCTGGCCCGGGCGCGACGCGGAGTGCTGCAGCGAGGATGGGAAGCGCGCGCAGTATTTATACGCGGCGCGGATGACAAGGGAGATGGGGGCCATGTGGACGTGGGGGAGGTGGTCGCGGGGCGGGGCCAGCGCCTAGCGAGCCAACTCTCGAGGAGACGAGAAAATATCTCCGGCTCCACGCTGATTTAGTCATCATTTAAGTGGGACGCGGTCATCTCATCTCAGTTCTGACGATAAGTTCAAAAATTCTTATCGTTTGGGTGGAGATAGATTAGACTTAATTTTTTCGGATTGAAAGTGTTTTAGTTCAAATTCTTTGTCAATTTGAAGTGATTGGGTCATATCTCGGTGTTTCTAAACAAGTACGGAATGAGAATGAGACAATTGGAGAGAAACATTTTCCTATTTTCTCAACAAAGAAAGATAGAAAGCCAGCCAGCTATGACCAAGGTTGAAAATTTCGACCAATTTTCACTGAAAATCAGATATATCGGACCTCTGGTAAATTTTCAAACTGGTCTCGAAAAATTTGTCAGATATAGAAGATTTTTTTTTTGGATAATTTCAACCAAATTCGACCGATTTTTTTTTAAAATCAAAATCTGATTTGAAATTTTCGGCCGAAATCAATCGAATTTTTTCGACAATCAGGCATATCGGGTAAATAGAAAAGAAACCGGGGAGGGAAAAGACAAATAAAGAATTAGAATTTCCTGAAAAATAAGGGGTTTTACGCAATTCCTCGCCAACCTGGGCCTGGGCCGCGGCCCAGGGGGTGGCCGGCCAAGGGAGGGGGGTTTTTCCCCCCTAAACCCTAGCCCCACTTCTCTCCCCCCCCCCATAGCCGCCACCTCCCCTTCCCCATTTTGGCCAGCGCCTCCACCACCCCTCCCTGGTCCAGCACCTCGCCAGGGACACGCCGGGTAAGTTCGTCTCCAAAGGTAAGTCCTCGAGTCCCATTGGAGTGATGGTTTAGTTTCGTCGAGTTGCTGTGCAGGAATTCAGGATCTGTGGGTGTTTTTGTGCGTCTGTTATCGCATAGTTACATGTCGAATTGGGAAATCTCATCTCTTAGAAAGTTGTAGTGCTCGTTCATATATTTCTTTAGGCGCAAAGATCACTCAATTTGAAGTTACGGTTTAGAAGTTATGATGGTTTCTTTGCGACTGTTTAGAAGGGCTGACGAGGATTAGTAGATACTTTATGTGGCTAGTATGATTTAGTTAGAGACCGAATCAGAAAGTTCACCTAACATGAAAGTTGTAGGCAATCCTTTAAGATTTTCAGAATGGTAGAGAACTTGATTTTTGAATCAGCCAATCAAAAGATATGAATTTTCTTCTACCGCTGTAGGTCTGACTGTCAGATTGAAGGGGCAGGAACTTCACCTGATCATTAGGTTTATTAGAAGGCCGAATAAGAGAACCTTGACAACTATTTTATCATATATGATGTCGTCGTGTTTCCAGAGAGACCAAGATCACTCCATTCCGAGTTTCGTAGTAAAAGATATGAGGATTTTAGTACTGCTGTCCCGTGTGATCTTCTGCTAGACTGTCGGGAAAATTGAGTAGAACCCTTATTCGAATCCTAGGCTTTGGGAATCGGGATAGGGGGTGTGAGTGGAGTCTATTTTCATTAGCATTCTTATATTAGCGTTATTCATGTGTAGGAGAAGGGGTTCCGGAGTTAGGGACATCGTCCTTGCTTTCCCACACGGCGTAGCGTAAAAAAGGCAAGTACAACTGTATGTTTGTGTTTGATATGTGTTTTCCTTGGTTGATGATTAAATGGTGAATAATGTTTGATATGTACTTGTTCATAGTACTATCTGATTACCATTGTTCTATTAATGATGTTTCTTCATTCATCGAATACATTCATATGTGCAAGTATTGATCTTGCTACACCCACGGGAGTAGGTAGTGAAGTCCCAGCATTCCAACCTGGGCAAGAAAGACCCACCATTCTAATGTGGGCAATTTGGATTCCCGTTTTGAAATGTTCTTCAAACGGGCCTTGGATCCCCGCGTTTTGGATAACGCGGGCATAAGTGAACACCGACGGGTGTTCACTAGCTATACCGGTATGAGCAGAAGTGAAGGGTATGTGCATACATTCAATCATGTGGTTTCTATCATCTCATATTTTGGTTCAACTGTATGTTTGATGAATTATACATGTTTTTGGTTCAAAGTTTTATTTTGTACTTGCCGAATCATGGACTCACCCTTGCTGTGTTTCTTGTTTTTAGGTGAACCATGATGATGACAATTGTGGGAGGGAGTAGACACACAGTCACACGCATCATTGAAATAGATATTTGCTATTATTCTGCACTTAAGAGTTTGGACTGTCATAATAAATAATTCTCTGGATGATCGTTATTGGATAATGTTATGTTTAGGTTATGCGAGTTATTGATCTATGTTCTCCGATTATAGTCTTTATAGTTTTCTTTCGAATGAAGTATCATGTTCGAATTCAAATGTTGATTGTTTATTGCTGAAATTAAGTTGTTTATTATGCTAGATGCCGTTTGAAGTAAATCTTAGTTGGCTTTAAAATGTTAGTGTAGTATAGTTCCCTCAAGTTGTTGATCAATGGTAGAGTCTTAGGTAGTATCTTGGCTTTCGCATAGCCAGGGTGTTACAGTATTGAACCCCTTAAAAATTTGAAACCGATTATTAGAACCCTGACTATCACTCTCTGGGATAGGATCATGATTCCTGCGTCGGCTAGTCTGTTTTCCAGTGGAGAAATTTTAGTGGTACGCTGGTGCCCCTACCCCGCATGGCTTCATGAATGATGAGCGAGTGCCTCGCTGTGGCAGGATAGGAGTAAATTGTTCAAGGCCTCGCGCTCAGATCCTGTATTGACGAACCGATTAGGCTGCTGCTCAGTGGTCACAAATTAATACTCAATCGCCTAGAAAAGTAGGAAGAAGGCTGTAGAACAAACTCAGGACTCAGGAGGCCTTAACAACCACGAATGGCGGCCAGGCTCCACAGAACAAACGCTCTTAGCGAAGCAATGATGAGCTTCTTCATTTGAATCCCTACCTTCATGACAAAATCTGATCTCCTGGATCAACTTCGACCTTGAGCTAATTTCCTACAGGATCACGCTGTAATTACACAGGCTGGGCTGCTTGATATTCTCGATCACTTGCAGGCACTTTCACATCAAACCACACCAAGTCCCCAACTGCTCCCTACTCCCCAACTTGGCCACAGCAGCATCAACATTTAGTGGGTGTTTGGGAAGGCTTTAGCTTCCACTTTTCACTCGGAAAAGCCGGAAGCTGTCCCAAACGGACGGCTTTCTGTCCCAAAGTAGGCCAATGTCTACTCCCATTGCCACAACCACTGTGCTGGACCCTGATGAGGATGGAGAGCCCGTGGACCAGAAGGAGTACCGCAGCATGATTGGCTCCCTCCTCTATCTCACAGCGTCGAGGCCGGACATACAGTTTGTTGTATGTCTGTGCGCTCACTTTCAGGCTTCCCCTCGTGCTTCTCATCGTCAAGCAGTACGTCGCATATTCAGGTACCTTCAAGATACTCTTGACTTTGGACTCTGGTATTCTTCTTCTTATGCTCTCTCAATTCGAGCATTTTCTAATGCTGATTTTGCGGGGTGTAGAGTGGATAGGAAGAGTACTTCTAGCACTTGTCATTTCTTAGGCACATCCCTTATTTATTGGTCTTCTAGAAAGCAGGTCTTACATTGCACCCATCCTGAGGCCGAGTAGGCGAGTGCGTAGGCTATGAGCCGATGGTTGCTCTCAGGTCCTTTGGATCCTTTCCACGCTGCGGGACTATGGGTTATTTTTGGAAAGTGTTCATCTTTTCTGTGATAACACTTCTGCCATAAATATTGCCAAAAACCCAGTGCAACATTCAAGGACTAAACACATTGATATTCAATACCATTTTCTGAGAGACCATGTTGAGAAGGGTGATGTTGTGCTTCACTTTGTAGAGTTAGAGCAACAGCTTGCAGATATTTTCACTAAAGCGCTTGATTCTTCTCGTTTTGCTACTTTGCGGGGAGAATTAGGTGTTATTAGTCCTCTTGGGCTGTTTTGAGGGAGTTTACTCTTTTTGCATTTATTGTATCATAATGCATTTTAAAATTCAAATTTCTTGCATTGTATTATAAACTTGTGGAGCTTTGATTATTATCCTTGTCTGACATGTTTTCATACTTTATACCGTGCCATGTCCTGTGATAGTCTGCTAGACTTCTTTTATGGCTCTTCTTGTTTAGCCTAGCTTTTGCCTTGCTAGCTTTATATCTGTGAGCAAATTGGATCAAATCATGTTTTGTTGGATCTTGTGTCTAGTTTTGCTTTAGTGATCCTCTCTTGATTCATGCCATGCCATATAGGTTAAATTGAGCCTTGAACTGAGCTTGAGCTGTAAAATGAGCTTTGTTAATTCTTAAGTCAAGCAAATGAAGAATGAGTTTTTATGTGCGAAAAAACTGATCTCACCAATTCTTTCTCATGAGACGGTTTGCCATTGCACTAGGCATGAACTCAGGGGGAGTTTTGGATGACCTAGACCATTCTTTTAAGCTTCTTGCTTGAGATGGTGGCGGCAAGGCTTGAGATCTAGCACAATGCTATAAAAAATATCATTTTCAGCAAAATGCTCAAAAATGCTAAGTACTTGATTAAATTGCTTCATATTTGAACTCCTAATGCTCAAAATGCCTCAGTTTCTGGTTTCTGATCTCCATTTTACTTATAGACATGGCTTGTCTCATTTTTGGATACTTTGGTGAATCTGTGGTATTGAGCAACTTATCATGGTATAAATTCATTTAATCTTAGATTATTGCTATTTTGGTCTTAGCTTTGCAGTACATGATTTGCCATGATTGAATATAGCTTCTTCACTTTATATGGCTTGGTGTAATACTTGTACTGCCTTCATGGATAATCTTCATGCCTCCTTTTGCTAAAAGTTAAAAAACAAAAAAATTAGCCATTCCTTCATGCTCTAACTTTTTCCTTGCATCTTGATGAATTCATTATCAAAGGGGGAGAAAGATTAGAGAAAATGTGGTTTTTAGAGCTTTTTGGAGTCATAAAGGGAAAATAGATTTTCTAGAAATTGGTGATCCTTGTGAGTGGATTCTCTTTGTGGATTTCATGGGGATATGCTCCAGATCTTAGGATGATGTGACAATTGGCAATGGCGTTTACGGTTTGTCGTTTCACGCGTTTTCGACAAAGCTACAGGTATTCTGGACAGGGGCGGTCCGACCGGTCTTTGCACGGCGGTCCGACCGGTCCCAATCGGTCGGACCAAGCCATCCGAGGCGATCGGACGGCGATGACCAAAATGTTCAAATCGAGTGGGCCAAAAATAGGTGTTGTAGACAAGTAAGGGATCCCAATGCACTTGGTCTCATGATTTTTGGAGCCTCGGTGAAAAGTTCTATTGGTTTAAAGTTTCGAGAAGGTTTGGATTTTGGGAGCTTGAATTTGGCTAAGTCCTAAGGCGGTCCGGCCGCTCACGAGGAGCGGTCCGACCGCCATGAAATGATCGACCGCTCACTGGAGCGGTCGGGCCGTGAACTACTTGAACGTCGACCAACCGTGGCGATGTTGTTTTGTTAGGTCAAAGTCTTTGGTTTCATGGCATATGATTTGCATGATGCATGTTTTGACTAACATGGGTCAAGTTGTGAAGAACTTGTTCCCGAATTCGTGTTTTCTTATGCGTGGTTGTGCGGGTAGCTTGGTGGTCAACGACGGTCAGCGGCGAGAGAATCGGGACTAGACTTGAAGAGTTGAGGTCGAGCGATCGGCGATGCCGGGTGAGGTCAACGACTCAAGCGTGACACAAGATGGACAAGGGTGACCTATTGGCGAATCCATGGCACATGGTGAAGCGGTTTAGGTCAAAAGTTAAAGACGGCGCTTCGCGAAGCGTGCGTGTGTGATCCGTTTGTTAGTGGGCCTTAACGGGAGCCCAATTAAGTCAAACCCTAAGAGTTTTAGGCCTCCACTATAAATAGGAGGAGATGGTGGCTGCACCTCTCTCTCCCTCTCTCGCCTGTTTATGTTTCAAAACCCTAATTGTCTTTAGGGGAGTTGAGGTGGAGGCTAGGGCTTTTCATGGTTTGAGGAGAATTTCGTGATCCTTGATTGTCTACTGATCCATGATGGTGTGGATGTAATCCAGCATCAACCACGAAATCAATCTATGCAAGGTTTGCTTGAGATAAGTCTCTTTTCGTTCTTGCTTCCGGTCAGACCGCCCATGGACAGTTCAAGTCTCATTTTAATTTAAACATTGCTCATAACCGAATGTTAAATGAAATCAAGGATAGTACTTCTGGTTTGTATACTCCTTGCAGACGTGTGTCTCAGTACTGGATTCCTAAATCTTGTTTATCTAATCCCAGTATTGAGACACATCGTTCTTTTGCTCCTTGATTTTCAGGATTACCGCGGAAAGGGGAAGAACACGTGGTTCGTTGACTCCGGATGTTCACGCCACATGACCGGAAACTCAAAATGGTTCACCTCTTTCACGCGGGCAACAGGTGATGACTTCATCACCTTTGGAGATGATACACAAGGGCGAATTGAAGGAACAGGATCAATTAGGGTAAACAACAAATTCATTCTAAAAGATGTCGCTCTTGTGGACAAGCTCAGGTATAATCTCCTTTCCGTATCTCAGCTTCTTGATGATGGCTATGAGACTGTTTTTAAGAAAAATGCTTGTCGTGTGCTTGATTCTACTGGTGAGCTTGTATTTGGAATCTCTAGAGTTGGTAGAATTTTTGGAGTGACTTTTCGTAATCTCTTCTTTGGATCTCTTAAATGTTTGCTTACATCTTCTTCTGATTTTTGGCTTTGGCATCGACGTTTGGGGCACATTGGTTTTGATCATTTGACGCGAGTTAGCAACCTTGATCTCATGAGAGGTTTGCCTAAGCTCAAAGTTGTCAAAGATGCTGTATGTGCGCCTTGTAGGCATGGCAAACAAGTTGCCGCCTCACACCCTTCTGTGACTATGGTTATGGTACGGACCGGGACGGTTGCTTCATATGGATCTTGTTGGTCTGCTAGAGTCCGATCGATCGGTGGAAAATGGTATATTCTTGTCATAGTCGATGATCTTTCTAGATATACTTGGGTGTTCTTTCTTACTTCAAAGGATGAAGCTTTTGGTTATTTTCATGATCTTGTTCTTCGTTTGGCTTCGAGCTTCACGGTGCTTTGAGAGCGATTCGCAGATGATAATGGCACGGAGTTCAAAAATGCTTCTTTTGCTTCTTTTTGTCTTTGGCGTGGTATTGAGCATCAGTTCTCCTCTCCACACGTCCCTCAACAAAATGGCGTGGTGGAAAGGAAGAATAGGACCTTGGTCGAAATGGCTAGGACGATGCTAGATGAGTATAGCACACCGAGGAGATTTTGGGCCGAAGCTATTGCTACTGCTTGCCATATTGCAAATCGTGTCTTTTTGAGACCTTCTTTAGGCAAGACTCCTTATGAGCTTCGTTTTGGTAGAAAACCCTCTGTTTCGCATTTTCGAGTTTTTGGATCAAAATGTTTTATCCTTAAGACAGGCAACTTAGATAAATTTGAATCAAGAACTTTTGATGGGGTATTTCTGGGGTATCCTGCTCATTCGAGGGGTTTTCGAGTTTTTAATACTGAGACTAACATTATTCAGGAGACTTGTAATGTCACTTTTGATGAGACTAGCCCTGGAGCTAGATCAATTGCTACAGATGATTTACAGTGACAGAGAGCATTTTGTGGAGGAAGATGAGGACGAAGCTAATGTCATTCCCTCATCTGCTTCCGCTGAGGCGCCCATATTGATACAAG
Source organism: Hsuehochloa calcarea (assembly GCA_036346395.1). Lineage (NCBI taxonomy): Eukaryota > Viridiplantae > Streptophyta > Magnoliopsida > Poales > Poaceae > Hsuehochloa > Hsuehochloa calcarea. Next base: position 53,569,579 of record CM070597.1, read on the forward strand.
AACATGCTACGTCTACTTCACCTTGATTGAGGCTCTGCTTTGCATCATCATCATCGTGATACTGCGGAGGTCGAAGAAACGACATCTCACCCGGGCGCTCCACTTCGCATTCAGAGACAGCATCCTCCGGAACAGATAATAGGTAACCTACATGAGCGAGTCACTCGCTCCAGGTATAATGATCCAAATCTCTACTCTCATTCAGCTTTTGTTGCTTCTTTTGAACCCCGCGATATATCACATGCTTTATCCGATTCTAGTGGGTAAATGCCATGCATGAGGAGTTAGAGAATTTTGAAAGAAACAAAGTTTGGAACCTAGTAGAACCTCCTAGTGGTCATAATGTTATAGGAACCCGTTGGGTGTTTAAGAATAAACAAGGTGAGGATGGTTCTGTGGTTAGAAATAAGGCCAGATTGGTAGCTCAGGGTTTCAGCCAAGTTGAGGGGTTAGATTTTGATGAGACATTTGCTCTGTTGCTAGACTAGAAGCCATTCGCGATTTCGCTTGCATTTGCTGCATCAAAAGGTTTTAAATTATATCGGATGGATGTTAAAAGTGCCTTTTAAATGGTTTCATAGATGAGGAAGTGTATGTTAAGCAACCCCTGGTTTTGAGGATCCTAAATATCCAAATCGTATTTTCAAGCTATCTAAAGCATTGTATGGTCTTAAACAAGCCCCTAGAGCACGGTATGATAGACTTAAGACTTTCTTGCTTAAAAATAATTTTGAGATGGGTAAAGTGGATAAAACCCTATTCATTCTTAGGCGTGACAATGACTTCTGCTTGCTCAAATTTATGTGGATGATATTATCTTTGGTGGTTCCTCTAATGCTCTTGTTTCCACTTTTACGACACTATGTCTAGGGAATTTGAGATGAGTATGATGGGAGAGCTTAATTACTTTTGGGACTTCAAATCAAGCAATGCAAGGAAGGAACTTTCATCCATCGACGAAGTACACTAAAGATCTTCTCAAACGCTTCAACATGGGTGACTGCAAGCCAATTTCCACTCCCATGGCAACTTCGATCGCTTTGGATCCGGATGAGGAAGGAGAAGTCGTGGATCAACGCGAGTACCGCAAACATGATCGGCTCCCTTCAGATTTGTGACCTCGAGACCGGACATTCACTTCACGGTATGCCTTTGTGCAAGATTTGAGCGTCTCGAGAACTTCCCATCGCCAAGCCGTTAAGCGCATATTCGGTATTTACACTCTACCCTCTTATATGGCATTTGGTATTCCTGCTCTTGACTTTGTCCATTAGAGGTTTTTGATTCGATTTTGCGGTCGTCGGTTAGATAGGAAGAGTACCTCGTGCACTGTCACTTTCTAGGCACGTCTCTTGTATCTTGGTCTTCTAGGAAGCGGTCTTACATTGCACAATCCCTTCGAGGCGGAGTATGTTCTTCTTTGCTAGTTGTTTGAGCTGATTTTGTGGATAGCGTCCACTTTGAAAGATTATGGGTTAAACTTTGCTAGTGTTCCTCTTTTCGTGATAACACTTCGCTATTAATATTGCTAAAACCCGATTGCAACATTCTAGGACTAAGCACATAGACATTCGCTTTCACTTCCTTAAAGATCATGTTGAAAAAGGTGATATTGTGATGCACTTTGTAGAGTCCAAGCTCAATTGGCGATATTCTTACCAAGCCTTTAGATCAAACAGTTTTCCTCCTTAAGAAGTGAGTTAGGGTAATTTATCCTTATGGGTTGGTTTGAGGGGAGTTTGATCTTTTCTTATCTTTCTTTGTTCTCTTGATCTTTTATTGTTCTTTTTCGAACTTAGTGATCTTTTGAACTTTTTAGATTTTTAGGCTTTTAATTGCATCTCATTGTGTCATATTGCATTCATATGAAAAATACAACAAGTGGTATGAAAAATCCAAAAGATGCATTGTAATATAAGATTTTCTACTTATCTTTTAAAATTGATGAAGCTTTGCTGTTACCCTTTGGAGTTTTGTATTTCAATTCTTGCTCAATGTCATGTCTAGTTCTTTGACTTGCTAGAATTATCATGCTTTTACATGTGTAGCTAAGTCTTTGCTATATGAGCTAGAACCTTTTAAACAACTCAAACTAAGAAATTGCAATTTGTGGATGTTTTAGCGAGTTGCGTAATTAGTGCTCCTCTTGTGACATTGGCCTGTAATTGCTTTGTTAGCTCTTTGATCTAAAATTGACCATTACTTGAGCTTTTGTGTTCTTGAGATTCTAAAACTGCTCTTGTGAAAAATAAAAATCAAGATTGTCTTATGCTTAAATTGTGCCAAACTATTCTTACGAGGCCTTGTCAAATGACATGAACTTGGAGATAGTTTGATGAACAGACGATCTCATGGGGACCGCTTGTCGAAATGACATGAACCTCAAGATTTGTCGCCCGGTAGAAGCTTAGAAAGAGTTTGTGGATGGCTCCTAGTCCGGGATCTTCTTTACTAAGATATACCTTTAATCAACTTTTGGTGAAGCTTAGGATGAGTTTGTGGATGGCTCCTAGTCCGGGATCTTGTCACTAAGTTAGATCATTAGTCAACTTCAATATTCAATGCAAATGAGAAAAATGTTGACAAATGGGCGTTTACAAAATATTGAGCAAAATGATTCAATACGGGACTTGATTGACTCTTCTTGTGGTCTTTGTTAGATTTTTGATCTCACTTTGACATTTGACATGGCCAATTTCACTTTAGGATCCTGTTGATGAACTTCTTTGAATTTGAAGCGTTGCTTAAATTGATCAAATCTCTTGCTTTACTTTTGAGCCTTTGTGCTTAGCTTTGATATATATGTCTTACCATGATCTTGCTAAGCTATTTGTCGGGCTTGATATGCTGTTTGTGCATTATTCGAGATACTAGCTTGTTCTTTTGGGTAATCTCCAAAGCTTCTTGTAATCAAAAAATTGAAAAATACAAAAATTGAAGCCACTCCATTGCACTTCATGCATATTCCTCTTTATGCTTCTTTTGTTTCGCTTCTTTCTTTATTCTCTATTTGTTATCCTGGATGAGAGTGATTCCTTGATGAATCCATTGTCAAAGGGGAGAAGATGTGTTAAATGAAGATATTTCTTTGGGAGAAGATGTGTAATATTTCTTTGCTACTCTTATTTGGAGAAGATGTGTTAATGAGAAGATTGGGGGAGAAGTTTATACAAAGGAGAAACGAAAATTTTGAAATTTGATGATCATAGTGAGGGGAGTTCTTGAGTTGCATTCTTATTGTCTTATTGAATATTCGAACTTGAATTGCATTCTTTTATACTCACAATGATCATAGGTCAATTGAACAATTGTTTATTCATATGGACTGATGTGAGAATTTTGACCCTTTATGGAAATCAAAGTTTTTATGCTTTCTTTTGCCTTGTCTCACATGCCTATACTATTCTCGATGCCACTTGGTCATTTTCATTGCTTTTTCTTGCTTATGGACCAAGTTGTGCCTTTGTCGAAAACCTGCGAGTAAACTCGTTTTCAAACCTCTTACTTACATTTTTCGGATAATTGCCAATGTGTTCATCAAGGGGAGATTGTGGATTTCATGGGGATATGCTCCGGATCTTAGGATGATGTGACAATTGGCAATGGCGTTTACGGTTTGTCGTTTCACGCGTTTTCGACAAAGCTACGGTATTTCGGACGAGGCGGTCCGACCGGTCTTTGCACGGCGGTCCGACCGGTCCCAATCGGTCGGACCGGCCATCCGAGGCGGTCGGACCGGCGATGACCAAAATGTTCAAATCGAGTGGGCCAAAAATAGGTGTTGTAGACAAGTAAGGGGATCCCAATGCACTTGGTCTCATGATTTTGGAGCCTCGGTGAAAAGTTCTATTGGTTTAAAGTTTCGAAGGTTTGGATTTTGGGAGCTTGAATTTGGCTAAGTCTAAGGCGGTCCGCCGCTCACGAGGAGCGGTCCGACCGCCATGGGCGATCGACCGCTCACTGGAGCGGTCGGGCCGTGAATTACTTGAACGTCGACCAACCGTGGCGATGTTGTTTTGTTAGGTCAAAGTCTTTGGTTTCATGGCATATGATTTGCATGATGCATGTTTTGACTAACATGGGTCAAGTTGTGAAGAACTTGTTCCCGAATTCGTGTTTTCTTGTGCGTGGTTGTGCGGGTAGCTTGGTGGTCAACGACGGTCAACGGCGAGGAGAATCGGGACTAGACTTGAAGAGTTGAGGTCGAGCGATCGACGATGCGGGTGAGGTCAACGACTCAAGCGTGACACAAGATGGACAAGGGTGACCTATTGGCGAATCCATGGCACATGGTGAAGCGGTTTAGGTCAAAAGTTAAAGACGGCGCCGCGAAGCGTGCGTGTGTGATCCGTTTGTTAGTGGGCCTTAACGGAGCCCAATTAAGTCAAACCCTAAGAGTTTTAGGCCTCCACTATAAATAGGAGGAGATGGTGGTGCACCTCTCTCCTCTCTCGCTGTTTATGTTTCAAAACCCTAATTGTCTTTAGGGAGTTGAGGTGGAGGCTAGGGCTTTTCATGGTTTGAGGAGAATTTCGTGATCCTTGATTGTCTCTTGATCCATGATGGTGTGGATGTAATCCGGCATCAACCACGAAATCAATCTATGCAAGGTTTGCTTGAGATAAGTCTCTTTTCGTTCTTGCTTTCAATTTCGTGTTTTTAGGGCTTTCTTTGATCCGCGAGTTTGTGATTGATTCTTTCACGTGAATTAGCTTGCTGTGATATGTGTGAATCTATCTAGCATCATCTTGATCATCAATCACTCACGAACAAGCAATAGGATCAAGTTTTCGTTCTTGCGGTTTTAGACCTTCATTAATCAATTGACAATTGCTCAAGATCGTTCCAAGAATTATCATAATATTCGATTGGAATAGGTCCTCAATAGCATAGAGAAGGTGTGTGCAAAGTTTCGTGAAGTTTGGAGTTGAGAATCAAAAGTTAGACCTAATTGCAACCGTCATCGGCTGATTTTCTCTGTTTGGATCGGTTACGTATCGCCGGTCCGATCGCCCATCACCACGGTCCGACCGATTTTGAGCGGTCCGACCTTGATATAACAATGGTCCGACCGCTCGACAATCGGTCCAACCGGTTCACTACTGAATGATCGACCGCCAAGATGCTTGTATTGCTTTGATTCTTGCGATTATTGTCGCATTGCTTAGGGGTTTTATTGGATTCAATACTAGTCTTCCATTTGTCTTGGTATATTGATCTTCATAGCTTTCTAATAGCTACTGGAGTGAAATTGTATTGAGTTCATAATTTGTGAAAAAGTGAGCGTGCTCCTATTCACCCCCCCCCCCCTCTAGTCGCCTTTACGGTCCAACACTCTTGGTTTTATTGCCTTTTCTGATTTTATTTGTAAATCTAGAAGACTCACAATGATCAAAGGTCAAATAGAACACTTGTTATTTCATATGGACCGAAGTGAGATTTTTGGCTACTTTTTGGAAATTGAAGCTTTTTGTGCTCTCTTTGCCTTATCTCGCTTGCCTATGCTATTCTGAAGCCAGCTTGGTCGTTTCCTAAGCTTTCTTTTGCTTATGGACCAAGTTGTGCCTTTGCACGAAAACTACGAGTTTTTACTTTTCAAACCATTTAACTACATTTTCTGGAAAATTGCCAATGTGTTCATCAAGGGGGAGATTGTGGATATCGTCGAGATATGTGCATAATCTTAGAGTGATGAGTAAATTGGCAATGGCGTTGTTGGTTTGACGAATCTCGCGTTTTCGGAAAACTTCAGTGCTATCAGGTCATTGGCGGTCCGACCGGCGCAGCCGCCGGTCAGACCGGCTGTGTGGCAGTCCGACCGGTGATGCTTGCCGGTCCGACCGACCACAGTTGATGATGGAGTTTGGGGCTAGGCCAAAAATAGGTTGTGTAGGCATGAGAGGGGACTCTCTTGGATGTGGTCACATAATTTTTGGAGCTCCCAGTCAAAAGTTCTATCAGTTTGAAAATTCCAGAGAGGGTCCGATTTTCCGAGTTGAAATTTGGCTAAATCTTTTGGGGCGGTCAGACCGCCATTGTGGAATCGGTCCGACCGTTGGAAAATCGGTCCGACCGTTGGAAAATCGGTCCGACCGGCGTGATAGGGCGGTCAGACCGGCTTCCACTTGGACTTCGGCCATTTTGGCATTGTTGTGTTTTCATTGTGTTTAATGCATGAGTTTCAATGCTTTATTGTTGCATATGGCATTGTTGAGCTAACATTGGTCAAGTTGTGAAGAACTTGTTCCCGGAGACGATTTCTTTGTCTATTGCTGTGCAGGTGGCTTGTAGGTCTACGACGTCAACGGTGAGGTGGATCGGGACTACGCTTGGAGAGCTGAGGTCCAGAACGATCATGGATGCCGGGTGAGGTCGTGTGACTCAAGCATGGTGCAGAATGGACAAGATGGATCGAACGGGCAGTTCGTTGCAGCTAGTTGGATCTAGCGGCGCGGGGGTCGGTGCAAGTGCCTTGGAGGTTCCGATGGGTTTCGGACGGGAGAGACTTGCCGACATGATGAGAGTCGCTGATCAACCTACACGTGGTGAAGCTGGCGATTGTTTCAACAGATTGATATTTGTGTGTGGGTCCCATTTGTGTTGGGCCTTAATGGGAGCCCATTAGAGAAATCCTAGCCTCTCCTATAAATAGAAAGGGGGAGATGGAAAAACCCCCCAAGCACTTAAGCTCTCATTTGTAAAATCCCTTGTTAGGGTTAGGGTTTGGAGAGGAGAGGAGAGGAGAGGAAATTTGAGTGTGCTCTTGGTTTGAGCTCTTGTCCTCCTTGAGGGAGTGGCTTTGTAAGCAACATCTTGAATCAATAAATCTATTGATGTTTGCTCAAGGGTGAAGTCTCTTTTGTGTTCTTCTCTCTTTTGATAATTTTGGTGCTTCCTTGATCCGAGTGTTTATGCTTGGTCTCTTGATCGATTTTACCTTGCTATGATGTGTGGGAATACTCCTATAATCACCTAGATTATCAATCCCCCACAAGCAAGTCTTGGATCAAGATGTTCATATTTCTAGGTTTTGGAACACTTCTTTGGTAAAACCTCAAGAGATCGATTCTTTGAAGTGGATCTGGACGATCGTCGCTAGAAATAGGTATTAGATATCTTTAGGGAGGTGTGCTCCAAATTTGGTCAAGTTTCATTGGTTGAATCAAAAGTTGGACCAATTTTCATTTTGGATTTGGGCATTGCGAGTTGCCTCTAGACTAAATCGGTCTGATCGATTTTACACCACCGGTCCGACCGCCCGACAATCAGAACGTCATTTGAGGCCGGACCGACCGTCAGGCAGTCAGACCGCCAGCAGCACACCGGTCCGACCGTCCAGTGAGATCAATTCTCCATATTTGTGTATTGTGGTTAAGGGGGTAATTGAATTCAGCACAAGGCTTTCTCTGTGCGTTTACTGATCTTCTTAGCTTTCGTAGCTAAAGTAGAAAAGTGCGTGTTGAATTTGATTAAGGTGAAAAATCGAGAAAGCGCCTATTCACCCCCCTCTAGTCGCCTTTACGGTCCTACAACAAGCTATCCATGAGATGCATGGTTTCTCTGTACCGCAAATGAGCTCTAGGTTCATAACACTGGATATCATCTATTAATGATTCAATTTACCAGCCTTTTATGTTATTGATGTACACTATCTATTCTTGTCTTCGTTTGGTAATATGGAACAAAAAGAATCACTCTTACTTGCTATTATAACAGGTTGCAGATTACCATGTTCCAAACATAAGGGCAATCCCTACCAACCAATCCATGAAGCCAACCTACATTCACTTTCTCACAGGCCCGAAAGACTTGTTGGAGAGTTTGTGTTCAAGTCAAATATAGAAGTTGGTTGTATTGGAGTCTAATTGTATCTGGAGACTATAAATAAAGGGTGTGGGGTCCTATAGATCTACACATAATATTCCCAAATTACTACATCGTATCAGATCCCTCACCCGTGCCCTAACCCTAGCGCTGTGGCGGCGGCGCCTGGTGCTAGCGGTGGTGCCCGGTACTGGTGGAGGCGAAAGGCAGGGAGGCGGCGCCTGAGCTTGTGGTGGAGGTGGTGTCTCGTAGGCCGTGAGGCGGCGCGTGCTTCGGGTGGAGGAGGAAGGCCAAGCAGCGTGGAGCTCGGGGTTGCGACCGGAGGTTTGAACCTCAAGAGCCCGAGGCAGGGGAGCCGAGGCGGCGTGTGGAAGAGGAGGTGAGGCAGAGAAGGAAGACACGAAGGCTAGTAGGATCCGGGTGATGCGTGCGAAGGCTCGCGGCTGGAGGAAGAAAGGGTACTTGCCTGTGACTTTGAGGAAGATGCGCCAGCGGCTCGTGCAGGCTCGTGAGTCGGAAGAAAAGCGGTCATAAGGTTCGGCAGGACGTTGATGTGTGAAGAATTATTGTGATCGTGGGAGGTACGAGCGGCATATTTTGATATTGATTGGCATTACTCTGGTTGCTTGAGAAGATGACCCCTGAGGAAATTGAGGCTGCGAGAAAGATAGTTGTTGAGATTACTTCCCCACTAGTAACTCAAGGTGACATGAGAAGCATGTTACATGATCTTTTCACAACGGGTATGATAGGTCCGAGGGCTGGTGCAGGGTCATCTGATTTAAAGCTGGAGCTGCTGATGAGTGATGTAAAATTAGAAGGAAAGAATAATTATCTGAGTTGGTCTAGAAGAGTTTAGCTAATTTTGAGGACAAAGGGGTTGGAGCACTACCTGCAGGAGATTTGTGTTGAGCCTGCAAACAAAGCGAGCATTGATTGGAGGATGTGGAACACCATTAATTCTGTGGTAGTAGCTTGATTGCTAACTTTGATGTCTCCATCCATCGCTCGGGTGGTGGAGATGATGCAGAGTACACCGGCAATGTGGAAGATGCTACGCAACATGTACAACTCCGGGGCAGAAATGTGATGATGATGGTGGAAGTCTAGGGCAACATGGAGGCCTTGAAACAGGAGGAGAAGACCGTCCAGGAGTATGCTAGTGAACTGAAGCAACTGTGGGCAGATTTAGATCATTATGATCCACTGCAGTTGACATGTGCTGGTGATATTGAGGCTAGTAGGGTGTGGATGCAATGCAGACGAGTTACACACTTTCTAAATGGACTAAATCCAAAGTTTGAAAGTAGATGGGCTGCCATGTTTCACTTAGAAAACTTGTTTACCATGGAGGAGGCTATTTCGGCTATGGTGCAGGAGGAAGTTCGACTACGAGTAATGGGGGACAACAACCTGTATGGAGGTCGAGGTGGAGGTCGTGGTGGTCGTGGAGGCCGAGGAAGGGGCCAAGTCGGCCCTAGGGCTAATGTGGCCCAGACAGGGGAGAACATGTCTGTTACTCTGACAGGCGATCAAGCTATGCAGTGGAAAAAGTGGCAGAAGGGAAAGGCATTGGAGACTTCTCATGATTCCACATCCTTTGGTAACTTTACAAACTATGCCCACGTGGGTGAAGGTACGCAGGCACATGCACTTGCATCCACATATAAGCACGCTCATTTTGATTGGATTATAGATTCAAGGGCATCCAAGCATGTCACGGGCTCACTTAGTTCTTTCGCATCTTACACCCCATATACTCATTCTGAAACTGTCCAAACAGCACATGGAACCTCCCAGCATATTCAGGGTGTTGGATCTGTAGAGTGCACACCATCCATTGCTCTATCCTCCGTTTTGCATGTTACCTCCTTTCCAGTCAACCTTCTTTCAGTCAGTTCTATCATTGACCAATTCAAATGCACTGTCATATTTGATGAGGAATCGTGTTTATTACAAGAGAAAAGAACTATGAAGAGAATTGGGACTGGAATAAGGCGTATGGGTTGTGGTACATTGATCAGGTTGATGCGGCATTGGTTGTGGCTATAGGAGGGATCGAGGGAGAAGTCTTATTACATCATCGTCGATTAGGACATCTATCATTTGAGAGTTTAAGTCAGTTATACCCTGATTTGTTCAAAAGGGTAGACAAGATCAAACTTGTGTGTGATGCTTATGAGTTTGGAAAGCATACACGGTCTACATATAGTAGCATTGGTCTTCGGAGTTATGAACATTTTATATTAATACATTCGGATGTTTGGGGTCTGTGCTGAGTTACTTCTGTGAGTGGTTTTAAGTGGTTTGTCACATTCATTGATTGCTATACTTGTATGACTTGGATTTATATGATGAAACACAAGAGCGAGGTCCTTCGATGTTTTCAGGACTTCCGTAGGATAGCCGCCACTCAGTTTGATGCAAAAGTTTGGATTCTTTGGTCATATAATGGAACTGAGTATGTTAATAATGAGTTTGTAGCGTATCTCTCAGAAGAAGGGATACTTCATCAGACTACTTGTCCAGGAACCCCATCTCAGAATGGAGTGGTTGAAAGGAAGAATCGACACTTGTTGGAGGTAGCACGTTCACTCATGTTTTAAATGAATGTGCCAAAGGGATTGTGGAGCGAGGCAGTAATGATGGCAATGTATCTCATCAATCGTATGCCGTCTCAAATACTTGGGATGAAGTCTCTAGCTGAACTTCTTTTGGGTCAGCAGGAGTTCAAGGTGCCTCCTAAGGTGTTTGGATGTGTGTATTTTGTACGAGATCACCGACCAGCGGTTGGCAAGCTGGATCCACAGGCATTGAAATGTATCTTCATAGGCTATTCATCAAGTTAGAAGTGCTATAGATGCTGGAACCCAGTTGAACGAAAATTATTTGTGGGTATAGATGTGACATTCCGGGAGTTAGAGCCTTACTATACGAGTGGAGGTAATCTTGATTAGTTTTTGGAGTTCTCTCCTATCATTGAGGATGAAAGTCGAGAGGGGGAGAACAATGAGAGTGATAGTCAACGAGAAGAAGTCATTGCGGGGACAATTCCGTGCCCAAACCTAACGGAATATGCGAGAGATGTGATAGCCCAAAAAGACTTGAAGGTTTATCAGCGAAGACGCTTCGGGAAACAAGGGGAGAAGCCGAGAGACAAGAAGTCAGCACCTGAGCCAATAACGGTGGAGCTTTCTGATCAACCGGCATTGCCACAGCCAGAACAACCTTCTGAATAGCCAGCTTTGCCAGTTAATCCAGTCTCAAATCCCTCCTCCTCAGGTCTCTCTCCATCAAGTTTTTTTGTCTCCCCTTGGGACGAGTGGTAATGTTCATTCTAATCACTCATACCTAGAGTTACCACTTGCACAACGCAGTAAAACTAGAGCTAATGCAGGAAAACCTCCAGTCCGGTATAGCTTTGAGCATGACATTGCAAATTTTGTCTCATATTCTCATATCTCGCCCGCATACAAAGCATTCATTGCATCTCTTCAGATAGTGCATGTTTCAAAGGATTAGCAAGCTGCTAAGCAAGATCCTAAATGGAAGGATGCTATGAAGGAGGAATTTAGTGCACTTCAGAAGAACAAGACATGGGATATTGTTCCACTTCCCGCAAGAAAAAGCGCAGTAGGATGCAAATGAGTGTTTACAATTAAGCAAACTCCTGAATGCAAGATAGAGAGATACAAGGCACGATTGGTAGCAAAATATTATAGTCAAACATATGGGATAGACTATGATGAGACCTTTGCACTAGTGGCGAAGATGAGCACGGTAAGAACATTGATCTCCTGTGCAACTAACTTCGGATGACCTCTACATCAGTTGGATGTGAAGAATGCTTTTCTACATGGTGATTTACAAGAGGAGGTATACATGGAGATTCCTCTAGGTTTTGAGAACAGACTGACTGAGAGGAAGGTGTGTAAACTCAACAAGTCCTTATACGATCTAAAACAGTCTCCAAGGGCGTGGTTTGATAGATAAAGACGTGCAGTCTGTAGTATGGGTTATTCTCAGTGCAATGGAGATCATACTGTATTTTATAGGCATAGAGGATCATATATCACTATATTAGTAGTTTATGTTGATGATATTGTGAACACTGGAGGTGATGCCGAGGAAATTAAATCCTTGAAGAAAAGATTGGGAGAGGCATTCGAGGTGAAAGATCTTGGAGCTCTTCGATACTTTCTTGGAATCCAGATTGCTCGTTCTTCAAAGGGTATAGTTCTCTCCCATAGGAAATATGTTCTTGATCTGCTAGCAGAAACATGTATGCTTGGGTGTCGCCCTATTGTCTCACCTATTGATAGGAATCACACAGTTATGTGCTGAGTCAGGAGATCCAGTTAACAAGGAAGCTTATCAAAAGCTTGTTGGGCGTCTTATCTATTTGTGTCATACAAAGACCTGATATTTCATATGCAGTAAGTGTGGTTAGTCGATATATGCATGATCCTAGAACATGACACATGGATGTTGTCTATCGAATCCTGTGATATTTGAAGAATAGCCCTCGGAAAGGCCTTTGGTTTAGGAAGAATCAATATATGAATGTGGAAGGGTATTGCGATACTGATTGGGCGAGCAGTGTGGATGACAGGAGGTCTACCTCTGGATATTGCATATTTGTGGGAGGTAACCTTGTGTCATGGAGAAGCAAGAAGCAGGAGGTTGTGGCTCGCTCTACTGCAGAGGCAGAGTACAGAGCAATGGCATTGAGTCCGAGTGAAATGATATGGATGAAGGGTTTATTGTCCGAGCTTCAGGTATGGAGGAATAATATATTGGTGTTGCATTGTGATAATAAATCTGTAATCAATATTGCTAACAACCTAGTTCAGCATGATCGTACCAAGCATGTTGAGATTGATAGGTTTTTCATAAAGGAAAAACTTGATGATAGAATATTAAAGTTAGAGTATGTTAAGTCTGGTAAATAGTTGGCTGAATGTTTCACTAAAGGGTTAGGTCCTAGTGAGTGTGCTACAATATGTAACAAGATGGGTATGATTGATATCTTCGGCCCATCTTGAGGGGGAGTGTTGGAGAGTTCGTGTTCAAGTCAAATATAGAAGTTGGTTGTATTGGAGTCTAATTATATCTGGAGACTATAAATAAAGGGTGTGGGGTCCTGTGGATCTATACACAATATTCCCAAATTACTACAAGCCTACTCCATAATATTTTCAGTAAGAATTCCCTGAATCCTGGGCATTGTCTTTTATTATTCTTTCACATCCTCAAATAATGTCAATTCTATTGTATTTGATAATCATTCTCCCTGATTTCACTTGCAGAGACTTGCTTTTGGTGCTCGTAAGAACAAGTATGTTGTTAAGGATTAGTTCTTTTTGTTGCCATCTTCCAACCTGAAGAGAACTAGGAACATTTTTCTCATTATCTTTCATATTCCATTCTTTTTCTGTAAAAAATAGCTTGTATTACTGATGGCATCTTGAGAAACATTAATGTACTCCTCTTATGTACAATATCATCAATTTGATTGCCTCATTAAAGTTATTGTCATATGTTGAATCGTTTGCACTTCATGTGTTATATTTATCACCCTTGTGATCTCTATTTTTTTGAAACTCATCCTTGTGATCTCTATTAGTAGATATACAACCATACCTCGACTACAAGTTTAGCAAAAGTTGCATTTTGCATGTTCCATCTTCCATGTAAACAACAGTTCATGATACATCCATGCACCTATGCATAAGATTGAACTCATTTTTTCTTGTTAGTTGCTAAAACTTTTTTAGTCTTGCCTACTTATTGTAATTAGTTCATGATACATCTATGCAGTTCATGTGTTTTTCATAACAATTATTTATTGTAATTAATTATGTAATAATTATTTATTGTATTTATTTATGTAATAATTGTAGTTAATTATCGTTAACTGTGGTCTATTCGTTAATCGTCGTTAAATGCGATCAATTGTGTTAATTACGGTAGTCATCGTTAATTGTCGCTAATTGTGGTAGTCATCGTTAATTGTAATCAATTGCGGTAGATGTCCTTAATTGCAGTAATTGGAGCGTTAATTGTCGTCAATTACGTTAGTTTGCCATCAATTGCGTTAATTTATCATTAATTATCGTCAATTGTTGTTAGTTGTTGTTAAATGACGTCAATTGCGTTATTTGCCGTTAAACGATATCAAACAAGTCATTACTTATCTTAGGGGTATTTCAGACATTTTCCATCTCAAGAGCTACAACCAGCCTAACTAAAAGTCAGACAGCCAAACACCAAACCACTTTAGCTCAGCCATTCAACCCTACAGCTCAATCGAAAGCCGCTTTTCAAAAAATTGTCATTTATATAACTATCCACCATGCGCACATGCACATAAGGGCTACTCAGCACCCACAGATAACTGTGATCTGCAAATGTAGTCAAAACTTGAGTACTCCCTTCATCCCGCAATATAACTTCAAGCCCACTATGCATACAAACTAAGGAAGCACTAAATCTAAGAAAAATTAATGTAAGTGAACCATACAGACCCCTATTAAAGGGCACAATATAACTACTCAACTTTTTTTTGCATTAAATCGGGAGTATAGAGTGAAAATATTGCAATAACCACACTTTGGTTCCTTCAATAAACATAAATTGTGGGATGCCACTTCCAAAGAGGATGGATTTATATATTGTGGGACGGAGGGAGCAAGTCACATGGACAAGTTGCATTTACATAAGTCATACGAAAGGATATTGCATCTTACCATTTGAGGGACGACGAATCCATAAGGATCACACGAGCTTGTTCACAATTCTATGTTATCGTCATTGGCCAGAAAAAACAAACAATTGGAAGCTGCTGTGAAGAATAAAGGATTAATAACTGCTTATCAATATTTTTTTGAAATAATGTTAATTTGAAAGATAATTACAAAAATAAATAGTTGAAAAAAATTACAAAACTGAGCGCTTGTCACCAATTGGAATGATGACAGGCTCCTGTCGCCATTATAATTGGCGACATGCACATATGCACTGGCGATATGTGGCTCAACAGTACAGAGAGCTCACTGTCGAAAGTTCAATTGAACTGGTGACAGGCCTTTGTCGCCATTTGAAATGACGTCACGGATCTTAATTTTTTAATATTAAAATTTAGAAAAACCGCAATTTCAAATGGCAATGGGGGCCCGTAAGTCTCTGTCGCTATTCCAAATAGCGACACAATCTCCCCTATAAAAGACCATTGAAACCCTACAAATCGGAGAAAACTCACTTTTATTCAGAAAAAAGAGAGAGGGGAGGGAAAGGGGAGGAATAGAGAGGAGTAAAGGAGAGAAGAGAAGCTAACGAAGCACTGCCCGTCTGGTCGCCCACCTTTCAGGTAATTTTTTAACCGAATGCATTACATAGTTTTAGATTTACGGTTACGTAGTGTAGTATGTTGTACACAATCCTTTTCACTTAATAATTTAGTTTTAGATATGTGCTTAATCGTGAAAATCTTGTGACTTGATTGTGCCCCACCTCTTCTTCTTTGATTGGACTTAGGTGCCTCAGTGTGGAACGAAAAGATGGACTATGTGCTACCAGTATGGCTTACGTAAAAACAAAGGAGTTCACTACCTTGTGACAGATGCGTCACTTCCCAAGGGCAAGGTGCGCCAACCTGTCAAACGACTCATCAGTTGGACTTTCGATTAGATATTTATTGTTGTTTTACTGAAGATTGCACAGAAGTTGAGCATACACGCGATAATTCGAGAAGACTCCTTAAATGCTTCAACCAGTTGACCTTCCACCTTCTAACGTGGTGACTTATGTTCATACCTAGCTAGGAGAGTTGTTCCTAGTATATATACCCCTCTACCCCCATTCGTGGAGATACTTTTGAGTTTTCGACAAATCGATATATGAAAACTGAAGCAAGACTGTTGAGTGTCTTGCTTCTTTGCTCTTGTGAGTTCTCTTGGATTTGCAAGAAGATTCCTCTGGGATCCCCTAATTTGTGTTCTACGCTTCTGGGCGTTTTGTGTGGATTGGTTCCGGATTGTGGCTCTGTGATTGTTCGGATAGCAGGTCGAAGTCCAGAAGGCTTCAGATCGTCTCTCCCAAACACTTTGTCGCATCCAACCTTGACAAGTTAAAGCTAGTTACCATTTACCGCTGCTCACAACTAGTAATCCCCGCCGTCCACAGCAAAATTCATTTTGTTCTTCAACCTACACCGTGAAGATCGGGCCACCCCTAGCGAGTACGCATCAATTGTATCAGAGCTTTCGTTATCACGATAGGTTTCCATCCACAAATTAGCCTTTTAGTGTATTGTTTTTTCTTGTGTTGATATTATTTCGATTTCTATCCTAAGAGTCCAGATCCAAAAAAAACCAGGCCTCTTATTTAGTACTGTTAATCTTGTGCCGTTCGTGCTTATCTTGTTTTTAGTCGTAACATCTCAACTTTTTGAGCCTTTGAAAATCTTTTAATTAATTGCTAGTTGGAAATCTCACCATTTGCATTTTATTTGAATTTAAATTTAAAGACTTATTATAGACTTTCATGTCAAAATAGTTTACTGGGGTTAATCCCAACATCAATCATTTCCAAAACTATTTTATTTGGATTCTATGTGCTCATATTTATTTTATAGAATTTTCTAGAATTTTTCCAAGATCATTTGCTATTTTCTATTTGCATTTTCTCGAGTTTCTAAAAAGAAAAATCAAATTTAATTCTTCGGAACAGTGTTGGGCCGAAGCCCAACACTATTCCCGCGCGCCAGCCCATCTCCCTGCTCGCCCGCACCCTCGTCCCTTGGATGTGCGACGCGTGCACTCGTTCCGATCGGACGCTCGCGCTCAACCCTGCCTTCCTCCGTTGGATGTTCGCCGCGTGGCCTTGGCCGCTGATCTCGCTCGCTCGCGCCTCGCTGCCACTGCCAGGTGGGACCGCCACAGGGTCGTCGTCTCCGCGCCTTTCTTCTTCCTCGCGCCCGCGCCTTCGCCCGCCATTGTCGCTCGCGGAAGCTTTGTCCGACAAAATGGATTTCGTTGAGATTTCTTCGCGCCGACCCCACCAAATCCCGGCCCTCTCTCTACCTTATCTATTCCCAATCGTATCAAACTCCGAATCTCTCTCAAACTCCGAATTTGTTATATCCGCCTTGTCTATTGTATGCTATGATCTTTTGTCACCCTAGGTTGGTTCATTATTAGTTGGTATTATCATAGCACCAACGTGGGTTGGTTAGATACGAGTAGACTGCTTAGCTATGCCACGAGTCATCATTTCATGTGAGTTGCAATTATAAACTTGACTAAGTGATTATGGAACTGTGTGAAGAAACTGTGTGTGCTGTGTGCTATTACTCGTTGATGGCATGTGTTGCACTTAATCAACAGGGTGGGAAAAGATTTAGACTGGGGCAAGTGGTGGATTCTGTGTGAATGGTGGAGCTGTGTGCTTTAAACTGTGTGATTTGGAAAAAACTGGAAGTCTTGCCTTGGTCAATTAAGGACTTCACTTTGTGCGCCATTGAACTGGACCTTACTGTACGACCACATGCCTAGTATGGGCTGGGCCTGACTTAGTAAGTTATGGAATCTTGACTTTGACAACTCAGGTTGTATTTTAAGCTGTGTGATGGGCTGGAGGTGTGATATGTCACATCGCGGGACGGTTTGCTGCATCCCTGTCCAACGATGTGTGTCGTAACTAAACGCTGTGTGTATCGGTTGGCCAGCAGGAAAGCACATCGGGAGTGTCAATACTTGAGATGAAGTTTCTGAAAGGTTTTGTTGTGATCAACTCTGATCCGGTTGATTGCACCTTGTGGGTAAAGTGTACAACCTCTGCAGAGTGTTAAATCAATATATTCGAATAGCCGCGTCCTCGGTTATGGACATGCTCAGGAATTTCACACGAGGGGTAGATTTTCATAAAGCCAATTGGGAAGGGTCAGCTGTGTGAGATAGCTGGTGTAGCTGTGTGAATAACTTGATTAGACTGTGTGTCCTTTGTGAAATCAAAATGTTAAATTAATATTCTTTAGTTGTATTCAATTATGTTTCCAATCTATTACCTGTATTCAATTGCAAACGTTGCATTTCTGCAAAATAACCACAGAAGCCATTCCTTTGGAATAAACCATCATGTATAATTGCATTCTGTGGTATGACTTGCGAGTACGGTGTGTACTCACTCTTGCTAAACAAATCAACAGAAGTGGAGAAGTCATCGCCAACTTTTGAAGAGGAATTCTACGAAGGTTGATCGTTAGGGTCTTGATCCCAGTCAGTTGCCTGTGGTAAATTGATGGGAGCCCGCTGGAGTTTACTTGTTTCCACTACAGTTTATTTCATTATTGTCAGCCTTGCATAGCTTAATAATTGTAAAACTCGACCTTAAGGTCACAACAGTTATTTGTTATTCAAATTACTTGTTATTTAATATTTCGTTGTATGGAGTTGATATTTCATCAATGTTGACACTGTGTGCGCTAGCGTGATCCTGGACTAGTGCATAATACATAGAGGGTCCAGATTTGCATATTTAGGTCCCGACATTAGTCACCATCGATATCTTGCGCCATGTTTGTTTTAGTTGTTGAGCTTGTTGTTTAGTGTCGAGAGAGAGAGAGAGAAAGAAAAAAGATAACACAAAAAGAAGAAGAAAACGAAGGGTTGTGTTGCAGTTGTCAAATTGCAAGTTTCAGATTCTTACTCTGAATTTTTTTCCCCAGTGTTTTGGACCGGTGACATTCACGTATCCATTGTGTGATTTACGAC
Organism: Hsuehochloa calcarea; assembly: GCA_036346395.1. Classification (NCBI taxonomy): domain Eukaryota; kingdom Viridiplantae; phylum Streptophyta; class Magnoliopsida; order Poales; family Poaceae; genus Hsuehochloa; species Hsuehochloa calcarea. The sequence continues at coordinate 53,588,175 of CM070597.1, forward strand.
ACTTGATTCAAGTACTACAACCCTCCTTGTTTAGCCCACCAAGCCCCACTACAAACCCGAAGCCGGTTGTTTTTGATTCGTGTCCTTTCAATCGCTTGACCACATCCAAGGTACTGCCACTCTTGCACTCTTGCTATCCATTGAGAATGCATAAGAACATTGGTGAGCAAGAGGTGAGGTTGTGTGATTCCACAAATATTACATATTCTATTTTCTTTTCGCTGACATGGCAGGTTCCAACTCAAGTGTACAAGGGGGAAATCATGGAGGAGATGAACAACCATTCACACGAGCCGAGATGCAACAATTACGTGATTTGATTCAGGCCATGGGACAGATGCTCAATGAACGCCTCCCTGCCGCTGGTGGTGGGGGTATACATCAACCTAACCCTACTGTTGATCATGGTGAAACCGCTGATGAGGACTCAGTTGGAGCTGCTGCTAATGACGGCTTCCACGACCAACAAGATCTTGATCGGAGTGGTGGACAAGGGGGCGGCGCCCATCGTGGCCGAGGCGCAGCTGCACATATTCTGCAGTATGGGGGAGGAGCTCATGATCATGGTTTTGGCCACCGTGTGCGCTTCAACGACCAATATGTGCATGACGATCGCGGGTATGGAAAAGAATATGATGACAATAATGAAGTTTTTACAGATCATGATGGCTACGGACAGCATCCACCCCCACATCGTGGTGCTGCCCATGGTGAGGGAGGACAGCCTCGAGGTACATGATGAGGACATGACCCCTATGGATACAACCACATTTGCTATGCTTGCTATTCCAATTACAAGAGCTCGTACGTTTCAACTTATTTATCAGGTAAATTCATTTCTAAGGCTGAGTGTATTATTTGAGAACTCTACAACGATGTCTAACAGAGATGATTTAATTGTACTTAGGAATCTAGGACTACGACCAGTTCAAGAAGGTCTACGACAAGTTCCGCAGGACCTACGACCACTTCAAGAAGGCTTATGACCAGTTTTACCAGTACTCGACGAGCTCAGGACTCGTTGGGAGCGATCTACGACCAGAGAAGCGAGCACAGTACTTGCTGGACACAATCTATGACTAGGGATAGTATGGACTCCTCAAGACCACCCCAGGACCAGTCCTACGACCAGGTCTTCGACCAGAGATACATGATATGAATAGTAAATAAGGTGCTGCATCACCATTTTGGGTCTAATAGAGCCTTGTAAGTGTGTCGAGGTCGGAGCCCAGGTTGTGTACGCCTCTTTCCACGGCCGCACAACCCTAGGTCGAGCTCCTCACGTCCCCCTATATATATACAGTAGCCGTCATAGTTTAGGGTGTGTTTTTTTATATTATTCTGCTTAGCAGTCTCGCCGCATGTTCGGTTGAGGAACCCCACATTGTGAGCTTTATCTATATTCGCAATACAATATCAGATTCCATCTTCTACTTTCTTGCTTGTGTTCTTGATTCGCATGCAGGAGATAGCCTTCTTGGCGAGGTCAACCGCGTTCGGCATGGTTGATAACCATCGGAGCAGTAGTGTAGTGATTGCGAGGGGTTTGACCTGTTTTGGTCGGCGCCTTCGGATCATCAACGTCGAGTTCTCCACAATTGACTTATCAGTACCTTTCAGAAGATCGGGCCACCGTCACATTTGTTGATATCAGAGCAAAAGTTTCCCGTTAGGTAATCACAATTTTTTCCATTTTAGATTAGTTGTTTTCCATTGTCCTAAAGCTCCAAAAAATTGCCCCACAAAAATATTTTTTGTTCGTCGTGTTCTTCCGCTGTCCCACACCCATTGTGCATTTGTAATTTCCGTTCTTTGTTTCGTGTTGTTGAATTGGTGTCCTTTGTCTATGTCGTGTTGCTAGTTTAGAGTCGTGTTCTTGGTTTCTAGTCAACACCGTCGCCCGCCGTGCCACCATCCATCCTGGCCGTGCCACCACCTATTCGAACAACTCCCCTTTTGACCACCTCCTCGTGTTCGACCACCTACTCGGGTTCGACCATCTACTCGTTTCTGCCCCGACAACTCTATTTGTTTCTAGTTGCTCTCGGACACCCCACGCACTCATCATATCGTGCCTACCACACAAAGTCCGAGAAGAATTTCCATAACCGAACGGAGCTAGCCAAAGTTCAGAGAGAGAGAGAGAGAGAGAGTCTCTTTTAATTACCTCTATACCCCTGCCTTCTACAAAAGTTTGTGATCCATATATATCCATAGACCCAGAAGAGAGTTTTTGAAGAGTTTTGAGTCAAGGTCACATTCGCAAAAAAAAAGACAAAAAGGAACCCTAGGTTGGGTTTCGACAGTATAAATAAGGAACCCTAGGTTGGGTTTCGGCGGTAAAAAAAAACAGAGAGAGAAGAAGAAGAAGCAAATCGACCACCCCCAGTGAAGAAGAATTAAATCGACCACCCCCAGTTGGTCTACGACCACTCCCAACCTTGCATCCTTTGAATCCTTTATATCTAGTCCTTGTTATTGATCAATATTGTGCTAGGGCTAGGGACACTTTTTAGACCAGTAACCGTGACAGGTACTTTGTACCCTTATTCAACTTTGCTAATCATGTTACGGTTTTTGCAAATCTTTGCTACATATTGTGCCTTCCGAGCTCCACCTACTCTTGATCAGAACAGGTCTCCTCTTGCAATCATACCCACTCTCGACATGGTATCACGAACCAGCCACCGGTTGTACCACCTGCTGCGTTGATAAGAACACTTGTAAGAGTATGGTAAGACATTTGAGGGTGTGTTTCCATCTTCCATCACCTAGTAGTTGATAAGGATAATAACTTTGTGTTGTCTTTTGTTTTCTGCTAACCATGACAGGTGAGACGGCTGATGAGAAAGAGTGTGTTGTAAAGGGAGAGCTCATGACACTCTTATATAAACAACGCACTACCACTAATGAGGAAATCGACAGGAAGTTTCAAGCTACCACAATCAAATTGCAACGCTCAATCAACGATAGTATTGCAGTGCTCACTATACGTCTTGAAAGAATGGTGAACCGACCACCAAACATTGGACGTGAGTATGATCACGATGCAGCCCAAGATCTTAAGGAGAGAGGTGATAATGAGAGGAGAAACCGTGATACCGGCGCTGTGTTTGCTGACCAAGATGCACGTCAACAACACCGCCCACATCACAACCGGTACGGTATGGGAGGTAATAATTTTCAGCACCACAATGCTCGTGCTAATGATGACTCATTTTCTAAAGTTAAATTTACCATACCATCTTTTGCAGGTGTTTATAATGCTGAAATTTATCTAGATTGGGAGATGACAGTTGAACAAAAATATAATGCCCATCTAGTTCGTGAAGTGCATAGAGTCAGACAAGTTACTAGTGAATTTAAAGATTTTGCTATCATTTGGTGAAATCAAGTGGCTAATTCTGGCTTAACATCTGATACATGGGATAGATTGAAGGTAGCTATGCGTGCTAGATTCATTCCTCCTGCTTTTAAACATGATATGTGTAAGAAATTACAGCGCTTAGACCAATGTAATAAATCTGTTGAGGAATATTATCAAGAACTACAAATAGGCATGCTGCGTTGTAATGTTGTTGAGGATGAGGAGGATAAGATGGCTTGTTTTTATGGTGGTTTAAAGCGTGAGATTCAGGACATAGTTGATTATAAAGATTATAATGATATTAATAGGTTGTTCCAGCTTGCTTGTGTGGCAGAAAAGGAATTGCAGGGTAGACAACAAAGGACTAGGAGCAACTTTGGCAGTACATCTACATCGAGATCAACGCCGGAACAAGCCAAGACAGCCCCACCTCATGCTTTTCGGTCTGCCCCCTCTGTGAGTAGGGCGCGTTCAGCAGCACCATCTCCACCGTCACGCGCATCCGAGATGAGCAAATCTACTAGTGTGCAGGCACCAACGTAGAGCTCTTCATCGGTTGCTTCCACAGGTCATACAATAGGAATTGTGTGCCACCGTTGTAAAGGAATGTGCCACTTCATGAGAGATTGTCTAAGTCAGTGAGCGTACATTGCGACAGAAGACAGTGGTTACATAAGTGATAGTGATATTGAGGATGAATACGTTCTTGCAGCCAACCTTGCAGGTAATGATGATGAACATGATGGTGAGGAAATTTTAGGTGCCGCTGCTACGGAGAATTATAGAACTATAATTGTGCAGCAAGTTTTGAGCACTCAAAGAGAGCTAGAGAACCATGCTGAAGAGGAGAATGAGCTAATTGAACCATCGACTCCATTGGTTGAGAAGGAAGATAAGGAGATGGATGCACCTAATTCGTCCGAGGAGAGCCAACAAGGTAAAGATCATGATGCTATCATCACTCAAGGTGAGTATGCTTGTGAAGAACTACAATTGTCCACTGTTCATGCTATTTTACAGCAAAAATTAGTGGAAAACAATTCTGATATGCACATGTTTCACGAAGAGAATTCAGACTGCATTGATTTTAGTGCACCATGTGATAAACTTGTTGATTTACCTGTTGACTTGAGTACACCATGTGATAACATAATTGAATTGTCTGTTGTTTTGAGCGATTCATATGATGAGTCAATCATATATAATGATCATGTGGAATTGGTTAGACATAAAGAAGTTTTGACTATAATTTCTTCTATTGACTCTTTATGTTATATTATGTTGAAGCCACCGATGAAATTGTCGCATGCTATGGAGAAAATTTCTGAAATCGTATGTTTGAAATCCTTATCTAGTGCGTACACCCCTGGATATAAGTTTAATTTGATTAGAGATTATGGTGTAGACAATCAATTTCATGTGTATCGAATACGCATAACTTGTGATCACATAGATGAATTGAAGCTTACTATTTTGAACAACAATTCTTGTGTACCGAATCTTGTTCATTATGAGAAGAAAATAAACTTAAGTGATCATCCAATGCCTATGTGTTCATCTCTTATTGCACCATCTAGTATTGACATTCTGCATAATAATATTGAAGAATGGAAGAACTTTCAAATCTTTTCACCCTTGCTAGATGAATTTGCTAACGCTCAATTGAAATATGATTATATGGATGTACTTTGTTTGATTCCAAAGGTTGTAGATTTACTCATATGTGCTACCACTACAAGTTTACAACTTCAGATACTTGAATTGTATAAATGCTTCCCTTACATTTGCAAAACTAGTTGCAATAATTGTTGTGTGAGAAATTTTATTTTGCTCATTAACATATATGATTATTCTTGGGCTAATAATACAACGAGCTTTTGTGATCGCTGCTGTTCTATAACATTAATTGTGCAACAACGAAGAATAGTTAAAACAGATGACATATACATATACTATGCATACACCTTGGCTTCTTTCTTACCCTATTTTCAGCTTATCAAAAGCCGAGGACGGCTTTGTTTTCACGAAGGGGATGATAATGAGGACATAACCCCTATGGATACAACCACATTTACTATGCTTGCTATTCCAATTACAAGAGCTCGTACACTTCAACTTATTTATCAGGTAAATTCGTTTCTAGAACTGAGTGTATTATTTGAGAACTCTATGATGCTGCCTAACGGAGATGATTTACTTGTACTTAGAAATCTAGGACTACGACCAGTTTCGCAGGGCCTACGACCACTTCAAGAAGGCCTACGACCAGTTTCACCAATACTCGGTGAGCCGAGGACTCGTTGGGAGCGATCTACGACCAGAGAAGCGAGCACAGTATTCGTTGGACACAATCTATGACCAGAGATAGCATGGACTCCTCAAGACCACCCCAGGACCAGTCCTACGACCAGGTCTTCGACCAGAGATACGCGATATGAATAGTGAATAAGGTGTTGCGTCACCGTTTTGGACCTAATAGCCTTGTAAGCGTGTCGATGTCGGAGCCCAGGTTGTGTACGCCTCTTTCCACGGCCGCACAACCCTAGATCGACCTCCTCATGTCCCCCTATATATATACAGTAGCTGTCATAGTTTAGGGTGAGTTTTTCTTTGAGATTATTCTGCTCAGCAGTCTCGCCGCACGTTCGGTTGAGGAACCCCACATTGTGAGCTTCATCTATATTCGCAATACAATATCAGATTGCATCTTCTACTTTCTTGCTTGTGTTCTCGATTCACATGCAGGAGATAGCCTTCTTGGCGAGGTCAACCGCGTTCGGCACGGTTGATAACCATCGGAGCAGTGGTGTAGTGATTGCGAAGGGTTTGATCTGTTCTGGTCAGAGCCTTCGGATCATCAACGTCGAGTTCTCCACAATCGACTTATCAATACCTTTCGGAAGATCGGGTCACCGTCATACCATCACATGCAACAAAATCAGCTACAACCGGGGTGTGATCATATCAGTACTTGGGCTGAAATGAAGCAAGTAATGAGAAGGCACTTTGTGCCTTCAAGCTACCAGCGTGACCTTCGCAATAGGTTGCAGGCGTTAAGACAAGGGTCTAAAACGGTGGATGAGTACTATAAATAAATGGAATTACTCTTGATCCATATTGGAATTACTTTAGTTGGTATTGTAGAGACAATTCTCCGCGGTACTACAAATTACTTTGTTGACAGAAGTAACAACGCGCCGCTCGACATGTCAAATAACATAGTACTCCATTCCGCCATGATCACCAAGTACATAGAGGAGAGTAGAAAGAAGGGTAATATGCATCTGGCATTCATGATGAGCACATGAGAGCTTCGCTTTGAGATAATGTGCGGGGGATAAAGGACGTTGCGGGACGAATCACGAAAGGATCACCCACGAGTGCACGCTACGCCGGGCTAGTTGCGTAGCAACAATCCCCTTCTTCTGCATAAACCCTGCTCCTATGTCATGGCCGCATGTTCGATGGTGGCACAACATCCCAGCTATTATCTCTTTGACTATTTCAACAAAGAGTAGGTGATGCAAACCTAGAGTACAGAGATGCATAGCTACGCCGTGGTTGGTCGTTTCACTGGCCATCCGACCTGGGAGCAATTTATCTGGGTCGCGGACATTAATAGGCTGAAAGGAAAGGTTGGCCAACGACAGGTACGGCGCATCAGGAACAACATTGATGAAGCAAAAGCCGAGCATCATACAGAGAAGTACTCCATTTGCAGAGTCTGGGTACACCTTCAGGAAACGCCCTGCGAGAAATCCACAGGACGAAGGAGACATTAGCAGTCCGAACATCGCCGCAGGGACCTCATCCGACCACCCCACACAAGGCAGTCCACATGGCGGATGTTGAGGTCGTAGCACACGGAAAAGGTTCATCCTGCTGAAATATGTGATGCCCAGTGATTTGTAATATTACTTTGATTTGTCCAAAAACTAGGCGGTGCCGACGTTGTTGTGAATGGGTTGTAATGTCAATGTGATTTGTCCAAAAAGTATGTAACGATGTTGCACTTAATGTTATGTAATGTCATTGTGAATTGTCAACAAAATATGTGAAGACATTGCATTGAACGTTATGTAATGTCATTGTGATTTATCGACAAAATATGTTATAACGTTGTGCAGAATGTTATGTACATCAGTATGATTTGTCAACAAAATATGTGCTCGAAAATAATCAATAAAAATATGTGCTCGAAAATAGTCAATAAAAAATACAGTACCAAGAGTTCCCTGTCACCAGTTGAATTGACGACAGATCCTTGTCGCCAATTGCAATGACGACAAGGACCTATCGCCAATTGAACTGGGGACAAAGAGCTCCCCCCGTCGCTAGTGCACAAATACATGTCGCCATTTGGAATGACGACAGGCTCTTGACGCCTAGTTTTGTAATTTTTATTTTTGACTATTTATTTTTGTAATTATCTTTTAAATTAATATCATTTCAAAAAAAAAAATCGCTTATCAACGATACGCATTTATCTTCGTGCAAGAGATAGAACAAACGAAAGATAAGTTTACGGGGTTAGTGAAATATGAGTTTATGGAACACATAAGAAATTGATAGCTGCATTCAATTCAATTTAATTTAGAAATACTTATTGCAGTTTCAATGCAATGCTTACACTGCGACTACACTAGCAACCTAGAAGGTGCAGGAATACAAATTAACGCTTTCCTAAACAAATGATTGTGTGATAGAACATTTCTCACATGTTTTTCTTTGGAAGAACACTCAAAATCCAGTAGTTAGGAGCAGATTGTCCCTGAAAACATTATAAGTTACAACTGCTCTTCAAGTCTTATCGCCTTCACACATTTGTCTACAGACGTTCGACCAAAATCATAGAAGGCACATGAAATGAATTTACTTTTGGTATGAAATCCTTGAATATGAGCATGATCTGCTCAAGAGCTCATGCAGAAAACTGGTCAACAAAACCCAACTTCAATAGTGATGGTGTATGTCAATTACTGGTTATTAGATAAACAGTTCTAAACAGGAACCAATAATAACTCACTCAAGAATAGAGCCCCCATAACCTTTGACAGCGAAGAACTCTAATTGGCTTTTCATTTGTGGACACTCAAAATTCTCTACTAAACTTGCGTTGAGTAAAGGAGGACAGGGCCATGATAGCTCTCGTGGCATACAGGTTGCAACTTGTAAAGCATGCTACATATGCTGCACAATTGCACCGACAGAAACTCTGAGCCTTGATCATGATTCTGATTTCTGAATGATGCCCGAATATTTTTGTGTCCTCATGAAATTTCTGGAGAGTGAAATTAGTGGAGCTGCAACACTTGACAAGCTCCAAAACAATTGCAAGGATAAGCACAATCTCCTCCAAGGATTTACTGGAACAACAGAAGGCAGTCTCACAAATTATATATGAACCAAAGGTTAGCAGCAACCTCAAGACCTCGATCATCAAAATCTTCTATGGAAGGCATTTGAGTACTCTCTCGGACAGCACCAACAAAATACTGTTGTGGTGGAGGCATCAAGGGAACATTTCTATGATTTGCAAAACAACTGAATGCTACTAATTGCTCACCCAAATATCCTCCAACCAATGAGAGTAAGATACATTGTCTGTGCATAGCTTATCAACAAGTATAGTACAAGCCAAACTGCTTAAGTCAAATCCAATTTTGAACATTGTATTTAGGACCAGCAGTGCATCATCCACTCGTCCAGAGGTGGTCAGAGACTCCACCAAAGAATTGAACGTCTGTTCCCGAGGTTTCAGATTGTTCTTCAACATGCCAGCCAACCATGCCATGCCATCCTCAGACCTCCTGACCTTACAGAACCCATTTATGACACTATCATTGCTCCGCACCAATGGTTCCAAGCCCTTAGCCTGCATCAACCTAAGCAATTCAACTGCACCATCCACCTGTCCTTCTTCACACATGGTGTCAATGAGTGGCGTGAAGGTTGATACACTGGGCTCCAAACCAGATGACAGTAGCCGCTCATACATCCCTATTGCCTCAGCCAACCTCCCAGCCTTGCATAGGCCCTGAATCAATGTGTTATAAGTGATCACATCATGCTCAATCCCCTTTGTAACCATTTCCTCAAACACCCCAACTGCTTCGTCCACCCTCCCATGGGCACAAAACCCTTTGGTGATAACGTTACAGCTGACGGTACTCTCCTTGAATCCCTTCCCAAGCATTTCGTCATACACCTTGCAAGCCATCACGAAATCACCTGATTTACAGTAGTAATCGACGAAAGAGCAATAGGAATACTCATTGGGCTCCATTCCTTTGTCCAGCATCTCATCCCACATCTGCCGAGCGTCGGCTATGCGGCCCACTTTGCACAAACCATTGATGACCGTCGTGTACGTGATTGCGTCTATGTTGTAACCACGCAGCTTGATCTCGTTGAAGATGCGCAGGGCCTCGCCGCCCATCCCATGCACAAAGAGTCCGTGCATGATGCGCTGGTAGACGACCGTGTCTGGCAGGCATCCCGCGGCGATCATGAGGTGGAGAGTATCGGACACCTTCGCGAAGTTGCCGGCGGCCGCGAAGGCCGCGACGAGGTCGGCGGCGGCGGCAATTGAGGGAGGGGAGCCGCGTCGCGCGGCGTCGCGGAGGAGGCGTAGGCCATCGAGCGGACGGCCGTCGGTGGCGCAGGCGCGCGCGAGACAGGCGAGGGTGGCGGCGTCGCCTGGGAAGGCCGGGGAGGATGAGAAGGTGGAGAAGAGGCGGAAGACGAGGTCGGGGCGCGCGGCGCGGAGGGCGGCACGAGATGCGGCGTTGAGGGCGGGGAGGGAGGGGTGGAGGCCGAGGTGGGAGGCGAGGAGCGCGGCGGCGTCGGCGGCGAGAGGTGGCGGGAGCCGGAGGAGGAAGGCGTCGAGGCCACGGAGTGGCGGCGAGGGATCGGGCGTGGCGTCGGGGGCGGGCAGGTGGGAGGAGAGGAAGAGGAGGAAGCGGAGGGAGGGGACGGGGGAGGGGAGGAGGCGGGAGAGGGTGAGGCGGACGCACCTCGGGTGGAAGAGGAGGGCCCGGGGGAGGAGCAACAGGATGCGGGACTCGAAGCGCGGGGCGCGGAGCACGGCGGCCGCCGCGAGGGAGGCGGCGGCGGAGACAGCGGCTGGCGTCGGGGTTGGCTCGGAGGCGGAGCTGGAGCAGATGTGTTTGACGAAATGGCGAAGCGGCGGGGGCATGGTGGTGGTCTGCGGCGAGCGGGGAGCGGCGGCGGCGGCGGGAGGAGAGTGCGATGCTCTGTTTTGTGCGCATGAGAGGGGGGGGGGGCGCAGATTCGGTCGTGACTCCCGAGGTTTGGTCTTTGGAAGCGGGTTGATTGGGCCACGGCCCATGAGGCCCTCGTGTTCTCAAGTTAAAAACCATGTGTGCTCTGAGGAGCCACTTGTGCCATCTCTTTCCCTTGGGAAAATATCCAAACCCCAGAGAAACCCTAAACAAGGCCACGGTTGCTCTCAAGCGCGGCGCCTCCGCAGCGATGGCCGGGTATCACAGCCGCAGCCGGAGCCGGAGCCGGAGCCAGAGCTACAGCCCGCGCCGGCGGTACAGCCGGAGCCCTCCCCGGCACAAGCGCTACGACAACCCGCGCGACCGCTACCGCGGGGGCGGCGGCGGCGGCGGCGGAGGCCGCCGCGGGTATGGCGGGCCGTCTGCGCCGTCTGGCCTCCTCATCCGAAACATCTCCCTCACCGCCAGGTGCGCTCTCGTCTCCCGCTAGGCCTGGATTTTTGGTTCGTCTGACCGAGGTAGGGTTCGTAGCCATAGCGCTATCTGGTTCGGTTGATGCGTTTAAACCGTTAATCATAGCCTCTCAGGCGAAGTATGTATGCGAATCTGTATATTGTTTCGTACTTGCTGCATGAAGTACATTTTCTCGATGACTCGGTTGTATGATTCTATGCGTATCGGTCTTATGTATTACTTGACGGTTTCTATGTACAGAACAAAAAAAAAAAGGTTTGTTTTCAAAGTGTAACTGGTCCAAAATCCAAATGTGATGATGAGTTGTTTGGTGATTTATATGTGTCGTAGATACGAGTCTAGACAGTAGCAGTGTTCCCCTAGGTGCTGCCTAGGCGCTAGGTGCGGTCCTCCTGTGTAGGCCGCCTAGCTGATTTATCCCGCCTAGGTGGCGATTAGGCGCTAGGCGCTGGTTTGCCCCCGACTAGCGCCTAGCGTCTAGGGGAACACTAGATAGTAGATTGGTAGGCACCCTTGGTCGGCTATGTCAACCTTTGGGAATACGTAAGATGGAAATGAAGTGTAAGCGATACAAAGATTTAACTTCAATTGTATTGCTCAAGTGTGAAATGATGTACAAGTGACCTCCTCCTCACATGTTATGATGGGTCCTATACTAGATAGTAGATTTGTAGGCACCCTCTGTCGGCTATGTCGACCTTTGGGAATGTGTAAGATACTAAGATGGAAATGAAGTGTAAGCGATACAAAGATTTAACTTCAATTGTATTGCTCAAGTGTGAAATGATGTACAAGTGACCTCCTCTCATGTTACAATGGGTCCTATTTATAGGATGGGATAGGGGAGGAGGTGAAATTATATAAATGACCTTAATTCTAGGGCAACCTTAGGGGTAGTCCTTCTTTCCGGTCAGGTGAGGCCGCCTAGGTCGGGCCCACCAGTTGGCGTCATGTCCTTCGGCTGCGTAGAGAGGCCTGATTACGAAATTAAGGTCATGTTTCGTGCCGTCGGTTCGCATAATTGTCATGCTTCGTTGTTGGTCCTTTGCTAACGCTGGTTGATCCTTGACTGACATGGACGTCGACCCAGGGGAGCGCAGGGACCCTCCCGCAACAATATGCCAACAAATTCTCGCTGGAAAATTCACGGTAGTGGGCTGTTTCACAATTGGTGATTTGATGTTTGACTGGAAAGCGTATGCGCGGATAACAAATGTGGCCAAATTATAGTACCGAGAAAGTGCTAGGAGAGAATTAGATCCATTTTTAACAACAAATTTGTGTAAGCAATTCACTAAATAAGGTTGAGCTTGATGATATGATGAGCGACATACATATTCCATAAGACGGTCAATCGATCCATGTAGGAATCCAGAGCCTCTTGGTAGGCAGGTAGCCTTCTCATCAGCAAGGCCAGCAGTCTCGACAGCAGCCTTGTCGGCTGTCGGGGGTAGCACAACAGACGTAGGCTCCGTCGGGGGAGTAGGGCAAGGCGGGCAGATGACATCGCCAGAGAGGACGCCCCAGAGATGAAGTCCACGCATGTGGATGCGCATGTGAGACACGAAGTCGATGTAATTAACACCATCGAAGATCACAGGACAGCGAGGGAGGGAAACGGTGCCCATTGGTAGGCGGCGCTGAACGGCGCGGCGACCAAGGCAACGAAGTCTAACAGGCGGCTCTGGACGGCGCGGCGGTTAGAACGACGTTTTTTTCGGCCTCTTTTTCTTTACCGCACAGTTGCATCGGCCTTTTGAACTCGGCCGGCCAGTCCAGACGCACCGGACACGCACACAGGGGGATTTAGGTTACCCCCTGCTGTGTGGTGGCGGCGGGGACTGGGCAGGGGCAGTGTCGGCGACGAGGCGATGGCGATGAACGGAGCAGCGTCGGCAGCGACGGGTGGCGACGCTCCCGGGAAGAAGAGGAGGCGGCCGCCGACCCGAAGCGCGACAGGTGAAGCGGCGTCGGCGAATGCGGCGCAGCGGCGGCGAATACGACGAAGTCGGCGGCAAAGAAGCGGCGACGGCGACGGCGACGGTCACAGAGAAGAGCGCAGCAATGGCCGGGCTCAGCGTTGAGCGTGGCGGTGGGCTCGCGGGAGGCCGGCGTCGGAAGCGCACGACGATGGCAGACGTAGTGAGGATGGAGGCGCAGGAGGCCGGTCTCGGGCGATGCTTGTGGAGGAGCACAGATCCGGCCGGCGACGACCACGGGAGGCGCTGGAGGCAGCAACGACGGACGACAGCCTGGAGGCAGCCGCAGGGAGGGAAGCCGGCAGCTAGGGCAGGTAGAGGGAAGCCGGCAGAGGCGGCTAGGGCAGGACGAGTTGCACGTCCGGAGAGGTAAGCCTAGGGCTCTGATACCATGTTAGGAACAACAACTTATATTCTTAGGGGGCCAATGGGCCAGTATATATAGACAAATACAGGAGGTAAATATGCAAATAACCCCTCGTAACAATGGGGAATAATATAACTATACATATATCTCTAACAATATGAACCTTTTAGCTTTGTTCTGTTATCACAACCATTGACTTATGAACCATACAGGTTATCCTATTACTACTTATGTGTCTGAAAATTACATAGCAGTTGCAAATAATATTCTTCAAGCAGATTGAACTTTGGAGGTTACCATATCTATAAGTTAGTGGTTGCGACCTTTCATAATTCAGATATAAAACTTGATGAACCAAGATCATTCTTACCTAGTAAATGCCTCCATTTGCAAAAAAAAAAAGTGTTTATTAAGTAGACATCATACTACTGTTGTAGCTATATATTTTTGGTGTTTTGGGATGGCTATCTAGATCTTGTGTTTCACATTTTGCTACTGTGTAGTGTTCCCCTAGGCGCCCACCTAGGCCGTCTAGGCGTTAGATGTAGCCCTCCCGCTTAGCCCACCTAGGCGGCGATTAAGCCAGTGTTCCCCTAGGTGCTAGGCACTAATCAGGCGGTAGACCAGCGCCTAGCACCTAATCGCTGCCTAGGTGGGCCTTGGTGGGGCTAGGCGGCCGCGTAGGCGGGATAAATTGGCTAGGTGGGAGGGTTGCCCCTAGTGCCTAGGGGAACACTAGATTAAGCGCTAGGCGCTGGTCCGCCCGACTAACGCCTAGGGGAACAATGCTACTCTGTCAATGAAATGTGGTGGTAGTAAACTAGTAGTCACTGTAAAGTAATTATTCTTATATACAATGTACTACATACACATGATGCAGTCTCTTTTTTTTGTATGTGGATGACTTTACACTAGATAACTGATTATGTTCAATCGTGTTTGATTTTTCATCTGTGGTAGTAAACTAGTAGTCACTGTAAAGTAATCATTCTTATATACAATGTACTACATACACATGATGCAGTCGCTTTTTTCTGTATGTGGATGACTTTACACTAGCTAACTGATTATGTTCAATCGTGTTTGATTTATCATCTGTTGCAGACCAGAAGACATTCGTGTTCCATTTGAGCAATTTGGCCCTGTAAAGGACGTCTACCTTCCAAGGAATTTCCACACAAGGTAACCATAGCTTATCTTAAGTTTCGTTGCATTTGTGTACTTATTATATTAAATTTTGAGTTCCATCTCATGTCAAGCACATAGCAGATGAGCAAGTCTTTGAACAGTATGAAAAAGTAGATGAATTAAGTAAAGATACCGAATAATTTATTCTAGAAAGCTGATACACTATGTTGCTTTGGTGATAATTTACGAACTGCATTCTTAGACTTTATATTGGTGTGATTCATGTGGAAATAAATGATAATGTAATCTCAACAGACTGGAGTTGTCACTGAAAAGTCATTGTTCCTTTGGCAATAAAGGTCATGTATGATTTCATGGCATATCTTGATTAACTATCTAATTTTGTATGACTCATTATGAGCATATGTGCAGAATTTTAAGGCAGTCGTATGCTTTTAGTTATATGTGTTGAATTGAATCAAATTAGGATCATGTATTCTTTTCAAAAGTAGGGTTGGTGAGTGCTTGTGCCTTGTTGCATATTATCTGCTGTTGATTAACAATTCTTTTATGTGTCTTTAGTCTTTACCAATTGTGCATTTTTAAATAGTGATTGTTAAAAGCCAACTGTTGGAACATGAATTATCTTTGAGCTGTTGATTTTTTACTGAGTCACAATAAGTTCCTTGATCATTGGTTAAATTGGTCGATTTTTACAGGGAACTACGTGGTTTTGGGTTCGTGAAATACCGTTACCCCGAGGACGCTGCAGTGGCCAAGCAAGAAATGAATCATCAAGTGATAGGTGGTCGAGAGATCTCAATAGTTTTTGCTGAGGAGAATAGAAAAACCCCACAAGAAATGCGCACGAGAACAAGACCAAGGTACATAAATTCTTTGTTTTGTTTTTTTAATTGGGCATTAGGAATATGGTAGTAAATATCAAAATTTGAAGTAACCAAAAGAAATATTTTGTGCTTCTATTGATGTAGCGGTAGGCACATGGATGGAAGCTACAGAAGGCGGTCACTATCAAGATCCCCGAGGTCTCGTTTCCACTGTAAGTGTAAAGCAGTTTGTTTAATTCATATCTTATAGTCTTTCATCTCATTATTAAATAAAATCTCTTTCCTGGCAGCTTATTCACCCTCACCTTCCCCAGTTAGGCATCACTCCAGGTTTGATCTCGATTGTGTTTTAATAGACATGATTAATATGTTGGGTGTCCTTCGCTCCTATTCGTTATTGTTTCATATTGCTTCCATTTGAACACCTCTGGAAATTTTTTCTCCGTATTTGCACTTTTGTCATATCCGGAATCACAGTTGGCATTTATGCTTTATTAGTTTCTTGTTTTGGCATTTGAGGTGAATATATTGTTGTGATGACCAAAGTTGGAGGATTATATGCTGCACTAGCTACAGTGCTCCAACTAATTTGTTTGAGTAGATCTAGCTTTGTTCATTTTTTAAAATGTCCATCATCAGCTCAGTTCTGCCGAGACAAGACGGAAGGGAAAGGAATGAAATAAATATACTTGACTTCACCTTGTCTTGAAGTTTTAGTTTTGAGGTGAACAAAAGGCATATGGTTGAACGCCATTAATCCCATTCATCGTCATTGTGATTATTATATCCTCTTGAATGCTAGGTAAAGGAAAAGGAAAAGAATGAGAGTTAATATTAATCTCCAAAATATATTAATTGTCTTTTTTCCCACCCCTTTTATGATCTAAAAACAATCAGGATCAAGTGGATTTCTTTCTGTCCTTATTATTATTATTATTATTATTTTGCTTAAATCAATGAGAAACAAGTTGTTTTTTCTTCATAAAACTATAAATCAGCTTCCTAAATTCCTCATGAAGTGTCACAATCATAGAATCTTCATCTTGATTTGATGGCTAAAAATCCTTGCCTGATTGAGTGGTTATTTTCCTTTTCATTAGCTCCTTAGTCAGCCTGGGGGAAGTAACTTTCAAGAGGATTCATAATTTATGATTTTGTTTCTCAAGAAGATTGGTAAATTCATTTTTAGCGAACAAAGCACAGTAAATATTAATAAGAAAATGGCCAAAGGATCTTTCCTGTGTTTATACTTGGATGTGCATGCCACAAGCCCCACACATCCCTAATATCTAACATTAGCAACATGGTTCTGTTTGACTATTTGATATTTTTTTTTGTTGAATCACTATTAACTATTTTCTTCTTGAAGTAAGGCTATGAAATTTTGCTCTAAATTGTGTTGCTTTGGTTTTGTATATTATCCAGTCAACAACGAATCTAGAGTCTAAAAGCCCAAAAGAGAATCATGATGTTTGGAGAATAAAGACCAAAGTGAAAGTATCATGACCTCCAGAGTTGGAGCATGTGAAAGGCATTACTGTTAAAGATAAAGCGGTACTATCACTCAGAGTTTAAAGATAATCTTGGCTAGGAAACCTGAGGAAAAGAGTTATTTTTCAAGTGAGCTGATGCTGTTGAGCCAGCAGTCGCACACCTTAGTGCATTGCACATATCATGTTTGGATCAAAGTGGGTAACTTTTATTGAGATGGAACAGGTAAAATTGATATCTCACATTTCTATTCAGTTGGCTTGGGGATAGGCATGCCCAGCCAATGGTGCTATAGCTGCTCTAGACAAGTTTGCAGTTCCCTAAAATTTAGTTTGCTGATGATGCTACTTGTCAGTTATCGTATGTTTTTTTTTGTTGTATTGCTCCCTGCATCTTGTGTGATATTCATACTCGGGAAATTAAAATATATGATTATTTGCAGGGACAGGGATCACCGTGATAAATACTCCCCGCATGCTCGGGACAAGAGGCACTACAGGTCCAATGGTCGATCTCCTAGCCTAGATGGAGAGCGTCGGGTATCACCATCCAATAATGGACATGGTCCACCAGTTGATGGGAGGAGCCCATCTAGATCTCGCTCCTAAAGGTTGCTGGCTTAATTTGTTGTTTTATACATTTCCTCTGTTATAATTGTATATTTATGCGCTGACTGTTTCCTTCATATGCAGTCCGAGATAACAAATTTCAGTCCGGGATTCCTGGACGGGGACCCTGGGAGCATGAAAACTACAGCACTGCGTAATGTGCTGTGGCAATGCTTTCTTTTCTGCTATGTTTTCTACAATAGATCAGTAGGTTTTGTAGTGAACACACGTTTGTATTCCAGAGGCAGTTGTCAAGTATTGATTCGGTAGTAGGCACCCAGCTTCTTTTTAAAAAACTGTTTTAATGCTATTCTAACTGATTTGTCTAGTTTGTTGGCACCATTTGTGACATATTGTGGATTCCGTTTGCTTATGTTCCATTGATCGTTTGTGTTCCAGGCTTCTACTAGTTATTTTGTTCTGTTTTTGGAAGGGCATATTTCGTCAGGTTGTTGAATACACAATTCATCTATTCCTCTCAAGTCTTAGCAAATTGCAGGGTGCTAACATGCTATCTGGATGACATATTTGTTGAGCGGGATTTGAATGGAAAATCTTGGTATTTTCTTTTGAGTTGAGTACTTCTGTTTGGAAAATTGACATTGAAATGTGCTGGGGCCTGGGATCACAAATGCAGTCTTAATGTCCATTAACATTATTGCTGTCAGCTTGTTGGCTGATGATGAAAACAGTTGGTGATTTGGCAACAGTCCAGCAGGGTGCTGCGTAGTTGGGCTTCAATTTGCCTTTAACGTACTGCAATTTGGCAGGATTCATCCAGCACGATGCCAACATGTAGCATGATGATTTCCGACGAATGCTACTGATTTATTGAGAAGTACAAAAACAAGGTGATAGCAATGGCAGCGTCATAGCTTGGATAACAATCAATTGCAATGTCACAACTTACAGATGTTAACACAAAGTGACGATGATCCTGACTCCTGAGTATGGTAAGCTGGCTGGAATCAAATGACGGTTTCGTTGTAGATACATTCATAGTAGGATTGACAGTCTTCCGCTGTTTCGCAGTATGAAGACGAAGGCAAGAATCGAAGTACGCGATTGGAAATTTGCCATGTCTATCTACTATAGTAAACAAACCAAGGATACTGCATACTTGTAATTTTCATTTGCAGGCTCAGCTTTGTTCAGGCTCAATTCAAAAAGAAAAATAACCCGAGTTTGAGTCCAATTTTGTCGTGTTTGGTTTAGCATGTGAATTTGAGCCAAAGTTAGTTTTCTATTTTCAGTTGCGCTTGGCTCGATTAGAATGAAGAAAATTATCTCAAGAAGTCTCAAATTGATGTTTTTTTAATCTTGACTTGTGCCCTTACGAAAAGATTGTTATCAATAAAAACTAAATGTTTCTAGCTCCATGGAAACTATGCTATTAGACTATTTGTTAAGGGGTTAAATTATAATATTATTGTCAACTACGATACTAGACAACGTACCTTTGATTTAAGGGGGAAAAAACGGGATCGAATTCATAACCCCAACAACTACACCATTGTACTCTACCACTAGGCTACACGTGTACCCTCAACTCCTAGAGCTAACAATAGTGTGATTTGGAACCATGTAGCACCTTTTGGGTGTTCGGCGGGAGTCGCGGAGAATCGATTTCACCCATCATAAGCTAAATTTGGGTACTTATTATACAAAAAGTATGTATTGTGTTTCACAAGGTTATAGATTTATTATCGTTTTCCGCAATTCTAGGCATTTGCTAATGGGCACATTTGTTTTAGAGCGCATGGTTTGTGTCTAACTTGTAATCTAAAAAAAACAATGTGACTTCTCGTGTAGTTTCTTGCAATATACGGTATACTTCATCACCTTCCTTTGCTTCCAGAGGTTGCCTCTTTGGGACCAAGGAATTGCATAGGAATTTCCTATATTCAAAACGTGCCTTTAATTTTGCACATCTATCATGATTTTGCATCATAGCTTTATTTTGATTAAAAAAACACCCACCAAAATAAGTATATTTTTTACCAAAAATTTACTGACGAGATTGATTTTGCATCCCAATATTTTCTCACGCTTGAGTTGTGCACTTCGTCTTCCATCGCCCGCTTTTGATTTTCATTTGTCATTCTTCGACCTAATTTGTATCACCATACATCTCTCATCTTTGTATACCCTAACTTATTTAATTATTAATTTACTTTCCTAAAAAATAATAATTATAAATGGAAGTACTAAAGATTTACCACTATAAATAGTTGCATTTGAGTATTTACCTCTTGATATTATATTAACATACGGGTCTCAGTTAGTGATACATCGATGGTTAAATTCTCAAATGTATCTATTTTATATCCTCAAATCCCTATTATAAATTGTAAATTAATATACTTACAATAATGTAATTTATTTATCTCAAAATGAGACTTGGAAATAAGTAATTTTTCCTCACAAGGACCTCAAAAGGACCTCAAAAGGGCCACGACTCGCTTTGCTTCCTCCGAAGTCCGGACCCCGAAGCAGTTCCTTTGACTCGATCAATCCAAACCAGTCCTGGGAGGGATCGGAGTGGGAAGCCGACGCGGCGGAGGGATCGTCGGGGCCGGGATGGATGTGCCGTGGCTGCTGGTGGCGCACGGGTCGGTGACGGCGCTGGTGGTCGTGTCGTTCCTTTGCGGGCAGTGGCCCATCTTCGAGGGCACCTTCGTCCAGCGCATCAACCACTTCCTCACCTTCGGCGCCTACCACCACTTCCTGTGCGCACGCCCCGCCTCCTCCCTTCCTCCCCTTCTCGTGCTCCTCTCCTAGCGATGATGGCTTCTAGTTCTCCTGATGAGCTGTTTGAGGGTTTTGCGCAGGCGGCTCGTGCAGGCGGTGTGCGGCACTGGAGCCAGGGATCTCGTCCTCGGCGTCGAGCAGTACTGCTGCGACCGCCCCAACCCAATCCTGCAGGTACTTCTTTACTGGTGTTTATAGCGAAAAGTTAGGTTGTTTGGTTGGTGCTATGTGACGCGAGATGGTAGCCAATTGTTGCCTGGGATTGGCAGGTAGGTGATTGCTATCTGATGCTGAGTTGAATCAGCAAAGGTGGAACTTTTACGGAATCGGAATGTGGTGGATCTAATTTATAGGGCTTTTGGGATTCTGGATGACTGATTTGGTGGTTAGTTGGTTACGCACGGCTACGAGTTATGCTGCATTGCATAAATCTACTGCATTTTCAGAACAATGGACATGTAGCTATGTCTTAGCAAAGAAGACTAGACAGAGGGGACCCCTGGCACCCTCGGAGTGACCAGAGAATCCTCGGAGAGGGGACCAGTTGCCAGGAAAAGTGTGTGTATTAATTGCCCTAAAAAACTAGATCTGAGTTATTACATGGGGGGAAAGTGACTACTTATAGCCTCCCAACAGGGTACTTAAGTGTAGGGGCTGCAGGGTTTTTTCCTGCCCCTACGCGTAGCATTTGGCCCATGCTGGACCCTTCCGGGCTTGGTCCACCTGGTTAGTGCGCTTGGTCCACCAGCGTCCGAGGCCCTTCGTGGCGTATAGGACACCCCCGGACCGAGGAGGCCCCGGGCGCCCTTCGCCTCCCCTAAGGTGGCCCCAGATGAACCGTGGCTCCTGGGCTTGTGGCCCTCCGGTGGCCTCTGGGCTTCACCCGGAGCATCTCGAAGAGGCATTTGGTACCGCTGAGGTGAGGTCGGCCACAGGCACCCTCCGGCTCCATCGAGGTGGCCCTGGAGGACCCATTTATTCAGGCCTAGCGGTGCTCCAGCGACCCTCCGGTAGCCTTCGGGCCTTCCCTGGAACCTCCTTGAAGGGGCGCCTGGTACCCCCCGGAGGGGGGCGGGGACCTTCGCGCTCGCGGGGTCTGTCCCGCGGCTTTCGTCGGGACGTTGGGGCCGGTGGGGCCGCCCCTATGACAAGCCCCTCGTGGTTGAGGTCTTGCTTCGTCATGGTTGAAACCACGCCCATTCTCTCGAAGGGTCTAGGCACACCGTCCCCTTTAGCCTGGCGAAGCATGCTTGTCTTGTTTCCCCCGGTGCGCGCCTCCTTCGGGCGTGTTTCAGCACGTTGTTTGGGGCTGTTCCTTATTGCGGCAGGGTGAGGTTGCCCAGTGGTCTACATGGCGCCCCTTTGGGTGATGTGCACCTCATTGGGTGTTGCGCTCTTTGACGTCGTTTGTTGGTTCCTGTGCAACATAATGGCGTGTAACCGGTGCTCCGTTTGTGGTACACGTGTCAACCAATGGTTGGTGTGTGGCTCTTTGGCTTCCGCGCCCTGTCGTTTCGTGGGCCTGGCGTGGGTATAAATAGGGGGGCATCCCCCCTTCCGCCACTTCATTCGTCTATGAAAACCCTAGCTGCTGTTTTTCCCTGAGTTTGCCCGTTGCTTCTTCGAGGGGGTCGAGCTCTGGTACTCTCGCCTTCTCTCATGTGCGTCATCATGACGAAGCAAACTAGGGATGGCGGCGGCGCGGTTGTCTATACTGACGAGCTTGATCACTCCACGGTGACCCAACATGTGCTGCAGACGTTGAAGGACAAGGGGAAGCTGGTGGATCTGGCGGAGGTGCGAACCTCCGGAGTGGAGACAATTTCGGAGCCCTGTGAGGACGAGGCTGTTGTCTTCGTCGCATTCTTCGAAGAGTTGGTGGCTCGGGTGCTCTAGCTGTACCCGGTGGAGTTGGCGCAATTGACGCCCAACTCCATCGTCAAGCTCGGTGTGTTTGAGTGGGTAATGCGGTCTGCGGGGGTGAGTGGGGAGGGCGACTCTTTGTGTACCTGCACGATGGGGGATGCCAACCGAAGGAGACCGGCGAGACACTTAATTTTGGAAGTGTCAACTTTTAGCCGAAGGTGTGCTATCTTCGGTACGTGCCCGCTCCGATGTCCAGGAATCGCCAACTGTCGTAGCAAAGAATACTAGACAGTAAGAGAGGGGA
Source organism: Hsuehochloa calcarea (assembly GCA_036346395.1). Taxonomy (NCBI): domain Eukaryota; kingdom Viridiplantae; phylum Streptophyta; class Magnoliopsida; order Poales; family Poaceae; genus Hsuehochloa; species Hsuehochloa calcarea. Next base: position 53,610,602 of record CM070597.1, read on the forward strand.
CCCCTGGTATCCTCGGAGTGACCAGAGAATCCTCGGAGAGGGTACTAGTTGCCCGGAAATGTGTGTATATTAATTGCCCCGAAAAACTGGGTCTGAGTTATTACATGGGGGGAAGATGGCTATTTATAGCCTCTGAACAGGGCACTTGAGATTACTACCCTACCCGTGAAAAGGTCCTATGCGTGTAGGGGCTGCAAGGACTTTTCCTGCTCCTACGTCTAGCTTTCGGCCCATAGTGGACCCTCCTGGGCTTGATCCATCGGCGTCCGAGGCCCTTCGTGACGTATAGAACACCCTCGGACCGAGGAGGCCCCGGGTGCCCTTCGCCTCTCCCGAGGTGGCCCCGGATGAACCGTGGCTCTTAGGCTTGCGGTGCTCCGATGGCCTTCGGGCTTCACCCGAAGTATCTCGAAAAGGCATTTGGTACCGCTGAGGTGAGGTCGGCCACTAGCACCCTTTGGTTCCCCCGAGGTGGCCCCGGAGGACCCGCTGCTTCTGGCCTTGCGGTGCTCCGGCGACACTTTGGACCTTCCCCAAAGGGGCGTCTGGTACCCCGGGGGTGGGGGGGGGGTTGTCTGTCCCATGGTCTTCGTCGGGTCGGTGGGGCCACCCCTACGACAACTCGGTTGAGAGAGGGGTATTGAGTTGTGCCAGTTGGGTGAAATTGTAAATTGTTCTGTGCTAGCTACTTCGCTGGTGTAGCTGCGGCATGTATGGTGCATTGTTTTATTTGGGTGTTGGTTTGTAGTGAATTAGAGGTAATTGAAGAATGTTATAAGACCATACTTGTTTGGATTTTACTATCCGATGCATGCAAGCTACGTGTGGATGGGTGCATGGTGGGCATGAAGCCTCATGAGTCATGATTGGTACGTTAGTGAACGGAAGGCGTTTCAGACCTGGAGTTGCATGAGCGTGCAAACTGTGGAAAAGTGGGGGAAGAGGGAGAAAGTAGGGAGGGAAGAAAACAAGAGAGAGGGAAGAGAGACCCATAGTAGGAAGGAGAGAAGGGAAGATCGGGAGTATACAATGATGGAAAACAGAGACGTGTTGCTTGCTGCCGTCCCTTAAAATGGAGAAATCTCATGGTTGAGTAGTCGAGCTGACTTTAGATTCTTTGCATTGAATAGGGCAGATCAGTGGTTACTATTATGAAGTTATGATACAGACATATAATGCATGTAGCCTAGCCGTGCTTTTTACAGTTATATCCCTCTGTTTAATAAGGAATTTTGGCTAAACAACTTTTCTCTAATACCCTTCAACACATAAACCGACATAAAATACTTGGTATGGCAAATCAATAAATCACAGGTCAAATATGGAGCTTACTCTCGTTGTGCAAGTCCTACTGAGCCATTGACAGCTATATGCTCTGAGTTTCTCCTCCTAATTATGTTAGCTGACTGTTTCGAAAAGTTAGACCTGCCCTTTATTTATGTTGATTTCCTTTATAGGACATGATACTTCCCTATTCTCGAACCCTCTGCCAAGCTCTTTATTTTTCTTTGTACCCGACTTACATTCCCTTTTTCATTTAATCAATGTGCTTTATTTATTATTTCTTTGGAGTCTGATGACCATTAGATTGTTTAATTAGAAAATCGCTTATTTATTCAACACAAATTCTTACTTGTGATTTTGTTTCTTCTCTCAACTGCAGGTTTTTTATGTTGTCATAATTGGGTTAACATATTTGATAATAGTGCAGACATCTTTCAAGTTCATTCCTGGGTATTACGTGAGTGGATTGCACAGGTAGCTTGTGAGTATTAACCAATTTGGGAGACATTCCTTTTTCTACTTCTGACAATGGGCTCTTTCTCTTGCAGATACTTTAGCCTTGTAGCTGTTGCTATTGGTGCTATACTCTTCATGCTCACTAGCTTTTCTGATCCTGGGACAGTTACTACTGAGAATGTTTTTCAATATATATCTGCCTATTCATATGACAACGTTATTTATGTGGAGAAAGAATGTTCTACTTGCAAGATTACCAGGTACACTTTGCTAGTAATTAGTTGTTGTATGCTTGAAAGTTAAAACATGTAAAACATAATCTAATGGTAATTTAGTAATTGTGCCAGTATCCCTACACAGTTTCATAAACTAGTTCGCTATGAGTAATCCAGCACAAGTGTAATAGATAAAAGTATTATTTTGAAGTTCTTGTGATTGTGAGCTACTGTTAACAATGTAGGATAAATATATACTGTTCTCTTTAATGAATGCTCTTCCTATTGGTCAGCTTTATTTCGTGCCCTAAGAATGGTTCATTGATGTGCAGACCAGCCAGGGCAAAGCACTGTAGAATATGTGATAAATGTGTTGCTCGATTTGATCACCATTGTGGATGGATGGTATTTGTACTTGCTACTTGATTGTATTGCTTTTACTTTGTTTGTATCTGAATTTTTCTATGCCAATACAGAATAATTGCATTGGGGAGAAAAATACTCGCTATTTTGTGGCCTTTTTAGTTTGGTGAGTTCTACCCAGGTTTCTTTTTTACTTATCTTTCTTTCTATATTATTCTGGCCTAAATAGATAGTCCCAAACTCCCAATTGTCAATGTAGCTTCTCGTAGATAATTTCTTTGTGCTAGTGCAAAAATGCAACATGTACATGTGGGCAGGGAAAAAATTCTCGGTACTGGACCAAATCCCGGCAGGGAGTCGGGAACGGTAACCGGTTTTCCCGGGAAAAATTCGGTTGAATTTCGTTTGAATTTGCTTAAAAATCAACCAAAATTCAAAATTTGAAATTGCAAAACCCGGAAAAACCGGCAAGTATTTTGGATCCCGGACCCCGGCCGGGATTTTTTTTCCCTGCATGTTACTATCTTAGTCCAAAGTGCCTCAAGATTCATGCAAGTGATATTGCAATGATTAGAAGATGGGATGGTGGTTTGAATTTTGAAAGTTTGCATCAAACTCGAGGCAAATTTGATGGTAGCGATAGTACATGTACCCACATGTACATGTGGAAAAACAATATTCGTGCTGTTAATTGTTTAGATATAGTATTTACTGGACTATGCTCTGGTGGTGCTGCCAATTACTCTATGTACTAGCTGACTGCGGTCTTGGGATTTGGCCATAGTTCATTTTAATTTTGTATTGCCAGATTGGTCTGCTACTCTTATAAAACCTAGTCTAATGTAGCCTTTTGTTATATTACTTCACTATGTCTGGAATATAAGTAGCAACATAATGAATCTGAGGTAGCTCACAGATCCAAAATAATAATATATGGTTTTTGTTATGGTACTCTTTTCATTTACATCGTTCGCTTGATTTATTTTTTCTTGCCTTGATGAAATATTATTTATCTTCTCCCTTGTTCATAACAGGCATTTTCTTTTATGTGTGTACGGAGCAATTCTCCTCGGCTTCATTCTTGCTGGTGAATTAAAAGAGAGGAAAGTTGTCTATACACTGACAGGTTATTCAGTGCCCTTTTTACTTGGGAGTATTAAATCCTTTTGTTCCATTGTTACATGAGAAGTTAGAACTATACAGGAAATCATCAACTTGCTGAATTTCATTTCTGATTTGAATATGATCAACTTGAATACACTTGGAGGAGAAATCATGTAAACTATGGCATATAATTAATGAAGCAACTTTATGTTTTTTCCATTTCATTTTCCAGCACTATATAATATATATGTCCCTTCATAAAACCGGCATATATTTTCCCATTTCTAATGAACTGTCCTTTGAATTTGACAGTTTATTATGGCATCGATAATACATTCTCTGGCTTATTTCCACATGTCGCCCAGGTATGATAGAGGAAGGCATTTAGTCTCCAAATTCAATCAGCACTCTATTAAATATCTGTTTGAACTCATTTCATGGTCACTTTTGCAGTGGTTGCTTGCTGTGCATAACACACAGATACTGTTGGCTGTATTTTTGGCTATAATAGCATTGCTCCTTGGTGGGTTTTGTGCTTACCATGCACATCTTTGCTTAACAAATACGACAACCAACGAGGTAAGACTTTAACTACACGGCCTAAACGTAATAGCATGGACCTTAGATAACCATGTGAGATTTGTCCAAGATTTGTTACTCATCATTTATGTTTGTACTTTATTGAGGATATACTTTGTTTGAATAAAGTGGTCCTGTTTGATGAAAGTTCTATCATTGCATTGATATAGTCATAAAATGTTTTGATCAAAGCACCTCCCCTTAGTATCTGGAAAGGATTTTTGGTAGATAATGGAAAAAAAAAGAAATAAATATTTTATAGGTGAAGCTTTGTGACAATGTAGGTTGATTTCATAATGAATATACCGTGCCTCTCTTAAATAGAAACAAGTTGCGAGACTAGGTAGAGTAATGAAATCAGTGATTCCGAAGAAAATAAACCAAACTTCAAGCATGTTACTAATGTTAGAATAGAAGTTAGAATAGGGACTCTTTTGTATTGCTTTATCTGCCTTTTGTATTGCCTTATCTGTATATGACATACACCTCTTGTACTCCTATATATATATATATTGCTCATTGGACTTCTTCAATATACACACAATATTCATAATATGGTATCAGAGCGAAGGTTAGGGTCAGGATTTCCTACTGGCCACCGTTGCATCCTAGGCTCCGGCCGCTGCCGTCGCCGCTGCCCCCGGGAGGAACAGTCTCCACTCCCGAGGGCGGCCTCTCGTTGCTTGGCGTCGTCTCTGCCCGACGTCGCCCGCCGCTGCCCCGGATCGAGTGGATCCGCTGCTCGAAGCTCGCCACCGAGTCTCAAAAGATCTCCTTCCGGGAGGAGCAAGCGGCCAGGGAGAGGACCTTGGATCGATGGACCTGCTAGCAGAAGCGGTCGGCGCCATCGACGTAGCCGCTGATTTGCCCACCGTAGGCGTACGCTGCCGCGTAGGTCGCGCCCGCAACGAGTGCCTCGCCTGGATCCAGCCACTACCTCATCACCACCGGTGTCGTCACCTGGTCTCATCACCACTGGGGTGGCCGACTTTCCTGAGGCTTGCTTCTTGGACCGCCGCCGCTGCTTGTACCCTTCCGGGCGCCAATTCTTCGGGTGCCTTTGCTAGTGCTTTGCTGTTGATTGCTATATGGAGTGGAGGCTTCGAGAGAAAAGGAGACGAGTTGATGCTGCCGATTGGGATGGAAGGCTCTGCATGGAGATGTTTCTTGACGCCGGTCACAGCTGACACTGGGGTTGGGTGCTTTAGTCTGGTTGGAGTCTTACTGCTAGTTATGCGTGCCGTTGCTAGTTTTGCTAGTTATATTTGAGTCATTTTCTTTCTTTGTGTCGTTGCTTCCGTTGCGTCCATCCAAGTCTGTATCACTCAATTTTTGAGTTCGTCTAAGCCATGCGAGTCCACAAATTTATTGTCAGTCATAGAAGCATAAGAATTCCCTTATGAATGGCAGCAGCTGCATCCCCTGCCTTCTTTCTGAGCCGTGTGCAGATCGTAAAAGTTGTTATGATACCGCCGCTTCTCTTTTAGACGCCGCCCTAAGCTTCTATGGCCACCGCGCTTCTTCTGCGCCGCCACCGTCTTGGGTTTCAATTTGTGATGTCATGCTTCCACCTATTCCTATTCGGCTTGATTTGACAGCTCTCTCTCTATTCATGTTGATTTCATCTTCTTCGTCGTGTTGCCACGGTCGACTTTTTCAACCCCTGCACCTTGTGCTTTATGGGCAGTTGCACGACCCTAGATGTGAGAAGATCTTTTGATACTCGATATATTTTCCAAGAGCTGCATACTACGACGACATTATCAAGACTCAAGACTTTGGATTTTTTCATATTTTAGTGTCAACCATTTCCAAATGCAATCTATTGCATACGTCTTGCATTTGAGGGGGTGTTATAATAGGAGTTAGAATAGGGACTCTTATGTATTTCCTTGTGTGATTTTTGTATTGCCTTATATGTATATGATATACATTTTTTGTAGTCCTTATATATATACTGCTCGTTGGGCCTCTTCAATATACACGCAGTATTCATAACAACTAATACCAAACTTCCTCCTTGGGTCTTATTTCCAAATTTCATCTTGTGAAAATTCTGCAGACATTCAAATGGCAAGACTACATCTCGTGGAGGAAAAAGGAGAATGAGGCAAAAGCTAGTGCAGCTGCACTGAAGGCCAGCATCAGCACAGCTAACGGTGAAGTGCGCAAATCACCACCAAGCAAATGGAAGGCGTTCTTCTCTAGGTCCCGAACCCCAGCTGAGGAACCTGTTGTGAAAATTAACACATATGACAGAGGCATAGTCAGAAACCTGTGCGAGGTGATCATCCCTATGTCAGAGCGGAGGTCATTTTCCCGCAGGAAGTCTGATTGAACTGAATGTTGTTGCAACTGTTGTATATCAGTGTAGAATTTTGGAAACTTCTTTCCCCATACTAGAGACGAAATCGTCTTTGGATCATCGTGATCAGGATTCAGGAGTAAAGCATCAAATACAGACCAGAAACTCTGAAGTCGTTTTTGCGTATGCCCTTCCAGAAACAATAGTCTCGAATGCCGCATCTAGCTACTACATGAATCCATGGTCGCTCGCTCAGGCTAAAACTGTAACGAAGTTTCCGACAAAGAGCTCTACATCTGCACTCCAGGGCAGAGGCTGTCAGCCGTCACAGACTTCATTTCTTTCATCTAGATGCGAAGCTGGGGCTTGTTTTCAATAAAGAATTTCCCAAGTGGACAGAGCAGGAGTATATTGGCGATGGCAGAGGTAAGCGGTACTGCACCATTGTCTCATTTGATAACCGTTTCGAGTGGAAAACTGTCAAAATCAGTAGATACAGTGATTTGCCGGAGCTGCAGCTGCTAGTACCCAACTTCAATCCGATGCCGACGTGGTATTTTCGTATCCAACGGTTGACAATGGAAATGGTAAACTGTAGGAGGATGCATGTACTAAGTGAGCGTTGCCGCGGGCCTCAATCAGCTATGTAATTTGATACTGTATGAAAATAAATAGTTGTGTATGTACATATATATCTCGAGAGAAAAACCTAAACATCTAAGACTGTAAATAAGCTGACAGGAACTAAACTAAACTAAACTAAACTGCATTAGAGGAGACATCATAGGGAAATATATGTATGAGTAGCAAATTGGTAGCTAAATAAACATGTTTGGTTTTGGTGGGCAACGGACGGAAATATCAGACCGTCTTTGACGTTTGCTGTGGACAATTAGCTAAAAATGAGCTTTCATGAGATAAATTAGTTGCACAGCGAGATGGGATTGTAGGCAAATCAATAATGCACCCACAAACCTCTAATTCGGGCAGCACTGATTACTGGACAGCAAAATGGCGTTGAAATACCATCGGTAAAATTATTCAGATTGTAAACTATAGTATCTAGAATCAAGTATACAGAATGAAGTAGCCTCCCAGATTTTTGCTATCATGAGTACATGTGGCACTTTCTATTTTCAGCACATATGGTACACTCATCAACATCACCTGCAACGTGTCTCAGGCATTACTTGATGCGATCATTCATAACATCTTGCAAAACATGTTTTGTCATGGAATTATTGAATATGCTATGTTATTGAACGAAAGGAGCAAGTCGTCAACCATTCCTGTTATTAGTTGCTACCAATGATAGCGTTGCCTCCTGTTTTAGGAGGAAATCGCTCTGGATAATAGGAATAAAGGAGTGACAGGACCAGTAACCAGATCAATTGATTGCTACGGAAGTAAAGAATCTTTGGAATCAAAAGTTACTCTCATGATAATGCAAGAATTTCCGGATTACCACATTCTATTTATTGCAATGGCCCAAAGCACAAATGAAATGCATGAGATAAACATGGGATTCAGCAAGAATTCCAAACTATTATAATCATATTGGTTTGATGAGGGGGATGCCAAAAACCATTTGCACCAAATGAACTATCTTGTTCCATAATCCAAATAAATATAAGGAACAGTTTGGAAAAGGGATGCCTTGGTTTGGGATATTGAACTAAATCCCCAAATTTCCTGAAAAAAATCCCCCTCATCCAACCCCCCGACCCCACCCCACCCCACCCAATGTATGTGAAAAAAGCGGGACCAAAAAAACTCCCTTTACTGACTCTATACTCTTCATTCATAAGAAAAAAAAAAGGCTTCTTCATTGAATTTTTTTATATAAATAATCTAATTTTTATTCTAAAATACAGTAATAATATATATTTATTTATTTACAAAAATAATCATCTGTCGCTCAACCGTTGGGTGACTAACCCAAGTCGCTCACACTTGTCCCCAACGGTGCACATGCATGTCCTGCTAGCTGAGCGACCTGTTCACTAGAACCAACCGTTAAGTGACAAGTGTTAAGTCACTCAACGGTTGAGCGATGTAAAATAAAAAAGGTAGTATTATAACTGTATTTTAGAATAAAAATTAGAATATATTTTTTTAAAAAATTCCTTCTCCATCCATCTTTTTTTTAACAGAAAAGTTCAACATTCCTTTGCGAAAAGTTAAAGTGAAAGCAATTTAGAAAATCATAAAAGGGCGATAGTGTTAGTGGATCAATTTATCGATAAAAATTCACACTCCTTTTCCATGAAAGAACAATGCAGTTTCAGACTTTCAGTGGATATCAACTTTGCCTTTTCTATTAACGACAGTTGAGTGCACAATGTCCTAGTGATAGAATTAATCTAGAAGAATCTGTTTGAATATAGCAACCTGTATATTCCAATGGGCCAAAGGTCAATATATAACATGTACAAGGATGGAACAAATGCAAATAACACACTACACAATATATATATCTAACACCCCCCCCCCTCAAACTCATGGTGGATCAACAACACTGAGTTTGGAGAGGTAGAAGTTATGCTGAGCTCGAGTCTGTGCCTTAGTAAAGAAATCTGCTAACTGAAGTTCCGAAGGCACATACTGAAGAACAATAACTTGGTCTTGCACCTGCGATCGCATGTATGAAGCATCCACTCCAATGTGCTTGGTAAGCTCATGTTTCACGGGATCACGAGCAATGCTGATCGCACGATGCTATCGATAGAAGCGAGTCGGTCTTTGAAATAGAAACGCCAAAATCGCAAGGAGCCACGAAGCCGGTGATCTCGGTATCAACGATGCCATGGCTCTCAACTCACCTCGGCTCGAACGAAAGCTGCAGTTTGCTTCTTAGTCTTCGTGCAATCAAGGAGGAACCAAGGAAAACACAATAGGCGAAAGAGACCGCGATCGGAATGATCGCTAGCTCAGTCGCATCGAGTACGTCTCAAGTCAGTAAAGAATGGAACGAGAAAAGAAAAGACGTCAGTGAGGGTTCCACGAAGATATCAAGAACACGAAGAAGGTGATCAGAGTGGAGTGAGTGGGAGCGAGACAAACCGACTCGGATGTGAATCGGGTGAGAAATGTCGGTCGAGTAATCCCAAGGTAGACGAGGCTCCGGCAATATGGCGATAGCGAGTGGGATCCTTAAGAGGCTCACCATCGTGAGGGCGAAGGTGAACACCTAACTCCATAGGAGTATCCACTACGCTACCGATCAGTGAGACAAGCACGAGTAAGGATATCCTGAAGGTACTTCTCCTGGGAGAGATAGTAGCCCTCAGGCGTAGAAGTGATCTCAATCCCAAGGAAGTAACGAAGAGGATCCAAATCAGACATCAAGAACTGCTTACTGAGACGCTCCTTCACAAAGGCAATGTACTGAGAGTCATCTCCAGTAATGATCATGTCATCCACATATAGAAGGAGGAGCGTCCCACCCGTGGAGAGGTGTGAACAAAGAGAGCAGGTCGTGAGCACCGCAGAGAAGCCGGCAAAGAAGTGACAACAGAGGAGAAGCGATCAAACCAAGCACGCGGGCTTGTTTTAGCCCATAGAGAGAACGGCGAAGGCGACAAACCGCACCATCGTGATGAGAATACCAGGGGCGGCTGCATGTAGACCTCCTCACGCAACTCGCCTTTGAGAAAGGCATTCTTAACATCCAACTGAGAGATGGACCACTGGCGAACAGAGGCCACAGCAAGGAGAGTACGAACAGTGGTCATGTGAGCAACAGGGGCGAAAGTCTCATCGTAGTCGCGACCATGCTCCTGCTGAAAACCACGCGCGACAAGACGAGCCTTGTAGCGCTCAAGAGAACCATCCGAGCGAGTCTTTATCTTGTACACCCATTTACACGTGATAGGAGTAACATGTGCAGGCAAGGGCACAAGATTCCAAGTGCTAGTGCGCTCCAAAGCAGCAATCTCCTCAGACATCGCAAGCTGCCACTCAGGGTGAGCAAGACCTTCACCAGAGGTCGAGGCTCGAAAGAGCGTGGCAAAGAAAGCCGTAGCGCGCAGGCGGCCTGATAGTGCGACGATCACGAAGAGCATATCTAGAAGGAGAAGACGGAGCTGGACCCAGCAATGATGGAGAGGAAGGAGGAGGCCGAGGACGGCGAGAGTAGTGCAAGGGTAAAGATAGAGCCTCAACAAAGGAGCGAGAAGGAAAATTCGGTGGAGGCGGAATAGATGGAGCCGGAGGGGGAGTAGATGGAGGATGAGGCGAAACAGTGGTGGAAAGCTGAGAGTCAGGAAAAATCAGAAAAGGAGATCGACTCAGCAAGAGAATCCGAGCTGACAGTGGGGGAATGAGGGTAGTAAGGACGGGACTCGTCAAAAGTGACATCCCGAGAAATCCTCATCCTACGAGCAACAGGGTCATAACAACGATAACCCTTATGCTCAAGACTGTAGCTAAGAAAAACACACTCAATCGATCGGCGATCCACTTGGTGCGCCACGAGGTGGAAGAAGAACAAAATGACATAGCCAAATCTGCGAAGATGATGTACTGAGCTCGACCAAAGAGACGCTCAACGAGTGGAGCCTCAAGAGCGAGAGAAGGTCAGAGGTTGATCGAAAAACAAAGAAGAGAAAGCGACCTCGGCCAGTGAGGGGGAACAGAGGAGGCAAGCATGAGAGCGAGCGGTCTCAAGCAAGTGACGATGTTTACGCCGAGACACCATTCGAGCGTGAGCACCGGGACAAGAGTATCGAGGAAGAGTGCCCCTTTCGCCGAGAAAACGACGCATAAGCAAGAGAGATACCCACCACAGAGTCAAGACGAAAAACACGAATGATGAATCAAAGCGAGTCACGAACCATGGTGGCGAACATCCGATAAATAGAAAGAACTCGGCCGCGCTTCGGACATGAAGTAGATCCAAGTATAACGAGAATAATCATCAATAAAGATCACATAATAGCGATGACCCCTTTCGAAACGAAGGGAGCCGGACCCCAAACATCAGAGTGAACAAGATCAAAAGGACAAGTAGAAATAGAATCACTAGTGGGATAGGGGAGCTGCAGCTGCTTGCCAAGCTTGCAACCCATACAATGTAACGATGTGTCCCCAGAAATAGACCCAAGAACACCACGACCAACTAAAGACGATAGACGCGAGCCACGAGATGACCGAGACGATGGTGCCACTGAGCAAAAGATGTAGTGGAGGACGCAGAAGAGCAGAGGTAGTGGTAGTGGCCGACCGGGTGGTGGAGTCGGGAAGGAAGATGAAGCCAGTCGAGCTCCCAAAGACGCTGCGAATCACGGCGCCGAGGGCCAGTACCAAGCAGAGTCCCTGTGCGGCGGTCCTGAACACAACAAGAGTCAGACTCAAGAACAACACGACAGTTGTGATCAGTGATCTGACCAGCCGACATAAGCTGCATAGTAAGCTGAGGAACATGAGAGACTGCAGGAACATGAAAAGAAGAAGTGGAAAGGATGCCTCGGCTGTGAACAGAAGAGAGGTACCATCTGCGATCGAGCAGTGGAAGAAAAATCTGTGGACCGCATGAAATAAGGTGGGTAGAATCGTGTCATGTGAAAAGAAGCACGAGTCCAAGATCCACGGAGACAAGATACCTGATGAGGGAGGAGGCGGAGGCGAGGAAGACTGCTGAGAAGCAAGAGCCAGACGAGCAGAACCCGAGGAGTCCGAGGATGAGCCGACACCGAGGCGATGAAGCAGTGAGAGAAGCTGTTGTGTGGCGTCACCAGAGGAGCCCTGGCGAGAGGGGCCATCCCCTGAGGGAGAGGAACCTCCAGAGCCCTTCGGGGGACGTCCGCCCCGACGACTCTGGTCCCTCCTCCGCTTGTAACAATCTCGATACTGTGGCAAGACGCCGACAAGAGGTGCGTGGAGACCCGCAGAGAAACAAAGCAGCCACCGGAGGAGCCGGAGAAGGGTCACACGGTCGGCCAAGAGGGCGGCAAAGGAGCAGATGCTGAAGCAGACAAAACAGACTGCATCTGAGCCATACCACGGTGATGAGTCTCCTCAGCACGCACACTCGTGAGGGCCTCCACCAAGCTCGGGCGCGAGTGGCGAGTCGAGCCGAGGCGCGCACGATCTCGAACTCAGCCGAGATGCGCCAGAAGTCGAGGCGGTGAGTCTCTGGTGAGCTGGCCGCACACAGCAGGGACAGTCCGGACATCCGGCCAGAGAGTCAAGCCGACGCCACACCTCGACAACCCGTAGAAGTCATCAACGGTGGCATCAAGTCTGCCAAGAGAATGTGCCCGTGCACAATCGAGAGATACATAGCATCGCTCGTTACCGGTAGTGAGCTCTGAGGCGCCCCACATAAGCCGTGTCGCTGGCGGCCCGCCACATCCATAGAGATGGTCACGAGCATGCTACCCACTAGGATGGCGGTAGCACGAGCCTCAGCCTCCTGCCAGCGCTCGTAGGCGTGTACCTCAGACTGGTAGAGCTCTAGCGCCTCCTCAAGGCAAAGATCTGTTGACCTCAAGCCGCCCGTCCGCACCAGCAGAGAGAGCCGGCAATCTTGGCGGTGTAGGACGAGGCGACAGGTCGCCACGATGAGATGACCCGAGACGCTGGCTGTTGAGGTGAATCTTGAGGTGAACGGCCCACTCCCGGAAGTTCGTCCCATCAAAACGAACTGGGGGGAGCGGGATGGCGAAGGAGCCTCCGGTAGAAGCCATCGACCGATTTTTTGTCTCTTTTTTGTCTTTTTCCCTATTTCTTTTCTTTGGGCCGACTCTACCAAAGAAAGAACGACGGGAGGGAACCTTTAGGGTTCCCTCGAGCCTCCGAGCGGCGACGGCGACGCGCGCCGCCGGAGCGTGAGGGCGGCGGCGGTTTCTGTGAGGCGCGGAGGGCGGCGGCGGTGCTCAGCGCGAGGGCGGCTCAACCCGGCGCTGAGAGCGGCGCCGACCGGCGATCCGGCGCGAGGCGGCGGCGGTGCTCGGCCCGAGGGCGGCGTCGGCCCGCCCGAGGGCGGCGTCGCCGACCGGCGTGGATCCGAAGGGCGGGCGCCGACCCGCGCATGATCTGGGTAGAAGCAACCAGACGGCAGGCGGCGGCCACGGATGGACGGCGGCGGCGGCGGCCAGTGGCTAAGAGGTAGGGTTTCAAAACCCTAGCTCTGATACCATGTTTGAATATAGCAACATGTATATTCCAATAGGCCAAAGGCCAATATATAACATGTACAAGGATGGAACAAATGCAAATAACACCCTACACAATATATATATCTAACAGAATCTAGATGGAAATCTATTAGCACAAACCACCACAAGCTCATGCAGTCCAAGTGGGGTAGTGGCAATGCAGGGTACGTTTGAGATCTCCTTAGAGGCCTCTGCTGCTGAAAGCAGGTATATCCTAAGAAAAAACAGTGCCAACTTATATGAAAGTTATGATCTTAATATAACTATTATAAGTAATAACAGATAAGGTAGATACCCATATACTTTCTACCCTAAAAAAGCATTATAAGCAACGGAAATAGCCTTAAGCCATTATCCCCTTAACACCCTTAACATTGAGATTACCAATCTTTAATAACAGAAAAGCATACTTGCTTCCAGTGTCGTCCAGGAGAAAGGAAATATGGGCTAACAATAATGCGGTATACTCCTTGCTGCACACAATTTCCAAAAGCATCTTTAATAGTAAGTTCAGCTGGCTCCTGCATTTTGTCAAAAAGTGCACATTTAGCCACTTAAAAGAGTATCATACATGGTAAAGTGACAAATACCTTAAGCATAGAGATAAGAAAAAGTAATGATAATCCATTGGCCATTGCCCTAGAAGCCCCAGCTCATAAAATTAATATTACAAAGAAATAGCAATTGGAAAGTGAAGAGTAGATAATAGAGAAATTTGGCAATATATCTTTGAAACAATAAAATCATACAAGGTAACACCATTACATATAGTGACTAATGATTTGTCAGCCCGAAGGCACTGATAATGTGCATCCCTAGTACAGTATCAATAGAAGTATGATATCACTATGGTGCTAACATGCGCCATGCCATATGTCACCTTCCGACCGAATCACTTGATGGTTTATTTCTCTTATTCCTTCTCTGCAGCAACGATTCAACAAATAGATAAAATATGTAAGGAAATTGTCTCTAACTTCATCAATAGACACAGGACCAACCTTCTACTGAACGCAACAAAAACATACCATGCGGTGAGTCTCCACGCGTTGGTTATAGCATAGACCGCAATAGTATCACTGCAAAACAGAAAATACATGTACGTAAATTACATTGAATTATCCTCAGAACACACAGCACCTGAGGCGTTTATTGGAGCAAGATGCAATGAGCGAGCGTTCTGTGTCTATCATACGACTATTGGAGCACAAAACTGTTACCAATAGTGACAACACTTGTCTCTTGCAGTTGATCTCCACGATTGGCCACATCGCACTACATTTTGAAAATCGATTCTCATAGATTCCCTTTCAGTCTATCATACGACTATTGGAGCACAAAATCCCACTTTGTAACTCCTTTAAACCTGAAATGAGTACAAAAATTGCAAGTTTAGCACAAATTCATCCTTTAAAAATCCCCTAAAGACTGAATCTTTGAGCACCCAGATAGCCAAAAATGTACTTCTAAGCCTTCTTAACTACCAAAAATAGCAATTTCATGGATGCAAACAGTTGAACTCGTCAGATCTTAACCTTGTCAATCATGCATGTAAAACTAAAAGTGGAAGTTCCGCACAGAAAAATAACTAACCATCACAACTTGAACCATAAACATAATACAAAACCAATTGATATAAAAGCTGAACTACATCGTCAATGAGGCATAAAAAGCTAAACTTTTTATCAAAACAAACCATTACTAAACTTTTACCTGTAGTGACTTGATATGATCGATGGCAGTAACTGCACCGTAAATATGCAGCATATGATTTCGAATAGACAAAAGATTAGCATACAATTAGATGGTACAAAGCATTTCTTTTTTTTTCATAATGAGTAATGGGTTGCAGTTGGTACAAATCGGCCTACCTTGTACAATCGTGCAACACACATTATGAAAAGAACCATGATTATATTTGTAGTTGTTACAACTCAAAAGGAAACCTAATAAAGGGAGCGCATACCAGTTTACTTCTCCAAGGGAAGGAACATAGACAACCAACAAGTGTTTATTCAACAAATAAATATGTTATGGCATCCTGGCTAAACAGTATAGTCTCATTGGTCAAAAAAAAATATAGCGAAGTCAACATTTCAAACTCGTCATGCAGAAATTCATAGCTAGATAGATGCGACCAGATTGTTTTGTTGAAATGTGAACAAAAAAGATAACCACCTATATGGTTTGGCCTTGAAAGGAAAGGATATGTACCCAATGTAAGCAAAGCCTGCCTGGCATAACACGTACCTATTCTTTGTTGGATAGGACTTTATTAGTATCGTTTATAAAATGGGAATATTTTAGAAAAACTCATGCATGAATCCAAATAAATCCATTGAAACATATTTGTTAACGACTTTAAATAGTATGAATCATGGGACATATAAGTTGAATTTATTCGAAATAAGTATAACAGGATGAATAAGCAGGCACACAAAGTACATTGGTACCATTAACTCAGATCGTTGAATATTTCTCTGTACACAACATTGTGAGTGTTGTCTGTATGTTGAGGAGTATTGTTCTCGATCAAAATACAGAGTCCATCTGGTGATGTCACTCTTGAGAAAGCTACATAGAGTTGTCCATGTGAGAAGACTGGTCTAGGCAAGTAAACACCAACTCTACTAAGTGTTTGCCCTTGGCTTTTATTTGTCGTCATCGCATATGAAACTCTAATGGGGAATTGACACCATTGTAATTTAAAAGGCCATTTGTTGTCAGTTGATGTAGTCACTATTCTTGGTATATATGTCTTGCATCCTTTAGCTTTTCTTGTTATGATTTCTCCTTCGATTACACGGTGAGTTAGCTGAGTCACTATTAGCCTTGTTCCATTGCAGAGGCCCTTCGATGGGCTAAGATAGCATAAAAGCAGTATCAGAATTCCCACCTTTAGCCGAAGGTGATGATCTGGTATGCCGCTCATTGGTATGGTATTCAGGAATTCCACTAGATACAGGGCATCAAGTGTGGCACGGTTGCCCCTGTGTCATCATGATTGTATCAGAGCTGTAATATTGCATTTCCTCTGTTGTTGACTTAGAGATCATCTAGGAGTTAATAGTAGCAGCAATCTCATTTGTTGGCGTCAAGATTGCGCGCTCACATAAGTAGGGAAGTTGGTTAGACATGTTTGAACTGTTGTACACAAAAGAGATTAATGATGTAAGGTTTCTCAATTCAAGCGGTAAGAGTAAATATTTTGGAATTTTAATCCAAGAAGTATCATGTTGGTCAGTAGGAGAGGCATTAGACAATGTTCCTTCTTTGATATGAAGCAACCAATCAGCGAATGTCTGAAGTTGTTGTCGTTGATCAGCCGACAATGACGGTGATCGAAGCCTCATGTTTTCAGTCAGATGAATGACAATACAATGGGACCACAAGTGGGAACGTGTGATCGTTGCAGCTAATATCTTATGTTTTTTTTTTGCACTGGGCAGGACTGGATGTGTTTGTCTGAAGTCTCCTCCAAGTACAACAGTCATGCCTCCGAACTGTTTGTAACCAAGTGATGGATCATTTAATGGTAAGGTAAGATATCCCTTAATGTGCGATCTAGGGCTTCGAAGCAATGCCTATGATTGACAGGTGCCTTGTCCCATATGACTAAAGATGTTTCCTGTATCAATTGAGCCAAATGAGTATTTCTCTTAACAACACAAACTGAATGCTCTTCAATGGTCATCGGTATTCTAAATCGAGAATAGGGCGTGCGGCCACCGGGTAATAGGAGCGCTGCTATCCCAGAAGAAGCAACAGCCAAAGCTATCTTCCCTTGAGCCCTCACATTGTTAAGCAACGTGTTCCATAGAAACGTTTTCCCAGTGCCACCATATCCATAGATAAAAAATGTTTGTCCAATTTTATTGTTCACTGAGTGGAGAATTGTGTCATAAATATGTTTTTGGTTCAAATTTAATGCACCAAGTTGTTCAGATGCATCCGCTGATACCTTGTCGAAATCATATGCTTGCTCGTCCATCAAAAGTCTATTGGCAATCGTCACTTTGTTACCTGTTCGAATAGCAACTTGTATATTCAGGAGGCCAATGGGCCGGTATATATACACGAGTAAAGGTTACAGATAAGGAAACCAAATCAAATCTAGAGTCCTACTCTAACACAAATATATTTCTAACACCCCCCTCAAACTCATGGTGGATCAACAACACTGAGTTTGGAGAGGTAGAAGCCGTGCTGTGCTCGAGTCTGGGCCTTCGTGAAGAAATCCGCTATCTGAAGCTCTGAAGGCACATACTGAAGAGCAATCACCTGATCATGCACACAAGACCTCATGAAGGAAGCATCAACATCAATATGCTTGGTGAGCTCATGCTTCACAGGGTCACGGGCAATACTGATAGCACCTGTACTGTCTGACAAGAGAGGAGTCGGTGTAGTAACAGAAACACCAAAATCCTCAAGTAACCACCGTAGCCAAGTAATCTCTGCTGTCAAGAAAGTCATAGCTCGCAACTCAGCCTCTGCAATCGAACGGGACACTGCAGTCTATTTATTTGTCTTCCAGGCAATAAGCGAACCACCAAGAAAAACACAGTAAGCAGAGATAGACCGGCGATCAGAGGGATCGCTGGCCCAAGTAGCATCCGAATAAGCCTGAAGCTGTAACGAGCTGGAGCGTGGAAAGAAGAGACGGCGAGAGATAGTCCCACGAAGGTATCGCAGAACTCGAAGAAGGTGGTCAGAGTGGACTGAGTGGGGAGGCATAACGAACCGACTCGTAATGTGAACTGGATAAGTGATATCCGGACGAGTAACAGCAAGGTAGACAAGACTCCCAACAAGATGACGATAGTGAGTCGGATCAGAAAGAGGCTCGCCATCAGAGGGTCGGAGGTGAGCATTGAGCTCCATGGGAGTCTCAACAGTACGCTGATCAGTGAGGGAGGCGCGATCAAGAAGATCCTGAATATACTTCTCTTGGGACATAAAGAAGCCATCTGGAGTGGAAGTAACCTCAATCCCAAGGAAGTAACGAAGAGGACCAAGATCCGACATAAGGAACTGCTCACTAAGACGAGCCTTGACAAAGGCAATATACTCAGAGTCATCTCCGGTAATGATCATATCATCAACATACAGGAGAAGAAGAGTCCGACCACGAGACGAAGTGTGGACAAAGAGCGCAGGATCATGATCACTCATTTGAAAAACCAAAGAAGAAGTGACCACAGAGGAGAAGCGCTCAAACCAAGCACGAGGGGCTTGCTTAAGGCCATAGAGAGAGCGACGAAGGCGACAGACCATGCCCTCAGGAACAGAATACCCAGGTGGCGGATGCATGTAGACCTCCTCACGCAACTCGCCATTAAGAAAGGCATTCTTGACATCAAGCTGAGAGACAGACCAGTGGAGAACAGACGCCACCGAAAGAAGAGTGCGGACAGTGGTCATGTGGGCCACAGGAGCAAAAGTCTCGTCGTAGTCACGACCATGCTCCTGCTGGAAGCCACGAGCAACAAGACGCGCCTTATAGCGCTCAAGAGAGCCATCGAGCGAGTCTTAATCTTATAGACCCACTTACATGTGATGGGACGAGTGAGATGGAAAAGGAACAAGATCCCAAGTACCAAGACGCTGAGGGCAAGAATCTCTCTCGGCCATGGCATGCGCCACTCAGATGAGTAACAAAGATCCCGGTGAGGAGGCGAGCTCACGAGTAGCTGCGCCAGCAAAGGCAAAAAGGGCAGGGGGCCGAATCGACTGGCGATCGCGGAGAGCGTAGCGAGGAGAAGACGGCCCATCAGGGGAAGATGAAGCATCAGTAGAAGAGGGCTCATCTGGAAGATCCTCAATACGAGGTCGACGAGTGTAGACGAGTGTAGTGGGAGGAGCCTGAGGAGCCGCGGGCGACGAAGCAGGCGGCGATAATGGCGGAGAGGCCACAGGAGAAATATGTGGAGACTCAGTGGGACGGGTGGACGAGGGCAAGACGGAGATAGGTGTATCTGGAAAGGTCAAAAAAGACAGAGACTCCACAGAGGAAGCCGAAGGAGAGACAGGACGTGGATAGAAGGGGCGAGACTCGTCGAAAGTCACATCCCGAGAAATCCGCATCCGTCGACCAACAGGATCCCAGCACCGATAGCCCTTGTGCTCGGCACTGTATCCCAGAAAGATACACTCAACAGACTGAGCAGTCGGTTTGGTGCGTTCTCGAGGGGCGAGGAGAACGTAGCAAACGCAAGCAAACGCATTTAAGGGAAGAGTAGTCGGAAGAAGACTACGAGACGCTCAACAGAATTGCGCTCAAGAGCGTAAGAAGGTGGATGTTGATGAGATAGGTGGCAGTGGAGACAGCCTCGGCCCAAAAGTGAGGTGGAATAGAGGCGGCAATCATCAGGGCACGAGCCGACTCAAGAAGGTGGCGATGCTTGCGCTCAGCGACACCATTCTGAGCATGAGCACCAGAACAAGAGAACTGAGCTAGAGTGCCCTGCTCAGCAAGGAAGCTGCGCAGGTGATGAGAGAGGTACTCGCCAGCAGAGTCAGCAAGAAAGACACGAATAGGAGTGGAGAACTGTGTGCGAACCATAGTGGCAAACTGTTTATAGATAGACAAGGCCTCACTACGAGAAGACATGAAATATATCCAAGTGTGGCGAGAGAAATCATCTATAAATATGATATAGTATTGATGACCCCCTTTCGAAACAAAGGGAGCCGGACCCCAAACATCAGAATGAACAAGATCAAAAGGACGCTGAGACACGGACTCACTATGAGGATAAGGAAGCTGAATCTGTTTGCCTAACTTACAGCCCTGAGGCATGGGCTAACACACGGACTCACTATGAGGATAAGGAAGCTGAATCTGTTTGCCTAACATCAGAAAGGCATGGGCAAAGAGACCAAGAAGCTAACCCCGGGAAGGGAATAACTGAGAACAAATCAAAGGCAAACTACGAGACTGTGACGCCCCGTGTTATTACCCCAGGGGTAATCACACTTCGACACACGGATTACTATTCATCTGCTCGGTAGAACACCGCTCCGACGAATAGCAAGCCATTATCAGGGTACGCAGCAGAACAACAGGATGGAAAGTTCTTCATTACAACAGTTAACCACACAAAACTAAGGTCTTATATTACACACAAATATTACAAGTACAAAAATGGGACCAAGTCCCCCTCTTACCTGCCATGCTTAAGGTGCCCCCTAATTGTCCCAAGCGTCGAATAGGGCGTCCATCTCACCCTGCTCCTCGCTGCAAGGGTCCATGCCTCCGGCGACCTCATCTGCACCTGCACTTCCCTCTCCCCACTTGGGATAATTCCCAGTCGGACTAGGATCTACAAAGGAGAATACTAGCAAGGTTGAGTACAACGTACTCAGCAAGCATTAGTAGCAAAAGATGCATTGCATGTTAATATCTCTGATGGTTACCACATTTTCTATCTCATCTCATTCAGAAAATAAATCATTAAAACAATGGTGGCAAATTTTATACTGAAAACACTACTTGTCACTTGGAGAGAAGATAGACCCCTAGTGGTTCCCGTAGACTCCAATCCAGGAGACTGGCATGAATTCATGATTTGTATAGCACTGCGCAGGCTTGTACCACTTTACCCATAGCTATTCTGAACTCTAAAATGAACCAGGTCCCCAGCATTTCCTTTGATGTGGGTTCAAGTTCATAATACAGAACGTTTTCCAGGTTATGTGATTAATTTCTCCACCCATTACGTTCCGTCGGTGCCAACCTCGTCTTCACACCGAGTTCTGGTAATGTTGGTTGAGGCAGCTTCTATCCTGCACTCAACACTCCACCTTAATGTTGGATCCCCCACTTCCGGACTTCTCCTACCGGTCCTGGGTTCCTCCATATCACACTCACACCTATTACTTACCCAGTGTGGAAAGCATAATCACGTAACATGGTAGCATTTTCTGCCCGCCGAAACGGAAAAATGGTTGGCACTTATTTACGGCTTCTGACCGAGTAAGAGTTTGGTTGGTCCTTATATTTTAGCCATATGTAAAGGGTCCCACTACCTGCCTCCTCTCTTCCCTGCCACGGGCCCCCTTTACCAGCCATATAATAATCTTATCACATTTCTTTTCATCTTTCTTATCTTTTTCATCTCTTTCTCATTCATGCTCATCTCAATCGATTGATTTGAATTTTGAGAAATAACGTTTGATGCAATACACATATAAAACAACAATATACGGTTTACATGTAAAATAGCTATACTGATGTTCAAGAGGGTCGCTTGCCTTCGTAGATGTAGTAGAGGTCGGTGTCGACGAGTCCCTGATCAGTTACCCCGGTCGGCTGGAGTTCGTCCTCTGAAGCAGTACGGCAATACAAATAATATGTAGATAAATACTTAGTGATTTTATGTGATATTATTGCAATAAACTGTTAATTTGACTCCTATTTGTTACTCAATTTTAATTTACAAATATTTTTCGAATCCCGACCCAGTTAACACTAATCACCTAATCCCCCTAATCAACTACCCTTAAACACCTATCTCTAATTAACCTTCCCCTAATCTACCCCTTTCCTAACCCTAATCCCGGCCGGCACTCCCCTCTA
This sequence comes from Hsuehochloa calcarea, assembly GCA_036346395.1. Classification (NCBI taxonomy): domain Eukaryota; kingdom Viridiplantae; phylum Streptophyta; class Magnoliopsida; order Poales; family Poaceae; genus Hsuehochloa; species Hsuehochloa calcarea. The sequence goes on from CM070597.1 coordinate 53,632,649, forward strand.
TCTCTCTTTCCTCACCTCTCAGCCGCCCCCTTCACTCCCGGTCTCTCCCTTTCTCTCTCGGTCTCTCTCTCGGCCTCTCCCGGCACCACCTCCTCCTGGAGCCGCCTCGGCTCCTGGCTGCCCTCCGGCTCCTGCGTGGCCGCCGCTCCTCGCGCTGGCCCGCCCGCTGGCACAGACTCCTCTCTCGGCTCCCTGGTCCAGCTCCGGCTGCTCTCCTCCCCTCGGCACCCCTGCGCCTCAGGTGCCGTCTCCTCTTCCTTCTCCCCTCAGTCGCCCCGGCTCCAGATCTCTCTCTCCCTCTCGGTTCTATTGACGCACTGCACCATGAAGAATATTTACACGATTAACCACATATCTAAAATAAGACTACGCACCGAAAAGAATTATGTACAAAATACCGTACTACACAACCGTACATCCAAAACCATGTAATCCATTTGGTTCAAAAAAATTATCTCACAGGTGGGTAACCAAACAGGTAGCGCTTCGCTAGCTCCTCTCCTCCCATCTACTCCTCTCCCTTCCCTCCTCTTTTTTCTGAACACAAATGAGTCATGTGTCGAATTTTAGGGTTTCATCGAGCTTTTATAGAGGAAGACGTCCCTGTCGCCAGTTCAACCGGCGATAGGAAGCTATTTTTGTTATTTTTTGGGTCGGCTACTTATTTTTGTAATTTTATTTTAAAAATATTATTATTTAAAAAAATTCTGATCGAGCGCACCTCTACACGAAACAAACATGGGACTGACTACCCATCATTCGAACGAAATTGTTTTGACCATTGGTTCTAGATCCAACAATCCAACCAACTCTCCTAGGTTCTCCTCCGCTCCCTCTGGACTGGCGACTGTGTTTGGTACAGGTCTCAGTCGCGCCACCACCTCGTGATCAAGACATGTGGCAAACTAAGGCCTGAATCGTGGTTTCATCGTGCAGTTGGGCCTCCCATGTTAGCTAGTTGCTGCCCTATCGCGCGATTGGGCCTAGATGCCTGATAGGCCAGCAACTGAGAATTATTTTTGTAAAAAACAAAAATAAAAGGGGTTATTTTTTAAAATGACTAAACAAAATGGTCTGTTTTATTTTATATAAAAAATAAGTGACTTGTCTCATCTTAGGCTAGTGGGTTGGGCTAGTGGGCTGGGCCATCTGCAGTTCCTCAGCCATGTGGGATGTGGCCCAATCCCCAAACTGAAAGATCTAGACCCGCCATTATGAGTTAATGAATTGTTTTGGTGATTAATGACAAATCCAAATATGAGACTAACTCTTTTATCAAGTATTATCTTTGTGTAGTCTCATTTGGATATAAAGGTGAAACACAACGAGGTATGCAATCGACATCTCAATTTATATAATGTTGCATTTCTCGGATCCAAAATATAGGATTGAACTCAACCTTAAGTTAAACTTGAATATGTGCATATGACCTCATTACACATTTGTGTATGCACACATTTAGGGGGAGTTTTATCCTATACTTTGTGGTTTCATTAGTATTGATCCATATTCCATTTTCCACATATACTAAGGATCTTTACGTTGAAACAAAACCTTTGAGTATACAAAACTTGTGTAGTTCGTATATACTCATGTTATGAGTATATAGAACTTGTGTAGTTCTTGTATACTCATGTTAGAGTATATATAACTTGTGTAGTTTATATACTCAATTGTTCTCTCATTTATCATCATTAAATTTATGAGAATTTAAGTGGTTATCATCAATTACCAAAGAGGGAAAGATTGAGGTATCTTGTCCCACCATTATGAGTTAATGGTATGGTGTGGTAATTAGTGATGATCACATTGTGGAACTAACATTTTCCATGAGTTGGATATATAGGTTATGTTCCAGGATGATGAAGACTTGGGATGATCATAAGTTGATCATCAAGTCAAGAGCTTGGTATAAATGATGCATCATGAGTTGATGCTTATCAAGAAGAGATGATCATGGGTTGATCATCAAAACAAGAGAAGACCCATCATGTGTTGATGGAGGTCAAGTGAAGGTATGCATCATGCGTTGATGCATGTGAAGAATCGGGATGAAGAAATCATCATGTATTGATGATGACCAAGACAATATCCCGAAGTAAAGAAATCATCATGTATTGATGATGACCAAGACAATATCCCGAAGTAAAGAAATCATCATGAGTTGATGATTGTCAAAGTCAAGGACCCGGACTTGAAGTGTTGATGTGCGTCATCAAGCCTCAAGAAGATGCAAGGCAAAGGTATGACTAGCTAGGGCTAAGGATGTGTTCCTAGTCTTTTACCGGTCTCGGTGTTTGGTTGATAGACCGGATTGCTAGTATAGGTTTGCCGTACTATTAAGAGGGATCTTGACTAGTAGTTTGAGTTAGTCATGTGTTGATAGCTCATTATATTTGCTTTAGCTCATCTATGCATGGAGCTATTATTTGCGAATGTGTTTTGCAAATAGCCGATGCTCATGCATTCAACCCTTGTAGCATGTGACTTAAGTTTGCAAATGCGTTTTGCAAATGGTGAAAGTCCATGTACCTTTTCCTTGTGGTATGATTCCAAAAGTTGGCAAATGTGTTTTGCAACTTGTTGGGAATCTTGCTTGTGACCCTTGTTTTCATGGCTTGTCAATTAGCAAATGTGTTTTGCAATTGAAGTTGTTGAAAAAGCCATTTCTGATTTCTGTCAGGAAAATCGGAAGTTCCGGCGGCTTAACGGCGGAAGTTCCGCATCCCGGACTGTCCGATTTTCCGCGGCTTGTTTTTTCCAGAGAGCGGCCGGTTTCGGGACTTAGCCGATTTTCGAAGTGCGGAACTTCCGGAGTGTAACTAGCGGAACTTCCGATTAATCGGTTGCTCAAATCCGCGGTTGGTTTTTTCGAGAAGCACCATTTTGGGACTTAGCCAAAATTCAATGTGCGGTAGTTCCGCTATGTGTTAAGCGGAACTTCCAAGAATCGAACTTCCGATATTTAGTTGGCGGTAGTTCGCACTAAAAATCAAACGGCTAGTTTCCCGTCTGACATAGCCGTTGCGGTGCCTTTTTCTCTCTCCTGCGGTAGTTCCGGCCTTTGCACGGCGGAACTTCCGATTTCCCTGATTTTTCAGGGGTTTGTCTCCCAACGGCTAGTTTTTATGTGTGGGCTATATATAGCCACCTTGGCCGGTTGGGAGAGGTTGCTGGTGCTATTGTTAAGTGATATACTCATTCTTTGAGCTAAGAGCAAGCCTCTCCTCTCTTATGTGCATGTGTTGCACTTGGTGAGCTTGGAGAGTAAACCCTAAGTGCATGTGTTGCCTTAGGTAGTGGATTGTGTATCCACGTGAGCGTTGACACTTGATTAGTTCAAGTGAAAGTTCGGATTTGTTACTCTTGGTGTTTGCCGACACCTAGACGGCGTGGAGGCGTCGTACTCGGTGACCTTCTCAAGAAGCTTGTGAGAAGGCCCGACGGTTGTGAGTGGTTTGGTGCTCGCCATCTCCGGAGTGGAGGAAGAGCAACCATAGTTGAGCGAGGTGTTGGTTCGGTTTGGAACCGGTCCAAGTGTTGGACTTACCTCGGAGGTGTGTGCTCATTTGAGGAGCCGGTCCAACGCAGGTTGGGCTTACCTCAACGTGGATTAGGGGAGACCGGCAAGTCTCCGAACACCACGGTAAAACATCATCGTGTCATCTTGTTTTTACTTGTGCTTTACTTTGAGCAATTTACATTCTTGCTTTAATTGCTTACATATCTTGTATAATTATTCATATTGTATTGTGTTCATATTGTCGGTGCACTTAGTTGAGCCTAGTTGATTTAGGTTTTAATTGTGCAAAACCAATTCGCTATTAGCTTCCGCATTTATATATTGGTTTAGCCCGATAGATTTTTAAAACCGCCTATTCACCCCCCTCTAGTCGGCCACCTCGATCTTACAAGTGGTATCAGAGCTTGGTCTCTCATTTATTAGACTTAACCGTCTAGAGAGTAAAGGATGACAACTAGAGATTTAGTGCACCTAGGTGAAGCACCTATATTTGATGGCACAAATTATGCTCAATGGAAAATCCGCATGTCTTGTTATTTTAGGGCCATGAGTCCAAAAATATGGCGGATTGTAGATGTAGGCTTTTCTCCTCCATTGGATTATTTTGCTCCAACCATTGAGGAAGAGAAATGCTTACATCTCGACGCTCAAGCTACTAACGCCTTATTTAGTGCTTTGAGTGTAGACATTTTTGATGCCATATGCAATCTCAAGAACGCTCATGAGATGTGGACATATATTCAAGATCAATATGAATTGTCCACTTCCACTAGTGACGATTGCACACAAGAATGGATGTCGGAAGAAGAATGCTCAACTTCAAGCTCCGACAACGAAAATGAGGACTCCTCAACTCCATCCTCATCAACTCAATGTTTTATGGCCAAAGGTAATAATGAGGTAAATGATAACGATGAGCCTTCATATGATGAGTTGATGGATATGCTAGAAGAGCTAAATGAATATTTAGGAAAGGAGAAATTAAGATTCAAAGTTTTGAAGAAAGAATATGTCTCTCTTCAAAATAATTATGATGTTTTAAAAGATGAACATGAAGCTCTCCTCCCAAATAATCAAAATAGCTCTAAGGTGGATATAGGCATTGAATGTAATTTATTAGATGATTTGCCATGTATAGCTTCTATCTCATGCATTTCATCTAAGGCTAATGTATCCACCTCATGTGAGGATTTAATTGATATGCCTTGTTGCTCCAAAATAGATGCTCCTATTTCCTCCATATCTTGCAATACTAACATTGTAGAGGAAAACAATGAGCTCAAGGCCCAAGTCAAAAATTTGAAGAATGACTTGGAAAGAAGCCAAAAGGGAAAGGCCACTCTCGACGATATCTTAAGCAAGCAAAGACGCTTGCAAGATAAGAGTGGAATTGGCTTCACTCCTAAGAAAAAGGAGACAAGCAAGACAAGGCACAACGCAAGGCACACGAAGAATATCAAGTGCCATGGATGCAAAGGAAAGGGCCACTTCGCCTCGGTGTGTCCTAACAAGGTGAATGACAAGCAATTGTCATCAAAGAAGAGGCAAACCGGCAAGGAGCAAGTAAAGAAGGTAAAAGATGAATACAAACTTCGAACTTGCTATAATTGCCGGGAAAAGGGACATATGAGTAAGGATTGTCCCAAAGGTATCACTCCTAAGCCCATTATTTATAATGATCAATATTTGCTTAGGAAGGATATTAATGGCAATGTGTTTGCTAGAATAGTTAGTACACATAAAACTAATGCTAGGGCCATTTGGGTGCCCAAATCTATTGTGACTAACATTCGTGGACCCAACCTAGTTTTGGGTACCAAAATGCGCTTAAATGCTTAATAGGTACTTGGAGAGGCATTGGAGACTTGGCTTATTCATATAAAGATGGATGTCATCATATATCAAATTGGAGCCAAGGTTGAGGATAATCGTTTCACATCAAGAACCAATGCCATCTCGGTAACAAGTATTTACATTGAAGTATCTAGCCCCTTATGCCTTGTGTAGGTTGCATTTCATGAAAATCATTTTAAGAGGGGTACTCTTGCTCTATGTTCATAATGTTCATTATTTAATATCTTGAGCAAGATGGATGTGGCACATTAAGGGGGAGTGCTAAATCATAGTCATGTATTTCACATCCCTAAGTGTGCCCAAATAAATTAAGTGCTAGTATTGTTTTTCAAAAATAAGCCTTTTAGCCAAAAGTCAAAATTTCATAATTATTAGTATTTCTTTGAAAAACTAGTTGCAAAAGGTATACAAATGCTTTTCAAAGATTTACCAAAGGTTTTGGCTTTAGAAAAACCTATTTTAAGTGAAAATGAGTTTCTAGCCAAAATCCTACATTATAGTATCTTGTTTTTGACCAAAACTAGATTTTTGTGTAAAATCTATTCTAAAAGGAATTTGAAAATCTTGACAAAAGAAAAATCCTAGAGTTGGTTATTCTAAACATTTTTGGTATTCAAAAGATTTCCAAAAGACCAACCTAGAAAAGGTTATTTGATTTTGAAATTCGTCCAAAATCCTACTTTGACCTAAGTGGTCACTTTCTAGCACTTAAGTGAGTTTTTCCATATGAACCAAAAAATTTCATATGAAAGGGTTCAAAATGGTATTTATGACTCATACACAAAATTGGATACTTTAAAATCAACAAAATGTTTTCTTTGAGTTGTTTTGATTAATTTCATGAAAATGAGGCTTCATTTGCAAAATCAAAACTAAATTCATAAAAATTATTTTCTTGGATAGACATTAGTCTTTTTTAATGTACAATGATCCTGAATGATATTTATTTGAGTGCAAAACTAGGGATCATTTGCATAAAAATCAAATTCCAAGATCTTTCCTGAAGTGTCGGGATAATCGAACTTCCGCCTTCTAGCGCGGAACTTCCGTTTTCCGGAACTTCCGCTGTTGAATTGCGGAGCTTCCGTTTTCAGCTCTCTTCCGAAGCGTCAGGAAAATCGGAGCTTCCGGCACTCCAAGCGCGGAACTTCCGATGTCCGGAACTTCCGCTTTCCGGTAGCTGAGAGACTTTATTGCCTGCGGTCCCTCCGGTTATTTCTCTCTCTCTCCAGCCGCAGTGTCTTCAGACCCGAGCCCTTCTCTTCTCCTCTCCAAGACTCCACCAAAAGGCTTGGATCTTTCTTCGATTTCTCTTCAATCTCGACCGATAAATTGCTTCCAAAGGGTTCAATCACCCCTTCTCTCAAGGTATCTCCAATTTCCTTTTTGGATCAATACCCCTCATGAACCCTAGGTTGAGTTTTTGGGAAAATGAAAATGTTGTTGAAATCTGTGGTAGATTCTTGGACAAACTAGTTTATTCAGTATTGTATGATGTTTATGCATCGATTCCATGGACTCAATCCATCAAAATACTGAAAAATCAAAAATTTTCATTGCCCTAGAGTCGGCCAGGAAAATCGGAACTTCCGCCGTTAATAGCGCGGAACTTCCGCTAGCGGTAGTTCCGGCGGTCAACCTGCGGAGCTTCCGATTGTCCTGACAGAACCAGAGTTTCTCTTTTCCATTTGATTCAACCTTTGACACTCCATCCATTATTGTTTTTGAAGATGCCTAGGATGAAGGTTTCTGTCCCGAAGAGCTATTCAGATGCCGGTGCATCTTCTTCAAGAAATAAGGAAGAATCTGAAAATTCTGAAACTGAAGAAAGTGCATCAGAAGAAGGGTCTGAATCTGATGAGGAGTTAGGTGAACCGGAAGAGATTGAAATTGATCTTAAGGCACTCACAGCAGACGATTACACGCTTCTTCGGATTAAAGATCAATACTCACTTCCTGGAAATAGTGATGACCCTCGATTTCATACAAAGTTTCAAAGACAAGTCTATGATCTTTTCTATGGACCAAACAAACCCTTTGCTGATCACAAGTATGTTAATTGGTCCTACCTCAACGGGCTTGACAAATATGAGGGTACCCTACAGCTCTTTCAATGAAATGGAATTCATAACTTTGTGGCGATAAAATGCAATTACAGTGATGAGATCATCCGACAGTTCTATGCCACAGTGTGCATTCCCCCTGACTTTTCTCAGCTCACTTGGATGACAGGGACAGTGAGATATTCTTGCACAAAGCGTGCTTTTGAAAATGCACTGAATATCCATCAAGCTTAATATGAGCAAATCTATGATGGAACAGTTCTCCTCTTTCGGCTTGGATCAATTTTATGACACTACGAGATTTATCCTCGTAATATAACAGGACTTCTTCCTATTCCCAGCTTGGTAAATAGGATCATTAATCATACCATGTTACCAAAGAGCGGGAATTATGATGCCATTAGAGGACATGTCTGGAATATATTGGAATGCATCATGCATGGAAGAAAGTTTGATGTAGTGGATGTCATCATAAGGGAGATAGCAGGAACAAAGAATGATCGAGTCAAACGGATAAACTTTGCACCTTATATTATGGCTTTGATCATTCGACAGACTGGATATAATGGAGCTACACCTTCAGCGCATAAAGCCTATAAACCAAGAGAAGGTCCTCCAATTCCTGCCAATCTTAGGCGCGCTCCAGCAGAAGAACCTGAAGTTGCACCTCCTGCTGCTGCTGCTGTTCCTCCACAAGGTCAAGCCACTATGGATCAGATTTATGCCACCTTGTTGGAAATGAGGGCATCCCAGGATACCTTCCAGGCAGCGACCACTTCTAGACTGGATGCATTTGAGGCAGCCACTTTTTCCAGACTGGATGCTTTCCAGGAGGCGACCACTTCCAGACTCGACGCCCACACTGCCAGTCTTGACGTGCTTTCAGCCAGATTCGCAGAGATTTTCGCCACTGCTCGCTTTGGGACGGCGTCGCCTTCGCTCTCCTCCTGGTGGTCCTCCTGCTGATCATCCTGTTGCTCCTCCAGTCGATCATCCTCAAGACCCTCCTGCTGAGCAGTAACCATTTGTTCTATTTAGGTCTTTAGACCTGGTACTGAAAAAATTGTAATATCTTTTATGACTACTTGGTTGTATGACTCTCATTTTGGCTATGCTATCTTTTGCCACTTTGTGTGAGAACATGTCTTTTATGTCATGATTTATGTTTGCATGAGATGTGGATGAGATGTGATTTTGAATAAATATATTTGTGGTTGATTATATCTTCTTGTCTCCTGTCGTGGATGTCCATTTTTACAAGAGAAATTCTGTCAAATTTTTTATGAAAATCTCTCTCAACATAGTTTGTGAAAATTGTTAAAATGAGAGATTCTCTATATTTCTTGTCAAAAAAAAGGGAGGTTAGTTGAATATGTTTCAACTATCATTTCAAGTGGTTCTCAATGTTTTGATTTAACATGGGAGAATGTTATGATCAATAGGTTTGTAACCTATCTTTGTTCCTCCTCTCATATCTTGAGAACAAAATTCCCTTCCTTGGTCATATAAGTTCAATTCATACTTTTTGTGACCAACCTTAATTTTTTGCAAGTGGTATCGATTTGCAAAGGCTCCCTTGGCTAAGATTTATTTTGTGTTTTTTGGGTGATTCATGCCAAAAGGGGGAGAATGTGTTTATCAATATTCTTCATTTGGATGTTTGATTTGTTTAGACATGCCAAAAGAGGGAAAATATATGCATTAGCTGTGTAAGGGGGAGAATGTTTTCATATGCATTTTGTTTAATGCTTTATGTTTCACCTCATATGATGCATAGACATAGTTCATTAGTTTAAATTCTTTTCTTATGTCTATGAATATCCAAATGTTGTTATTGATAATGGATTTGTCATCAATCACCAAAAAGGGGGAGATTGAAAGATCTAGACCCGCAATTATGAGTTAATGGATTGTTTTGGTGATTAATGACAAATCCAAATATGAGACTAACTCTTTTATCAAGTATTATCTTTGTGTAGTCTCATTTGGATATAAAGGTGAAACACAACGAGGTATGCAATCGACATCTCAATTTATATAATGTTGCATTTCTCGGATCCAAAATATAGGATTGAACTCAACCTTAAGTTAAACTTGAATATGTGCATATGACCTCATTACACATTTGTGTATGCACACATTTAGGGGGAGTTTTATCCTATACTTTGTGGTTTCATTAGTATTGATCCATATTCCATTTTCCACATATACTAAGGATCTTTACGTTGAAACAAAACCTTTGAGTATACAAAACTTGTGTAGTTCGTATATACTCATGTTATGAGTATATAGAACTTGTGTAGTTCTTGTATACTCATGGAAAAAGCCATTTCTGATTTCTGTCAGGAAAATCGGAAGTTCCGGCGGCTTAACGGCGGAAGTTCCGCATCCCGGACTGTCCGATTTTCCGCGGCTTGTTTTTTCCAGAGAGCGGCCGGTTTCGGGACTTAGCCGATTTTCGAAGTGCGGAACTTCCGGAGTGTAACTAGCGGAACTTCCGATTAATCGGTTGCTCCGAAATCCGGCGGTTGGTTTTTTCCAGAGAAGCACCATTTTGGGGACTTAGCCAAAATTCAATGTGCGGTAGTTCCGCTATGTGTTAAGCGGAACTTCCGAAGAATCGGAACTTCCGATATTTAGTTGGCGGTAGTTCCGCACTAAAAATCAAACGGCTAGTTTCTCGTCTGACATAGCCGTTGCGGTGCCTTTTTCTCTCTCCTGCGGTAGTTCCGGCCTTTGCACGGCGGAACTTCCGATTTCCCTGATTTTTCAGGGGTTTGTCTCCCAACGGCTAGTTTTTATGTGTGGGCTATATATAGCCACCTTGGCCGGTGGGAGGAGGTGGCTGGTGCTATTGTTAAGTGATATACTCATTCTTTGAGCTAAGAGCAAGCCTCTCCTCTCTTATGTGCATGTGTTGCACTTGGTGAGCTTGGAGAGTAAACCCTAAGTGCATGTGTTGCCTTAGGTAGTGGATTGTGTATCCACGTGAGCGTTGACACTTGATTAGTTCAAGTGAAAGTTCGGATTTGTTACTCTTGGTGTTTGCCGACACCTAGACGGCGTGGAGGCGTCGTACTCGGTGACCTTCTCAAGAAGCTTGTGAAAAGGCCCGACGGTTGTGAGTGGTTTGGTGCTCGCCATCTCCGGAGTGGAGGAAGAGCAACCATAGTTGAGCGAGGTGTTGGTTCGGTTTGGAACCGGTCCAAATGTTGGACTTACCTCGGAGGTGTGTGCTCATTTGAGGAGCCGGTCCAACGCGGGTTGGGCTTACCTCAACGTGGATTAGGGGAGACCGGCAAGTCTCCGAACACCACGGTAAAACATCATCGTGTCATCTTGTTTTTACTTGTGCTTTACTTTGAGCAATTTACATTCTTGCTTTAATTGCTTACATATCTTATATAATTATTCATATTGTATTGTGTTCATATTGTCGGTGCACTTAGTTGAGCCTAGTTGATTTAGGTTTTAATTGTGCAAAACCAATTCGCTATTAGCTTCCGCATTTATATATTGGTTTAGCCCGATAGATTTTTAAAACCGTCTATTCACCCCCCTCTAGTCGGCCACCTCGATCTTACACAAACCTCCCCTCCCAAGTCTCCCTTGCAGGAAAAAAAAACCCAACCAGTAACCGGTGGTTACCGGATTTCCCGGTAGGGTCTGGGGTCCAAAATCCCGGCCGATTTTCCCGGGGTTTGCTAGTTCAAATTTTAAATTTTAAATTTTGTCTGATTTTTAAGCAAATTCAAGCGAAATTCAACCAAATTTTTTCTGAAAAAACTGGTAACCGACCGATTTTTTTTTACCGGCCGCCCGATGGGATTTCCTCTGGAACTGGTTTTTGGATCCTTGCTCCATTGGCCTAGCATCCCAGCCAAGCCTTTGATGGTTCGACCTTGTTGTGTCGCTCTGGACGCTGTCACGCCGACCTCGACCTCGCTCATAGCACCATGGAGGATGGTAGGGAAGGGGTGTGTCACCGGCGGGCTACCTTGGGCGGCCGCCTAGGCTTGCCCCGTTGCTTGCTCCGCCTCTGCTCTACGCCATGTTCTAGTACGATCACCTTATTTCTTGTTGGGGGCTCGACTCGTGTAAGCTAAGAAAATGGTTTTAGAATGGCGGGTAGCATGCACCCTGTAAAAGAAGTCCCATCGTAAAAATACTTGCTCACTTTGACAACAAAAAAAAAGACACGAAATGTACGTAGGCAACCTAAAAACTACTTCCTCTCTTTTCCAGTAGTTGAAACACCTTCTATGTATCTATCTATATAAATACAAACAACGGGTGCGCATCTATCTATATAAATACAAACAACTGGTGAGATAAGACATCTCCTTCGTTTTGAGGATAATAAAATCCAACAATAATATTTTTTAAAAAACAAAGATTCTCACTCATTATTCGAGAGAAAAAGATAATACACTACGTATGTTGGTGGGAACAAATTATAACATTGTGGTTAATAATATATAGATATTTTAAATAATAGATAGATTCTAGAGTTGTATGACAAATACAATTTTTTTTGAGGAAAATATAATTATATTTTCAATCAGAGTTATAACAAAGGCAATAGTTGTGAGCCACCATTTAACGAATGCACAGCTGGATCATGTTGAAAAGATGGCAAAAAAAAAGAGCAGTACACTCATACAAATTCCAAAAGACAGAGAAATTTTTTTAGAAAAGGTCTATTTTACTTCCTCTGAACTCTTCTCAAAGTATGAAATCAACCCTGAACTACAAAACCGGACATTCGACATCCTCAAACTTTTAAAACTGATGACTTTAGCCCTTACCCTTGTCAGCAAGCCCACTGGCCTGCCTGATTGAAGGAACTACTTCTCCAGGGTCTTCGTCGGCAACATCAGCAACTCCAGTAGCTTCAGGCACTGTGTGCGCCGTGCTGTGGCTGGAGTCACCGACTTCTTCTTTGGCATCACCCCCCTTCTTGTTCAACCGTGGATGCAAGAATGGGCTTGGCATATGCCTGGGCCAGAAGAACCAAATCCCACCCTCCCTCCTTCGCCACGCGTAGATATGACTACTATGACTTTGTTCCCTTCAGCTGCACTAACTCCAAATATGTGGGATGTGTTGCTCAGGGGGCAAAGCAACTCAATCTCAGATCATACACATCACGGTCCACTTGGAATGTATGAAACAACCACGGCATCACAGCGCCCAATGTACGGTCCTTTGCTCTTAGTAGGGGCACGGTCACTGATTGAAAATAACGTAGATCAATCCCCTTGGGACCCTCCAGAATAGTCCCCGGACCGTAGTAAATTTTAAAATTGGTAACGTCTGACATATTTGACGCACTGCACCATGAAGAATATTTACACGATTAACCACATATCTAAAATAAGACTACGCACCGAAAAGAATTATGTACAAAATACCGCACTACGCAACCGTACATCCAAAACCATGTAATCCATTTGATTTAAAAAAAATTACCTCACAGGTGGGTAACCAAACATGTAGCGCTTCGCTAGCTCCTCTCCTCCCATCTACTCCTCTCCCTTCCCTCCTCTTTTTTCTGAACACAAATGAGTCATGTGCCGAATTTTAGGGTTTCATCGAGCTTTTATAGAGGAAGACGCCCCTGTCGCCAGTTCAACCGGCGATAGGAAGCTATTTTTGTTATTTTTTGGGTCAACTACTTATTTTTGTAATTTTCTTTTAAAAAAATTATTATTTAAAAAAATTCTGATCGAGCGCACGTGTACACGAAACAAACATGGGACTGACTACCCATCATTCGAACGATTTTGTTTTGACCATTGGTTCTAGATCCAACAATCCAACCAACACCCCTAGGTTCTCCGCCGCTCCCTCTGGACTGGCGACTGTGTTTGGTACAGGTCTCAGTCGTGCCACCACCTCGTGATCGAGACATGTGGCAAACTAAGGCCTTAATCGTGGTTTCATCGTGTAGTTGGGCCTCCCATGTTAGCTAGTTGCTGCCCTATCGCGCGATTGGGCCTAGATGCCTGATAGGCCAGCAACTGAGAATTATTTTTGTAAAAAACAAAAATAAAAAGGGGTTATTTTTTAAAATGACTAAACAAATGGTTTGTTTTATTTTATAAAAAAATATGTGACTTGTCTCATCTTAGGCTAGTGGGTTGGGCTAGTGGGCTGGGCCATCTGCAGTTCCTCAGCCATGTGGGATGCAGCCCAATCCCCAAACCTCCCCTCCCAAGTCTCCCTTGCAGGAAAAAAAATCGACCAGTACCCGGTGGTTACCGGATTTCCCAGTAGGGTCCGGGATCCAAAATCCCGACCGATTTCCCGAGGTTTGCAAGTTCAAAATTTAAATTTTGGCTGATTTTTAAGCAAATTCAAGCGAAATTCAACCAAATTTTTTTTCTGAAAAAACTGGTAACCGACTGATTTTTTTTTACCGTCCGCCTGACGGGATTTCCTCTGGAACCGGTTTTTGGATCCTTTGCTCCCTTGGCCTAGCGTCCTAGCCAAAGCCTTCGATGGTTCGACCTTGCTGTGTCACTCCTGGACGCTGTCACGCCGACCTCGACCTCGCTCAAAGCACCATGGAGGATGGTAGGGAAGGGGTGTGTCACCGGCGGGCTACCTTGGGTGGCCGCCTAGGCTTGCCCCGTTGCTTGCTCCGCCTCTGCTCTACGCCATGTTCTAGTACGATCACCTTATTTCTTGTTGGGGGCTTGACTTGTGTAAGCTAAGAAAATGGTTTTAGAATGGCGGGTAGCATGTACCCTGTAAAAGAAGTTCCATCGTAAAAATACTTGCTCACTTTACAACAAAAAAAAAGACACGAAATGTACGTAGGCAACCTAAAAACTACTTCCTCTCTTTTCCAGTAGTTGAAACACCTTCTACATATCTATATAAATACAAACAACGGGTGTGCATCTATCTATATAAATACAAACAACTGGTGAGATAAGACATCTCCTTCGTTTTGAGGATAATAAAATCCAACAATAATATTTAAAAAACAAAGATTCTCACTCATTATTCGAGAGAAAAAGATAATACACTACGTATGTTGGTGGGAACAAATTATAATAGTGTGGTTAATAATATATAGATATTTTAAATAATAGATAGATTCTAGAGTTGTATGACAAATACAATTATATATTTTTTTTGAGGAAAATATAATTATATTTTCAATGAGAGTTATAACAAAGGCAATAGTTGTGAGGCACCATTTAACGAATGCACAACTGGATCATGTTGAAAAGATGGCAAAAAAAAAAAAAAGAGCAGTACACTCATACAAATTCCAAAAGACAGAAAAAAATTAGAAAAGGTCTATTTTACTTCATCTGAACTCTTCTCAAAGTATGAAATCAACCCTGAACTACAAAATCGGACATTCGACATCCTCAAACTTTTAAAACTGATGACTTTAGCCCCCAGTCCATTCCACTTAGGTTTTAAGCTGATATGACGGTGATTTTGACATGTAAACTAGTTTTAGGGTGATGTGACAGCCCAATCAGCCTGTCGGTGAGAGAAAAACAGAGATGATTCAGGCAAGAATGCCGGCGGTGAACGACAGTGAGTTTTGCAGTGGCGATGAATGGGATAGCAAGAGGGAGCGGAGGAGAACCTAGAGGTGTGATTTCCCGTGGTGGGGGATTGCTGGAGCATGGCTGTCAACATGAACGGCAGCAGCGACAGGATTGCAGTGGAGGATTCAAACAGAAGAGGAGAGCATGCGCATAAACATGGCACGTGGAATGTGAATGAAGAGACGGTTGGTCTAGATACTCACCACAACATCCTGTAGATGGTGAGTTGCGGCGCCAAGGTCAGGCAGACTGGTAGCGACGATGCAGCGATGTCCCTCTGAAATTGACCGAGGGGAAGTGACCAGTAGAGAGTGGAGGAGATTAGTACCTAAGGGAATTAGAGGACTCTTCACCGATCTCCCGCCTGGAGCGAAGAGGACAGGACGGGCACGCGCTCGGCTAGGCGGAGCAGACGGCGATGAAGGTTGCGCGATCGCGCAGTGGATCTGGGTTGGAGGCCGGATGGGAGGCGGTCATGGCCGTTGAGAGAGGAGTGGGAGCGGCGGGAGGGAGAGGAAGTGAGCGGAGGTGAAGGTGGGGAGAAGGGGGTCACGTTAGCCAAAAAAAATGCTAATTCCGGTATTACGTCAGGCAAAATTATTCTAGTTTGGGTTGAGGGAGGGCAAAGTGAAAACGCTAATTTCGGTATCACGTCAGACAAAATCATTCTAGTTTGGTTTGAGGGTGGCAAAGTGAATGATTTTGATAGTTGAGAAGTGTTGAGTGTCTAATTTTGTATTTCAGGGTTGATTTCTAAACTTTCGAAAGGGTTCTTGGTGTAAAATGGATATTTTCAAAACAATAATAATTAATTAATTATCATCTTTCTGCTTCTTCGGCCTTGCTATTAACTCGTGCGTACAGAAGAATGCTATTGGAACTACAATCCCCTATGCTTTTTGGATAGGTAAAAGAAAAAACAAAGTTCAAACACTTCTACGAAAAAGACGTCAAAATCAAAGAAACGTATAGGCAGCGTTCTTCAAGCTGGGAAATCTACATGCGTGAGAGCAGACAACACGAAAACGGAAAGCCGATGCAATTCAATCTTTGATTGTCTAAAGTGCAAGCAAACCACCATCTAATTCTGTGGTAATTATTATTATGTCTACATTTTCACTCATCTTGCAACCGCACATGCTTGCACACGATTCGTGTATATGTAACTGAAAAATCTAGAATTGCATATTGGATAGGAAGGAGATTGTACTGTTAGTTAAAAATAAAATCTTTAATTGAAAGAAAGTAGAAATTATGTGAGAAGCAGATTCTAGCATCTAGTTTATATACCATACTTCAAATTAGCAAAATCAAAATTTCCAAAATGTCAAAAACTATGAAGAATGATGAAAGTAATCATTAGGTGAAAGCAGCACTGGTTTATAAGTTCAAGGGGGCTAAGGCGTCAGATATTTAATTTTGTAGTTGAGGGCGAAGATGAGACTTTAATTATTGGTAAGGGGGTAATATAAACTTTTCCCTATCTTTTCTTATTCTAACATATATTCTATAAGGTAAAATAATGATGATGTAGAAAACATGCAATCAAACTATTTTAGCTTGGACCAATAATAGCTTTACGATACTATTATGATATTTTTTCAAATATATTGCAATATAAATTGTTGGTCAAAGTTATGTTTTGGAGACCATATCAATGTCCAAAACATTATTTATTTATTGTAATAGGAGGTAGTAGAAACTGAATTAGGATCTTTAGGTTTTTCCCCTAAAAATACAAAATAATTGAATCGCTTGAATGGAAAAGATGGCCCAAAAGAAAGCAGCTAACCTGTTCGGAAGAAAAGATAGGGAGGGGAGGCTCCTCCGGAAACCCAAACATTAATCCAAGGAGAGAAAAGTTATAAATTTCCATATTAATAGTATAAAAAGGCGGAAATTCCAAAGAAAATTGCTAGGAAAAGAAAAATATCAACAATTGAATTTTTTCAGTTTGGTATAATCTAATACTAGGATTTAATACAAAGATCAATGAGATGTATATGAAGTATTTGTGTTGCTCCTGTACTTTTGCTTTTGGTGTCCATGACTCCATTCCATATGGGGTCGCACTAAAATTGGAACTGTTCAATATCAACAGGTCAATTCCAAGCTAAAACATAATTCGGAATTTAATTCAAAGATGGTCTACCATTTCAGTTAAAATAAATTCTTAAATTAAATAATTCGCTAAACTTTATGCTATATTCGGACTATACTTAATTTTCAAATTTAAACTAAAATATGAATATATGTTTTATATAATAACTAACCCGAGCAGGCGCACAGGTTGATGACTAGTTCTATCTAAAAGGGATCAAAGAACACATCAACCCTCATCTTCTCTGCTTCTTTCCTCTATATAACTCGTAGCTACATATACTATGGAAACTACAATCCCATGTGCTTTTGGGAGGGAAAAAAGAAACAGCTTTTAAACCCTTTTGTGCTAAAAAAAAAAGCTATGGTCTATTGGATCTTGATGTAATAAAAACAGATCACTTGACATAATCTGCACCGTCAAGAAAATGAGCATACTCTGTCCCGTTCAGCTTCTCGTTCACATCCTCCCAGTTATCCACAAGGTCCGGAAGGGGACTGGTGTGAATCTTCACATGCCTGCTGAACAACCCCCTCACCGGAACTCCGAGAAATGCTTGCACTCGAGACAATGCCTGCATGCAAAAAAATGTTATTGAGTAACCTGGGGGCCTGGAGGCCCTGGATCATTAGTCAGGAGTTCAGAGCATTTGTATGTGTTTTCAGTACATTCTGGTCACGGATTACATCCTCATAATAAAGGATCACGTGGCGCGTGCTGCTGAAGCGGTCCAAGCAAGCTTTCATGGACTGTTCAGCATTTCTAATGTTTGGGATTACAGCTGACACGTCCAGCTTTGGTTTGAATCTTGCTAGTATCTCAGCCTGTCCAAAATAAAAAGGTATGAACAAGATAAAGATACTTCTCAGTAAGAACCAGATAAGAGCTATTTTACGGCACACTCAGTTTAATATAAACCATCTATTACTTTTGATCCAATGATTCATATTACTTATGATTTAGTTATACTACACATGGCAGTATGAGCAGTAGAATCTCAATAAGGGTAAAATTGTAAAGAGAATATATAGAATAAGAGTAATTTCGGCAGTTGCGGCGTGGGAGATTAGGTTTAGGAAAAAGATCGTTAATACCCTCAGAAAAAAAAAATTATATTTACAGCGAAAGTCTAAAATACCCTCAAGAAATCAATGGTAAAATCTGATTTCTACTACCACCTCATACTACTAGTGGAATGCTTTGAAAAAAAATTCCCAGATAAAGTACTTTTTACCGAGAACAAAAGGATATCAAATCAGAAAACATGATAAGATGTCATCTGAATAAATAATTCAAAAAAGTAGAAGAGTTCCCGCATGGTTTTCTTGTTTTCACTCCTTCCTAGAACCATTGACAATTCCTCCCAGACAGATAATCCCACACTTGACAATGAACATTAACGGGAATTCAAGAAGACCCAAGGTAAAACTGAAATTTCGCTGAAACTCAGATGTCCTGAATCTTCTATCTAGTATTAGTCTGACAGCTAAGCATGGAATGAACCCGTTGTGTGAGGATATAACAATCTGTTAGCCTAGTACCTTACTGTTAAGGCTGAACTGTAATATGTCAGGAGTCTCAGGACCAATGCAAACTTCTGTAAGCCTCCATGATAGCAAGGATTGCATACAAAATTGAACGGTGGGCACTTGATTAATTGACAGTGAGAACATGATCTGATGGATACAGTGTAGTGTACATAAAAATGCTCTGATGGATATAGGCATAAAAACAACGGACTTTTTGACTCACTGATTAAGAACAGAATCCTGTTTCAAAGTTTAGAAAAGCCATATTTTCATTACCCTATTGTCTATTAAGGACAATAAACAAATATCTTTGGTATTAGTCACGTTTCCAAGATTGCATAATTTGATTCAAAATAGAAAATACAAGAAAAAAGCGAGGAAACAAATTGCTTCGGAAAATATATCTGAGAAGATTGCATGTGCATGAGTGAGAGAGACCTCCTCTTTTGAGTGAACATGTGATTTGTGAGTGCCATTCAACTGCTTTGTTTCTCTGTCATAGTCGTTAGCCAACACAGAGATAAGCCTCCTCAATGTATTTCTCCTGAAGAGAAATATCACCATGACACCCTTTTTGTTTAAATAATTAACAATGTCATGATGATGGTCCATAAGTCCCTGCAAAACATGGAACAGACCAATTTAATACAATCCATTGTTTTTATACTTTATATCTAACTTTGCTCAGGTCAGTAGCAAGAATAGTACTATAAGCTGTTTTAAGTCATCAAATTCCATTAATGGTCAGCTTGGATTACAGGAGCATTTATGGATGTAGAGTTGAGTATTGAGTTGCTTGAGTATGCATCCATATGTGCATACACGAGCACAATCACGCAAACACATTTACAGAAAATTAGCTCGTCAACAATCTGAAAATATATAGCCTTGATTGTTGACTAGTTCCTGACCTTTGTATTATCACTTTTCTTTTCCTCCTCGTAACAAAAGCATTTAAGTTGTGTATTTGTATTTTGAACAAAAAAAAAATCATTTTTAACATATGTTATTGTGTTAGCTAGATGGGTCCATCTATGTCAGTAAGACCCCTGGTGAATAATAACTAGTCTTGCAGAATTTAGAGCCTTCAAAGACCAAGTAGGGTTAAACTACAGTGAATACCAAGAGATCAGTCCATGTTCCTATCCACATGACAATCAGATCAGAGTTAAATAGCAAGGATATGTAGCTTGCTTTGCCATGCCTGGAGCAACTAAACAATTTGAACTTAAGAAGCAGATAACGGAAAAGGGGGAAAAGCAAAGATAGTGTACCTGATTTAGCATCCACTTCAATCCAAATGCAGCTGTGCATTCATTTTTTGCTGCACTGGTGCGCCAATCCAAATTATACAGCTTGTCAAGGGCCCTCAAGATAGATGATATATTTTCTCTTCTCTCTCTCACTGAGAAGATTTCACCGTTTGAACTGACATTGGGGTGGCTATTTAGCAATGTCTCAAACCACCCACTTCCTGATCTTTGCATAGATACAATAACAAAGAAACGAACGGGAGTACATGCGCATTCACCCCTATGAATAGGAAAATAGTGCGGCAACATGAATTAGGAAAAATATTTGTAACATATAGGGCTAACACAAGAGAGGTCGTCTATCTTTAGAGGAAGTTACCTGTTGTAACTCACAGGTTTTGGAAAGTGCACATATCGCATCTGCTCATATGGAGTTGAAGGCCTTCTGCAAAGAATTTTTTTTTGTTCTTCTCCATTTATCACTTTTTCTTTATTTTCTAAAGTTATTTGATTAAAGGAGAAGTAGCAGACATAGAAACCAAATAATGCGATGAAGAAGACAAGAATTGATCGTAGAGGAAACAGTGGTCCCTTTGAACTTTTCGATGAGTACACACTCTACAAATACGAAATTCACTGATCAGGTAATGTAAAAAATGAGTAAGTGGAACAAAGAAATGATATTTCCCATCATATTACCATTTTCTCTTGCAATGTCGTATAGTTTATGCTACATCAGCTGACTGCTATTTTTCCCATTTGTGGCTTGTGCACAAGCAGTCAACATCTTCGTCCTCAATGATAACACAGCTAACCTTTTGTGAATGAATTACACTACATTGCAGTTGATTTACAGAATTTCTAAGTTAGGTCTTCAGCAAAGAATACAGATAAATACAGTCACAAGTGTTTGTTTCCAGCAAATGCAAGGGGATTGGGCCCAACTTGATGTAGCTTCAGAATAACATGTTTGTGCTTAAAACATTTAGTAAGAAACCTATATGATTCAGGGCCGAAAAAGGCAAAGTACAGCAATTATGAGCACAGCTGTACCACTGTTTGCAAAGGATCGACTCTATTAAAAAGGAAAATCATTTCAGGCCTGATTGCACAAAGACTGATAACTAATATATAGCATAAACTATTTACTGCACAAGGAGCAATCTTAAGTACGAAGATTATGTTGAAGTCTGTTCACAAATTTCATCTAGGAATTGCAGTTTCTCCCAGTGCAGGATACACTGCTGTGCACAATTTCATCCATGTCTCAATCTACCTATAAAATTCAGCAGAATGAAATTTGTAGCTTTCATTCCCTGATTGTCAAACCCAACTGTATCACCTAAAGCTTTGTTGGTAAGAGTCAATAGCTTGCAATTCGATGAAAGACTTTTTTAAGTTTTACCACATGGCAAGCATGGTTAACAACACTGCCAGAGCTACAGCAACTAAAGTAATTTATTTAGCTCGAACATGGATAACGACAATAAGTAGAACTAAGGGTGGCTTAACAAGCTTAAAACTTGGACTGGGAAAATTATCGAAAAGGATTCTATCAAATGCTGAAACCATGCCTTACCGAAACTTATGTCACGGTGTCACCAAGAATCCCCATTCGCCAGGCAGATAAAGAAATCTCTGGTGCGACGGAACTAAAAAAATGGAATTTATCCAACAGTGACTAGCTAAAGCTCAAGATTAGAACAAACACCAGAATCCCCAAAATCTCCAAAACAGCTAGCCAAAACCGAACTTAACAACGAGCGTAGGCGATTAGGCAAAAAGAATGGCAGGAACAGCTGAATCTCGAGTTCCCGCGGGCCAAGAACCGGACAGGAACCTCGAGCAACGGCGAGGCAACAAGAACCTAATCAAACACAAGTTTCTTCTTTAATTACCAGACGATTCATTGGTGAGGCTGGAAACACAGCATTTCCCAGCCTGCCTCCGCTCCAGCGATCCCCAAGGTTCTTTGCTTCTTGGTTTCAACTTAAAACGGAGGACACGTCGTTAGAGGACACGTCGTTAGCTCAGGAAGCTTGGAATTCGGAGGGAGAGAAAGGCTGTGAGCAAGAGGGTCGTGACGCAGAGTTTGTTTAGACTTTAGAGGCCGAAAGGTCAGTGGAGCAGAAATGGCATGAGATGGTTTGTGTTTGCTGCCCGCAACTGGTCCTCATGTCTTCATGGACCACGAAACGGTAGGGTTTGGTAACGACTTCCAGCTTGGAACTGAATTACTGGTCCCGTGTTCTGTTTATGCATGGATTAAAACAAACGAAATGCATTATGTAATGGGGATTATTACTTTATTAGTGTGAAAAAAATTACTAGTAGTATTAGTAATATAGTGTTATTTTTTTTGAGAAATCAGTGACTGTGAACCAGGATGTATGATACCCATAAGAGGCACCACCTACGTTGTGTTAAACACCAACTGCGCAAACTCCTCAAGTGTGAGCGCTAGATGTAATAATTCACGTTATGTCGCGGGTATAAATAGGTTCATAGCTCACGTGTTAGCCTTACAATAAGCAGTATATTGTGGATCATATAGTTATTTAGTGATATATTATGAATTTTCTCTCCACCTGAACTTAAACTGAACATTAGTACTAGAAAAGTTGCATTTCCGTTTTCCTATCAGACTTCATAAAGTTGAGTCACGGGCAACGTATGACCAGTCTGATTTGTATGAAACTTCAAAACAAAACGTTCAGTCTGAAATGGTCGTAAAAGCAGCTGCCGCCATTAAGGCGTCAATTGCTTCCGTTATTCTTTTCTCTAACTTATGTTCGTCGGTTGGTGCATTGCAACAGAAATGTTGCAAATGTGTATCCTCGTCGAAGGGGCAGGGGTTGATCGAAGTAAATTGAATCGCTTCTAGACGACTTTTATTTTTTTGGTATCTTTTGTATAGACTTTTATTTGCTTTCTATAAAAACTGGATCTACCCGTGTCAAAAAAAAAAAACATTGCAAATGTAGGAACAAAGACCGCTTAGTTAAGGAACATAAGATTAATAGTATTTGAGAATATTTGTACTAAATGTGATCTTGATTTTTTTTAATATCTCCCGTGCTTAAATCTTTTAGTTTAAATGAATTTAAATTGCTTCGTGCAAAATTTGTTTGAAACTTCTATGAAATTTCTGCATTTCAAACACGGAGCACTACATCAGCATCTACTCTAGCGTAAGTTCGTAACACAACACCGTGCTGCATATTTCACACCCTTCGCTTGGTAAAGACATAAGGTTTGGCATCACTTTCTACATAGAAAGTGATGATCTTTCCGTGTTGTTTGACGCATTTCAGTTCTTTGACGCATGATCTTTCCGTGTTGTTTTCTGCACCTACTGCTCCCAACTTTTGGTATTTTCTTATGCAAACCATCGCTATAGGAGGTCACGTTACAACGCTGCGAAGCTACCAAATGCCGTGTTTGCTATATTTCCCATAAATAAAACTAGGCAGCCAGATGTATACAGATCAGAGAGATGCAGGAACCTTTCTATGACTCTGACACCTCAACTGTTTTACTTTTATACTACAGGTATCTTCTTCTGCAGGCTTCAAAAATATTATCATCCGATTTTACTTATCGATTGGACGGATGGTATACTACTCGCAGTAGAGTGATCTGTACCTGTCATAACAATTGATTGGAAAAATGCAAGGAAAATAAAATAGTTAGAGTAATGATTTTGACTTTGAGTACCGATCTTGGAGTAGTGAGGTCGCCGTTTCCATCATTGATCGTCAGGTCAACTTTCAGATCAAGGGGCATTGTTGTCAACGTCTTTTGCCTTTCTCTCCCCGGTAAGGGCCTTTAAATTTGTACTTTCACCATTAATATCTTTCACGGTATAGCGCTGACATGTACTGCCAACAAACTTCTCCGATCACGCCTTGAAAAGGAAGGACAATGCAGGCCTCATGGCACGGGTTCATGCCAGGATAGACATGGCCAGTTTATCCACAACAAATAACAAATACCAACATGGAGGGGGGGCTGTTCATTACCATCCGGTGTGAGGAAAATAAAAGCACGACCAGAATCAAACTGAACCCCAAAACAAACTCGGATTGAACTCACATATTCACAAGTGCGTAATGGATCAATGGATTATGAAGTGGATGATTCACCTAAAAACAAGAATAATTGTACCAGTGATAGCCTGGTGCTTCCATGGCGGTGTGACAGGCAAGTTCCAGTAACTAAACAGCAATTAGTAGCATAGGAATATAAAGTGGTCGTCACATTAGGTCGATCGAATCCATTATTGATCTCACCATGCCGCGCTGGTACATCAAATAAGCAGGTGCTTGGTGAGATCATCACCCATCAGCACAAAGGCTTCAGTAGGTAGGAAAGCACTCATCGGTTAGATGGTCAAATCAACACTTTATGCAATGCATAACCGTTGCCCAGCATCCATAACAAGAGAGACTGGTGAGCCGTAACCCAAGAGAGACAAGCTTAGAAACTACATAATCCACAAGAAAAAAAAAAAGAAATCAATGTCCTTATAAGCATCATAAGTTCACACACAAGGCAAAAGAGTCTGCATCACGAGGACAACATGAAATCTTCTGGCCTTGCGATGAAAACATCCTCGAACTCATTGTCATCTGATGCAAGAACAAGGAAACAGTCAGTTATCTGTACAGAAGTTGCAACAGCTACTGAGAGCAGCAGCCATGGACAAGCATGTACAACCCAGTTAAAAAGCTTGTTCTTATTGACTGTTCTTTAAACAAAAGAGTAGAAACATGTAACTTCCATGGTTATGAATTGGGCAATATAACAGCTGTAGAGAAGCGGAAAAATTCATCCACTTTGTTCAGTCCCGGGTATTAGAAAACTGGACCATTAAAGGTAATC
Source organism: Hsuehochloa calcarea (assembly GCA_036346395.1). Classification (NCBI taxonomy): domain Eukaryota; kingdom Viridiplantae; phylum Streptophyta; class Magnoliopsida; order Poales; family Poaceae; genus Hsuehochloa; species Hsuehochloa calcarea. The sequence continues at coordinate 53,657,433 of CM070597.1, forward strand.
ATAAAGATATCTGTTTGTCTGTGGCCGGAATGAGCCTATCACTGTACGAGTGTGTGCAGGTAAGCTACCAATGTACGCATCTTTAGATTTGATTTTGTTCCAAACTGATGATGACTCTTTTGCAAGGAGTGGCAGCAACTTATGTTTGTATGAATATAAGATTGACAAAATGGACTAGGTCCTAGCACTGCAGATTCATGACATCAGAGTATAACAAAGTTATCCCAGATATACTTCAAATCACCCAGAGAAGAAGCGCTCCTAGAAAAATGAAGCATTTTTACAAAATAAGCAATTGATGAAAATAATAGTTGTCATATTAAAATTGCCATGAAAGGTTGCAAGTAAGAAGCCCGGATAGCAACCACAAACAAAATAATGCAACAGATAGAGTTAAAGAAAAAGCATATTATCAAAATAAATTTGAGCGGAAAGCCAAACAAGTAATGCTGTTACACAGTCAGAATAGAACAAAACCTTTTCTCAGTGTTAATGAAACAATAGCGTCATTTTCAACCTGTGGACAGAATCAGAAGAAAAAAAACTAAGTTATCGGACAGGAAAATATATTCAGGGGAAAAAATCGCTATAGCTACAAAATAATAGCCAATGCAATCACAAGTTTTGGTGAGTATAGAAAAGCTAGGGTTGATTTGACATATTTTTGGTATATACAAGTGTATCGTGGTGGCTATTGAGTTTGTGCAGAAACAGGTTATGGACAGATGGGTCCGCTATGGGCTTAATATTGGTGCGCAATTGTACCTTCTGATTTGCCAGCGTCTTTGAGTCATCCAATACATCATTCGTTGCCAACAAGATCAGCCGTTGATTACTGGGAGGCTGATCGATAAGTGAATGAAGTTTTTGTTTAATGTTTAAAATTGTCTCTGTTGGATCACATTGTATGAAGTAGGTAGTCTTGTTTCGCTTCACTCGAATATACATTGCCTGCATAAGGGAAAATGGCTCTCCAATGTCAGTAAATAGATTATTTGAAATGATTAGTTAAGCTGAATGTGTTGCCGACACCAATCCATCCCTTTACTCCAAGAGATGAATTTGGTCCAGGCATCCACCTGTTTTGTTGGGTACAAACACACAAGATGGGAACTTTAATGTAATGCTAACACATCCAAACTATCTCCCAGAAATTTATTTTTGCTTTGGACACAGGCTCCTTAAAGATACTCAAAGGTGAACAGAACTAGTTTGTATCCAATTGTCTGTTAATATGCGATCCATCAGTGAGAGTACAATAAGAAAGATAGCATAACAGAGCAGAAAGTACATTCTGGTATACAATGCATTCTCTTTTCAGCTTTTCAAGCGAACATTCTGTGGAGCAATGCCAAGTTTGCTTATGGTGTATTGTGGCCTGAAAAGCTGCATCTAGGAGTTTGAGAGTAGAATCTAGTTCCCAGATTACGCAATATGTCGTATATAATTCTCAAATTTGTATTTTGCGTGTTAAATTAAGCACGTTTTGTACCCCAAATGGCAACATAGCAAACAGATTTAAATGATACATAACTTATGTAAAATAGGATTATCAGCAAAATATCTTAATCATGACATGCGGCGAAAATCTAGACATGAGAACCGTGTATATTTGCAGGCTATAGCAGTGGATACTGCATACTCTATAAATTTCTTCATACTTTAGAAACCCTGACATGACTACAATGTATACCCTATCGTACAACATCAAGGTTCTCGAACAATCAATGAACTCTGATTGGCCAGTACTTTAACATCAATGCCATGTCAATACAAAGTTACACCAGTATAGATTGTACACTCCATTGGGCAAGAAATGCATTAAATTATCTGGAACACAATAATATCACCTAAATAACTTATAACTATCAAGATTGTGCAAGAGAATAATGGATAACACAGAACAACAAGGATGCAAATCGCAGATTTCCCAAATACAAGCTAGAAATAAGACTGGTATTTAATATACACCAAGAACAACGAGGACATATAAGCAAGTGTTATGTTGTCTAATCGCATTGGGAAAAAAGAAAACAGCAACAGCTTTGATGCTACAATGAAGGAAACCCGAAAGGCACCAAACAGAATAAAACATAGACATGGCGGAAGGCGATAGAGTGGCTAGCAATAGTTGGTCACGCAGTATGGGTATCAGAAGTTGCTATGCACTGGCACTGAGAAAAGAGATTCCTTTCTCTACTATGTTACACTTATACACCCCTAGTACAAGAGTTAAGTACCTTCCAACCCTCTAGTACTACCCTTGGTACAAAGGGCATCATTTCCATTATAAATCCCTCTTCCGTTGATCAACATAGAATTGAAGTGCTAAAGGAGCCAGACAGGTAACTAATGCATAGAGCAGGTGTATTTGGGATAAAATTGAAACAGCACGCTTTGTGTATTCATAAACGCAGAGCAAGTACAGGATTAAAACCGTCCTTGGTAGACATAAGAAGAGTCAACCAGAATGCCTTGCAACTCCAAACAATGCAGAAAGAAATCCAAGCATATGAACAAGTAGATGCGATAGGATGGGATAAAATTGAAACAGCACGCTTTGTGTATTCATAAACGCAGAGCAAGTACAGGATTAAAACCGTCCTTGGTAGACATAAGAAGAGTCAACCAGAATGCCTTGCAACTCCAAACAATGCAGAAAGAAATCCAAGCATATGAACAAGTAGATGCGATAGGATGGGATAAAATTGAAACAGCACGCTTTGTGTATTCATAAACGCAGAGCAAGTACAGGATTAAAACCGTCCTTGGTAGACATAAGAAGAGTCAACCAGAATGCCTTGCAACTCCAAACAATGCAGAAAGAAATCCAAGCATATGAACAAGTAGATGCGATAGGATGGGTCACCTGGCACACTAGCAGGTCGTTCACCCAAGCGCGTGCCAAATGGAACAATCCGTCGATAGCGTCGCTCCCCCAGCCCGCAAACCTAAGCACGCAATCGGCTCTGCTCTCAGGTAAGGTAATCTTGGCCACACCCAACACACCCTCCCTAGGGTTCCTCTAAACAGAATCGCCACCCTGTCCTTCACAAGAACTATCGGCTCGCCATTAACCCCAACCGGTCCAGACTGCGTGAAGGGTGGCCACATGACACCCACCCACCAGGCCACCTTCCACTCTACTTTCTTTCGCGCAGGCAGGCTCAGCTCCTATATTCAGCCAACGAACCCTGAGAATTACACCAGCATACATCACAGCTATTTGCCACTGATGGCCCGATGCGAGCACGGACGCTAGCCAATGGTCAGACCGGGGGAAGCAGACAGCGATTAATCGATCGAGGCTTACCAGATCTTCCGGAAGCGATCGCCGGAGGAGGAGCGGGCCTCGTCGCCGCGGTCGCCTTCTCTCTTCTTCTCCTCCTTTTCCCCGGACGGATCCGAATTCCGAACGGACGGAGTCGAACGAACCGGCCACCGGCTAGGGAGTATATTTTCCCCGATTTGGCTCGCTTAGAAACGGGCCGGGCCCCAACGACGTTGCTTCTTAGGCCCGTGCCAGCAGTGTACCAAATGATTTTGGGCCAGAAAGCCCATTGACTCTGCCTAGTGATGATTACATAGTAAATAGCAGTGCTCTCCCGCCCGCGCGTGCATATATTGATGGTCGCGCCGTCCGTGGCCATGGCCGTGGCCCGTGGGCGGGAACAGCAAGCGTCGTCGCTGCTGCCGCTTCCACCACCGCGCCGCCGTAACCCATCCATATTCCATCCAATCTCCACGCATGACGATTGTCCTGGCTTATAAATATCTGCGCGGGAGCCGGCGCGGTGCGGGCGCATGCATGCATGCTCACCAGCTCGAAAGCAAGCCACCGGCAAAAGCCCGCTCCTTCGGTGGCGGCGGCCGAAAGCTCCTGAGATGTCATACTCGGGGTGGCGGCCGAAAGCAAGCCATCCGTTAGCGGTGTTGCTTCGCTATTATTTCCAATCTAATCTGTATTTGTGGGATGTTTCGCCATGGACTATATATCCAGGCAGCTATATATGATTAATTTGTCATATCTAGAACTGGAGGTTCAACTCGAATGGCTATGCGCTAGTACCTCGTGTGCTTACTGTCTTTCTTTTTTTTTTCTGTCATCTTGATCTACACAGTGAAACAATGCTCATGATGAATCTCGTCACTCATGGGCGGGGTTTTTTGTCTGTTGGGCGCCCTTATGCCTCTATGGGACTTGGGAGATTGTTTAGCCACACGTTGCCGAGGCAGGCCGGCCGTGGTCTACAGGTGTGTGCCGGGGCTTACTGGCCGTAAGCATGGTAACCGGTTTGAAAATTTTACTGGGTGTCACATATGTCATCACAGACGGTTTTTGAACCGTCTGAAATTATGTGTCTACGATGAAGTCTGTCATCAAACCGTCTGTGGAAAAAGTGATAGTCTATTTTCACAAACGGTTCTGAAAAAGAACCGTCTGTAATAACAGAACCGTCTGTGATAGTTTTTCTACTGCAAAAAAAATTCATGTTCACGGTAGAACTGTGAGACGAGAAGCTGCTGTGGTAGGAGGCAGTGGGGAGCTTCTTGTCCAAATTATCCGACGCTATCACCCAGATCTGCAAGCCAAATGCCACGAATCAGTGATGACAAGAAAAAAGAAGAGCGAAATCGCACTAGTAATCCGCAACCGCAGCGAGAAATCAAGACACATGCCTAGACCTAAACCCCGCCGACTTCGAAAATCAAGCAAAATTGAGGGGAAATGGAGCGCCAAATCGAGGAGCATGGCACTGCACCGAGACCCGAGAGGTCTTTGGTTGGGTCTCATAAGGGAGGAAGCGGAGAGAGAGAGAGAGAGAGAGAGGAGGGGGATGGCTGAGGCGAGTAGGCGACGGACCTTGATGTCGTGGTCTCTGCCGCCGGTGGCGAGGAGGTGGGAGGCGGGGGTGGAAGTCGAGGGTGAGCACTGGCTGTAGGTCGTGCCAATTGATCTGCACCGTGCGGCTCTACATGTTTATTCTTCTTCTTCTTCCCCGCTCGCTCCTCATGATGAGCTCCACCTCCGCCGAGCTGAGCAGCCGCCGCAGCACACGGGAGCCTCACCCCAGCGTGTCCCGCCTCGACTCGGCTATAATATATAAGGACATCGCAAAAAATATTTTGACTCCCGCGCACGCGTTTAAAAATTTTCGAACTCCCATGCTGCGAATCATAGACGGTTTAATACAAAAACCATCTGTGTTGACATATCACGGACGGTTCTTATCAGGAATCGTCTGTGATACTTCACAGACGGTTCTTATCATAGACGGTTCGTATTAAGAACCGGTTGTGAAGTATAACAGATCTGTGATATGGCGACATATCATATACGGTTATTCTTAAGAATCATCTGTGAATTATCACAGACGATTCTACGAACCGTCTGTGATAATTACGTATCATAGACGGTTCCAAAAGTACAATCTGTGATAAGACGTCTAATATGGTCTGTTTTGTAGTAGTGGTAGCTCTCTTTTCTTAGACTCTTCATCTTGCTGCCAAACACGGAAGTAATCATTTCCTTTATTGAGCTAGCTAGCACACTATTTAAGCTTGAGTGTTAGCTTCTCTTACTGCAGTTATCGCCAACAAGCTTTTACTTCCTTGCATTTTGGGAATAGATACACACCATCCTCATCTAGTCGATCGACGGCACACCGGATAGAATGTATGCAGCCCAACACCTCTCTTATCCACATTAAGGCCTCGTTTGATCAAATCAAATTTCTGCTCATTTATATGAATGGTCGGGATTTTAATTCTATTGGATCGAAACAGCGATTTGATATGGATGAATAGGAACTCTATCTATTTTTCACCTTGATTGGATTCAACTCCATTATATATATGTTGATGCTGCACTTCAGATTACTACTACACAAAAACTCATCACAAACGGTTCTAAAACCATAATCACAGACGGTTTTTGAACCGTCTGAATTTATGTGTCTGTGATGACATGAGGTCATCACAGACGGTTTTTGAACCATTTGTGAAAAAGGCTATCACAGACGATTCTATTCACGAACCGTCTGTGATAGTTACTATCACAGACGGTTCGTGAATAGAACGTCTGTGATAGTCCATTTTCACACCATCTGTGATAGTTACTATCACAGATGGTTCGTGAATAGAACCGTCTGTGATAGTAATTATTACATACGGTTCTTGTTTAGAACCGTCTATGATAGCGTTTTCTATTGCAAAAAAAATGAAAACGGATTTTCACTTCGTTTGGAGCCTCGCGAATGAATCTGATATGGATTTTTGGATTGAAATTTTCGTAAGCTTTCCCACAATAGCCACAACATCACAGTAGCATCAACTCAATCCATTCACAGAGCACTAAAAACAACACAACATCACCCACATCATAGTAGCATCAACTCAATCCATCCATTCACAGAGCCCTAACACATCACAATAGTAATCCACATCACAGAGCAAAAGGGGGGAGTAGAGAGAGTGAGGTCGTGGGAAGCTGGGGCGACGAGGTCGTGGGAGGCCGGCGACGACGAGGCCGGGGCGATGTGGAGGAGGCAGCGGGCGACGAGCTCAGGGGAGGACAGGGCGACGAAGTGGAGGAGACCGGGGGAGACAAGGTCGTGGGAGGCCGGCGACGATGAGGCTGGGGCGAGGTGGAGGAGGCTGAGGGCGACGAGCTCGGAGGAGGCCGGAGCGCAAGGTCAGGGCGAGACGGAGATGACAGAGGAGAGATAGCAGAGGAAGAGATGGAGATAGCAAATGAGGAGATGGAGGACTCTCTTAATATAAAGAGATTTTCGGCAGTCCGCCCATTAAGTGCAAATTTTCGTTTTCCTGCCCAACAAAACAAAAGTATTATAGACAATTTTATACAAAAATAGTCTGTGATGATATATCACAGACGGTTCGTATCATGAACCGTCTATGATAAGCATCTCATCACAGACGGTTCAATACAAACCGTCTGTGATGAGATGCTTATCACAAACGGTTGTATTAAGATCCGTCTGTGATGAGATGCTTATCACAGACGGTTCTGAAGAAGAACCGTCTGTGACACTTTTAACAAGAACCATCTGTGATGACTTAGATTATCACAAACGGTTCTTCTTCAGAACCGTCCAAGAGAACCGTCTGTGATTAGGCGTCTTTTATAGTCTGTTTTGTAGTAGTGGATTATATCTAATTCATGTAAAAACATTTTATGGCTAATAGTCTAATGGCAGAATGTAGTTAGCTACAGCATGACTCGATAATGGCTCGACAACAGCTGCCCAATCCATTCTCTTAAGCTTAAAACACCTAGCTACCCATTTGCATATAATCTTTTCATGATTTATAACGAGTTATCTTTAATACCGATGGGATTGGGCTAGGAGAGTGGGTCACTGGAGCTTATGAGGTGTCTCCTCCATTTTGGGTCTGTGTTTGTATTATCTTTTCTTTATAAATGGAATGAGGCAGAGCTCCTACACTTCTTTTTTTTAAAATTTTTTTTGGGTCAATTGTCACACGATTGGCTCACAATCTTCCACACACTACTACACAAAACTTCATCACAGACGGTTCTAAACCATCATCACAGACGGTTTTTTAACCATCTGAATTTATGTATCTGTGATGACATGAGGTCATCACAGACGGTTTTTTAACCGTCTGTGAAAAAGGCTATCACAGACGGTTCTATTCACGATTCGTCTGTGATAGTTACTATTACAGACGGTTCGTGAACAGAACCGTCTGTGATAGTCTATTTTCACAGACGGTTCTGAACAAGAACCGTCTTTGATAGTAATTATCACAGACGGTTCTAAGGTTCTGAATAAGAACCGTCTGTGATAGTCTATTTTCTTGTTTAGAACCGTCTGTGATAGCTTTTTCTATTGCAAAAAAAAAATGAAAACGGGTTTTCACTTCGTCTGGAGCCTCGCGAGCTTCGCAAATGAATCTGATATGGATTTTCGGATTGAAATTTTCGTAAGCTTTCCCACAATAGCCACAGCATCACAGTAGCATCAACTCAATCCATTCACAGAGCACTAAAAACAACACAGCATCACCCACATCACAGTAGCATCAACTCAATCCATCCATTCACAGAGCACTAACATATCACAATAGTAATCCACATCACAGAGCAAAAGGGTGGAGTAGAGAGAGTGGGGTCGTGGGAAGCTGGGGCGACGAGGTCGTGGGAGGCCAGCGACGACGAGGTCGGGCGATGTGGAGGAGGCAGCGGGCGACAAGCTCAGGGGAGGACGGGGCGACGAAGTGGAGGAGACCGGGGGAGACAAGGTCGTTGGAGGCCGGCGACGATGAGGCTGGGGCAAGGTGGAGGAGGCCGCGGGCGACGAGCTCGGGGGAGGCCGGAGTGCAAGGTCAGGGCGAGACGGAGATGGCAGAGGAGGAGATGGAGATGGCAAAGGAGAGATGGAGGACTCTGTAAATATAAAGAGATTTTCGGCAGCCAGCCCATTAAGTGCAAAAAAAAATCCCGTCCAACAAAACAAAAGTATCATAGATGGTTTTATACAAAAACCATCTGTGATGATATATCACAGACGGTTCGTATCATGAACCGTTTGTGATAAGCATCTCATCACAGACGGTTCTGAATACAAACCGTCTGTGGTGAGATTAAGAATCGTCTGTGATTTTAGATTTTACCATGGCTTGTATTAAGAATCGTCTGTGTCTTTGGCAATCATATGTCACTAAGTTTATTATTTTCCAATGGTCTCCTGCTTCGTGATTAATTTGTTCGAAGTGTAGTTAAAATGATATTTCAAGAAACAAGTATATACTAGTTATAATTAAGTTTGTGTTTAATTTTTGCATTATTCATTGCTCCCAAACATGTTTTTTTGTAGAAATTATGCAATCAAACACTTCTTATAACAAACAATATTGGTAATAACTATTGCAATAAAGCTTACCGAGCCGATTATTCTTGTTGATTATTACCTAATTAATAACTAGGACCAATGCAAGATATAATTTATCTTGTTCTTAGTAGTAGTTAGTGATGTTTCTATACATTTTTTTGTTTAAGGATGTACGTAGAAAAAGGTAGTGATAATTTATTTTCATGTCACGGGATAATATAATTGTTGAGAACAATAAGGTTCTTATTTTTTCACAAATGCGTGAAATGTTGGATCTTGGTAAGGTATTACTTATGTAATAAAAGTGAATGATTCAATGTAAAGAGTGATCGTATGATAGAAATGATTACTTCCCTTTGTCATCCACATTAGCCATTGGATCTGAACTATTAGTAGCAAAACTGTCATAGTCAACGGTGTACTTAATCACTTGTATTCAGTAGTAGAATCGTTCATGTAAAAATAACTATGCTTAATAGTAGCATGATACTGTTGAGAGTGACCAAAACTAGAATGTTTCTCATTTTTCGAAGTATCTCCAACAAAATTCATTCGCATGGAAAAAAGACCATTTGCACTAGTCATCATCATTATAGTTGTTGTTGTCGTCGTCGCCGCCATCGTCCTAATTTCAAGCTAACTTTTCCCAAGTCAATAAGTTTGCATTAAGCTCTCAGAAAATATACCACTTAACCAGAAGAATTATCGTTACAAAAGATCAATATACTTTATTCACACAAATATTTTTACAACACGCGATCGTAGCACTCAGTACTCCTCTCTTCTCTACTACCTTTCTTATTGGGATTTTTTTTATATGTCACTGTAAAGTTCTCGGATCCCATATCTGCAATTACAAAACGATACCTCCCTTCCATGCCAACACATTTAGTTGACCTTGCCATTATTTTCCATTGTTGACCAGTCAGGTTGTGAAGTGGTTATGCAAATACCATTTTGCCCCATCCTTATCTTCTTCCACCTTCTTCTCCAATGCGATGAGCTCACTTAGCTTGCGAGCTCTGAAGCTATGGCCATGGACCAAGTTTGTAGACAAAGACCAAGCTTCCCAAGTGTTTGGTTTGAACATAGGAGAGTGGCATTGGGCTGCACCGTGCGAGGCGAGCTCGGGCAGCGGCGCTAATGACGACAATTGGCTCGAGACGGTAGGGAGTTCGGTGAGAGTAAGAGGTGATGCCTGAGTGCAAGATTGAGCAGTGCATGCATGATTGGGCAGTGCAGTGCAGTGCATGCAAAGACCATGTTCTAAAGAATATATTTTCCCTCGCCCGCTGTGCCACAGGCACAGGCTTGTGTTCCTGCCGAAACGAAAGGAGAAAAAACAAGGGCACCGCGTCTTGTGAGTTGTGACATATGTAGCTCCCAATGGATACCCATGCAATCTCAAAAACTCACATATATACTGCCTTGAAAAAGTTGTTCCAAATCGAATCAAAAGTTCAATTGCTACAGTAAAATTGTTGCAATGCACTACTAATAGAGCACTGTTCATACATCCGGATCTGACTAGCCTGTGATAAATGTGTATATATAGTGCTTTTCTCGGTGCTCGCGTGAGTGCGTACGTAGCAATGCTAACAAGAGGAGCAGGTCCATTAGCATTTAGCCGTGCAACTAGCTACGAGGGCGAGGGGATAGTGAGGCTAAGATAAATACGGACCGCAGTTCGCGTGTCATCATCCCCACACTGCATGCCAACAAACTACTCCATGGTACTCCCTGCTCCAGCAATCCAGTTACATGACTTGGGGACAAAAACCCGAAAAGAAGTCAAGGCAGGCTACTTAGGATAACTTAAGGACATGCATACTCATTAACTTCCCTATCTATGCAGATAATTGGCATACACTCACTGAAGAGGATGGAGATCCTCTTCATTAGGAAAGTACTAAACACGGAGGATGAACAGTCCTCTATATTCGGATCATCTTTCAGCTGTCAGATCGGAATCTAACGGTTCAGATCAAATACTACGGTGATCTGCTACTGTAAAAAAATCACTACGGTAAACTCATGTGCTATCGCTACATTGTTTTGCTAGAGCACGGTGCGATTTACTGTAGTGGGCTCATTTTTCTGTCTGCACCGTTCCGCTCTGCAGTGTGCGGAAGATTCGGTTCCCTCTGAAGATCACTTTGCCTGGCATGCATGCATGCAAGATAGATCAATTTTTTTTTACATATATATGTAATAAAATTTGCGCAGAAAATTTTTAAAAGGAAAAAAAAGACACGCAAACGCATGCAAAAGGCGCACGTACGTGGTACATATGCCTGGATAGAGGGAGTGGTTCGGGGCAGTTGGGTTGTGTGTCGGAAGTGGAACGGTTGGCCTCGCGGTCGGCTTCCCTTTCCAAAAGCACATCTGCCGTGTTTTCGATACCAAAATAGTAAAAATAGTTTTTTTATAAAAAATGAAATAGTAAAAGTTGCGGCAACCGGTAGCAAAACTATTGCTCTGTAAGCTCATCGTATGATCTACCGTGCATCTAGAGCCCAATAGGAGGTCGAGTTTTGAGCACGATACTAATGATATTTTTACCGATTCATTTACAAGATGTATTTTTACTATTTCATCCGAACACGTTCCCTTCCCCTCCCCCGCGTCATTTCTATATCGTCACACGCCTCTCCCACCACACTAACCACCACCACCCATCTCAGCTCATTCCTTTCCCTTGCGCAAAGCTAGCTTCAGCCAGTAGCAAGTAGCAGTCCATCCAATCCGTGCCCGTACGTACGAGATCTTTGGTTGGTTCATTCTACGACGATGCCGAGGCCGTGGAGACCGGTGCTGGCGTCGGCGACCAAGTGCTGCGCGGCCGAGGACGCCGTGGTGGCGGCCGGCGCTGGCGCGGGGCTCGCGCGCTGCCGCCCTTCTCAGTCCGAGTTCTCGCGCCGGCTCGCCTCCTTCCGCCGCCTCTCCTCCACGACCAACAGCCCCGCGACGACCACGGACGGGAAGGACGGGGACGAGGAGGAGGCGGCGGCGGAGGCCGTGGAGATGGGCGTGGGGCCGCTGCAGCTGCACGCCTTCAGCCTCACCGAGCTGCGCGCCGTCACGCACGACTTCTCCAGCAACTACCTGCTCGGGGAGGGCGGGTTCGGGCCCGTGCACAAGGGCTTCGTCGACGCCGGCATGCGGCCCGGGATGGAGCCCCAGCCCGTCGCCATCAAGCAGCTCAACATCGCCGGCTTCCAGGGCCACAGGGAGTGGCTGGTACTATACGTACATCAATCGGTTCTTGCTTCCTTCCTAGTTCCTACTGATAGTAGTACTTAACGGGATGTTAATTCCATGAATGGGCAGGCCGAGGTGATCTTCCTTGGGCAGTTCCGGCACCCGCACCTGGTGAAGCTCCTGGGCTACTGCTGCGAGGACGAGGAGCGCCTCCTCGTCTACGAGTTCATGCCGCGCGGCAGCCTCGAGAACCACCTCTTCAAGAGTAAGTACGCAGTATTAATTCTACATCTCATCGATCCCATTCCCAATTTCCCATGCGTGCGAGCGGCATCGGCATGTGCATGTGAAATTGTGAATTGATCAATCCATCTGCGTGTACGCGCGTACGCAGGGATATCGGCGACGCTGCCGTGGGGCACGAGGCTGAAGGTCGCCATCGGCGCCGCCAAGGGGCTCGCCTTCCTCCACGGCGCCAACAAGCCTGTCATCTACCGCGACTTCAAGGCCTCCAACATCCTCCTCGACACGGTATCTTGACCCTTGCTTTTCTTGAACACATTTGGATCAAGAACTCGAGAGTGATTTTTGGATCAACGCTGTGATGACATGATTTAACTCGATCAGGAATTCACGGCGAAGCTGTCGGACTTCGGGCTGGCGAAGATGGGTCCGGAGGGGGAGGACACGCACGTGACCACCCGCGTGATGGGCACCCACGGCTACGCCGCGCCGGAGTACGTCATGACGGGCCACCTCACGATGAAGAGCGACGTGTACAGCTACGGCGTGGTGCTGCTCGAGCTCCTCACGGGGCGCCGCGCCATGGAGCACGTCCGCGGCAAGAGCGCGCACGCCGAGCAGCAGGTCAAGCTCGTCGACTGGACGCGGCCCTACCTCGGCAGCAGCCGCCGCCTGCGCTGCATCATGGATCCCAGGCTCGCGGGCCGCTACTCCGTCAAGGGCGCCCGCGCCGTGGCGCACCTGGCAGCGCAGTGCACCAGCGCCCAGCCGCGGGACAGGCCGCGCATGGCCGCCGTCGTCGAGGTGCTCGAGCGGCTGCAGGGGCTCAAGGACATGGCCGTCAGCGTCGGGCTCTGGCCGACCGCGCCCGCGGCCGGAAGGAACGCCATCTCCGCCAAGATCCGCGCCGAGGTCAAGGGCGCCGGCGCCGGCGCCGCCTCACGGCGGAGAACCGCGTCGGCCAAGATGGCTTGATTGATTAGTTGGCCCACGTACGCCTGCCGCGTCGAGTACGTATTGTCTGTGCGCGTGTGTATGTATATAGTAAGATCAATTTACGTTGTGATCATCGAGCTTAATCATATCCATATGAACTACATATTTGGGGCAGACTGAAAAGTACAAAAAAAAAAAGTCATTTTTTAGCCATTAGATGGTGATCCAATGGCTTCTCTCTTTTTTTTTTTTGAAAAATTGTAAACTAGACAATTAAATATAGGTGAATCCTAAAAATACAAAAACAAAATAAAAAAAATACTAAACTAATAAAAAAATCGAGGTGAACCATGCAAATACAAAAACAGAAAAAAAAATCTAAACAAAAGTAAATACATGTGAGTCATACAAAATAAAAAAAATCTAAACTAGACAAAAGTAAATCTAAGTAAACCTTACAAATACAAAACAAATAAAACTAAAAGTTACAGTAAAGTTGTGTTAAAATTATACGTCACTTGGTAATGCAATTTTATGCTTAGTAGTGTGCAATTGTAGGTAACTGTGTTTTTTTTAATAAAAAATAGGCAACTGGGAGCTAGCAAAAGCGAGATATTTCGTTTAGGTGCCATGAGGCATGCAGATCATGCATACATGTATCATGAACTGTACGTACGATCGATTGCTTGCGCATTTTGTGCATGATGTGGTCGTTTTGCGATTGCTAGTTCCTCCTTTTCACTTTTTGTTTTGTTTTGTGATTGCGATGAAATATATTTTGCTTCTTGTCGCACTACTATACAAAAGTACATGACAGACAGTTCGGAACCGTCATGACAGACGGTTTTTGAACCGTCTGAATTTTTATGTCTGTGATAATAATTGGTTATTACAGACGGTTTTTGCATCGTTTGTGATAAGGCTCAACACAGACGGTTTTTAATTGAAACCGTCTATGAAGGGCAACTATTACAGACAGTTTCGACCAAGAATCGTCTGTGATAAGACGTATATCACATACGGTTCCATTTAAAAACCGTCTGTGATATCCGACATATCACAGATGATTCAAAAACCTTCTTACGTTCCTTTGAGTGCCAACGCATCAATCTTGCCTCCTTTCAATTCGCAAATAAACGTTTCAAATGTGGGATCACAAGCAGATACCACAACATCTTAGCAGGAGGTCCTTGCTTCACCTTAGCAGTATTCTTACGCTTGTATCGGGATGCTTTGCACACGGGACAATAATGCATGTCTGCATACTCTTTACGGTAGAGGATACAATCGTTTGAACATTCGTGTATTCTTTTTACTTCCATTCTCAATGGACAAATAAACTTCTTGGCTTGGTAGGTGGTGCTGGACAACACGTTTTTCTCCATAAGGATATCCGCTAGGAGACCTAACAACGCCGTGAAACTCGTGTCGGACCAACCATTGCTTGCCTTCAATTTCAGCAGTTAAAAAACGGTTGACAACCTTGTGTATTCCGGCTTGCAGCCAGGGAACAAAGGTTTCCTGAGTCCTCCATTAAGCCCTCGAATTTACAAAACCCTCTCTCATTGTAGTTCCCTTCTGCATCGCGTAGCATTTGATCCAGATTGTCATCATGCGACCTATCCTCATCAAAAAGACAGTCCGCATCCGGCATATCGTTGACTTCCTCAGCGATGTCGTCATTATTAACTTGTTGTATGATCTGCTCTTCCCCGTGATTGGTCCAACATATATACCCTTTTTTGAAACCCCTTCGAATCAAGTGAGTTTTGATCTACGCCGAGTTGTCAAATATTTTCAGATTACCGCAATCAATGCATGGACAATACATAAATTTTATCCTCTTCTTCAACATATCCTGCTCAGTGGCTCTTCTAAAAGCAAACATGTCATTAATGTACTCTTCACTCTCAAGGTTCTCAACGTACATCCAGTTTCGATCCACCTACACTACGCACATAACAAATTAATATTAAATTATATTAATAAACCACAAGTATTCTTTCTAATAACCAAACATACTAAAATTTATTAGTGATTAACCTAGAGCAAATATAAAGGGTTACAGATCGTTACCCTCAGAGTTCACGACGAATATCCCAAATTAATATCCTGCGAGATCCCCCTCCCTTTCTTCCTCCTCTCCTCCCTTCCTCCTTTCTTTAGCTTCCTATTTTCCTTTCCCCCCTGCCTCCTTCCTTTCCTTTCTTCTCCTCCTCTCTAAGGTGGTGCACTGGGGGAGGAGGCAGCAGGGGTGGCGGCTCAAATGGGAATGGGCAGGGGTCTGTCGGGCCAGGTATTTATAATGGCATTTCACAGACGGTTCGTAATAAGAACCATCTATGATATGAACCTATCACAGACGGTTTCTAAATACAATCGTCTATGAAGTATCACAGACTGTTCTTAACAGGAACCGTCTGTGATGAAGCGCCTTCTATAGCCTGTTTTGTAGTAGTGTCAGTGTTTTAGAACCGAACTTACATAATAATTGTTTGATTCAAGGGGTCTCCAAGACTCAAATCACGCAGAGATAATAACACAAAGATTTTTATACAGGTTCAGACCTTCTCTGAAGAGAATAACAACCATACTCTTGTGTGACTATATTGAGTATGCTGGTTACAGATCAAGAGAAAGACTGAAATGCAATGTCTTGTGCTCCTGATTGTCTCTTTCTTCCTCTTGTCTCTTCTCTGTCCTCCGCTGTCTGGTGATTCCTCCTTTTATAGCGTGCTCACAGTGGGCGACAATTTCTCCAGCTCAAAAGGTGTATCAATGCTTCAGATGATAACACAGTTATTGGAGATTACTATTGGAGAAGTAACGTTCTCATGTTGCTAGGCAGTTATCACCAGGACAAATAGATTAATCGTGCAGTTGTTTTGGGAAAAAATAGCGTATGTTGACTGTTTAGATGCCCTAATCAATTAGACCTACTTGTCTGTAAGCTCGATCGATTATAGGGTAGTAGTAACTGACCTGGTCGAAGGACTCACGACCATAAAGTAATCGTAGAAGAACTTACGATCTCGTGCTAGTCGTAGAAGAACTTTCGACTATGGAGTGGTCGTAGCTGATCTGATCGTAGAAAGGCTTACGATCATGAGGTGATCATAGAAGAATTTATGATCATAAGGTAGTCGTAAAAGATCTTACAACCCCATTTTATAAGTTATAAACATTAAGTGGTATACTCAAGAACTATATTAAGAATTTCTAAATCCTCGTTACTTCGCATGGTATTTCGCACAGGGGCTTTTGCGCATACTAGTACTAGTTCAAACTTCAAAGCACCCCAAGAATAAATGAAGCATAATTTGTGTGGTTCCGCCTTTCGTTCTTACACCGGGAGCTCGAGCTTCGAAGCAATCGCATCAGAGGTATCCGACGTTGCAGTGCCAGTCGCGAAGGTGACCTCGCAAGTACACGACGATTCCTCAGTTCACACGGATCGATCGGTGCGTCCCTGTATCTTCACTTGTGTACTAATCTTCCTGCACTAATCTTCTTCACCAATACCTTTCTGCGCAACTGAATTGAGACCGTCACCTCCGCCGATCGATCGTTGCCGCGCGAGCCACGACAAAAGTCAATCTGATCTTTCATCGAGATCTTTTCTGAAGAAATTTCATCGATCTTTGCATCGCGAGCCACGACAAAAGTCAATCTGATCTTTCATCGAGATCTTTTCTGAAGAAATTTCATCGATCTTTGCATAAACGTGCGGTGATTTTGCTAGCTTAATTCCTGTCTCTCTCCTGCTGGAAGGGGTCCCGACTCCCGGCCGGAGGGTCGCGGTGGACTCGTAGCCGGCCGGCCAAGCTCTGCTTCCTTGCTAGCTTGCCTCCGCAGCATGGGGCATCTCGCAACTTGCAGGTCGATCGCAACCGGCGCCATCGCCGTAGACGACGTCGCCTCCCTTGCGAGAAAGTCAATGCGAAAAACCACATATTTGAGACGATTTTCAACTTTTTCAAGTAAAAAACCAAAGACCAAACACCTCAAAGATGCTCGCGACCGAGCTGGGAGAAGAAAGACAAATTAGCAGCAGCGAGACGACGCGCGCGGATCCATCCATCCAGCCAAAGTACCGCATGCTGTGACCGCTAGCTGCGAGTGAATCTTACCGATGCTGGAGCAGGACAGCCGGTTGGTTTCTTGACTCGATCCATCCGCGCGCAGCTGAGGCAGATTGATAGATCGATCGACCGGAGCCGTGTGGCTAAAGCTTATTATTAGCTCGAGCAGGCGACTCGACTTGGCTTTGGTCAGTCCGGTCATCCATCCCCGGCCCGGCGCCCTGGCTGCCTGGATACGCGACAAACGGTTGGCTCCGTCGCCTGCGTGCGCACTGACTAGCTGTGCGGTAAATATCATGCTATCCATTCACGCTGTTGGCTTAAATTTCCACAAAGATAATTCCTAGATGGGTAGAGAAGTTGATTTTTTTTTAATAATACATTTTCTATTAGTATTACATAAAGAAATAGTTAAAAAATATATATATATAAATAATCACATGTCGCCGAATGGCAACTACTGTCACCAATTTACTTGGCAATAAGACTTATCGTCAATTGAATTAGCGACAAAATCTTCAATGTTAGCCTATGATCAATTCATCTGGTGACAGGTTAATTGGTCGATAGGAGGCTTGTCGTCTATTTACTTAGCCGACATCGTTCAATTGGCCAATAGGCCTTTGTCGCCAAATCATTTGGCGAGAGGACATTGTCGCCATTTGTGGTGACATAAGGTGCCTTCTCAGCGACATGAGATCTGACACCATTTCATTTGGCGGTATAGTAGGACGTCTGTTCACCGCGGCACAGTGGGACGATTGGTTTCTGAGACAGTGCCTTGGCGTGCCTTGCTGGCCTACTCGGTGGCTTCGAGTGCCATCCGCTCAATGAGTTTTTTTTTGTTTCATCACTGTTACTGTGTATAAGTGTGTCGTGCTAGTACTTTTCAAATTATCTTATCTTTGATTTATCTCTAGCACTTTGCATGATATTTTTGTGGGCTTGTGAATTGCTCGATGAGGATTGTCGTTCTTAGTGAGATTTAATTGACAATTTAGGTTATAAATTAGGCTTGAGCTTGTTAATTGCACACTAAATACCACTGTTGTCAATTTGGTTAATTATCTCTATTGATAGTGTCACATAGCTCTGTGTCTATACTGTGGTTTAGTTGCTTTACTTCTGGCCAAATTTGATTAAGTATAACTCTAATCTTGCAACTTAATCTGCTTGTCCTTCTACCGGCCGAAATTGTTAAGTGTTGTTATTGTGACTTTTGTGATAATTTGACATATGTTCATTGTCATTGTGGTAAAGCATTTAGTTCAGCTTAAGGTCTGATTTATTCTTGGTAATTGCCACATCTAATTAGTGAAAAGACTAGATATAAGTAGCGAGGAGGCCAAATATTATAACTTGAGCAGCCCGACATCTGAGAGCATCAAATAGCTATTTAAATCTGATCAATATGCTGATTTTAGTTGCTCACATGTTCTATCTTTTGAGCATATTATCCTGTTTAATTGACATGATAATTTTACATGCTAAACTCAATGTTATATATTGTTTCTGTCTTTTATATGCTGCTATAAATATGCTTTTATGATCATAACTAATGGTGGATTTATTTATAAATATTTGTTATAACCCGCATAATTTACAACAATAACAACACAACCTTTCGATTAAGCCATTGGTGCATGAATCTCGAATATATATTTGCGTATAGCTCCCTAGGGTTTTAGGGAAAATGGATCATTTATATTGCAGCTCTCAACGCAGAGCTTCAATGCAGAGGATCTACAATACTCGGCATTAGAAGATGATCTCCACCGCCCGATCAAAAAACAAAGGTCTATATTAAAAGCTACACCATTGCTACAGTGTTTTCGCTACAATGAATATTTCACTGTTTCTACGATATTTACTACAGCACTGCTACCGAGTGCCGTTCACACACTCGCAAAAATATTGTTCACACGGTTATCTGGATCCAAGGTGCTCCAAATAACCGAATGGCTTAAAGTTTTTTTTCCCCATTTTGTTTTTGAATTTTCTGAAGATTAGATGTTTAGAGGATATTTGATAAGCATAGCACATACACTCCAAGGTAAATTACTCCTCCCCATTTCGCTATATTTATCCACAACCCACCATACGCACAGACCAAATAAATACTAAATCGAAGAAAAAAATAATGAGAAATGGTCATATATATATACCTATATTAAATGATACACTACAACTACTTACCCCTTTTAAAACATTTAAGTAGAGATAGATAATACAAACATTGCAATAACTACCCTCTTGATTCACTGACAAACGCTTTGAAATAGAGACAAACCGGCCATATTTGGACCAAGATTTCCGTATGGTTTTCCGAACCCATTTGACCCCAAATGACAGCGAGAACGGAACTGCACTCATTTCACCATTCAATCTTCGCAAACACAAGACAGAAAAAAAAAGTCAGCAATTAGACACGTAGCACATCAAACTTAGCTTACTGTCGTGGTATGTATCAAACAGAAGAAAGAAAGAAAAAAAAAATCCTAGCAGCGGATCACAACGCTTGTGAAGAACAACAGCACGGTGAGAAAGAAAGGCGGACCCGAGGCGGCTAAAATGATGCCCACGGTGTCGCCTTCCAGAGGCTACCACTTAAGTAACAGAACCCAAACTAAAGAACGGAGACTGATGCAAACACACTATGCACGCTAATGTACAACATCTCGGCACGGGTCGCGGTTGGATAGGAATTCGGAGGAGCACCGGTGCCGTCTTTCTTCACCAAGGAGTTTTGTCGCCTGGCCCAGCAAGGATGATCTGCAAAAGGCAATGAAGCAGAAAGAACACATGTAATTGTGGTATCAGTCTGAGAGCATGGCATAGTGGTGGATGACAACTCTCCAGAGGAGGCACGTACATTGCAATCTATGGCGAATCGACGCGCGAGCATGATCGCCGTGTTCCGTTCTCTAGCTGTTTCGAAGGCCAGAACTAAGCTGAGGTCACTTCTGGGCCGCCAAAACATCGCCTGCGAAGCTGCTTCACCACCACCTCTAACACCACATAGCTGAAACAGAACAGTAAGGCTGTAAGAGGCAGGCATTAGATGGTAAGTATTAGGATGTTTTCTATCAGCCAGCAGTGCTGAACAAGGGTGACATGCCAATACCAACTGATGACCATAGGACAATAAAAATGTAGCGAAACATGAACAAATGTTATATGCATATGCCAGGTGAACTACTAGTAACAATAACACTACTTTTTTTTCGAGAACGCGCAAAAGAAATGCGCATCGTTCCATTAAGCAGAAACAAACATCAAGTACAAAACTCAGACCGGGAGAAAAAACGAAAGCGAAACCAGAAAAAAAAAGAACACATAACCCCACGAACAAGAACGAAACAAAACTCAAAACCAAGCCTGACCATTGCGCGACCAGACAGAAGGCTATATGAACTACTGAAAACCTTGCTGCAAATCTTGAAAGCGAACATGTTATATTGACGTCAGAACAGCTGCTTTGATAAGGAACATTATTATTTATTTGAAGGTATTATCTAACCATGAAAGATAAGATATGCTGTAGCTGTACCCTACCTGCATGGACGAGGAATAGAATTCCTTGGCAACCACTGTCTTTCCTTTACAAAGTCTCATCCGCAATCTTCCAACATTGAAAACATGAACAGACTCTTTCGGCTGATCAATTCCATTAAACTGAAGCACAACGACCTGCCATGAGACAAAACATTGGGAACTTAAGAAAAGATAATTGAAGATGATTACTTGATGGTGGTAGTGTTAAAATACATAGGCCTCGAGAATCTAAATTTTGTGCCTTGATGGTGATTTGAGATATGGCTACGTGCTCAGCAATCTCATTTCAAACTAAGAGCAGCAGATGACATGTCGATGAGTAATGCATGTATGGACCGGAGAGCTTTGAACTGATATATTGGTCATGCCAATACAGAGTACTTATTTGGTAAAAATGAAACGCTAGAAAGACTTCTGCAAATTGCAACCCCTACACTGCATATATTGTGCAAAAGAAATGCCAGAAAGTGGCAAAGGATGGTATAATCATACATTGAACTCAGTTTCAGGTTTCTTTACTTGTGTCTCTACGTAATCCACCAATCCAGCATCTGCTAAGAACTCATGTTAGTCATGCAATAAACAAGAGATGCGAAAATTTTGTACGACAGATGTGTTCAGTCATACAAACCGGGGTCTACTAGCCCAGCTGTCTTCGCTATAGCAATTTCACCACCAAAATTGATTTCAGCTTGCACACTCCGTCCAACATCATGTGGCTCTGGAGCATATACTGGCCTCGTGGCACCTACAGAAGTTCCATAACAACAAATTTCAGAAGCACCGCAGATCTGATGAGTTGAAGATTAAAATGGTTGGCAGATATTATAAGCACAAGACAAAGACCAAAAATTGATGATTATAATTCACCAGGTAATGCTTGCCCTTTGCCTTTTCAATAGCTAATTGGCACTAAAAGAAAAGTATGTACTACAATTTTCTAATTTGTTGCACAACTCTGTTTTAAGAGAACAATAATCCGAATCTGAATAAGAAAGAGATGCCTTTAGGCCTTGCAACCAGAGTGCAGCTTCCTTTCTTTCCTCGGGGTGTGTGTGTGTGTGTGTGAGAGAGAGAGAGAGAGCATGATTCCACCTGAAATGATCTCTTTGTTGCTTCCTTTTGGATGTATCCGGAACCACTGGATTGAAATATTCGAGAAATCCATGGGAGTACCACCGTGAGCAACTATGCGTAATATTGAACCTAAGCATTGGAGACCCTCCAAATCGAACACAGGGATATCGTTTCCCTTTAGTCTTTTGTGCAATTCCAACTGGTAAAAAACAAACTTAGAAATCATTAATATATCTCCATGTTTTCTAGTCTACTCTACAAAAGCTCTCGTCCCACTGGAAGTATTTCAGATGTTGAAATAAAAGAGCTTGAGATTGCTAGCCACATATAAATAACAGCATAATCAGTTTGATCCCCAGGCTACTGTTTGGACACACATAGTTCCTTTTTCTCACTAATTCAAGTAAGCACCAAAAGTGTTTTACCAAATAACGCAAATAATTTATATGCATCATATTCAACAACCATGGCAAGGTCTTTGAAAGGAAAGAAAACAGTCACTGCCTAATAATATTTTTTTTCCTTTTTTTTTCAAGTCAGCATTCTGCTTACTTGCTTATTATGTTCATAGTATTTCAAAATTTATACAAATAATCACATGCTTCTGAATCCAACGGTGCCTAACACACCTATTCTTTTGTACTCATTAATTTTCGGTACACTACTGGCTACACATGGCAAAATGTTGTATGGTTTCAACTTTGAATATGAAGATATCTTGAAAGTAGCCATGCGAAATAAGTACAAAAAACTGAAGATAGCACTGGTAACACATACCTCTTTCAAAAGATTAACACAATCTGTGGACTTCTCAGCGAATGTCTTACGTAAAATTTGGATTTCATTTTCCAGATCCATTGCCTGGAGAAGTACTAAACGTGTAAATAGAGTTGACGCACTCCAATTAGTGTACCAAGCTGTGCAATAACTAAAATCAATTCTACCTTGCTAGGGTAGTGCAGCATTTTGATTCTCCGGGCTTCTCTAACTTCTTTCTTTAGTTCCTCCATATCCTTCAAAACACATACACATTGATTTTTTGAAAACAAAGTAAAAGAAGGTTTTGTAAGTTAGAAATGATGTCAACTTCTCAACCTCTGGACGAATATGAAAGAGTATATGCAACTGGAAGTTGCAAAGAATAGCAGGGGACTGGAGATTTGAGTATTGGGCTAAATGGAACTGAAGGCTTAGAAAGCTAACTAAGATAAACAAGAACAGGAGCAGCAAGCCAAAATGCAATGTACTAAGCGTACAATGCTGGAGAGTATCGTCCAGGTTATCCCAAACTACACTGGTGTGCACGGAATTACTTGCATGTACTTCAAATTTTATAACAATGTATGTATGGGTAGAGAGAAATGAGCAGGTCTTCAGAATTGACCAATGCAATTTATGCAGATAAACCAGTTCAGCTAGGAATAATAGCTTGGTAGAAATACAAAGAAGAACAGGAACAACTAAAATAACTATTAAACTAAACTTCAATGCAGGAAGTTGGAAGCAGCAAACTGAGCTCATGCACTAGCTTGTAGTTAACTGATATGTGATGAACTAATGAAGGCGAGAAACTTTTAAATAATATCTACGTACTTGCTTCCCAGTTCTTTGGGACATCTTTTCATGCTCCTGAAGTGCTTGTTGAACTCTTTGCACAGCAGACCTAGCACCTTCTATCTCCGTATGAGCATTAGCTCTTTCTTCTTCAACAATTCTCTTGGCATCTTCAGAAGCCTATGAGCAAGACGAAAAAGAGCAAACCCACAAGCGTGTAAACAAATGACAATGTGCAATAGGTGTAGAGGACAGTTCAACCTGTAGAAGCATGTGTATGCTTTTTTTACAAGTGTCGAATGACAATGTTTAAAAATGACTGAAGAAAATTCAATCCCGCTTGAGATAATTCATGCGCTGTGCTTACAGGAGCAACTGCATGTTTTTGTCTGAGGCATATTAGGAAAATCAAGTCAAAACCTTCATACATATTCATTACACAAGCCACCATGGATTACAAAGGGCTGCAATTACAAGGTTCATTTTTTTAGGGAAATCACCACCAGCCACGCAGATCCATGGTGTAAAGTGTTGCATAGTTTCTTTCTCTGCAATAATCAAGTCCCCTCAACACATGCTTTCTCACACATTCAATAGTAAGAAAAAAACTTACCTTACTCTAATGCAGTAACATAGGCATACGTTCTTCCCAACTAAAATAATCTTTGGTTAGCACTGAATTCCCTAACTTTTTATGATCAATGGGCATATTCCTCAACTGAAAATGCAACCCTTCTGTGTTTTCCATACACCTCTAAAATTAGGGAACTTTATTAATTCCTAGCTATGAGTTATTTTCCTGAGGACTCCATGAGTTAACCATTAAGCTGCACACCTTGCAGACATCTCATGGAGAGCTAGATTTTTCTCTAGTACCATAACTGCCTATTAAGAAAGCAAATAAGCATGCAAGTTGGCAGTGAATTATGAACAGTACAAAATGAATTTTCATGACACTAATAACTTTGGCATTTTTCAAGTAGATAAATTCTGATTCCTGAACATGTTAAACATTTGAACATCCTGTTTATAAAAGTTAATGCTACAGCACTGCAAACAAACAAATTGGCACATACCAGCTTTAATGATTTTGCGAGTTTTGTGACCTCCGCTTTTTGCTGAAGCAACTCGGCCTCTCTTTTGGAGAGCTGAACTGCAAGTATCTCCACCTACAAAAAATAGTATTACTATAATCACATGCCAACTTTAGAAACGATTGCTAGCTTCACCAGGTAGCTGGAAGTTTCTCGACAAAATAAATGTTAAGAGAATTCAAGCAACAACTTGAATTAAATTAGGCTGTGTGGAGTATAATATTTTATTTTATAAACATATGCTATTAGAAATAAATACATGTCAAGCCGAAAGATAAACCAAAATGAAAAATGCCTTAAGTATAGGATATGAAGAAACAAACCATAGAAATAGACTCCTCGATTTCCTCCTTAGTTTTGCCTGTCACCCGACCTCTCAGTGACTCTAATACACTCTTTAGATTCTTCAGAAGGACATCTCGCTCCAACAAAGCCACTTGTCTCCATTTAACCTGAGAGTTTGAGCAAGACAAATAAAACATACAACGTTCTATTTTTCGTCATGCTTACAGTTTCTGATAAACTAAATTCATCATGGAGTAGATAAGCCAACACACTGTAAAATGCATATACTATAAGTGTAGAAGTAGCAAAAGTGGCACTCTGTAACATAATTAATTAAACTGATTAGCACATAGGCAATAATGCACTAAAATGTAAAGGTCTGAACCTCTTTAGACAACAAAGTGGCAGTGTTGAGACCCTTCTCAAACTTCATTGCAAGCTCACGTACTGAGAGACGCTGACGACGATCAAGCAGATCTGCAGTCTCCTTGGCGATAATCTCCTTGAGAGGCGGCATTTCTGGGCCATCAGCCCGCTTGATCACTATACCGTTTGAACCATTCTTGTAAGTAGGAAATTTATTTCTGATGATGTTTGCTGGACGCAATGGCCCTGGCCGTAGGGCCTCAGTCTGTGCCTTGCCCCCATAATCAACAGTTGCTGCCCGGGTCATCTATAAAATACAAATACCCTGCAATAATAGTTTCACAAAAGAAAAGACATTATTATTGCACAATTCACAACATTTACTGCATTAAATATGTCATGCACATAACTTATTGACATTTGACGGTTTCTTCCTGCTCCAAAACAGCGAAAAGAAAAGGAAGAATGACAGCACAACGAAATTTGAGAGATGGGATCCAAGAATGTAAAGGTGGAAACAGGCTGGATGAGCAATAAAATATGACCTAATTGTTTTTAGGATAATTCTATGGGACAGATGTCTGATCCATCAGACGTCGTTCACTTCGTCTCCACACCTTCCTCCCCAAAATATCCTTATCTTCTCTGTCCCATCTCCAAATTTCCCCCAAAATCCACTCATCCTCCCCCAAATCCAGCACCTGCTTCATCTCTCCCAAATCCCCCAAACCCCCTTCTCCTCTCTCATCTCCACCTCCTTGTCCTGCCACCTCGAAGCCGCCGCAGTGGCGTGCCCCAACTGCGTTGAGGCCTTCCTACCCGAGCTCGCCATCTCCAGGCACCTTGATGGTTGCCTCACGTCGTCTGGCGGTGCCCGCGCAAGCGCAGCCACGTACCTCACCGACGACCCGCCCACGGCCGCATGCTTTGCCGTCAGCCCACGCCCCAGACTGCTATGCTAAGCCGACCTGCATGCGTCTTGCTGGAGATGATCCTCATCCGCCATCTAGAAGCTCCTCCTCCTCTACCTCGAGATCATCGACAAGCGCGACGCCGCCTCCGGCTGCGTCCTCCCGGAGATGATCCTTATCCGCCAGAATCTCCGCAACAACCTCCAGCTTCAACCGGGTACATCTTGTTGCAGACGATGCTCAGTTTTTAAAAGCACAACCATGTTCTATACTAATGGTTTCATGTATTTTCGGAGAGAATTTGATATTTTTTCTTGGCATTGTATTTATCATTTGCGCATTTATGGATTAATTTTGTTGCAAACGTTGTGTTCGGATATTGTGTCGGATATGTCCGAGCGCTAGTTGCGTCCTTGTTTTTAGCACCTACAGCTTGCGTGAAGCAAATGATAAACATCACATGATCTTATCTTGGAAGTGACAAACAACCAAGAAAACAAAAGGGACAAAATCTCTTGAGAAAAAAAAGAAGAAATGCGCAAACAAACACTAGAATACATGAAAGAAAAATGACAAAAAGACTAGACCCTCACAAAGAATAAAAAAAGGTTGATTACACACCAGCAATTTTTTGGAGCACAAATGATTGCGGGTGGTTGGCAAAATAATGCGGCATCAATTCATCAACCTCCCGTATTGTCCACAAAACCCTCCACAGCAAATTTTGCACTAGGAATGAAATTAAGATCAAAGTGGAACTAACTACTTTTCACATCGGTTTCTTGAATTCCACAAAAAGGACAGTTAGAGGACGCCAAGAATGCAACTTTATCAGTGAATAAGGAAAAGCATTTCCGCTTTACAGTTGGGGTGTGGTCCACCATTGTTGGTTAGGCAAATGGAGAGCTACAGAGGTGACTCAAAGAAGCAGTACAGCATCTAATTCTGGTCCACCGTTGTTGGTTAGGCAAATGGAGAGCTACAGTTCTACTACCACCTCAAACAAAATACTCAAGAACAAAGTCTGCGATTACCTGGGTAGATAAATACTAAAACTATAGAGTGAATTATATAATGTGGCAACTTCAGTTCTAAAGATATTTGTCTCGAGACATGTACTACATTACAAATACAAGCTATAGTACGAGTGCATAACAAGTTAAAACTTTTTGGTTCTATCAGGTCCTCAATTTACTACTGTTTCCTAAGCCAGGAATCCACTTCGATTTTTATATATATAAAAAAATAGACTGCCAATTAGCGAAATGAAACCAGAAAAAAATGCTTAAAAAACATTGCACCATCTAGGATTATACTAACTTCGACCCAAAGATAAGATCGTGTATCTTAGACCAAACAAAACTTAAAAAAATATCGTAGAGTTGAACTTCCTCCTACTAGTTGCCCAATGCAAGCATTGCAAGCTCTACGCAGCCCCATCAAGAGATAAACAATTGAGCTACAGCTGAATTACTCCATTAATTTGGACTCCACATGGAATCCCATTTTAACCCCAACTGCTCCATGCAATGATGCAAATTTGAGCCCGCACTTTAATCTTCTCCCACCGAAACACAAAACCAAGAAAGGATTGAACAGCACCTAGCTGAATCTTCTCCAGAATACGCTTGGAAGACATTTATTTATTTATTTTACCCAGGAGCTAAGCGAAAACGATCCAAACTTCCACAACCCAAGCAGGCGGTGCCCCAAGAACAACGGAAAATTCAACAAAAAAAAGAACATAAAAATCCCTGAGGGAAAAGGAAGCCAAGAACTAACCCACCACAATGCGCGGCTGCGCGCGCGCGTCTCGGCCGATGCTTGGATTCGAGACCTCCTCCACACGAACCGGGCTCGGAACTCGGCAGCCTGGCGCGAACCGGGCGCAGAATCACCGATTTGTGTCGCAATGGGGCTGATCTAGCGAGTAATTTTCTGGGAATTTGGGGATCTCACGAGGGGTTTGCGTCGAGGGAAGGATACTTTCTCTCTCTCCTCTCTCCTCTCTCCTCTCTCCTCTCTAGTCCTATGGTCTTGGTGCCTGAATCCTGATAGAGCGGGTAGCAGCTCTGAATGGCCTCTCTGGTGCATCTTTTTTCGCTAGGGCCACACAACGTGCATCTTCTTTGTTGTTTCCTGAATGACAAGGCAGGACCACGGCATTTTTTTTAAAACAAAAAAGATTGGACCACGGCATTTGAAGGGAAAATATATTATATTCTCGTTGCGTACGTGGTTTTCTTTTCTAAATGAATAATGAATCCCACGACGTACACCCTTGTGTTAACTTTTTTGATAGATTATGCATTATCATGGCTCCAAGATAAATACAAAATATAAGGGCTTATCTTTGAAAGATATGGAGTCGCGGCGTTTTTGGTGCATTTTGCACTGTGTGAATTAACAAAAATATTCATCTTTCTGAATCAATTACAAAAATAACACCACAGACAAATGAGGACGCGACACGTAGCTTGCTCGTGCCCCTAGGGGCCTGACTTGCCTCTGTCTTGCCCTTAGGGGCCAGGCCCACTATGGCTTTGGAGCACGAAAATACCCTGGTCAGCACACTAAGTGCGTGGATTCTCTCTCCTCTAGAAAAGTATTATTTGTATGAATTTTTTAATATAGCAAATAAGCTCTACAAATTATAAAAGTTTTTGTGGAGGCTTCTGACACAGTATACTTGCTTGTGTAGTTTTATCATAATTTTATATGTTCTGCATTTGTCTCAAAAGTTTATTTAAATCTACTATTTGTAAGAATTTCTAAATATAGAAAATGAACTCCAAAAATCATGAATTTTTTTAAAGCTCTTTACACGGTGTACTTGCTTGTGTAATTTTCTAAAATTTTATATGTATTAACATTATCTAAACAAATTAGGGTTTTGTGTCTCGAAAATTAGGGTTTTAGGTTTCGAAAATTAGGGTTTCATGATTTTATGTGAACGATTATCAGGTGTTTTAGTGTTTCGTGAATTAGGGACCAAGTACAACAAGGGCTATGTGTTTGTCGACATGACGACGACGACAGTATGCCTAGCTACTTTGGACTTTGGAGCAACTCAGGTACGCTTTGGAAATTATACATCATATATATATATATATATGACAATCTGTATCTTCTTTATGGAGGTAAAAAAGAAGAAGTAAATATTATCATATGTGATAAAATCATATCAAACAATATTTTTCATGTTTTAGCGAGAATCCGGGGACGCCAAAAGCAATATTTTAGTTTTTTTAAAAATAAAAGTAAAGGGTGGTGGGTTACCGCACTCCTCGAGGCCCCACGAGGCAAATCCGACCCTAGGGGTAGGAAATTTCAAAAATTATGCAAATACAAACAGTATGTAAGTACATGAAACCCTAATTTTCGAAACAAAAAACCTAATTTTCAAAACCTAAAACCCTAATTTTTTAGACAATTTTAGAACATATAAAATGTGGAAATCATGAAACCCTAAAAGCTCATCGGCCAACATGTTAGCTACAGAGACAGAACGACACAACAAAGCTGAGCCACATGTCAACTACAGAGACAAAGAATGACACAACAAAGCGAAAGGGCCTTTGGCTTTAGCACCAACCATCAGCTCGTTAAAATTGAAATTTAGTATTCTTTTTTTCTATTTAAATTTTGCAACAACATAAACGAACATAATAAACACATGAAAACGTCGGTTGAAGTAAAACAAAAGGGGGTAATTCATACTTATTCTAATTTGAGGGTGTTTTGACTGTTGAAATCTCATACGAAATTAGTAGAAGGCATAGCAAATCCTCTGAAAGCTCGTGTATCCATCCAATCAAACCTCTTTTGGAACATATAAAATGAAAAAAAAACATAGGAATTGTACAGGAATGACGGTGCAATCATATAGGAATGCAAAACAAAGAAATTTGTTTCGAAAGATCTTTAGATACTCCACCTAAAATTTGCAGGAACTTAAAATAGAGGGAGCCATGAAAGGCAAGATTTTTTTTCAATATAACCACATATAAAAAATCTTCCAAAAATTCATGTGATTTATCAATTGAGTCATTCCATAAGAATTTCACATGAATATTGGAAGTTTATTCCTTTGGGCCATATAGGAAACTATCCTATAGGATTATATTCCTTCAAAATTCCTTTAAAAATTATACATTAAAAAGACCCTCAGGATCTAAAAGCTACGTGGAACAGAGCAGGTCCTGCTCTTGCATTGCAAATATTATAGAAGTATGGAATGTGTACAATTATCTTCCAAGAACTTGAATATTTAGGTACATAAATTTGGAATGCAGGAAACT
Organism: Hsuehochloa calcarea; assembly: GCA_036346395.1. Classification (NCBI taxonomy): domain Eukaryota; kingdom Viridiplantae; phylum Streptophyta; class Magnoliopsida; order Poales; family Poaceae; genus Hsuehochloa; species Hsuehochloa calcarea. Next base: position 53,687,917 of record CM070597.1, read on the forward strand.
CTTTCATATATAATTCTTGCAAGACTCCTATCTATAAAATTCTCGTAAGACTCTTGTGAACAACCTTACTGATGAGGGCATCCCTCCCATGAATACAACTGTGCCTAAATACACAACTCATCCGTAGCAAGTGTTACCAGGACCACTTACTCGAGCTCGTGCTCGCCAACTTAATTATCAGGCGAATTCGTTCCTAGGTTTATAATAGACTACTACCTAATGCAAGTGATTAAATTGTGCTTAGAAACATAGGAAAGAACGAAGGAGAGGCATGTGGAGTCATGGACATGCATGGAAGGCATAATGGAGGTTACCACGTCACTTTGGGTCCGAGTCAAGTAAGAGCTCGAGTTGGGCTTGTTCTGGATTCGGATTCGGACTGTCGCGGTAGTACTTAGTTTAAACGATCATAACTTCTTCATACATACTCCGTTTGGGATGTTCTCAAACGTCATGGAAAGCTTATCAAGTGTACTTTCCAACGGATCCAATCTCATCTTCAAATTTATCGGACCTGGATTTTTTAATCCTGAATCCTCTGCGAATATACTGTACTATTCCCTGGATCAGTAGATAGCACTCATAGATACATCACTGAATTATTTCACACATGGCTAATGACCATACCATTCATTAATTTAACACATTAGAGTTTACATAAACCTCTTCGGGCCAAGTTTTACAATAAGGGTCGGACATGCCAAACAATTACATCACAAAGTAGCGGAAGCGATAGCGGAAGCAAAAAGGGTGAGGGCACATCTCTCGACAGGCAAGCGACTGGGGAAACCTGTGTACATCCGATATTACCCGAAAACTCAGACAATATAGGATGCACATAAGTACCAGTGGAGTCCACTAGACTAAGGCGAGACTAGAACGGCTAAAGACTAAACTACGCTTCAAAAACTCCTGGGTCTTCAAACATCTGGTTTCTCGTAGTAGTCGAAAGCTTCAGGATTTTCTGCTTCTGAGGGTTTGGGGGAAAGAGCGAGGATGAGCACAACTTCCATGCTCGCGAGCCAACAGACAAGACGCAATATATACATGTAAGGCTTAACAAGGGTGGCTTGGGTTCTTTTATTTGCTTAAAGCAACTTTTTCAATTATTATAATACAAATTCTTATGACTTAGTATTTTGAACAAATTGCATTTTATTAAAGAGAGAGTAAGTGCAATATTTAAAAAACAGTAGAGGTTATGTCCACCTCAAGCTTAATTTTGATAACGGTTACATCCACCGATTATCAGCACTGGGTAAGACTACCTAGGAAAAATCCAAAACAAGGGCTAGATGAGCCCGTCACACTTTTCAATCCACCCACAAAGGTTTTTGAAATAGAGCTAACTCAAGTTAAGTACCCATGTCCACCTTTGACCGTAGGCGCGACTGTTTAAACAGTTTAGACTCTGTAGAGGTTGTACATTGTACCCACAAGAGATAATCATACTCGTTACCCCGCATGATTCCTTAGTCATGTAGTTGAGCGATCGTCACGGTAACTTTTTAAACTACCTTACCCCTTCCGTCATCTCACCCCTATGGCCGATTTCATAAGTTGCGCGGGATATTCATCACAACGACTAGCGCAGCTGGCCCCGGCCACAACGACTATCGTAGCTGGCAACTTCACCCTCCTCGGTGTCCCTTTCAAGCCAGCATACATCCTGCCGCTTGCACACTTCCAAACACCAGTTGTGGGATGACTTTCAGGGTTCAATAATTTTACTAAGCCAAGTTGCACTTTGCAGACTTGTGATTATACTTGTTTTACACAGGAGGTCATGACAAGATTAAGTCTTTAATCCATCTGGATGTGGCAATAGCAAGTTGTTTAGGGTTTTTGGGAGGAAAACCAATTAACACAACACGTCAGTCATTTACATCCAACGACTGTCCAAAACCACTTTCATGATTAAAACATGATGATCGGGACATTTATTGTCCCGATACTTAAGCAAGATTAGCATGTCGCTTAAGTACAACCTAAGCTAGTATTTACAACATAATTACTAGGGTGACATGGCATGAGGGACTCAATTTATCATAGGATGGGTAATAATTAATTAATCATCAAATGAGTGTTTAACTACCTTAAGCTTTAACATACATTTGATTACAGGATTAAAGCATGCAACTTTGATATTTTAAATAAATATAATTTGCATAAAATATAGACTCAAAATGATCAAAGTATTGACTCGTCTGGGTCAGGTTATCGCGGCCTTGATATTACTCAGGGCCTTCTCTGCTAGGGGTCTTGAATTCTTGGTCTGCGTCTTTATCAGAATCTTGATCCTGCTCGAGTCATTGCTTCTTCTGGATTCCAACTCCTAATTACGCGATATCAAACGACAACAACAAATAAATCCACAGAACTTCAAAAGACCAAAAATAATCAAAGCGATTTAAATAAATTTTGCGATGGATGAGCTTAAGAGGCAAGATTCAGCGAGGCGGGGATGTTTGACAAAGTCAAACGACCAGCTGAGCGAAAGGGGCCACGGCTGAAAAACTCTGCCGGGGAAAAACAAGGGAGAATCGAAGCCGAAAAACTTCCGCAGGGATACTCCACTTCGGATTTAGAAGATGGCAATATATTGAGATTAACGAGTTAATCCCGAATGGCTTCCCAAAATATTTTTTTTAGAAAATGCAAATTAATTGCTAATACCGCAAAGCCTTTTGAACGATAGCGGAAAAGTTGCATTACTTACTTTTAACAAATAATTGACATGATTGCAGAGGCGATTACGAAGGTCATTTGCATAACTTCGATTTCCCAAGATTTTGCAAATTACGCTCTTAATCGATAGCTCTCAAGTATTAGCAAAATGGATAATTCTGGTAACACTAGTCAATTGGCATGTTAACCATTAACAACGGTTAATCGAATCATCGTAGTTCCCAACACAATCATGGAGAATAAACATTTTAGAATATTTTTGCAAATTGGAAAGCTACTGGTCGACCGAGTTAAAACAAAACATTTACAAGATCATCAAACAAACTTCAATACACAATTTGCTTTGCCAAAACTCTACTTCGGCCATTGATGCTCCAAGAGTACACTGCACAACGTTAACAAAACAATACAAGATCAATACAAAAATTTTCTTTTCTTTGCTAAACACTCAACCACAGCTGCTGCTCCACTGCCACTGCAATCCACAAGGGGGCCCACAACCAGAGAGAGCAGAGTGGCTACGGCCACAGGAAGCAGGGGAGAAGGGGGGTGCGGGCCGGACTAACCGGGGAAGAAGGTGGACTGGCCGGGGGAGAGAAAGAGAGAGGGGGGAGGAGCATACGGGGCGACGAGCTACTACCGGCGGGGGACTTAGCCAGTGGGTGGAGAGGCGGAGCTCCTGCGGCGAGGACGAGACCGGAGGAGCACCGGAGGGGGGAGGAGAAGGCGGTGGCACCGGGCGGCTTTGTGCGTAGAGCGGCAGAGGGGGGGAAGAGTGTGGCGAGGAGGGGAGGAGAAGACAGGGGAGCGGCTTTTGTAGCCGGGAGAGAGGGGGGAAAGCCGGCGGAGGTGGCGGAAGCGGCAGAGGGGGAGGAAAAGCCGAACGGCACGGGGGAGAACGTGGAGTCGGTGGACGGCGCGTGGCGATGGATCCAAAGGAGGCGGGTGCTGTCGGGGTGGGGCACGGGCGTGCGAGAGAGAGGAGGGGGGCCCCAGGGGGAGACGGCGGGAGCGGAGAGAAAACGAGAGAGGGAGAGAAAGCCAAGGGCAACACAGTGAGCGCGATCGGTGGAGAAAAGCAAGAGAGAGGGGGGGATTGGGCGGAAGAACCGGGAGAGGATTGACGGAATGACCGGGGGGAGAGAAAAAGAGGGGGCACGGGGAAAGCGGTCCGGGCCGGGGAAAACGAGGGGGAGGAGAGAAAAAGGGGGGTGAAGGATCTAGACTAACCATTATGAGTTAATGGTGTGTTTTGGTGATTAATGACAAATCTAATTGTGAGACTAACATTTTATTGTTATATCTAGTGTGTAGTCTCATTTGGATATAAAGGTGAAATTCAATGAGGTATGCATTCGACTTATACTCTTATATATTGTTGCATTCCTCGGATCCAAAATATAGGTTGAACTTCACCATTAATATAACTTGAATATGTGCATATGTTTCTATTTACACATTTGTGCATGCACACATTTAGGGGGAGTTCACTCGATATTTTGTGGTTTCATTAGTATTGATCCATATTCCTTTTTCTACACATATTTGGATCTTTACTTTGAAACATATCCTTTTGAGTATACAAAACTTGTGTAGTTCTTGTATACTTATGTTGTGAGTATATATAATTTGTGTAGTTCTTGTATACTCATATTGTGTTACATTAAATTATCTACATTCAATTTATGCGCAAATAAAATGGTTACCATCAATTAACAAAGAGGGAAAGATTTAAGTATCTTGTCCCCCCATTATGAGTTAATGGTATGGTCTGGTAATTAATGATAATCATATTATGGAACTAATGTTTTTTCATAAGTTGGATGAATAGGTTATGTTCCAGGGTGATGAAGACTTGGGATGATATCATGTGTTGATTGTCATCAAGTCAAGGTTGAAAAAGAAGAAGAAGCATCATGTGTTGGTGCATATGAAGAGTTTGAAGAAAAGGAAATCATCGTGTGTTGATGATGTTCAAGAAAAGGCGATGATCATGAGTTGATCATCAAGTCAAGAGAAGACCCATCATGTGTTGATGGAGGTCTAATGAAGGATGCATCATGCGTTGATGCATATCAAGACTTGGAGTAAAGGATGCATCATGTGTCGATGCACATCAAGTCAAGAGAAGGCCCATCATGTGTTGATGGAGGTCAAGTGAAAGAATGGATCATGTGTTGATGCATATCAAGACTCGGGATGGAGAAATCATCATGTGTTGATGATGTTCAAGACAAGATCCCGAGGTGAAGAAGATCATCATGTGTTGATGATTATCAAGTCAATGACCCGGACTTGAAGTGTCGATGTGTGTCATCAAGTTTCAAAAAGATGCTCAAGGCAAAGGTATGACTAGCTAGGGTTAAGGATGTGTCCCTAGTCTTTTACCGGTCTTGGTGTTTAGTTGGAAGACCGGATTGCTAGTATAGGTTGCCGTACTATTAAGAGGAGTCTTGACTAGTAGCATGAGTTAGTCATGTGTTGATAGCTCATTATGCTTGCTCTAGCTCATCTATGCATGAAGCTATTATTTGCGAATGTGTTTTGCAAATGGTTGATGCTCGTGTATTTAATACTTGTAGCATGGGACTATAATTTGTAAATGTGTTTTACAAATGGTTGAAGTCCATGCACCTTAGCCTTGTGGCATGATGCTATTATTTACAAATGTGTTTTGCAAATAGTTGATGCTCATGCTTGATTTCTTATAGTATGTGACTTAAGTTTGCAAATGTGTTTTGCAAATGATTTGAGTCCATGTATCTTATTCCTTGTGGTATGATTCTAAAAGTTGGCAAATGTGTTTTGCAACTTTATAGGAATCTTGCATGTGATCCTTGTTGGCATGACTTATCAATTGGCAAATGTGTTTGGCAATTGGAGATGTTGTGAAAGCCATTGCTGTTTCTGTCAGGAAGATCGGTAGTTCCGGCGTTATAACTGTGAAACTACCGCAGGTCGGTTGGTCGGAAAATCCTGCGGTACGTTTTTTTCCAGAGAGATGTTTTTTGAGAATTCTTTGCTCTCTTGGAAGTACGGTAGTATCGGCGTGTTGGGCGCGGAACAACCGCAGCTCGGTATTTCCGGAAGTTGGCGCGGTACGTTTTTTTCCAGAAGGTGCCATGTGTTGAACCTGAGTGGAAGCAGTAGTACCGCCCATCAGAAACGGAACTACCGGAGTGCGGAACGACCGCGAGTTGAACGGGGGTAGTACCAGATTTCACTTTTCAACGGCTAATTTCTCGTCTGATATAGCCGTTACTGTGCTTGTCGTGTAGGTACGGTAGTACCGCACTTTGAACGGCGGTAGTTCCGCATGTGCTGATTTTTCAGCATATTCTTCTCCAACTGCTAGTTTTTGTGTGTGGGCTATATATACCCACCTTGGCCGGTTGGGAAGTGGTTGTTGCTACCATTGCAAAGTGTTCTAGTGTTGTTAGACACTCTTTTGAGCTAAGAGCAAGTCTCTCATCTCTTTTGTGCATGTGTTGTACTTAGTGAGCTTGGAGAGCAAACCCTAAGTGCATGTGTTGCCTTAGGTAGTGGATTGTGTATCCACTTGAGCTTTGACACTTGATTGGTTCAAGTGAAAGTTGAGTCTTATTACTCTTGGTGTTTGCCAACACCTAGACGGCGTGGAGGCGTCGTGACCGGTGATCTTCGCAATAAGCTTGTGAGATGGCCCAGCATGGTTGTGAGTGGTTTGGTGCTCACCATCTCCGAAGTGGAGGAAGAGCAACCCGAGTGGAGCAAGGTGTTCGTTCGTGTTGGAACCGGTCCAAGTGGTTGGACTTACCTCGGAGGTGTTGGTTTAATTCGTGGAGCCGGTCCAATTCATTTGGGCTTACCTCAACGTGGACTAGGGGAGACCGGCAAGTCTCCGAACACCACGGTAAGACATAATTGTGTTATCTTGGTTTGTTCTTGTGCTTTACTTTGAGCAGTTCACGTTACTTGCTTTAATTGCTTATATATTTTTGTATGATTGCTCTCATTGAACTGTATTCATATTGTTGGTGTACTTAGTGAAGCCTAGTTGATTTATGTTTTTATTGTGCAAAATCAATTGTTATTAGCTTTCGCATTATAAATTGGTTTTAGCCAAAGAAGTTTTTAAAACCGTCTATTCACCCCCCTCTAGTCGGCCTCCTCAATCTTACAAGTAGTATTAGAGCTTGGTCTCTCATTTATTAGACTTAACCGTCTAGAGAGTAAAGGATGGCCACTAGGGATATAATGCACCTAGGTAAAGCACCTCTATTTGATGGCACAAATTATACACATTGGAAAATCTGCATGTCATGTTATTTTAAGGCCATGAGCCAAAAAAATAAGCGGATTGTAGATGTAGGCTTTTCTCCTCCATTGGATCATCTTGCTCCAACCATTGAGGAAGAGAAATGCTTACACCTCGACGCTCAACCAATTAACGCTTTATTTAGTGCTTTGAGTGTAGAGGTATTTGATGAAGTGTGCAATCTCGAGAACGCTCATAAAATGTGGACATATATTCAAGTTCATCATGAAATGTCCACCACTACAAGCGATGATTGCACAAAAGAATGGACGTCGGGAGAAGAATACTCAATCTCCAAATGAGTCCTCAACTCCATCCACATCACCTCAACAGCATATTTAAATGATTTTTTTAGAAAACTTCAGAGCATATAAAATTATAGAAAAATTACACAAGAAATTAAACTATGTCAGGAGCCTCCCCAAAGTGTTTCATAATTTTTGGAGCTCATTTGCTATATTTAAAAATTCCTACAAACAACACTTTTCTAGAGGAGAGATAATATGTGCACTTGGCGTGCGGACGAGGGCTTGTCGGTGCCCCTGGGGGCTGAAAAAGGGTATTTCCGTGCCCTAGGGGCATGGTAGAGGCAAGTCCGACCCCAGGGGCACCGACAAGTCACGTGTCGCGTCCCCGCTTGTCTGTGGTGCTATTTTTGCACTTGATTCGGAGAGGGGCTAATTTTGTTAATTCACTCGCCAACAGTGCCAAATGCGCTAAAAACTCAGGGCCATATGTGTTACATGACTAAATAATAGTACACTACCATTCAAAAAAAACAGTAGCGCTATACGGAGATAAACTATTGTTAAAAAGAGAGATCTAATAATCATCAATTAATAAAACCATTTATCAGTAATATTTATTATGGATAATGGTATCCTTAACAACCATCAAAGATACCCCTTGTCGTTAGAGTCTACAACGACAAGAGAAGATTGCGACCACTTTATGGTCATAAAGTTTATCCCGACCACCTTATAGTTGTAAGATCTGCTACGACCATCTTATGATCGTAAGGTTTGTTACAATCAGGTCAACTACGACCACCCTATAGTCGATAAAAACACACATGCATGCAAACCTAATCGACTAGAGACTCTGTACAGTGCGCTCATTAACGTGTGGTAGTTAATACACATGATGTTTGTCTCTGATAGAACCGTGCGTAGTTATATTTATCTCTGGCGTAACCGCAAGAGAAGCGCGCAGGACAGTGTCTCTCTGATAATAACCGCTGCCAACTTGCGCAATCGGCCAACCGTCAAGACGTCTCATGACACACCACATCTGCCACCCCTTCAAGAACTATATAAAGGGTGACGCCGGTGGATAAAAGAGGGCGAAAAGAGAAAAAGCGATAAAGTGATCAATTCAGGAGCCATTAGCCTTAGTTTTAGTGGTTTGTTTCACTATGTAAATACATTCAATATAAGAACAGAGGAGTATAGTTGCTATTCTATCTATAGAAGGCTTGGACTTGTCTAAAAAACCCTTGTCTTCTATAGCATGATCTTGATTATAGTGTCACCAGCTTTTATTTCATAAGATCGATAGTAAAACATCGACATATGTAATCTTTAACCAAATTTTTTTAGCAAGATTAATACTATTAATTAACAACTCAACGCGGTTAGGACAAACTAGCAACCAAGCAAGTATGCATATGGTTTTTTTTTACGGAACCTGATTATTGATGGCTTGTTATACTATTATAAAACTTGTCCTAGGGCCATATTTGAATTATCTACAAAGTCTTTTCTTTATACATATCACGCAATAGGAAATACTTAGCTATTTTTTTTCAATTTTGACATGAGGATTTATACCTACAAAATAGTAGGCCTCCAGTGTACAAGTAGGTACATTCTTTCAATTTTGACATGAGGATTTATACCTACAAAATAATAGTATACAAGTAGGTACTGTACTCCTGTTGAGTGATGATTTCTTTGTCGGGTAAAATACGGTTCTCTCTTCTTGCTGTGTAAAAATCGTTTGGGACGCGAAGGTTCACTCCCCTTTGTAAAAAAGAAAAAAAAAGAAAAGGCGACCAATTACTGCACCCGCCTCGCATCCACTGCAGCATTTCACTCTGCGGGCGGCGTGTGTGTACTCACATCGCATCCGCATCCGCATCCCAACGGAATCGATGGATTACTGCACCAGCTCCGCAGAATATCCCGGCTTGGGATTCGACGAGCGAGCAAAGAAGGAGTGGGATCCAGACAGCTGCAGCCGGTACGCAAATCCCGGGGCAGCCGATCCCCCTCGGCCTCGGACGACCACATCCGTCCGTTCCCGATCGGACGCGCTGGATCGCTCCGCTGGTGGCGCGAACGGGCGCGAGTGCGCCAGTCCGTTTCTAGCCGTTAGGCATTTTGCTCGTACACCCCTGCACGGTTCTCTTATTCCACGAGCACCCCTGAGAGAGAGAGGAGTGAAGCAGAGCAGAGTAAGTCACCTAACCATGGCTGCATCATGATGTGGGTCGAGTGGTTCACCAACTTGACAACAACGCCGTGCATTGAAGCCGCATCGCTGTCGGGGATAGTCAGTTGCTTGCCCTGCTGCTGCGTGCAGACACTCGTATGAATTCCTTCGTGTTATCTGTCAGGTCCATTAAGTCGATCGTGTTATCTCTTATTCTCATCCGCACCCTTCTCTCTCTCTCTCTCTCTCTCTCTCTCTCTCTCTCTCTCTCTCTCTCTCTCTCATTTCTCTAGTCTCTCTCGTATTCGTCCATCAACTATCTCTCCGAGGGTAAGCGGCCACCCCTCCTTTCTTCATTTCCAACACCGCCTCCTCGACCTCCTCCTTCGATCGCGGCTTCGGATTTGATGCGGGCGGCGGCGCGATGTTTCACATCTAACTCCGGATCTGTCGACGGACGGTGGCGCGATGCTTCACCTCTAGCTCCGGATCTGTCGACGGGCGGTGGCAGCGCGGCTCGAGACGATCGGATCTGATGGTGGCATTGTTGTGCAACCGTGTCGTCGTACCTTGTGGAAATTTTGATTGAAACTCGTTGAAACCTATTGAAACTTGTTAAAACTTTCCGAAACTCTATGGCTGAAATTTGTGTTCCAAAATCTAAAACTCGTTGAAAGTTGTTTTTAAACTCCTTCTTGGAATCTTCTAGAAACATACTAAACTCATTGAAACTTAAAACTTTTAAAATGTTCTCACGAAATCTCTCGAAACATCGTTAAACTTGCTGCTACTCCGTTATTAACGCTGTGCGTACCCGGTCGCTTTCAAAAAAAAAAAAAAAAACTAATCAAGGACATACAGCACGATGAAGCTGAGTTGGTCATATCCCAGTACGATGATGGCATTATGGCCTCCCGATCCTGTGAGAGACTCGTAAGTACTACGAGTTGTCATCGAATTGATTAGAGATCATCCTGATGGCTTGTCTGTTTCCATATTCTAGAACATACTGCAATCCGAATTTCTGTTTCTAATTAGCAAAAGGGAGGAGGAGGAAGCTTACCTTTCCAGCCCCAACAAACGGGCTAGCATTAGCTCACTAGTGCTAGGACGGCAAATATTCATCAGTGGTTAGCTAGTTAGGCTTAACGTAAAGACGTCCTTTGAGTTGAAACAAGCGGCCAGACAACCCCCATGCAACATCTGCCATCATTGCTGGTGAGGTGCAGTGCAGATGCTATCTTCAGAAGAAAGGCACAATTATGCATGAATGCCCTAATTCCTAAACCAAAGCACAAATGCACAATTAATTAAGTTACTCGGTACAAATCGGCGATTAATTAGCGGTAAGCCGAGCTTGGTTATATATATATATATATATATATATATATATATATATATATATATATATATAGAGAGAGAGAGAGAGAGAGAGAGAGAGCGTTGCTGCTTTACAGTCTGGAGAAACGAGAGAGAAGGAAAACGCAGCCATACATGGCTAGGTAGTCCTCTTCTGGCTTTTGGCATTGCACGCAAATTCGGCACCGCGCGAACATGGTGTGCACCGTCCAAAATCCGGACAGTGTGGTGCATGCATGCCATAGTACTGGTACGTACTCTGTCTAGCTGCCTGACAGTGAAAGGCTGAAAGCTGCTACTATTACAAAATAAGGTATAAAAGACGTCTCATCACAAACAGTTTTAAAGCTGACACTACTATAAAACAGGCCATAGAAGACGTCTCATCACAGACAGTTTAATCACAGAAGACTCCAAAACGAATAGTTAGAGTACTTACGGTTTATTAATATAATTTAATACTAATTTGTTACGTGCGTAGTGTAGATGGATTGAAATTGGATGTACGTTGAGAACCGTGTGAGTGAAGAATACATTAATGGTGTGTTTGCTTTTAGAAGAGCCGCCGAGCAAGATATGTTGAAGAAGGGAATAAAATTTATGTATTGTCCATGCATTGATTGTGGTAATCTGAAAATGTTTGACAACCCGGCGCAGATCGAAGCTCACTTGATTCGAAGGGGTTACAAAAAAGGGTATACATATTGGACCAGTCAAGGTGAAGAGTAGATCATACAACAAGTTAATAATGACGACATCGCTGAGGAAGTCAACGATATACCAGATGTGGACTATGCTTTTGATTAAGATAGGTCGCATGATAATCTAGATCAGATGCTATGCAATGCAGGAGGGAACTACAGTGAGAGAGAGTTTTGTAAATTCGAGGGCTTAATGGAGGACTCGGGGAAACCTTTGGTCCCTGGCTGCAAGCCGGAATACATAAGGTTGTCAACTGTGCTTGAACTACTGAAATTGAAGACAAGCAATGGTTGGTCCGACAAGAGTTTCACGGCGTTGTTAGCTCTCCTAGCGGACATCCTTCCGGAGGGAAACATGTTGCCCAGCACCACTTACCAAGCCAAGAAAGTTCTTTGTCCATTGGGAATGGAAGTAGAAAAAATACATGCATGTCCGAACGATTGTATCCTCTACCGTAAAGAGTATGAATACATGCATTATTGTCTCGTGTGCAAAGCATCCCGATACAAGCGTAAGAATACTACTAAGGTGAAGCAAGGACCTCCTGCTAAGATGTTGTGGTATCTGCCTGTGATCCTACGTTAGAAGCGTTTATTTGCGAATCGAATGGAGGCAAGATTGATGCATTGGCACTCAGAGGAGCGTAAGAAGGATGGAAAGCTAAGACACCCTGCTGATTCTGTCCAGTGGAGAAATTTCGATCGGAGCTTTGAAGAGTTCGGTGCAGAACCGAGGAACATAAGGTTGGGGTTGAGTACAGATGGAATGAATTCTTTCGGTAACATGAGTAGCCGACATAGTACCTGACCATGAATCTATGTATTTACAACCTTCCTCCTTGGCTGTGTATGAAGCGGAAATACATTTTAATGTCACTACTTATCCAAGGGCCGAAGCAACCTAGGAACGATATTGATGTGTACCTAGCACCATTGCTGAAAGATCTTGTGACACTGTGGAACGAAAGGGTACAAGTATGGGATGTGTACAAACGAGAGAACTTCACTTTACACGCTATGTTGTTCTGCACCATCAATGATTTTCCTGCCCTTGGTAACCTGTCGGGGTTCAGTACAAAAGGAGCCAAAGCCTGTTCGCACTGCTTAGATGGTACCGAGAGTGTATGACTGAACAACTCACGCAAAACTGTCTATATGTGTCACCGTATGTTTCTTCCCAGGATTAACCCATACCGCAAGATGAAGAAACAATTCGACAGAAATAAGGATGACGGTTTAGCTCCAAGGGCTTTTAGAGGGAAAGAGGTCTATGATATGGTTAAGGATATCGATGTTGTGCTTGGGAAGAGACGTAAATTAAGGACCCGTCAGAAAAACATATGGGATCCTTCTGAGTCCCAAGAAAGCAGCGGCGAGATTCTGGACCATCTGCGGGGTACTTGGAAGGGAATAGGCCCCCATCACCACACCAAGCTGGAAGTCTTTGACGGATGTAGAGAGATGCTGGCTGTGAACTGAAATTTCAGGCTCGTACGTTATCCCAGAAGCAAACCAGGCACGCGTGCAACGGTAGGCGTTGCTCGGGATGGGACACGCGTGGAGAACCTTCAAGAGCACGCTTGTCACAAAGTAGTGAACACAGGTCGGACGCCCTTCACGAAGTATCATTTCTTGTCGCAGGATATATGGGACGCCTTTGTGCAGATGAAGATGGCGACCGAATTTCAGGAGTAAATTGTGGCGCACAGATCTCCCAGGCACAAAACACTCACCCTCACAAACTATGTGCCGCTGGGTACGATGGTAAAACCACGCAATAGGCAGCGGAGGACGATAGCGCTACAAGACCATTTGCTAAGATCTCAGATGAAAGCGGTCGAGCCCGGTTAAAAGTGAGAGCATCAGCCACGTCTTCGGGCGGCATCTCTTTCACAAACCCGGCAGACGAGGCAGTGTCCCAATGTCTGGTAAATATGTCGAACTACGTAGTTGTTAATAAATCCATAACTTCATAGTGTCTATAATAACATGATGACCTCTAGCAGGAAGCATTGACTTCCACATGTTCTGAAGGTTCTTTCGAAGCGGACAGGGAGAAGGATCTACTATCTATGGCCCTGGGAAACAAGGAGAACCTGGGTCGCACGCGAGGCGTTGGGCTTTACGTACCTTGGAGGGATGGATTCCGACACGACTCCGACACGTATAGGAGTAGGAAGAGATCCAAGGACGAGCACGACGCGCGGTTGGAACAAGTGCTTACTGAAAAATTTCAGGGACAGATTACAAGATTGCAGGATCAAATAAATCAACTATTGAACCAGTTACAAGCCGCCCCCGTTTTTTGGAAGCCAGTCCTCCTCAACATCAGAGCAACGTCGCGTCCACGCATAATTCTAGACATGACGACGTCCAATTACCTATCGACGACATCAAGGTAATGTACATATCTAGAATGCTCCAAAGATAGACATATAGGACGCCTTAGCTAATTGCGTATCGTTTTGTAGGAGCCGACGCCCTTCAAGCTCCAAGTGGGGATGATTGGGTTCATTTCTATTGAGGCTGGGCGGGGGATGGTGTATCCATACTAGGAAGGGGCAGTGCCGCACGGTGCCAAGCTGGCGCAGGGTTACGCTAGGGTCCAGGTGGACATGGTACATGACAATTTCATAGCCATCTCGCTGGAGATTCGCCCGAACGAAGACCTCATAACACTAGGGGATGCCATGCACACTTTTATCCAGTGGCCCAAGAAGGACATCGCCCTAGACCCTGCAGTGCCGCAATCTCGACACGATCATGCCTCTCCATCAGGACCCTCAATGACTCCACCTCATCCTTTGCTTCAGAAGGCCGCCTCATCAGTTTCCGTGGAGAACACGCTGAAGGAACAAGAAAAGCGTGTCACCATATTGGTTCCTGAGTCGTCCCATGGGAAGATGTGCCGTAGGCAACTTAAGGCTAAATCAAAATCGAAGAACATTAAGGCGCCTCCCAAACCCAGAAAATACTCCCTCAGAAGTCCATTGGCCCCCGACATAGTGCTAGCACGCGCTGGAGTAGCTTGTCAGTCTTTGCATGTCTGGTACATGCAAAAGACCTAACAGAAGGGGTGCGATACTGAAATAACCATCAAATACACGAAGGAGCATTTCTTCCATGAGTCGGACCACTTCGTCGTGGGCTTCGACGACTTATTCGACCTATTCAACCTCGCTGCCCTCGACGCCTCACTTCTACGATGCTGGACACTATAAGTGTGTACAATCAAGTTCTACACTCACGTAATACCGATAAATATCACAACTCATTGCTTATGTATAGATACATGATGAAACATGTCCATCGACGGAACGAACCAGTGGGTTTCCTCGACCCACACATCATCTCTGAGCAAACCATCAACGAAGACGCATCCTACGTCGTCAAATACATAATGACGGGATTGCTTGATCAGGACGACAAAGACTACATAATGGTGCCGCACAACTAGAAGTAAGTGCTTCACTACTTGCTATACAAATTTCATTTATACTTTATACGCAGTACGAACTTTGGTTTATGACTATAGCGACATACATGAGTAGGTTCCACTGGATCTTATTAGTCCTTATACCAAAGAGGAACAAGGTAATATACCTTGATTCCGTACTAAACAAAAACCACGACTTCACCCTTCTGAAAGAAATACTCGACAGGTATGCTCATTTCCTCCATACATAACTCTATTGTAGTCTTCCTTCTATTAAAATGACTGAGGATAACTTTTTGGAGTCATGCAGCTCGTTCATCAACTATATTGCAAAAGGAGGGCTATACAAAGGATCTAGCACCACACTATAACACAAAACGCGATTTTCGGTACGCGCTATAACGCAATAATGCTACATCATACTTCGCAATAATGAGTCTCGAACTGACTGTACCTACATATGTAATTCTATTTTTGCAGTGCCGCCAGCAAAAACAAGATCACCTATGTGCATTCTGCGTTTGCTATCATATACGGCAATTGGTTCGTGCTAAGATGAAGGATCCCGAGGTTTGTCAATCTCGTAATAATTATTTTCTAAATATAAATTTAAAAATATATATACTTACTACTTTACTCATGCTAGCGACAAGACATGACCATAGATTCAGATGCACTCGCTATGAAAGAGGTCTCGGGGGTTCGAGGGACGCTCTGCGCCTTCATCAAGATGGAGATCGTTAACGCCAACGGAAAGTTTCACTCCGTCAACACCGCTGAACGACCTTAAAAATATTATTTCAATTGTAATTGATCATTTTGAGTAGTTGTAATTCAAATGTAAATCTAGCGATACTATATACTTGAACATAATCTTTTGTAATTGATTTTGAGTTTTAAATGACCACTTTGAGTTGTGTCAATAATTGATTCATCTGTATGATGTATCTAATTTCTGTTAGCTTGCTAGTTTTCAGAGGGCATGGCTAGCAATTCCTGAGGCTAGCCGAAAATTAAAAAAATGTATAAATGAACTATCACAGACGGTTGTTGGTTGGAGCGATGCGTGTCACGAACTATTTCAACCAACAACCAAATGCGTGATACACGTATATTACAGACGGTTATATTTACAAACCGTTTGTGATATCTTACATATCATAGGCTGTTCTATTTACAAACCGTCTGTGATATCCGTCATATCACAGACGGTTTGTAAATAGAACGTCTGTGACACACTACGTATCATAGACGGTTTTTGGTGAAACTGTCTGTGATAGTGTCCCTTCATGGACAGTTTTAACTAAAAATAGTCTGTGTTGAGTCTTATCACAAACGGTTCAAAAATCGTCTGTGATAACCAACTGTTATCACATATATAAAAATTCAGACGATTCAAAAATCGTCTATGATGATGGTTCTGAACCGTCTATGATGTACTTTTGTGTAGTAGTGTGCCTTCCTTCGTGCATGTTCGGTTTGGTGTGCTTTGTATGAGGATCGTGCTATGTATGAGGATAAAATATCATAAATATCTTGTAATTACGTAAGTTATGGGGATATCCGAATCCGATCGAATTGAGTAGGTATTCGATTCGTATTCATGTCCGTTACGACATTCGATTCGTATTTGTATTCGTTTAGAAAATCCGAATACAAATACGGGAAGACCACTATTCGATTCGTATTTGATCCCGTTGACACCCCTATATGTACAATTACCAGAATTCCTAAACCGAATTTGCAAGCCATGGGGTGACGAGGTAGCGGTAAGTCGAGCTCGGTTTGGTCGCACTACGTGTATATATATACCCAAAGTGATAAAATAAGTATATCAAATTATATTAGAGATGAGAGTAACTACACTCAAGAGTAAAAAATATTAATCCTTTATGTATATATACACACACACAAAAGAGAGAAAAACAGATAGCGTTGCTGCTTTACAGTCCGAAGAAACGAGAGAGAAGGAAATCCGGACAGTGTGGTGCATGCATGCAACAGTACTGGTACGCACTCTGCCTAGCTGCCTGACAGTGAAAGGCCGAAAGCCGCCTTCCTTCATGCATGCATCCCATATGAAACATATGCATGCGTGTGCGTGGGAACTAACTAGCTAGTACCCCAACCATACACCACACAGAATTCACACCGTACATGCACGTACGTACATATGCAAGATCCATGCTGCATGTCAAATATATGCAAGGACCGGGCAATTAATCTACATATCACCTCTTTTTGGGAGAAGCAGGAAGATACCTTAATGGAAAGATAATGTAACGCCCCCAGAGTCGGGCGTCAAACTCTTCGTAACTAATTAGGATATGCAATTGCGAAGTATACAACAAGAACTAAATTTTTATTACATAAGATTAAGACTTAACAGCTAGTTTTGACACTAACACGGGCTTCTAAGCCCAAAGCTAATATAGTACAAGATAAAAGAACTTCAAACCACAGTCACGCTTGAGCGCGGTTGAGACCTAATAATAGTAGTCGCTGTCATCTGGGGGTCCAACAAAATCCTGCTCATTGAGATTCTCAGCATTTTTTCAACCTTCCTCTGTGGATGGTTTGCTGATTTTGTAAGAATGAGTACTACTACCGTACTCAGTAAGTCACATAGAAAAGCTAAATAATCAAATGCAAGGAGTTCAATGGATGGTTAGGGTTTACCTTAACAGACATATGTGGATGCATTTTGCATTTTAAAGCTGTTTAACTTTAAAACAGTAAATCAATAATAAATAATAACAACAGTGGTTTCTCAACAATCGCAATTACCAGCTTAACAACTCAAAAACTCTACTTATGCCTCATGTATTGGAATCACCCATTAACACAGCTTCATTATCCGAAAGCACGGTGTATTCGAATACCTTTTGTTATACTCTGCAGAGTTGCCCAACTTTACCCACAAGATACCTCAAACTCATACTATCAGAACATATACACACAATATGTTAGCGTGCGACTGACCTGAGATAACAGAGCCTTTTCACTGCTCAACCTTTCTAGCCTCTACCCGGTAGGTTTTTCCCCCATACAGCCCTCAAAAGACTCCACCGGCCGTCGCTATGGATCTTGCACCCCGATACTGACAGGACCATACCGTTATGAAGACCAACGAGTGTCCCTTCAGGCCCACCCCCGTCCCACTCTAGATTCTGTAGATATTCAATCGGAAGAGCGATGTATTAAGCCAGGGAGTAATGACTACACTTGTGGTTGAGCGGTTTTCTGTGTGTGCTACTTTGGCACAAGGTTCTTATTCTTACTTGTATCATAGTGGGGCGATGGACTAACACCACCACGTGGTTGCCCACCCTCCGGGGCCTCACCTTCGACTCATTTTTAATACAAGTCTATTGGGTTGTCCAACTTCCTGGACACAACCATCAACTCTTCACCAAAAACCATTGGCGAACCGCCAACACTCTCTTTTGATTGATAAGCACATTTGTGGGATAAAGCTACTTGTATAGATAATATTTTATGTGGACTTGTCAAGGTGAAAATGGCTTACAAGAGATTTTAACCTTGTCAAGGTGAATATGGCCTACAAGTGCTAGGTGGGTTTGTATATGGAGTAATAGGAATTATCTAAGTATCATGGCATTCAAAAGTATTATTTCAATATTTAAAGTAATTGGCACAAATATAATAATGAAAGTAATAATAAATATATTAATTATTGGTTCAAAATGATCAAGGAATGCGACTTGTCTTCATGCACAAAGTCCTGTAGATACTGGTCTTGTCTGGTGTCTTCTGTAGCTTGGTCGTCGAAGTCGTGACCTAGCACAAAATAAAACAAAACAAATAAAATCCGGCTCAACAAGGAATGAGCTGGGAACAATATGCAAGTAAAGACAAACGGAAAAGAAACACAAAGGAGGTGGTGTGGGAGGGTGGGAATTTATCTGGTGTTTAATTAGACTGAACGGAGTGTAGAAATGGATTTCTGGGCTCAAAACGGACGAAATGGATATATAATGCCGAATTAGGGTTTTGGGGTTCATGGACGAAAACAAGTAGTGAACAGTACTAGGTTACTGTTCCTGACAATGAACAGTGATGATTGTGAACAGTATTTTTCAGATGATGAACAATAACCAAATACTATGTAGTGAACAGTAAATATTGAAAAAATAGGAATGAACAAGAATGATGCGGCCCATTTATCATGGCGATCCACAACCCAAACGGCGAGCCATTTGGCCCACCGTCCAGCCTTCGAGGCTTGAGCGCGGCCGAAAGGCCAACGTGCTCGCCCGAGCCGGTGGCGACGGCGGTTGCAGCGGCGGTAGTGGCCGACGGCGGCGGGAGAGTGTGCGGTGAGCACCACAATGACATGGTGAACCCATTTTGGAGATTTGGAGGGGCGGAGGAGGGTCGGAGGTGGGGCGACGGAGGAGGCGCACGGCCGAAGCGGAGGAAGGAGGCAACGGTGATACGGCGGCACTCCGGCGAGGGAAAGGGGTAGAGAAGCATCAGTGAGCGGAGAGGAGCTCAGAGGTGGTGGTGGGGTGGCTTGAGGCGAACCGAGGCACTCTGGCAACGGGAGCCAACCATGGCGCGGTAGTGGAGCGCAGCGTCGGCGAACTCCGATGAGAATTGGCAGTGGGGATGGTGCGGGAAAGTTGGTGGCAACAAGGTGAAGCCCTTGCCGGAGGTGGGAGGGAAGGGGGGCTAAGGAAGAGGCGAATTTTACCTCGGAGCTCACCTCGGCCGAAGAAGTGGCGGCGGGAAAAACCCGAAATCGGTCGGTGTTGGAAGGAAAGGAGGTAGAGGGAAGGTGCAAAGGTGCAAGATGGAGAGGAAGGTGTGGTCCGGGCGGGCTTTTATAGGCCAGGGAGGGCGGTGGCGCCAGTAGGGTGGCGACAATTGGGAGGCAGTGGGAGCAGTGGTTAGCGACGTGTGTGGCGGGGAGCGCTTGGGTGGCGCCGGGAGAGGAGAGGTGACGAGGGAAGTGGCGGTGGAGAAGGCAGTGGAAGGCACTGGAGACGGTGCGTGGTGCGGGGGGTGGTGGCTGACGGCAGTGGTGCCACGAAGATGGCGCTCGGGCGATGATGACTGGGAGGAGGAAGAAGGGGAAGGCGCTGGGAGAAGAAGCCACTTTTGGCTGAAGAAAGCGGAAAGGCCGAAAAGGGAAAGCGTATTTTGGGCTGAGGTTTCTGAAAAAGGAAAGTTTTCAATTTTTAACCAAAAGATTCAATATATATTTTTTTTTGAAAATTTCAGATTTTTGGGTTATTTCAGATAATGTGGCACTTATGCATACTACCTTACTAAATTTCTGGCTCGACAACATTTCTTGGTGCCATCTGTATTCCAGTGTGCCGCAGGCCACGTGATATGTACTGTCGCGTCATTGTCAGCTCTCCTTGATCAATGCCCTTATATACAGTAGAAAGCTGTGCGCGCCTTGGGGAGAGGCGTGCATTGTATCAAAAAAAATAATACTGGATGTCTCATCACAGACGGTTGACCAAAATTGTATGTATTTAATACAATCACAGACGTTTTTTGTTTAACTACCGTCTATATTACTAGCTACGCCAAGAACCATCTGTGAAGAGGTAATATCACAGATAGCTCTTGTTGAGAACGGTATGTGAATAATTGTAGACTTCACAGACGGTTTTTAATTATAACCGTCTGTGATAATATCGCTTCAGCTCCCCGATGAGTTTCCTCCTCCTTCCTCCCCTGATGCGGCGGCACCTCCTCCCTGGGCTCCCTCCTCCGGCGTGACCGCTGCAAATTTTAATTGGTTTCTCTTTAGCAGACATCTACATATCAAATTATTAGACCAACATTTGATTCTAGCAAATTTTGGATTATGTAGCTCTTGATGATAAGTGGACATGGAAAATTTTCACTATGTGGCTGTCTCTAAATATTCATAAAACTGAAACATAGATATTGATAAGAACTTAATGACCAAATATTCAAAATTGAACCCAACATTTATTCTTTTTTACTTATGTTGAAAATCCCATTAATTGCTCCTCATTTTTGAATAACTTAAAGACCATCGTTTATGGTACAGACCTTTCCACTTTGTCATGCATCTATGTTTCGATTCTAGTCAGTGAATTTCTTCGGCATTGATTTATTGTGCTACCTGAGTTTGAATGAGTGTTATAGAGTGAATTAGTTTATCATGTATTTCAAGTTTTACAGTAATAATTGTCGTTATAGTAATTATTTTTAATAAATATTTGTTGTAATAAATGTTCATTAGTCTTTGTTAATAATCATCAATTGTCGTTAAATGTTATTAATTATGTTAAACGACATCAAACAAGTCGTTACTATCCTCAGGGGTATTTCAGATATTTTTCATCTCGAAAGCTGCAGCCAGCCTACCTAAAAGTCAGACAACCAAACACCAAACCTCTAAAACCTAGACGTTCAGCCCTGCAGTACAACCAGAAACCACCTTTCAAAAAAAGCCTAGCCGTTCCAAGCACCCCCTTAGTCTACTATGGCTTCTTCCCTAGGACGACACCAAGCAATAGAGGCATAGTGCAAGGCCATGGCGGCGGGTGCTACCTCGGGAGAAGTGTGTGGGGGGGGGGGTACTACGTCGACGGCACGGGCTACCTCGGGTGGCTGCCAACCTTGCTCGATTGTTGGGTCCGCCCCTGGTTATAACAATGTTTGTTGTAACTATTATGAAGCTGAAATGATAAAACAACGTGATATCCATTGCTTGATGTAAGAGTGGACCGGGATGCACAGAAGCTTTCAGCGGCAAGCGCAACGTGTACAGTAGACTACGACCCTGTTTGTTTCGGCTTCGGCTTCCGGCTTTCGTCAAGACGAAAGCTGAACCAAACGGCAGGCTAGCCGCTTTCCACGTACACGTTAAAAAGCCAAAAGCCGCCACGGGCCAGTTTCTGCGGCTTCCCACCACCCCCCCCCCCTTCCGCATTTGCCCCTCGACTTCATGAATTATTACCCGCCGAATGCCATCGCATAAAAACCCCTCCCCCGACCCGTCTGCCCACTCGCTCAGCTCCCACCTCCCCCCTCTTCCCCCGTTCCCTCTTCCCTCCTCCTCCCCCTCCCCTTCTTCCCTCCTGTGCCCCCATGCCCCTCCTCCTCCTCCTCGCTGGCCCCCACCTCCTGTTGTGCCGGCATCGCCCCTCCTCCTCCCCGACTCCCTCCTCCCCAGCACCCCTCCTCTTCATAGATCCAGATCTGGATCTAGATCAACCCCGGCGCACTCCTCCTCCCCTGAGTGGCGCTGCCCCGCTACCCTTCTCCTCCTCCCCGGCACCTTCCTCCCTGGTGGCTTCCTCCCCGGCCACCTTCTCCTCGGCGCCCTCCTCCCGACGCGCCTCCCCCCCGATGCGGCGCCTCCTTCCCCGACTCCGTCCTTCTCCTCCTCCCCCCGAGTGGCGCCGCGCCGCTCCCCTTCTCCTCCTCCTCCCCGACGGCCTCCTCCCCGGCCACCTTCTCCTCGGCGCCCTCCTCCTCGGCGGCCTCCTCCCCGACCAAATTTGGTGCCGTTGTTGGCGTGGTGCTCATCACCGCATCAACTCCGGCCGTGAGATGGCTTGACATTGTGATGGTTGTACAATCTCCCTTTGCAAGCTTGTTTGTGTGTTGTCCATTGTGAAGTCCTGGATTGATCCAGTAAGCATGCATGCCTGTTGTTATAGAGAATTTATCCTTGTTATAAAATTTTCATATACCTAGTGTTGATTGAGCATCCTAAATTGGCAAGATTAGAGATGCATAGTATGAACTCATGGATGGATGTTGAGCATGGTATGAACTCTGGCTAGACTTGTGTTATGTTATTGTCAATTATGATCGTGGTATTGAAAATGATGAATTGCTTGGATGACCTGATACTTGATGAATCATATATGACTTGCATATTGTCCATTGACAGTACGAATCAGTATTGTCCATTGCACTGAATATTGTAATTTACATGTTTGCTGCAATTTACGATTGCAATGAATTTAGTCTAACATGATGAAAACCTTAATATCATCCATAG
The DNA here is from genome assembly GCA_036346395.1 of Hsuehochloa calcarea. Classification (NCBI taxonomy): domain Eukaryota; kingdom Viridiplantae; phylum Streptophyta; class Magnoliopsida; order Poales; family Poaceae; genus Hsuehochloa; species Hsuehochloa calcarea. Next base: position 53,710,857 of record CM070597.1, read on the forward strand.
AATTGATCTCCAAGAGGCATAATTGAGTTGTAGTTTCATTTAAGATTTGCATGAACATTAGAGGAGAAACTAATGTTATAGTGATTCCTTGATGAGCTTACTTGTAGTGTGCATATCACAATTAATCAGAGATCATTCACTGCATGATTGCTGCATACTTGATTGATATTAGATCAGTAGTTTGTCAACATGCATGTGGATATTGTTGTACTTTTAATGGTGCATAGTTACATGGACCTTGATGCCCTGATCATAATTTTGAATTCTTTTGTATCAAATTGAGATATATGAATGTGATGAGCATTAGTGTTGAACTGCTGATCATCTTAATGTAGCATTCCTTGCGATATCGGTTTGCTGCTTGGTTTACTTTCAGTATTTAGTTTGATATTGTTTAGTAGATGTACCATTTTTTGTGAACTTCACTAGTTAGTATGCACTCATGTAAATAAGAATAAATTCATCCTCAGTAGTTTGTCAACATGCTGATGTGAGTTTGCAAGTTCTTGTTTGTTGTATTATGGAAATTGGCTATATTAATCTTTCTATTTTTGGGGACATGTGTGAGGGTGGGGTGCCTAACACTGCCGATGCCGGTCCCAAGCCCGGAAAAAAGTGGAGGGGGCATGAATTGTTTGTAATAATTATTTATTGTAATAAATGTTTATTATAATAATTATCATTAAATACGCTAATCCTTGATTCACATGGTGGAGAAATTCATGCAACATGCTTAAATTGATACAAATTGTCCATAATTGCAAATCACTTATTGTTATTGCTGCTACTTGTGTATGCCATGGAATTGCTGACTGACTGAGCATTATCAAAATTTAAATTCTGCTGGTATGGATTTATTTTTGATAATTATTTATTGTAATATTTATTCATTGTAATAATTATTTATTTAATAATTATTTGTAATAATTATTTGTTGTAATAACTGTTTACTGTAATACTTGTTGTTAAATACGTTAATTGTGGTTTATTACGTTGTTTATTGTATATTGTCGTTAATCGCGGTCAATATCGGTAGTTGTCGTCAATTGCGGTAGTTCTAGTCAATTGTGTTAGTCGTCGTTAATAGTTGTCAATTGTCGTTAAATGTTGTTAAATATTGTCAATTATCATTAAATGTTGTTAAACATTGTTAATACGACATCAAACAAGTTATTACTGTGCTCAGGGGCATTTCAGACATTTCACATCTCGAAAGCTGCAGCCAGCCTACCTAAAAGCCAGACAACCAAACAACAAATCAGAAAAGCCCGACCATTCAAATTTCATGAATTAAAACGTGCATGACAGATAGGAAGCCGCTTTTCAAAAAAGTACAGCCGAAACAAATAGGGCCTACTTCTAAGCTGAGCAGATCAACATGGTGTAATAACTGCTAAATAAGGCTGCTAGAGCTGGCGAATTATACTGATACAATTTATGAAACACATGAAAGCATGAAAAGCGATACACAAACAAGAACATAACAAAAGGAGATAAAGACGATGGTCCATATTAAGGTGCCTATAGGTGTGTTTGTTCACCTGTTACAAAAGGTCGCAAATGGCAGTGCGTCTATGAGGTTGTAGAGTCGACAACACAAAAAACGTTCACATAGATATGACATAATACTGACATAAACGAACTATACTGACATAACCATGTAAGAACTGCAAGTGTAAGCAAACTACACTATAGATGTGTTTGAGGATCACATAGATGACTGTACCACGTATATTTATAGTTATGTAAGAACAGGAAGAAATAGTGAATCTTCGTAGATCTAATGCAGGCATTTCTAACATGGAGTTATGCTTCTACAGATATCCATATTATGCTTGTACAGATCTAATGCAGCCATCTTTTGTCCACGGTGTAAGCATAACTCCATGTTAATTAGGATAGCATTCAACACAAAACAATGTCAAAATTTGCAAGGATTTCAATCAGCAGGAAGATACAACAGCTTACCAAACTTGCAAACAATAAATGGATTGCTCAATAAAAGAAAAATCCCCGTCCTTTGTGATTGTTTTACATGGATTAGCAAACTTATTTTTTGAACGGGAAGCTCAGCAAACCTATTTCAATCAGCATTGTAGTAACAAACTTCTGAACAATAATCTAGTCACTTCGTTAAATTAATATAGCAAGAAACCAATATGGTTGGCCATTTATCTCACAGTAATGATAGCTTTTTTATCTTTCTTGAACTTCAATGCACAAATTTGCTAGCCACTACTAATAGCCTCCTTTTTAATGCCACACTACAGCATAGGAGATATAGAAACGATTATTCAGATGAAACAACCAAATAACGGATAGACAGGATATGTTAGACATGCACATATACAGCTTGAAAAAAAATAGATATAGTGATTTACATGAACAGATTTCGGTTTGATTTTCACTAACGCAAGCTATTCCGATCAGTCAAGGAGAGTCCGCTTTTGGCCAGCACGCTAAAAATAAGAATGTTTTTAGCTATCATTAACCATAAATAATTAAAGAAAAGGAAAACAGCAAGGACAAAAGGATATGATTTGTAATAACAATCATCCATTTGGATTTGAAACAAATGGAACTGGACAAATGCCTTCCAGCGAGGGAACCCGCTATAATGAACCCCACTGGAATAAGAATGTTTTCAGCTATCATTAACCAAAAATAATTAAAGAAAAAGAAAAACACCAAGGACAAAAGAATAGAATTTGTACTATCAATCATCTATTTTGATTTGAAACGCATGGAATTGGATAAATGCAATACCTTGTAGTGAGAGAACCCGCTAGAATGAACCCCACTGGAAGGAAGACCAATGAGGATATCTGCCTCCACAATGTTTTTACCGTCAATGACCTTATCCTTCTTTACAGCACCCACAGCAAAACCACTTAGACCATATTCACCTTCCGCATAGAAGACAGGTATTTCTGTCATCTATCGTAACCAATTTTTAGTCAATGATAAATGCAATTGTTTTCTACAAATATACTGTTGCTTATATTCAGAGAGGTTATGGTCCATATGGAATGCTTCAGGAGAGTAAATTCAATGCTAGAATGAAATAGACAGCCATGTCAAGTATTTGTTGTGCTTTCAGTTTAATTTGGCCATGTATAAAGAATATAAATAGTCAAATAGCCAGATCAATTTGTTGCAACTACACTGATGTTCATAGTCAAATAGCCAGAACATTTTGTTGCAAATAGCCAGAACATTTTGTTGCAATTACACTGATGTACAAACCATGCTGCTATTAACCTTAACATAATAAGAAATGAGGTTCATGATGTGAAAATAAGACTAATCGTCCTTGGTACCAACATATTCAAAGTTTCAGGTCGCGTATGCAAATGACGGAATCAAACATTTACTCTCTCAAGAGAAAGTAGGCCAACCACTTTGATATAATAAAACATATACAGCTTGCGTTCAGGCACTGGATCAGAATGATGGTATGGATCAGTCATCAGTGAGAGGATATGTCACATAGTGACATAGATGCATGCAATACAGAGTTAATGTACAACACATTATTCAGCCACTTCAGAAGATTGTCTATGAATTCAATATTTTTCTAATAAAACTGTACTAAAAGTAATTGTTGCATATATAATGGTCAGTTATTGGCTCATTGCAGTCACACTCTAGCTTTTACCGAGTCATATGTGTATCTATCAGTTTGTCAATCCAACTCGTTCAGCAGCTAGACTATTTATATTTCAGAGAAGATGCAAATTGTAAACAGATGAAAATAATCTTGAATGACTAACCATTAAGAATTCAAGATGTTGGATCCTAAAATCAAAATATAATAAAAGCAAAGAAATCATGCTTACTCGATTCATCACTTTACATATTTGTACTCAGACGAGTGAAGTGTGATATGCAGGAAATTCGTTGCACACAGATAGAATAAACTTTGATTCTTTGAATGGGAGTATGAGACCACTGACAAACAAAGAATTATAGAATGGAACATCTTATGAAGTTTATACTGAGTCATTTTTTAAATACATCATATATTCCATACTTTCATTTATGAGGTCAGTTATGACACAGAATAACAGAAAAGTTAAAAAAGATAATGATCCTTTGAAGGCGGTGGGCAGCAGAGGAAATCTGAGGAGAAGGGACGAACACAAGACCATGGCTGCAGGTAGCAGAGGAAATTTGGGGAGAAAGAACCGATGCCAACTAAATCTGGCTCGTAAAGCATGACGATGAGAAGCACATATGATTTACCAGCGAATAAGCGTCGCTGCCACAGCTGGCCGCCCAGAACTGCGCCGTGTTCATCCATTTCCTCTTGTCGCCGTCCTCCGCCTTGGCCTCCGTGTCCCTGTCTTCCTTTTCTCTTCCACACCTCCTCCTAGACAATATTTTAATTCCAGATTTGATTAGGAGGTAAAGATTATAAATAACTAGAGATACATAAATCGATACTATTCAGTTATTGATTTTACAGATGTCTTTCTCCAGTTGTGAAGTATAGTTCTATTCACACTTTACTCAGCTTAGTGGCTATGCATAATTACGAGCATGAACAGTTGGAGGTGAAAGTTGCGTTCTTACATGGGGAATTGGAGGAAGACATTTATATAGAGTAACCAGGAGATTTTGTCTTTCCGGGAAAGGAGAATTATGCTTACAATCACCCAGTCAGTCGTACAAAATGTTTAACTCCTTTATGATCCCTTGGGATTTCAAAGGATTTGATCATAATAGATGTATTTATTTGAAGACTGTTAATGGTTTAGTTATTTATTTGCTCCTATATGTTAATGATATGTTGATTGCTGCAAAAGACAAGATAAAAATTTCAAAGTTGAAAGCACAATTGAGTAGTAAATTTGAGATGAAGGATTTCGGTACAGCAAAGAAAATTATTGGTATGAAAATTACTAGAGATAAACGGTTTTAAAAACTATATCTAAGTCAAAAATGGTATATTGATAAAATCATTTGTCGTTTCAGCATGCATAAGGCCAAACTGGTGAGCACTCTGTTAGCTGCATATTTTATTTTTCAGCGTCATGTCCACAGTTAGATGATAAAGTTGAGTACATGACTAGAGCTTCATATGTCAGTACAGTTGGTTCATTTCTGTATGTTATGGTATGTTTTCGCCTCGATTTATCTCAATCATTGAGTGTTGTAAGTAAATACATGACTAGTCCTAATAAAAAGCATTGAAAAGCACTTTAAAGGATTTTCATATACTTACGGGGCACATATAATACTTGTTTACAATTTTCTCTTAGTGGATATGTGTATACTGTTGGAGGGTATATTGTTAGTTCGAAAGTAAACCTATAAGCTACTATTGCCTTGTCTACTACAGAAACCGAATATACGATTATTTATGAAGCTTAGAAAGAAGTTGTTTGGCTAAGAGAACGAAGCACATTAACATTAGATAACATTATATTCAAGATGTTATTGCTCAAGGTGATATTAAAGTCAGCAAAACGAGTACTCATGATATTCCAGTTGATATAATGACAAAGTCAGTTCCTAATGCTAAGTTTCAGCTTTGCTCAGACTTAATTGGTATAATTCAGTAGTCCTACGGACGTTTGGCGCACAATGTGTTTATCACAAATTTGTTTCAATGTGGAATTTGCTGAGTTTGAGTGTGATACGAATATTGTTTGAGTATGATACAAATTTCGTTTTCTGCTCCAACTCATATGTCTACTTCTGCACAGAGTATTTCTTGTACCACTACAAATTTATCACTGTAGATCATAGGGTAAAGCAAGAGTTTTATTGCAAACATCACCCCGTATAATGATCTCGGCTTCAATGTACAGTATTTTTTCCCATAAAATTCGTGTCTCCGTTCTACTTTTCAGGTGCATTATTTCCAACACCGTGTGTAGACGATCTGCAGATTTTCTGTACAGGGAATCACACTGAAGTGCAAAACAAAATTTATGCTCATAGTTACAAGCCGCTGATGGTTGGACGCGGCAGAGCGCCCGGACGAAGGAAGGAAGGAAGGGTCGGGGGCCTTGCAGACGGCTTGAACCGCACGGGAGGGATCCCACCGGGAGGCTCCTACACGTTAGGATCGAACTAGGCGTGAGGTTCCTGAATAGGATCGGACTCCGTGTCAGCCCAAATCTGCTAGTACTTCTTCTCTCTCAGGCCGGGCCACGCTCCATCCTGGAATGTAAAAGGACGAAATGTGTTGTTCAGTCAGGCCCAAAACGTCGATCTTTCAGGCCTAGGAAAAGCCAGGAAGAGAACTCGCAAGAAACGAACCGACGACGATCCAAGAAAGGATGGCCGACTAGTTTCCTGCGTCTCCTTTTTTTTTCCCCCCCTTTGCATCGCGTCGTGGAATTTCTTTGAAATAATACCAATTTTAAAAAATATAGAAAAAAATAGTCGATATATCGGCACTCCAATTAGCGACAAACACCCTCGCTGTCATCGGTCCAACTGAACTGGTGACAAGGAAGTGGCTATATAAACCCCTCAAAATTAGAGGAAAAGTCATTTTAATTCTGAAAAAAATAGAAGAAAGAGGAGGACAGCGTAGAAGAGACGTAACGAAACCCATGCCGATTTGTATCGGAGCAGACGAAGCAGAAGATCTGGGCACTCATTTAGCACGTAAATATTTTTACAACTTTGTACTTCAATTCGAAACCTTATAGGTTAGCAAACGAAAATAACGATATAGAACTCAATCTATTAGATAATTTTAGTTGTATTGTTGTTTGATGTAGTATGTCATTTTAGCTTTGTACATTACATCATTAGATAGTTTTGGTAATTCCAAAAATATTTTTTAAACTAGGAAAATAAGATGACACCTCTAAAAACAAAAAAAAGATATCTATTGAAAATCTGTAAAAAAATGCAGAGCAGCTAAATATAGTATTTTAATCCCAACTTAATATTTATTTCTATTTGTGCACAGTTAATATTCTATTAATGACAAAAATACTTTTAGAACTAGCAAAATAGCAAGACAACTGTAAAATTCTCTAAGGAATCCAGAGTAGGTAAGTATGGTATGTAGAATTGAATTAAAATATTGGAAACTTTTTTTTTTATTTTGTACATGGTAAATATTTTGTAAATGCTAGAGACACTTTCTAAACAAGAAAAGTAGCCGGATATCTATAAAAAAAATGTATAGTAGCTAAACAGGGTGTTTAGAGCATAGATGAATCAAAATAATCCCAACTTAATTTTAATTTCCATTTGTGCATGTTAAATATTTTGTTAATGCCACAAGAACTTTTTAAACAAGGGGTCGCTGCGTTAGGGTCGTGGACGACCCACCACAACACAAGGTCGCTACGTCCGACATGTACCCCACCTAGCCGGACTCTGCATTTCATCACGTGGTACATGTTCAAAGGTCCATACATATTATTTGCTTCGCAAGTTTTCAGTTCCTAACTTGTTAATTATGTGCATAGCTTGATCTACATTGAGAGATGCACGAGTTGACGACATTTGTGCGTCGTATAACGCCTAGGGAGCGCTTTAGTATAACATCATAGGAGATCAAATGGCTCATGGACCAATTCGTCTAGAAGACGAGGCGATGCATCGAGCTGACGTCCTACCGTAGGCCGAGGGAGGTCGAGGACCCACCTGTGCGTGGACGGGGGTGAGCCACCATGCGTCACGCCCCCATGGCTCCCCACCCGGACATGTTGGGCGGGTCCTTGTGGCACCGTGCTGGGACTACTCCGGCACAGTTTGCAGGTCAGTATGACACACTCATGTCTGGTTGTTTATTTTCTAACTGAAGTAGTTACTAATGGCAATTTTCTCTGACAGGTCCTGAGTACCTCTGGTACACACAGCACGAGAACACAGAGTGGTCCGCTACCTTCGCGCACCTAGGCATGTCTATCATGTTTACACGTATGCACAACGTATTATCTCGTTATGTCCGCCATGTTTACATGTTTAACTAACTATTTCATAGCTCACGCACGATCAAATCGCCGATCTTATGAATGTATGAAGAAAAAGAGGAAAATGACACGTATCTTCTGGAAAGTAATGAGACTACTCTTTATTGCTGTGAACTGGCTATTACAATGGGTGTACGTAACTAGACTGAAGACTAACTCGGGAATACAATGCTCTTCTGAGAGTGTTTCCCAATCTATCTTCACTGTTCCGGCCTCTTCCACTTCGGTTCGCAGTCCTCCTTATGTAGTTGACGAAGCGTTGGCAGTTGTCTCTAGGAGAGACGCCTGTTGGAGAAGCAGCGCGTCTGTTCAGAGAGAGGCGTCAGTTGACAATGTACCAACTGCTGTACGGTTATACGTTAGTGAGCCACTTAACCGCATACCTGTGTCTTAGAGTTACGTATCGTCGAGTGGTATGGAATATACATCGCATGTTCCATTCTTCACACGGTAGAGGATATATTTGGCGTTAGATCCAGATATCAATTTAAGGCTTTGTGAGCTTTTGACTGATCGGAGACAAGGTTGGGAACCTTCTCCAACCAGGTTAGATATTATGTAACCTCTGGAATCCTCACGACCAGTGAGGTCGTTAGCCTTAGGGGTTACGACCACGAAGACATATGGTCCTTTATCTATTAAATAATAAATAGAGGTTTTAATCCTCGTCAGCCTCCTTTTCAGGGTGAAAGAAACTGAACCCTGTGACATCACACACTGTAACTTTTGTAGATCGAGATGACAACACACTGTGACACTACCTTATCAGATCGACAAGGCCACACTAGACCACATCACCTTTATAGACCGAAAAGACCACACTCAATCATGCGCCCTTTTTAGGCCGAAATTGCCCATTATAAAAGGAGGAGGAAGAAAAGTGGAGGAGAAGAGAGCTGCAGGATAACACTATACCACCACACCTAACACTTCACCAAAACTCGATTCACACAACTGTGTGGAAGGAGATGTTGGACTTGTCGGCGAACTTCTATGCGAAGATCCTACAGAAGCGCAAGTGGCTTGCCGAGAGGGCTAAACCCTACCCGGATTGTTCCATGAAAGATGCGCCGGTACCACCAGAGTTCTCACGCTCGTAATGCGTGCGCGAAGAACAGGAAAAGATAATCCAGTCCACACACCCGGCGACGGCCGCCCGAGCGTACTACATGTGCGGTCATCACATCGTAAGCGAATCTTGCAGACATGTAGATTTTTCACATCTTACGTTCTATTCCACAAATTCCTAACTACATTCGTGCGTAATGGAAGCCGGAGATGCGATGTAACTTATTCCAATGGATCGACATCCCGAATATGTACGATATGACGTTCATACAACAGAAGTACATGTTGAATAGGGTTTTCATATAACAGAAGTACATGTTGAACTATGCGATGCGAGTCGAGACCTTCAAACGCTAGAAACCCTATGTACCAAACCCGACGGAAAAGGCATCGAAAGATGAGTACGACTGGGCCGAGTGCGCAGCTCACAAGGGGAAGGCTCTTGCTAGTGAGACCGGCGGTCGTCCTAGCGCTCTCCATTGCCTGAGCGTAATATTTTTCAAAGGGGTAAGTTATGTTCAGTATGCATCCTCAATATTAACTTGGTCCTACGTTGTGCCATCATAACATTATTCGATCGTTCATCCTGTCCCGCAGAACATAGCTGACTTCAAGACTAGTCAACACCGTGAAAAGTCCAGAGATAAGGGGAAGTGAGCGATGAGCTGCCATGACTGATCGATTTCGTTCCAATCAATATTTTTTATTCCAAAAAGGTGTGCATGTATTGTAGGTATATTTCGGTTTGCTCATTCGTGCATGTTATCGTTTCTAATGTACGTAATCAAACCGAGTGTGTTATGTATTTTGTAATTAAATTATAAAGTCTTTAGACCTTAAATATCCTTTTTCAGACATTTCGACTATTATATATTACGTAATATTTTTTGAAGAAATTGGTTTCACGAATAATACAATCGGGACAACAACGCACATGGTAACCCGAAACCCAAATATTTTTTTTATTTCGCTCCGAAGGGGGCTATTTGTCTTGTTGTATCGCCAAACTTGTGTTCCAAATTACGATACCGATCTCGCACTCTCCGTGTCATATTTCGTTGTCTTCTTTGACTTCGGATTTCGAACTACGCGAACATTACAGGGTATTACTAAATTGTTTTGTAAAATATACTTAATTTTTAAGCAGAATTCTGTAGACAAAATAAAAATAATTAAATAAATGGCAACAGGAACTATACCAAATGACGACACTCTTCCCACTGTTCTAATTAGCGGTAGGCATCTATAACAGTAAAAGAAACAACTTTTTTGTTATTACTTTTAAAATTAGTATTTTTTTTAATAAAAAAAACTCGCGTCGTACGTGACAATTGTCAATTGACATCCATGGGAATCCGGATTGGATTAGATTGGGGCATCCATTCCGATTCGCACTCGCCCTCCCACCCGCGATTGCGATCCTCCCTCCCACCCGTCTGTCCCCCGTCCTCTCCCTCGTCTCCTCCTCTGAGAGCGGACCGAGGCATACTCGGATAGATTATGGGCTGCTTACATACAGCACCGCGATTACTAAGCAATCGACGCGCGGCCCAAGAAAAGAAAAGAAACCAAGAGACCTCTACGCTCTCTGCCTCTTCTTTTCTGTAGTAATTTCTTGCCTTTTTTCGGTTGCATTGGAACCGCAAGATCAAGAAAAGGAGTAGAAAGAATTCAACGAGTTGATAAAGGAACCACCAATCTTGATTGAAATCTTAAAAGAAAGGAGGAAGGAGGGGGCGGGGGGTCATTTGACTTGATTTGCTCCGATCGGTGGTCGCCGATCTTGGGCTCGGATGGTGCCGCCGCCGTCGCTCGACTACTGGCGGGGGTTCTTCAGCGGCGCGCGCGCCACCATCTTCGACGCCATCGACGCCGCCATCCGGGTCGCCACCGCCGACCACCCCGGCGAACTCCGAGCGCGCCGCGACGCCATCGCCGAGCGTCTCTACACCGCGCTCATCGTCCTCCCGCCGGCCGAGGAGGCGGCGGCGGCGGCGGCGCCCTCCGCGGAGCCGCCGCTGGCGCATCAGGAGCTGCACCAACAACTCCTCCCCGAGGGCGCCGGCAGCGTCCCCAGCCTCTGCAGCTCCGACCGCGCCGAGGTCATCACAGACGACGGCGCCGCCGCCGCCGCCCCTCGCCGCGACAGCAACGACCCCGTCGTCGCAGAGGTCTTCCGCGTCAAGGCCGCCCTCTCCAACAACCAAGAAAAGGTTCTCGCCTTCCTACCACCGCGCCGCCGCTTCTGTCTTTGGTCTTGGTATTACCTACTACTGACTACTGATTGCAATTGTCTGTGTGTGTTCTCCTATTGCAGTCGGAGGCCGAGCTAGTCCAATTTCTCCTGAGGCTGCAGCAGTTGGAATTTACGGTGGACACCATTAGGGTGAGCTGGGATGAACTGCTGCTGCACGTGCTTGATGAACTTCCATTTAAGTCTTTGTTCATATATGTCAATTGGTCATAGGTTACCGAGATTGGCACCGCCGTCAAACCGCTGCGGAAGCACTGTTCGAAGCAGATTCGGCAACTCGTCCGATCGCTCATTGAGTAAGTTTGTGTTATTCGTAGCACGAATCTGTCAGTTTCTTCTTATTGCTTGCCAGTCATTTTAGGCAATCGTTTCCTCTTGTGTAATTTCTCCTAATGTTCTACCATTGACATCTTTGATGTTATTCTTGACGTCCACTGAAGAGGTTGGAAGGCTATAGTTAATGAGTGGGTGGGCAATGGAGGTGCCATTGTAGGTGAGGAATGCAAATTTAATGTGCCTTTTTAGAACTCAAATTTAATGTTCATTGTAGGTGAGGTGCCCTGATATGATCTTACTGAAACAATTCACAGATCATACTCCGCAGTCGATGGACGCTTCTTGCTTGGAGCAGGAAGGAGGGCTGCCTTCCCCTCCCATGGATGAGGCTGCTCTTTTCTGCACACCGTGTACTTCCATCCGGCTATCTGAGGTACCGGTCATTTAAACATCATTTTTTTAAGGAAAAACCATCAGTTTGTTACTTTGATTAGCATCGTTGGAGTTTCACACGGTTCTATATATGATCTGACAAAATTCCATCTTTGCTTCCCCTCGGAAACCTGCTTTGGTTTCGAAGTTCTTCGATGGAATGGATGATGATGGAAGTGAGTAATTGCACTTCCTCGATCCCACGCTGTAATTGTTCTTGGTTATGCATTGCATTAACATAGTTGTTGCCCTGTAAATTTTTCTGCAGACATTAGAATCAACGCCAAGGAGGACGTACAGGTACAATGTTATCCTCCAAACCAAGAGTCAGTCAAGAAGGAGCCTCCAATGGGCCAATGGTATGATCCAGAACAGAATTGGAGGCTTGACCAGTCTGCAGTAAGGCAGTCACGACCGCATGAACCTTCTGACGGGCAAACGAGGCAGCAATCCATTATGGGGGTACAAGGAAAGCCGTCAAATGCAGCATTTGGTCCCGGGAGACCTCAGAGATTGCGTTTTGAGCCAAAATGTTCCGAAACGTGGCCTAAGAAGCAGCAGGATATCTCAGTTTCTCAAAGAAGACCAAAACCAACTATGCCTAATGTAAGCGTATTGAATTGTTGAACAGTTATGTGTTCATTTGATGTGTATGCTATTGTTCTAAAACATTTCACTTTGGGTATAGCAACCATCGAGTCAGCATGATCACGCAAAACTCGAGGCAACGAAGCGAAAGCTTCAAGAAGGTTACCAAGAATTCAACAATGGTATGTCTTCTGTTTTTCTTACTTTTTCTGCACCTGAGAATTTCAGTGATAGACCTCCTAATGCTTTCGAAATTCCTGTCGTAGAATCTCAATCTGTTAGTCTGAATGACCATCTAGGTTTAAATTCAGTTGTCATTAGATACAAAATTACCAGTGCATGTTTTGATCAGAACACTATTTCTTGAGTGATTGATGTGCTGAATGATGACTCCGATTCAACACAAATGCAGCAAAGAAGCAGCGAACAATACAAATGGTGGATCCGCAAGACCTGCCGAAGCAAGGGAACCGAAACATACAACCCAGTGGCAAGCCAAGGAACAGCAGCACCAGCAGCATTCGGAATCGGCTGGGCATCCACCGCTGAATCCATCAAGTTCCACTAATTTGGGATATTCCCTTTCGTCAGTTCATGCCAAAAATTCTCCTCTTTTTCACCACTGGCTGCTGCTTATACCCTTGATATTTATCAGTCAAGTTTTTAGTCCAGCACCGTACATAATAACAAAAAGGCTTCTTTCAAACTGTGTTTTCCCGCTGCGCGAAAACACGTAACCAGAGATGCATTATTGTTGCACTCTTAACAACCTTGGGGCATAAGTGGCTGATTCCAATGCTTGTCGAACTTGTAGAGATAATACGTTACATATCTAAACTCTAATACCAGTTCTGATATTTGATACATGCTGGACTCGGATTTGCATTCAAATCCTTTGTGTATACCGACCTAGTATCATAATCAGTGATTAGCTCACATCGTATAATTTCGATGAGTATCACATCTATACATGCATTTAAATAAAAGAGTACTTATTATTACATGCCTTAAGGTCAAATTCTAACAAAACGGGTCTATTGGCTGTCAAGTTCAAATAGTGAATACCAGCGGAAGAAAAATAAACTAAAAAGGGACCTCATGATTTGCTATAAGAAACTAACTGGGGCTACGATCTGGTTGTTGCCATCATCTTCAGTTCCAAAGTTGGATGCATATAAGTATCCACATATCGACTATTCAGTCTCTAGGCTAAATCCATATATTTGAGCGACAATGAGTGCAAAAGTACTCATCAAGTCCTCACACCTAAATGCAAATATGTAGATGTTTGGCCTGCGAAAGGATTTTGTGGTTATTTTAGCACAAAGTAGGTTTTACTCAAATATTATAATATTTTTTCAAACCTACGACCTAACTATTTGACTTAAAACCAAAATATTGTTTAAAAGTAAGTTTCAACATGTAATAAAGTTCCATCGACCTATTACCACTCGTGTGGTTCTATTCACCTATTTTCAGATGTTAGGTTCCATCCACTTGACTCTAGACATCTGGTTCCACCCACCTGACTCTAGACACCAGGTTCTATCCATGTGACTCTAAACATCTGGTTCCATCCACCCGACTCTAGATACCAGGTTCCATCCACTCGACTTTAGACATTAGGTTCCCACCAACAGACTCTAGACATCAGGTTCCATACACATGACTATAGACATATAGTTCTCTTTGCCTACAATTATCTCGTTGCTACCATCATTTTTAAGCTAACATGTCCCCATTCTAGTTTTGATTAAAACTAACCAAGTGTGGCTTTCTTAACTATGCCTGTAAACGGGGCACGGTTATTCGAATAGATTACACACTCTGCAGAGATTATACAACTTTACCTACAAGATATGATCAACTCATAATGTCGGTCATGACACGCTTCCTTAGGCGTGCAACGGAGATAATCATAACAAGGCTTTCTGCTACATAATCCTGACCCTTCTCTGGCTCGGTGGGTAACCCCTCAACACTTGGACAATGACTATTACGGGGCACACCTAGAATGCTATATTTTCAATGTGGGGCCCGCCGTTGTGAGGGAGGTCAACATCCCTTCTCCACGATAGACATAGTACAGAGATCTAACCTACTACTACGTGGGAGTTATGTCGAAACTAAGCAAAGTACTCGGTCGGGTCAGCCAGACGTTGGAATCTATTTAAGCGTAAAACGACGACTTCAAATAAATACACGTGAACACAAATAAATTCAAATGAACTCCAAAAATTATGTGTTTGGTATTGTTGGAAAGGTTTTGAATTTATATGAATTAGAAACCAAAATCAAGTCATTTGGATTTAAAACGAGGGACAACAGACTCTCCAAAGACAAGAGGAAATTCTAGAAAATCTTAAATCCCTAGCAAGTTGGTCTGATCGGATTTTCATTTATTTTTCTTAAGAAAAACCCTTATGACTGATAGGTGGGGTCCAACCAGGTTCTTAATTTCTTTGCTAATTATTTTATTCGGGAAAACCCGAGGGACTAAAAGGTGAGATCGTGGTCCACCTGGCGGTTTACAAGGCGAGGGGCCTACACGTCATCGACTTCGTCCTACGGACCAGGTCTATGCAACGGTTTTTAAGAGTAGGGCTCACGTGTCATACACTCGTATACTAACCAACGCCTTAATTAGATTCATTAATTACCAAGGGTCCATATGTCATACAAACATTAACTACTAACTAACTATTAACTAATTATGGTTAACTTAGCTACCTTGGCCCACATGTCATCGACTATACTGTCATCTCCTCCCCTCCAGAATAGAGGTCCGACCAGAGTAGCCATGGCTGGGCTTTAGGCGAGCATGGCGCTAGCGGAGAGGGCTTTGGCCACCACCCGCAACCCCCAAATGGGTTGCGGGGTCCAAGACGACCCTAAAGATAACGACAATGTGATGGGAGATGGATCGAGGCGATGGCGTGATGGCAAGGACGACGACGACGCTACTGTGAACATGGGCAACTATCGTGTGATGCTAGAAACTACGAAAAGAAGGTTAAATCACTAACTACAGGTTACCACAAAGCTAAACGTGCTCTTAGTGCTCATGAATAAGCGGCACATCGAAGCTCTCCACGGTGAGGTGCTACGACGCAGTGTTGCTATGGTCATCTAGATGCGGCATTATCTAGCCTACCATGTTTGCAACAAGCCAGAACGTAAGGGAATGGAAGAACTCACCTGGAAGCCGAGTGAGGAAGGAGGTCAATGGCGACGGCGAGGTGGCGTGCTCCGAGCCGACGACGGGGACCAAGATGCATTCCGGTGGCTCTTTTGCACGGCAAAGATGAAGAAGGTGCACGTTAGGGAGAGGAGGTCGACGTGACAATATGCACGAAACAACGAAGGCAGAAGCTCACCTTAATGGCAAAAAATGAAGGGCAAAGCTGGCAGCTGGAATTGGGGAAGACGGCTCGCGCAGAGGAATCCTTCTCCACCCAGGACGTAGAAGAGGAGCAAAGTGGGGGGAAGCAGAGGACAATATGTCACTTCTTGTGACACACTCGGTTGTGACTTTTATAGAGGGAGGAGCGGGAACGGCCGGGGCGAGTGTGGCGTGGCACAGGCACCCGAGCGGAGTGGTGTCCAGGGGTAAGCCGACTGGGTATCATCGTCCTGGGCCTTTTTCAGCAGTGGCGTGGTTGATGCGCCCTTTCCCAAAAGCTGGTATAGCGGTCTATGGTGTCTAGGTTGGTCCACGTATTATTGTCGGTGTCATTGGTTCTCTAGCGGGGGTGGCTATCGGATTGATCATGGATGGGTTCGCTGGTTTTGAGGGCATCCACTAGCATAATGCTCATGCTCTCTACATGGAAACATACGATCATTGCGGTTGAGCTGCTACATGCCTGCTGATGGCCTCCCTGACTTGGGTTGCAAAAAGCGGGGTTGGTAGGAAATGGCACTACATGTGGCATTTTGGGCAGTGCAGTAGGGATGAATCAGTCAGGGGTGTAGGGTCCTCCTCGGGCTCTCTAAGAGGTGCTCTGGTGAAATCCCTGTTGCGACATCTGCCTCTTGCAATTGTTCTCGAAGATTATGCGTTTGTTTTATACCACGAGCGCTTGATCCACTAAGTGTTGGAAATCGGTGATGTCGTGAGAAGACAACGATGGACTGATCCCCTCACGTATGCCATTCATGAACCTTTCTTGCTTCTTGTCATCCTCAATGTCTGTTGGGGGGCACAGGGAGATAGTTGGTTGAACTTGGTGAGGTACTAACTGTCATGTTTCCCTGCTTCAGTTGAATGAAGAACTTGTGGAATACGGTTGTAAATTCATCCCACGTAACCATGTGGTCTTCGTCTTGGGCTGCTTTGAAGTTTTCCCACCAATCCGCAGCAGGTCCTTCAAACTAGTGGCTTGCGAAGGGAACCTTCTCCAGGTTCCCACATCTGGCAATACCCAACTTCTTTTCTACGGTATGAAACCAATTGCTGGCATCTAGGGGTTCCCTTGAGGTTGTGAAGGTAGGGGACTTGCTCCTCATAAATTCCCCTAAGCTGACGTTGAGTTCTAGGTGAGGATCTCTAAAAGCTAGATCGGCCGGCCATGACATCGACCATGATTGGGTTCTCTGGCGGCTGGTTGCGGCGGCGGCCTCTATCCATCCTATCGGTCACTAGAATAAAACTAACTCCTGGAAATAGCATGAAATAAGGTCTTACATGATTGCATTACCTAAGTGCACTTAGGCGGATAAGTAGTTCACGAGATACAAAAAGCGCAATAGTATTACATCGTCTAGGGTTATGCATAAAGTAAGACAACAACTCACTTCCCAAAATCCAACTACGTGAGCTCTAGCAACCTATCCTATCGGTCTAGTCCTGCCCGGCCGTCCTCCTCCATCTGATCAGCTACTGTCTTGTCAGGGGATCGTCACCCACCTGAGGCTCAGGTCTGGCTAGGGAATAATCCTCGAGACGGAGAGGTACCCAGTCATGGTGGAAGCGGCAACGGAAGATCGACCTGCATGCTGAAAAAGAAGCTGGTCGCCTCGTTGCTCTGGCGAGACGGGTAGTAGCGGTACGGTGTCCTCTGCAGGTCGTTGTCGCAGAGGCGACGAACTGACTCGCGGGTGGCGCCCTGCACTCCTAGCTCAAAGCTGCCTCGCCGGTAATCCTGGGTGCCATCTTCCCTCTTGTCCATAGATTGACAGCCTCCACGCGTCATTTGACGCGGTTTCCGAAGTAGACTCGGTGTCCCTCGAAGAAGATGCGCCTCTGGTACTGTAGGTATCCTAGTTGCTCTGCCAAGTGATCAACCGAAAGACCCATCTTCTCGCCGTGGGTAATCTTGCATAGCTTCGGCATCTACAAAGAATTTTGAGGAGCGGAATTTTTTTTTAGTAATTTGGTTTGATAAATTAAATGGAAGTAAGACAAGAGTAAGACATTAAAAGTGAGAAAAAAAGAAATAGCAGTAGAAAGCTATATTTTTCGCAATGGTATTTTCTTAAATAAAGTAATCACTTTAAAAACACAAGATCCATATACTAACGGCCATTCTAACTATGGTTTAGTCTATAGTCGATATTGCTATGATACCACTTATTATTCGATCCGGATTTGCATTCAGACCCTCCGTGTATATCGAACTAGTCACATGCTACTGGCCTAAGGCGGTGCGGTGCGGCGCGGTGCTACCGTCATCTAGGCGCTACATTGTCTAGGCTACCATGTTTGCAACGAGCTAGAATGTAAGGGAATGGAAGGACTCACCTAGAAGCCAAGTAATGAAGGAGATCGATGGTGGCGGCGAGGTGGCGTGCTCTGGGCCGGCGATGGGGACGAAGACACGTTTCGGTGGCTCTGGTGCACGACAAGGATGAAGAAGGTGTGCGTTAGAGAGAGGAGGCCGAGGCCACCAAGATGCGCGAGACAATGGAGACGGAAGCTCACCTCAACAACGGAAATCGAAGGGCAAAGCCGGCAACTGGAATTGGGGAAGACGGCTCGCGAGAGGGATCCTTCTCCACCCGAAACAGAGAAGAGGGGCAAAGCAGAGAAAAAGCAGAGGAGAAGATGCATCTTCACGTGACGCGCTCGACTGTGGCTTTTATAGAGGGAGGAGCGGGAACGGTTAAGGATGAGTTCGACGTGGCACGAGCATCTGAGTGGAGCGGAGTGCAGAACGAGCACCCAAGTGGAGCAGAGTGCAAGGGTTTGGCGCATGGATGGAATGAATTTGCGGTGGTGCGAGAAGGCAAGAGGCTCGAGACGTTACTGCAGAGCTCAAGGCGGAGGCTGGCGCGGCTCTATCTCGCACGGCGCAACGGGCGAGCTAGCATGGAGAACAAGCACAACATGTCTCCCATGCGACCTGACAGGAGGGGCTAGGGCCCACTTGTCAGTGAGTGCGCGCAAGAGAGAGAAAGCGGGTTGGACTGCTGCTCGGCCTGCTCGTGGTACGCGAGGGAGAGGAAGAGGGAAGCAATGGCACAATGGGCCTACTGTTTGGTTCTTGTGGGATGGGCCACAGGAGTGGGAAGAGGTCAATGTTGGGGAGATGTGGTGCGAGGAGAGAGAACAAAAAGAAATTGATTTGAATTTTTATTTAAGTTTCAAATACTGATTTGAATTTGAATTTGAATTCAAATGATGAGGGGGTTTTGCACACAATTAAACTTTTAGTTTTTTGTGAATCCAAATTTGAGACAAGGAAGTTGTTTTAACTTTTTGTATTGTAAGACCAGGCTTTTCGAAAATTTTGAAATTCAACAAAAGTTTTTGAAATTCATAAAATGTTTAAGTTAGACCAAATTTGGGCTGCAAATTTGCAATGACTAATGGAGATGGTCCCTGTTTTTCAGTAAACAGACAGTGCCCTCCTTTTCTTGCTGAAAGCCATCTTGGGGCTCGTCTTTTACACTGACTTTAGTTAGTTTAAGTGTAGCTTGCTCCGGTAAGACTTGGACTCAAATGGCACAAAAGTACAAGACAATTGCATGTTTGGGAGGAGAGGAAAGTTGTAGTTCCATTCACAGGTCCAAATCACTGAACTTCGTGCTAGTCAATTTGACTGTTCCTGGTGGCTTCCAGGTTCAGGACCCATGTGATGTGAACACAATGAACCAGGCTCTAGCCGCCTTCTAGAGGGCATAAACTAGTCAGTTGGTCAGTGGTCACCATGTGTCCGAACTCGTGATTATGGCTTGGTTTTGAGGCGACATGTGTAAATTGCTATTGCCATGGGTCTCTTTTGCGCGCTACAGTGCTCTGGTGTGCTTGCCGTGTCACCTGCATATGCGTTTCAGTATGAGCCTTTCAATCTACAGCATACCTGAAATTGCCATTCTTGGATAAGGGACTCAGCAGTAGTAGTAACGCAGTACGTGAGTAGCTTTGTAACAGAGTTAAATTCCAATTAAATTACAATCGAGTGGGTTATTCGCGTGAATGTTCAGGATTTGAATCTACAAGCTCGTGCGCTTGTTAAGCACTCGGAACTGAAGATAAGAACGCCAGCCCAAACGTCGAGCCACGTACTTGCTCGTGCATTGGTTGGTACAGGTCGCATAGAAACAGCAGAATCTATCATGATCCTTTTGGGCGTAGTGACATTGACTTCTCGCCATCCCTACCGTCTTTTTGTAGATGCTCATGCTGACGATGTTATTTATACTCCTATCTGTCAATCCATTTCTCTTTACCTTCCCAGCGGTCAATTCTCCGCCATTTGCTTGCCGCTTTCCATCGCCTTTCTTTTCTCCTCAGTCCCCATCAAATGTCTAACTTACAGCCGTTTCTCCAGTCCAGCAGCCAGCTGCAGCGCACCATCGTTTTACCGAGGACTGCAAAACTGCATGTGTTTTCATGGGCATAGAGTCACCGCCAGGATCCTCTGTATTCATGGACAAAATAAGATCCTTTGTATTCATGGACAAAATACAGAGAGATTATATATGTTTTTTGTTTAATATTATTTTAAAGTTAACTCATCACTAACTTTATCTTCAATTCTGATCACTTTGGTCACGCTATAACTTGCGGCATGACCAAACCATTATGTCACATTACTTTCCTCGGCATAGCCAAACCTACCTCGTGCATACTGTGCCAACGTGGAGGGCATGCGTGGCCCAGCCCTTGTTGTTGTCACGCCAGTACTCATGGCGTGACAAGTCTGTCTTGTCACGCCAACAAGCATGGCGTGACAGATGTGACTTTGGGGGTGTACGTTATTTATCGAATTTGTATATCGTATAAGCTGAAAATTTCAACTCACAAGGTTGGAGGGGGTTCCCAGATGAAGAAATCTTACGATTGTTGCAAAAGATACATAGACCATTTGGGTGGAAAGATGAACTTTTCCCCAGGCGCACGACTGCCAATTGTAAACATAGCATCGTAATCACTTCACAAGTTCATTGTTTTCTGTGCCCATGTACATCGTATTTAGCATTTGATTTTACATGGACAATTGGTCAAAAATTGTAAACTTGATTTGAGCTAGCAAAAAATGAACGGTGCTAACTGAATGGCCAACCCTAGGCAGTAGATCTTTTTTCAAACCTGTGTTGTTCCTAGTTTGAATCAAGAGATGGATGAATAGCCAACCACATCCCATTGCAATGATTGGTGATGCTCATTGTCACTTAGGAGTCGAAGACCATTTAGCGTCTTTTTTTATAGAACGCACCTTTTGGACCTTCATTTTTATGTTGTGCCTTGCCTTTTGTTTGACGCTGTTGAGTATGTCTTGCCACGTCAAGAATTGAATGCAAAATGAGAACAAAATTTGAAATAGACTTTATAATGTAGTTGCAAATTACATAGCGCGCATGGTTTGGTTACGTACATAAGGAACGATATCATGCAAGACTCAACAAACCAAAATACAACTACGATACATGTGCGCTGTTTTGGAATCGAAAAAAAGTCGATTGGAACGAAGTTAATTAGTTTTGGCGGCTCATCGCTCCCTTCACTTTATCTCTTGACTGCCCGCGGCGGCGGCTGTCAGTCTCGAAGTCAGCCATGTTCTGCGAGACGAGATGGACGATTGAATGATGTTAGGATAACACAACGCTGGACCAAATTAATAATCAGGATGCAAATTAAACATAACATACATCTTTGATCCGGATTGCGCCCGGGCGACGAGGAGCGCTAGTTCGGCCGCTAGTCTCACTAGCAGGAGCTTCCCCTTATCCGCAGCTTGCTTGGTCCGGTCGTTCACAGCTTCCTGTTTGGGTGTCCTCCACCACCACCCTACTTTCTTGAGCTGCTTTGGTGCCTTTTCAATTGGATCGGGTACATGTGGTCTCCAGCGTTTGAAGGTCTCGGCTCGCATCACGTAGTTCAACAAATATTCTTGCTCAATGAACGCCCTATCGTACCTATTTGGGCTGTCGATCTATTGGAAGAAGTTGCACTCATCTGCGGCTGCCATTATGCGCAAATGTAGTTAGGTATTTGTGGAATGGAACTTAAGGTGTGAAAAATCTATGTGTGTGCAAGATTCGCTTACGAGGACATTCCCTCACGTGTAGTACGCCAGGGCGGCTGTCGCCGGGTGTGTAGACGAGATGATCTTAGCCGGTTCTTTGCGCACACACTGCGGGCATGGGAACTCTGATGGTACCGACGTATCTTTCGTAGAACAATCCAGGTAGGGTTTAGCCCTCTTGGGAATCCACTTGTGCTTCCAAAAACATCTTTACGTAAAACTTCGCCGACGTAACCGTCTCGTCACGCCAGTGCTTGGACAATTCCAAAGGCGTTGCAAGCCCTGCCCCTGGTTCTGGGGCTAAGTCCTCCCACACCATCACCCGTGGTGTGACAGTACTAAGCTGTCACGCCATAATCACTAACGTGGCTAACCTAGTTTTTTTCAATCATTCATGCCTTCATATATTCATTCATTCACTCATACATTCAATCATTCATTCATATATTCATTCATTCATCTATCCATTCATCTGGTTATTCATCCATTCATTGATCCGTCCATCCATTCAAACACTTCATTCATTCATGCATATATTCATTCATCTCATATTAGAAAGGTACCGGTACTACACTAAATTACATCGCTTGCGCTTGCGGATTGAACTCGTGCCCACTGTGAACCTAGCAGCCAAATGCTCGCCGCGGGTGCCCTAGGCGACATAGACACTACTAATGTTTGCGCGATCATGACGTTTATGGCGAAGAGGCATGGCCTGAGTTGGCTGCATCGTGGTAGGTGCACTAACAAGGTCAGAGAGGACCATCTCATTAGGCAACTTGGCATCCACATCTTCGTCATCGTCATTCTCTTCGTCGTCATGTCGTGTCACGGTAGTGGATGCTGTTGCCCGTGAAGATATAACCCACGATGATGTTGCTCACGATGAGCCACTCCTAGCCGGAGAACATATTTCATAACTCTTTCATCGGGTTCCATTCGGTTCCTGTGCCAAGGATAAAACTTTGTGATTAGGTTCTTGGCCTGCATAGCGCTTAGGATCTGAGGAAGCAACCATAAACCTCCTTCCAATCACCCCACGGTAACTGCATCACTCTCTGCTTTTCCCTCCATGATTTTCTATACTTCATGCGGTACTTAATGAACCCAAATATAGCCTCAATAAGGGTGGTGATGATCACATCAGGGTCGACAGCCACAACCCCAGTTATGCGCCTTGCAATGAAATTAGTGGTCGTCTGAAGGTGCTCCCCGAACACTCGTGCAATCCCACAAGACTGAGGCTGCTTCACATTCGTTATTTTCCTTTGCTTGTCCCTAGTTTTCTGCCCCCAGATCTTCCATCCGCACCCCCTTTCGCACCTCACGGTATACCTCCTATTCACATCGGAGTGTTGTACTACAAACAGATGATGGTGCTTCACATAGTATTCTTGCAGTCAATTCTTCATAACCTCTCTGCTTGAAAACAACATGTCGTTACGTATGACATCATTCTCCGGGTCCGTAATACCATCCCTGCTCTTCAACCCATTTACACAGACAACGTTACCAACCATTTTGACATCCTCGAATGCATGCACCGATTGGATCTCACCCATTACACTATGAAGAACCCGACCTTCCTCAGAGGAGAAAAGCGGAGCAAACACTTCATTTTCGGTCGAGCACCAACCTTCGTCGGACTCAACGTCACGGATTGTTCCATCTCGGAACACCTCCTCGTCAAGCTCGTTGTTCAGTACAACGCCATTGAAATCAGTCATGGGGTCACTAACATGGTGTGATGAAGAAACATACACATATGATAAATCCACCAATAGGGGATATCGTTGTTAAGACCGATGTCAAGGACCTATTTTAACGGTTGCTCCTCCATTGGAGGGCCTTGCGAAAGTTCTATAGAGGATTCAAGTTCCTCCATGGTGCCGTTCACCACATCCACATTTTTGCACATATCCTCACCAATGATTGTCCTCTCACCACAACCTCCAACGACCGCACTTGGGATGCGAGCATAACCTCCTTGTACGTGTCCCAATCATCGTCGCACGAGATTGGCATCAACAAGGCGTGCACCTTTGAACCCAGCCCAACACCATATCCCCCCTCCATTCCGACAACGACCCCGGGCTCATCCTATCCAAGGGTCGACTTAATCCTCGTCACAAAAGTTCGAGAGGCTGGTGATTCTCGAAACACAAGTATAGTCACTTCCATGACAACAAAGTTGACATCACTACCCATTTGACTAACCGGTCCACCAGTAAAAACACTTACAATTTTATCCATCTACATCCAACAATGCGAACAAAATATTGCAAAATCAATACTGCATGTCATAGGTACCAACTACCACACAGACTACTGACGAAATAGGCCCTTCTGGAAGAAATATTTTATTACTAACTACTTGCCAACTATATTTTTCAATCTGAGCCTTTTCGCCACGTCGCCACCCAGGGCGTGATAACAAAATTCCGCTCAAACATGCAATTCAACCAAAACCCTAAAATAAAACTACAATGACATATCCAAATTCCTCACCATAATAACAAAACTATGATTTAATAACCATATTTCCATCATAACTACATGAAACTACAATGGCATATCCTATTTCATCCGCAAATCGTGCCCAAAACATCCAATTTTATCCACAAATCGCTAAAAATAGCACGAACACAATAAAATATGCATACAATCAAGTATCATTGTGTACTAATGTTGTCCAATTCACTCCAAAGTGCAAAAATTCAAACCAATGCCGCTCAAACATGCAATTCAGACAAAACCCTAAATGCACTGATCTAACCAATTTTGTCCCAAGTCAATGGAGGGAATGGGTGAGATTACCTTAGGGTACGATCTCCATAGGTTTACGGACTCCGAATCGGCTCCAAATTAACGGATTTGGGGAGGTTGAGGGTGGGGAGGAGAGAGGGCACGCGGGGGGAAGAGAGGAGGATTGGGGGGTAAAGAACTGGGTGAGTCGACGGCATCTAAGTCACCTCTGTCACGCCACGCTCGTTGGCATGACAAGCCTGCCTGCTTGTCACGCTATGAGTACTATCGTGATAATGACCATGCATGCCCTCCACGCTGGCACGATGTGCACACGACGGCTTGCGAGGCAGGTTTGGCCACGCCGAGAAAATTAGTGTGACGGAATGGTTTGGCCACGCCGCGAGTTATGGCATGACCAAAACGATTATAATTGAAAATAAAATTAGCGAATGGTTAATTTTTTAATATCATTTAAAAAGGATTAAATAAAAAAAAATCAAACTACAGTACCACGCATTAGAAGATGATCTCCACCGCCCAATACAATGTCTTCCTATACAATGTTTTTTGCTACCATAAAAGTGCTACAGTAAGTAACACGTCTAACATTGGAGTAGTTCGGCGCCACAATTCACAACTTAATCGAGGGGCACCATAGGTCAATAATGCTAGCAACTGTGTAGGGTTCTATGGCAAAGTCAGCTCCAAGTAATAATAGTAAAAATTGAATATGGTCAGGATTAAACATCAGTACTACGAGTCTACGACTGGGACTCTAGGAGCAATGGAGAAAGGAAGGGGAGAAGAAACAAGTCGGTAAACGCCGGACAAGCAAATGATGTCGTCAAATTCGTGGGCTCATTCGTAGCGCGTCAATTCTTGTACGCCCCCACCCAATGCCATTACCATGACGTGGCTAGCTTGTCGTCCTCACTATTTAGAGACAACTCTTTGAAGCACTTTCCTCTTAGAAAAAAAGACAGGAGAAGCTAAGTGTTTAGATGCTCCATTAATTTGGTAGTATATGTTGTAGTAATAAAGCTGCTGTTGATTAATGGGAGAATTCATTATTTACCCTTTCGTTAGATCCATATTCAGAAAATACCATCCTTCCCGACGTAATTCTTGTTTTACCTCCCACTTACAGTGTTACTTGATTAAATACCCTTTTGCAAAAAAATTTAAATAATTTCTGGGTATTTTCCGTTATAAGCCACGCGAAAAGACATTTGTGTCCCTGAGCCATCAGGGCGCTGGCGCACGCATACCGGGTAGGGTGGCTGAAGTGGGCGGTGGAGGCTGCCGTGTTCGCGCGCTCGCACCGGAGCACGCCGTGGACATGCTGAAGTTGGCCAGACTCTGCGACGCTTCACTGTTGTACCTGCGGTGCACGCGCCTCCTGGCCATGTACATCGCCACCATTGAGAGGTCCGAGGGCTGGCGCTTCGCTCGCCGCCACGATCCTGCACTCGAGCTCGAGCTCCTCTAGCTCCTCAAGGACACCGACCAGCGGAGGGAGTGGTGGGCACGGGAGAGGACATCCCAGGAGGCATACCAACAGCTCAGCGAGGCCATGGTCTCCCTCGATCACATCTTCTCCGGTGATGGCGCCTGTGCAGACACGCCGTCGCCATCGACGGACAGGCAACACACACCGTGCGTGAGGGCCCGCAGTTGCCAGGGCCTGCGGTGTTGGAAATCAGACCTGGATCAAACACACGTGACACTCGGTGGAAACCCTAGGACGTGAGTTGAAAATTTGCGCCACAACAACTATGGCTTTTTCTGTTTTTTTTTCTATTGCCTTTATTGTCATCTAAAGATTACAACCAATTTCAATGTCGATAAGACTCCGCTATTCCTAAACCTGCAATAACTACCAAACTGAGACAAACTCTAATTCTACACGCCATACAAACTAAGCCATATGCCATGCAAACTAGTTTTGATATTGCCTAACAAGTTGGCAATCCAATACAACTCTAAAACAAAAACAAAAAACTAATGTTTATACAACTAACTTAATTCAACATTCACCTCCCTAAGTTAGTTGTGTCTTCTTCACAGCCTCCATTCCAATTCTTTCTCTCATCTCCAAGAATTTGAGTCTTCCCAAAAGCTTTGTTAGAATATTTGCAAGCAGATTGTTGGTGCTGACATACTCAACCACAATCTTCCCTTCTTCCACACATTCACTGATGTAATGAAATCTAGTATCGATATGCTTACTTCTATCATGATGTATTGGATTCTTACACAAGGAGATGGCATACTTATTGTCGATGTTGAGTATTACTTGACCATGGTTTCAGTTCATGAGATTGCCTTCTGGTTCGTTGATGTGCTCATCATGACCTGCAAGCACAAAGTTTTCATAAGCCGCATGAAATACCTCACCAGCAAGGCTCTCCACTTCTTGCGTCATGGCATTTCGGTCCCACGCCTTCTCCTCTTCAAAGATGACATCGCGCGTCACGCACACCCTTTTGGTGGCGGGATTATACGTACGATACGCCTTTGAGCCGCTCTCATATCCGATAAATATCATCGGGGCGCTACGTTCCATGAGTTTGCCGCCATGACCGCCCACTCTCTTCACGTGTGTGACACACCCGAAGGTACGGAGATGGTGTACCGCCGGCTTTCGCTTGCACCAGGCTTCATACGGTGTCATGCCAACCATGCTCTTGGTTGGCACACAGTTCAGTATGTATACCGTGGTCACCACAGCCTCACCCCAGAACTGGTCTGGTATATTCATGCTTTTCATCATACTACGTGCCATGGAGACAACTGTCTGGTTTCTTCGCTCGACTACCCTGTTTTGCTGAGGAGAATACGGGATAGTCAAGTATCTTCAGATGCCCATCTCCTCACAATAGGCTGTGAACACATTTGACACAAATTCACCTCCCCGATCCATGTGAAGTGCTTTCAGCTTTGCATCAGCGTCAACCTTGGCTGCTACCTTCATCTTCTTGAAGTCTTGAAGTGCTTCATCCTTGGATTTCAACAAAGCGATCTACATGTATCTACTGTAATCATCAACTACAAGTAGGAAGTACTTGTTTTCAGCCGGAGTCGAGGGTGAGATGGGTCTGCACAAATCGCCATGCATGAGGCCGAGTACATTGTCCACCCTAAATTTCACCTCTTGCGGAAACGGTGCACGATGTTGCTTGTCAATAAGACATCCGTTGCACACTTGCTCTACATGGTTTACCGGTGGGAGGTCTTCGACTAGGCCTTCCTAACCTAGTTTTCGTAAAGCCTGGAAGTTCAGATGTCCATAGAGAGCATGCCATCTCCATGCATTGTCATCGAAGCGTGCCATCAAGCACACCGGCTGTGCGAGATCAAGATTGAGGACATACAATATATTCATTGCTCTCTTGACCTAAACCAGTAGCTGTCTCCGGTGATCAAAGATACATAGTTGGTCGTCATCCAACATGACCTTGCAGCCGCACTCCTCGAGCTGACCCAAACTTATTATGTTACTGGTCATCTTCGGGATGTAGTATACACCCATTAACACCTTGTGCTTACCGATGCGTCCCTCGATCAGTACTGTGCTGCAGCTGCTGATGGTCACCGTAGATCCATCACTAAATATCACCGAGCCATTGATTGACGTGTCAAGCTCAGTGAACTGCTTCCTACAATATGATTGTTGACACCCGTGTCAAAATACCGCACATTGCTAGCATCCTTCTCATTCACTCCGAGATGGAGTTGAACATTATCCTCCACAAGCTTCACTGCTTCAGTGGTCTCTCCCTTTGGTCTTCATCGGCTTGCACGTCTCAAGCATTAGCAGCGCGGGACCATCATCTTCCTTCTCAGCCATATATGCCTTCTTCATCCTTGGCTTGCGGCACTCAGACGACAAAATGCCCATTGATCCGCAATTGTAACACTTGATCTTCTTTTATCAAATTTGGGCTTGGGTTCATTGTCGCGCTCTTCTTCTCCTTGACCTCACAAGCCCTTCTTGTTGTGGCCACGGCCACTGTCGCGCCCACTACCCTTCTTCATGACACCGCTGGAGCTCTCACTGCCTTTGTTGCCGTTAGAAGATAGTGCCTCCCATTGTGAATGTGATGGCATCAGATGTTCACTATCTTTCAGATCACCGAAACTACTTCGAACCCTTTCATCATATGCTTTATACCGGCCAACAAGATCTTCGACTGTGCATATAGCGTGCCGGAGCTGCCCGGAGAAAGCGTCGGACAACCTCGATCTCATCCAATGTCTTCTCACCGAGGCCACAGATTCCACTGACTAGGGATGAGATCCGCCTAGCAAACACCTCTACTGCCTTATCGTCCTGCACCTTCAGCCCCTCAAAATCTCTCTTGAGAGTTTGTAGTTTCGCTTCTTAGAAACACTCGTGTCCCATATGCGCCGTCTCGGTCGCTTTCCACGCCGTTTTTGCCGAGTCCTTTCACTACTACAGAAAATATCACCACAGACGGTTCTAAACCGTCATCACACACGGTTTTTTAACCGTCTGGATTTATGTATCTGTGATAACAGGTGATCATCACATACGACTTGTTAACCTCTGTAAAAAAAGGTATCACAAATGGTTCTGAACAAGAACCGTATGTGATAGTAATTATTACAGACGGTTCTTATTCAGAACAGTCTATGATAGTCTATTTTTACAGACAGTTCTGAATAAGAACCGTGTGTGATAATCTATTTTCACAAATGGTTTTTTGTTCAGAACTGTCTGTGATAGTTTTTGTATTACAAAAAAAAAAAATCAGATTTTGAGCGAAACCAATCAATTGTTGAATAATAGTTTCCATATGCAACCTCTAGCAAGACGACTGAATACCAATTAAAATTCTGATGGCAAATACATTATAGGAAAGGGAAACAAAAAGGTTTCACAACGTTCCACCCAAATGGGAAAAAGGAATAAAGTTACAAAGTTAAACTAGTTAGAAACCATCTGTGCCTCCAAGCTCCTAAAGAACTCATCGGCTTGTTGTATTGGTCTTGTGAGATCTTCTCTGTACCTCACCAGCATATCACAAGTTGTTCTTGCAAGTCGTCCGAGTTGGACTCAAGCTCGTCGGCAAGGAAGGAGAGAAGACCGAAAACCTCCAGCAGCGCTCCAACCTTAGGTAACACAAAAGTAAGATTGTTTTTTTATAACAAACAACAAACAAATTATGTATGTTTTGAGGATGTACACATACCTTCTGTCAGTCTACCCCCTGCGGCAGACAAGGAGCTCCTCCGCATCCCTCCTCATCGTCGTCGGCTGTACCTCCTCGCCGAACAGTGACGGGGAATCGAGGGTGGTCGCCGGAGCATAGTGTGGGGGAGGGAAGAGGGAGAGACTGATGGAAGATAAGACTGGAGGATATAATATAAGGACAACGCTAAATTTTTCAGCCTCCCGCACACTCGTTCAAAAAATTTCGTCCTCCCGCACTACGAATCACAAACAGTTTCATATAAAAATCATATATGATGAGCTAATATCACAGATGGTTTGTGATACGAACTATCTGTGATAAGTATCTCATCATAGACAATTTATATTAAAAACCGTCTATGACTTGGAATTTTCCTAGTCACGGACGATTTTTTAATACAAACCGTCTAGCTCATCACAGACGGTTCTTAGCGCATCCACTAATAGAGATGATTGCGCTGGTAAAACCGTCTGTGATTACCATTAACACTGACGGTTTTGAAAAACCGCCTGTGATGAGACGTCCAGTATTAGCATTTCGTAGTAGTGTTTCCGGCAAGGGTTGACATGAGACTCTCCGGGATTGCCTGATAGATCGCTGACAGTGCCAGCCGATCCTTGCGGTACTCCGCGCCACCCTTGTTGAATGCATCGCCGGCTGGATCTACCGCCTTCTACACCTCTTGGGCTTGCAACACCATGCGCATCTTCATTGCCCAGATGGTGTAGTTGTTGCGTGTGAGCTGTGGATAGGCAATCGGTACTGGACCTGCTTTCTTTGCCTCCGACGCTTCTCCGTGCTCCGACGTAGATTCTCCACCAGCCATGAACTTTAACTCACGAAGAACACCAGCGCTCTGATACCAAATGTTGGAAATTAGACCTGGATCAAACACACGTGATACTCAGTGGAAACCCTATGACGTGAGTTGAGAACTTGCGCCGCAACAACTGCAGCTTTTTTTTTGTTTTTCTCTTGCTTTTATTGTCATTTAAAGATTACAATCAATTTCAATGTCGGAAGACTCTGTAATTTTGTAAAGCTGCGATAACTACCAAACCGAGACAAACTCAAATTCTACACGCCATACAAACTAAACTATATGCCATGCAAACTAGTTTTGATATTGCCAAACATGTTGGCAATCCAATACAACTCTAAAACATGAAAACTAATGTTTATACAACTGACATAACATGCAGCTGCTGATGCGACACTTCGCCACGTGCGCGGGGAAGATTGCGTTAGGTGGCTGCACGCAGTGCAAGCGCATGCTTCAGCTCTTCCGCTTCATGCCTCCGTCTACGACCAACCGGACCAGGCTTGCCGCGTGCCGCTTTGCAGGTGAGAAAGCAAAAAAAAAATGCATCTTCGCGTTTTTACATACTCTGATGGCTTGAAGGGAACCGAGGGGCACAAATGTCTTTTCGCATGGTTTACAACGGAAAATGCTCAAAAAAATATTTTAAAAAATTGCATAGAGGGTATTTAATCAAGCAACACAGTAAGTGGGGGTAAATAAATAAATTACGTCAGAAATAAGGGTATTTTTTTAATACAGATCTAACGGGAAGATAAATAATAAATTCTCCCTCGATTAATTATTGATATACTTGTTCTCTTTTACTTACATTTTGAACAACGATACAGTCTCCCATACACATTTTAGACCATCACTTTTCTAATATATATTAACAAAATTGATTAGGGATATAATGATATGAAAATAATATACTATGAAAGTATATTTCATGATGGGTCTAGTAACATCAATTTCATATTTTCAATCTAGATAGTTCTTTATATATTAATAATCAATCCTTAAAAGATTTAACAAACACATATCCTAGAACGACTTATATTTTGACACAGATGCACGGAGGCAGTATTAATTCGAGAACAAATAGTACATATCTAACCGATGTTCAGCCCGTCGACAAATCGATAGTTCAGTCTGTAAGACGATTTGGGGACCATTTGTTACGCGTAGTTAATAGGATTATAGTTAGATCACGGAGTTACATATCTGTATTCTCCTATTCCTTTTTCCCCCCTTAGGCCCCAAAAATCATGAACAGTTAACAAAGCCCAGTGCTAATCTATGACGTGCATTACCACGCGTAGATGCCCCCATCGACCATCTTAAAAGTACTAATAACTCTCAAGAGATCCATTCCTACCAGCTTAGGTTTTCCAAATTCTCCCCCAACTACAAACAACCCTTCTTCTCTGTCGCTCTCACAATAACATCATCAACGCCCTGAATGCAAAACAAAATCGACCACTCTGTCACGCAGCGGCGGATCTACATATATCTGTCGCTGATTTTTACGTTCAAATTGTAGAAGTTTATGTGCTGATTTTTACGTATAAATCGTAGAAGTTTATGTGCTGATTTTTACGTACAAATCGTAGAAGTTTATGTTACTGACCCCACGGCTATAAGCTTCGGATCCACCGCTGACACTGAGATCTCTTGGTGATGTGATCTCGCGAAAGGGGGCAAAAAAATATGCATGGTGCTGCATAAAGCTTGCAGCTCGTGAGAGCACGATGAGATCGAAAGAACACTAGTAGCAACTAGGTCCGGTAGGCTTTTTCTGACTTTCAAGTACCAGTAGCAGTTGCTCGTAGTGGGAGATAGACGGGCAGAATTTCTTTGTGACGAGGGGAGTGACCCACTTTGACTCGATGTCAGGCCAGCGAGTGATCCCAACACCAACAGTTGGCGCCATTTGTTTGATGCCTCCTTTCGCCACCAACCTGAATAATTTTGTGCGATCGGCATGTGATGATGTGGTCTCGGGACATTGAACCCTTGAATAGTTCTTGGTTTCTTCCATTCATGGATCATAAGACAAGATCAACTAGTACATTAATTGATTGCTTGGACCAACTGCAACTTGTGATCATATCAGTGGTCACTGGGGCAAGCAAATGCGCAGTTGCTTGCAACTGTTTCCTTCCTGCAGGTGGCTGTTTCTGCATTGAACATTCGGGAGATGGTTTGACATTGTAGCTAATGGGTTTTCTCTAATGGGCTGATTGCATCTTGGCAAATATCTGTAGCAGCTGATCCGACCCGCTCGTTTTTTATTTATTTTATCTGACGGCCGAGGAAGGAGGAATTGCAACTTATGGTAGTCCTCTGCCACTTGAAGTAGAACCTCAAGGCAAAGGATCTTCTTCCCTCTTGGGTCTTACTTGAAGGTCATATCCCCTTTTCTTTTCCTTCCAATAGTAAAACTAGGTCATATCACTAATAAGGCATTGCCAAATTGCGCAATGTAAGTGTTAGAACTAGAATTAGGCGCCTTTCAACTTTGATCTTCAAGCCTGCACGGTAGCAGCAAGCATGCATGTAATGGTAGTATTCTGAATTCAGGTACGTACCAAAGCAAAAGAATCAATGAAGCTAAGCTTTCAACACAGTTGGGGAGCATGGTTCGTCTGAAGGAATAGAAAGCGAAAAAGTTGTGCCCATAGCTTAGCAGTTAAGAATCAAGTGTAGTGATCTGCACAAAGGCTACCTTTTTGAGGTTTAGCTCTCACTCCCCAGTCCCCCACCACTGCTCTGTCTGCTATACTATAAAGTGCTCAGATTTTTCTTCCAAGTGTCATACAGTAGTAATATGTGATGTGCCACCTTGGAAGCAGAAACTTTGCTGTGACTAGCCTCAAGTTAGCTGCAAGCTCGTGCATGTGTCGATGTTGATTTAACATGCACGCACACACACAGTGTTTCTCCAACTACAAAGCTCGATCTCTATACGGAGATACAGCAGAGGTAAGTAATCCCAAGTATTAAACTCAAGACTGTATTAAACTCGACATTTCTGAGAAAGAAATTAGCGGGGAATCAATCGTTGTAGACCGGTAGTAAGTGCCAACCAACCGCATGTCTGCCGTCTCTCCTACACGGAGGCCGCTGCGCACGTCGTGATGCTCGCCCGACCTGACCTGACCTGCGAACTGAAACGAGCAAGCGACAAAGGGTATGGACAGACACATGAATCGAGTTGGGTCCTGGGTGTCGATCGATTCGCGGACACGTACGAGGCTAGCAGTAGCAGGGCAGCGACCCCAAGTAAATTATGCACGGCCATTGTCTGAGTATCTGACACACAGAGTGCAGCTCTCAAGTTCGGGTTTGAGAGAGACGGGGCAGCCCACGGTGCGGCGCTCGCGCTTGCAGAGAACCCTCTTGGGCCAGAGAGGCCGAGCCGAATGTGCAGTGAGCAGCGCGACGCCACATGGCGTGCCGCACGTACTGGCCGACGCGCGGGGCTCAGCCTGCGAGACGGCCATGCGCTGCTCGGTGTCAGAGCGCTTCAGTGATGATGAATAAATACATAGCGATTTGTTGTATCACGTACATGACCCGATTCTGTACCTGCAGATCGATGATACAATTGAATAATCCAGGCCAAGTGGGAGACTTAGCTTAACTTGTCCCATCTTGTTGCTGCTGATCAAATGCCTGAAAACTTTTTTTTTTAAAAAAAAGTTTATTTGCGCTTCCTCTCAGGAATATTTTGTGGTCAGATACAAGATGGGAAGGGAAAATACAGCAGGGTTAAACTAATTTTTCTTTGTACAGAAAGCCACCTTCACTGAGTAAATCAGCAAGATGCCTTGTTAATTGAGCAATCTCTGTTTCGTGTTCTTTGACCTTAACAGTAAGATCCTGTGTGTCAACTATTTTTTGTTAAGAACAGTAGATCACAGATGCGCATACGGCGTTGTAAACAAATTATACTGACCTGCTTCCAGGATATGTTTTGAGTTCATCTCTGAAACAGGCAGTAACCCCTGCCCAGCTAAGTTGAACCTAGAATCATACTCTCCTTTTCTATGCCTGTAGGGAAGGGCTTTTCTTTTGACCACAATCTTGCAACCAAAAGGCCATTCCAAGACAGAAATGTTAGGCAGCATCATCAAGTGTGCTGCTGAGTTACCTGGTTGGAGAAAGGGAACGAGACGATGGAGTAGAGAAGTTTGATGGGCCACCATTCTCCACGGCAGTCGGTGGTTCCCGTGATGCTCTTTTAAATCCTCCATTAGCCGGGCCACTGTCAAGGTACTTCTGTTTCATGCTTTCCTGCATCAGAGGCTCCCCACTCTCCAAAACTCCATTCTGATGAAGGATTCGATGGAGGTGCTTCGAGGATATGTTGACGAACTGCTGTCAGATAACTTCGAGCCGTCCATCTTATTAGCAACAGAAGCGTGGCGCTCTTGACCTACTCCACGAAAAGAGCTTTGGGAATAAAAACTGAGCACATTAACAGCATCATTAGAACACATTCTGCTGCATGCAGCAGAAATAGATTTGCTACTTACAATCATCTGCAATTGCTGCTACTGATCGATGATATCACGTAATTTGTTTCATCTCAGTTCATTAGAACATGATCATCAGTTCTAAACTGATGCAAAAACTACTCGCTCATTGGTCGACGCTGAAAAAGGACATAAATTTAAAACTGAAGGTCAAAATCATGCGAGCCACCTAGCTTTGGTTTTCTTTTCCGTTTAGTACAGCTTGGATTTAATTTATTCTGTAATCTGTATCTATGTCAATCCACACGCCAAATGATCCATCTGTGCACAATGAACCACATGTGTATAAATTAAGCTGATCAACGCATTAATCGGACGCGTTCAATTCATTGGATTACTATCACTGCCAACAAAGCCTTATTTTTCATCGTATAAATTTGGTTTGTTCATGCACGAGCTAGATAGATAGCAATTGATGATGGATTCTTCCTTCTCTTCTGCAATGATACCTCTTCTCTTTCTTCTCCCGAACGCCGCCGTCGTGTCGGCTAGTTACCCGGCGGCCGGCGGCGGCACCTCCTGCTACAGCACATGTTCAGCTTCGACAACTCCATCACCGACGCCGGCAACCTGGTAAGCTTCTCCCCCAACGCCTCCACCGCGACGCTTCCCTACGGGGAGACCTTCTTCCGCCGCCCCACCGGCTGCTTCTGCGACGGCAGGCTCATCGTCGATTTCCTAGGTACGTACGTACGTCGTCAGCAATGTTTGGTTAATCTTGTTGCATGTATCTAGTTGTGCATTTGCATTAGTATGTTGAGTTTGCACACGTGCATATGTGTACGATAGTATTGTTTTAGCTTTTATGCATGCGCATGATGCAGTAGCTAAATCATTTCGTTAGTTGGTTTGTTGATCAGCTCATGTATTAGTTGGGCATGCATGACCGAGTCACAAGCTGCATGTAGATGCAGGTGCTGTGGTGGCGTGTGACTAGGGAATGCATCCCGTGCGCATGGAGTTCAGAATAATCGGTCAATGCATGACCGAGCAGCGGTGTGTTGCATGTTGCATGGATCAATATTCTAGGAGTTAAAATAGAATCATGGGAAGGTAGCTAGCATCTTTAAAAGATAGTTGTTTTAAGTGTTGTACTCCTGGGTGAGTAGGAGAATAAAATAAAAGGGTAGCAGAAAAGCTATGTGGTTCTGTCCAGCAACAAAAGGGTCATCTCTTGTGTCTCAATTCTTCTCCAGTGTGTGTGCATTGATTGTTCTTCTCGTCTCCAACTCCGGTGGTTGAAACCACAGACTGAGTGTGTGTCCACCGGAAGAGCGTGTGTGTAGTAGTCTGGGCCAACAATTGGTATCAGAGCATGTATTCGTGTACACCTCAATCCATGTCGCATCCGAGCTAGCCGAGAAATATCACCAGCGACGAGGACGTTCAGAAGATCGGCGATGGGAGCGTGCCAAAGGCGTCAGCGTGTGAGGGCAGCATCTCCCTCCCGTATTCCATGCTCACGAGGAGCAACTACACGAATACATGCTCGCTCAGAGCGTGTGGAACGCAATCGTGGATGAGGGGATGAACGAGAGGCAAGATCAAATGGCGCTCGCGGCAATTTTCTTTGCGGTGCTGGAAGACATGTTGCTACTCCTAGCGGAGAAAGAGACTGCAAAGGAGGCTTGGAACACCTTGAAGACGATGCATATTGGTGTTGATCGCGTCAAGGAGGCGCGTGTACAAAACCTCAAAAGCGAGTTTGATAACTTGCGCATGAGGGACACCGAACAGATTGATGACTTCGCGATGAGGTTGACGACAATCGTTAGCAAGATACGAGGTCTAGGCGACAGGATGGAAGACGCCTACATCATGTGGAAGTTTCTTCGTGCCGTGCCCAACAAATTCTCTCCTGTCATCACCACGATTGAGCAATTCAGTGACATAAAAAATATATCGATCGAAGTGCTAATCGGGCACTTGAAGGCACAGGAAGAGGGAGAGTGTCGCTACAGCAACGGCGATGGAGACGAGGAGCACTTGCTCCTGACGCGCACAAAGTGGGAGGTCTGATCGTCGAAGCATGAAGGTGAAGGCTCCTCAGGTGGTTCTAGTGGCGGCGGTGGCCGTCGATACCGAAGAGTTGACAAGGCAAAAGTAAGGTGTTTTAATTGTAATGATTATGGACACTTCGCTTGTAATACCCCGAAAACTTAATCAGACAATTAGAAGAAAAAAAACTCGGGAGAAAATATTAAATGGAAAAACAGAAATTTCAAAGGTTTCAAGAGGGATTTACGCAAATCCCCACCAACCAAGGGGGGAGCCGCCCTAGGGGGAGCCGGCCAAAAGCGGGGGCGCTCCCCCCAAACCCTAGTCGCCTCCTCCACCCCTCCCCCCAAGCCGCCACCTCCTCCCCCTCCCCACCAGGCCGCCGCCTCCTCTTCCCTCTCCCTGGTGTTGCGCCTCCTACCCCTCCCTAACCGAGGGTGCCTGTTGCTCCACCTCCCCACACCATCATCTCCCGAAGCCGCCGCTTCTCCCATTGGTGGCCGGTTGAGCGAGGAGAAGAGAGGGAGGAGCACCCCGCGTGAGATCTTCAGCGAGCCTCGGCCACGTCTTCAAGGGGTAACGATGATCTCCCCACTAGTTGAGGCCGGTTTGATCTTTAGTTTTCACCGATCAGATTTTCGTGGTGCTGTTGCGCGTAGGTTAAGAGATTTTCAATCTGTTGTTCATCAGC
The DNA here is from genome assembly GCA_036346395.1 of Hsuehochloa calcarea. Taxonomy (NCBI): domain Eukaryota; kingdom Viridiplantae; phylum Streptophyta; class Magnoliopsida; order Poales; family Poaceae; genus Hsuehochloa; species Hsuehochloa calcarea. The sequence goes on from CM070597.1 coordinate 53,748,896, forward strand.
TTTCGTGTAGATAGAGTCCGAATTGGAGGATTTCGTCTCCTAGAGAATTGTAGGTCTCGTTCTCAGCTTTTCACAGGCTTAAAGATCACCCCAATTCGGAGTTGTGGTCTAAAGGTTATGTTGATTTATATACTGCTGTCCACAGAGTCTGACGAATATTGGCAGTCGTCTTGTTTATTAATTATGATTAAGTTAAAGATTGATTCAAGGATTTCACCCAACACGATTATTGTAGAAATTTTTTTAAGCTTTCCATATTGGTAAAAAAATATCAAATTTTGGATAAACCAATTAAAAGTTATGAATTTTCTTCTACTACAGTATTTTCTGTCTGACAGATTATAGTTACAAAGTTTCATCTGCTTATTAGGCACATAAGATGGCAGAATTAGAAAGTCTTGCCAACTAGGTTATTGTATTGGATTTTATTACCTTTCCAGAAAGCTAAATACCATAAAATTTGACCTTGTATACTGAAAGTTACATTGGATTTTGTGCCGTTGTCCAGAAACCCTAACGAAAATTACAAATTATGTTAATCAGTTTGTTAAGGATAGAAGATGGCTGAATTTGGAAAGCTCTCCAACTAGGTTTAGGTGGGGAATTTGATAAGATTTCCAGAGGATCCAAAACACCTCATTTGGATCTCTGGCCAAAAAGTTATGAATTTTAGATTACGACTGTCTGTAGAGGGGACAGATCAATATTTAGAATTTTAGAGTTGGGTTTGCGCTAGAGATTATATTGAATTCGTATTTTCTCCTAATTTTGTTTTGTCCAGAATTGTTATCTTAGAGTTCTTGTTATATTAACCCAGGTGAGAGTTTGGTTCCGGGGGCAGCGCCCTCTTCGCATCTTCCACCTTCGCACGGTTGAGGTAAGTACATGGTAGACAACGATCAATAATTGATCACCGTATTTCCTTATCGTTCATTACCATTATTGTTGTGCTTTTAGTTTTATTTAATTGCAAGCAATGGAATGGTATGAGTATATCTTGTTGACGAATATGAGGAAAATTGGATATGATGAATATGATAAAATGTTGCATTTTTGCATTCATAAGCATCTTTGCATATGAGCAGGTGATCATGATTGATCACAACTCCACGGGAGTGGAGGAGGTCCCCGATCCTTGAGGAGGAGCGGGCTTGAGAGTGAATGTTGACGCGAGCATTCACTCACGCTATACCGGTATACGCGAAACAAGTGCATGTGGATATGTAGAGTAGAGTTGCATTGATATGAGATGAATGGATGTGAAAACAAAGTGAAGAGAACAACATGATAATATTAATAGAAGTACATGTGATGATAATGAAGCTATTGAATACTATTGATCTATCATTGTTCGTTGTATATTCATGTATTTGCTGAGTCATGGACTCACCATTACTCTTCTGTTGTTTTTAGGTGATCTTCGAGGGCGCCACGTTTAAGAGCGAATAGAGCACATGTGATAGTTTCATACGTCAGACACATGATTATTTGCCATGAGAACCTTTTTATTCATTATTGCTAGATTACACTAGGACTTGTTAGAAATTGAATAAAATTTAGGTCAATGTTTTGGACTTGTTTATTTGTTTCAATGCTTCGGACTCTTTAGTTTGGTGTTGTTTTGGATTGTTTACCTAGTTATGTTTCCCTTGCATATTTGTTCATGCTTGATCAATCTTTATTCATGTTCTCTTATGACCCATGGACGGGTTTTAATATTGTTTTGCTTGCTGAAATTTTATAGTGTGTTGCTGTTTATTAGTTGTTAGGGTAGTTTAGTGGTATTCCAGGTTCAGTGTTGGGCTGGGGTGTTACATCGCTTCAGATGTCGTAAGCCCAACAAGAAGAAGAAAGCAGAGGCACATCTCATTGAGGCGGATGCTGATGACGAACCGGCGCTGCTGTGATGTAGATGCAACAAGCTTAAGGGGGAGATTGTTGGGTTAATCTCATTGCATGTGTCTAGTTGTGTATTTGCATTAGTATGTTGAGTCTGTACACGTGCATGTGTGTACGTTAGTATTGTTTTAGCTTTTGTGTATGTGCGTGCCTGAGTGCATGATGCAGTAGTTGAGTCATTTCGTTAGTTGGTTTGTTGATCAGTTCATGCATTAGTTGGTTATGCATGACCGAGTCACAAGCTACATATAGATGCAAGTGTTGTGGTGGCATGTGACTAGGGAATACATCCCGTGCGCATGGAGTCCAGAATAATCGGTCAATGCATGACTGAGCAGCAGTGTGCTGCATGTTGCATGGATCAATATTCTAGGAGTTAAAATAGGATCATGGAAAGGTAGCTAGCATCTTTAAAAGATAGTTGTTTTAAGTCTTGTACTCTCGGGGTGAGTAGGGGAATAAAATAAAAGGGCAGCAGAAAAGCTGTGTGATTTTGTCCAGCAACAAAAGGGTCATCTCTTGTGTCTCAATTCTTCTCCAGTGTGTGTGCATTGATTGTTCTTCTCGTCTCCAACTCCGGTGGTTGAAACCACAGACTGAGTGTGTGTGTCCACCGGAAGAGCGTGTGTGTAGTACTCTGGGCCAACAATTGGTATCAGAGCCTGTGTTCGTGTACACCTCAATCCATGTCGCATCCGAGCTCGTCGAGAAATGTCACCAGCGACGGGGGCGTTCAGAAGATCGGCGATGGTAGCGTGCCAAAGGCGTCGGCGCGTGAGGGCTGCATCTCCCTCCCGTATCCCATGCTCACGAGGAGCAAGTACACGACTTGGGCTATGAAGATGAAGGTGTTCATGCGGGCTCAGGGCGTGTGGAACGCAATCGTGAATGAGGTGGTGAACGAGAGGCAAGATCAAATGGCGCTCGCGGCAATTTTCTTTGCGGTGCTGGAAGACATGCTGCTACTCCTAGCGGAGAAGGAGACCGCAAAGGAGGCTTGGAACACCTTGAAGACGATGCATTTCGGTGCCGATCGTGTCAAGGAAGCGCGTGTACAAAACCTCAAAAGCGAGTTTGACAACTTGCGCATGAGGGACACCGAACAGGTTGCTGACTTTGCGATGAGGTTGACGACAATCGTCAGCAAGATACGAGGTCTAGGTGACAAGATGGAAGACGCCTACATCGTGCGGAAGTTTCTTCGTGCCGTGCCCAAGAAATTCTCTCCCGTCGTCACCACGATTGAGCAATTCGGTGACATAAAATAATATATCGATCGAAGTGCTAATCGGGCACTTGAAGACGCAGGAAGCGGGAGAGCATCGCTGCAGCAACAGCGATGGAGACGAGGAGCACTTGCTCCTGACGCATGCAGAGTGGGAGGTCCGACCGTTGAAGAATGAAGGTGAAGGCTCCTCAGGTGGTTCTAGTGGTGGCAGTGGCCGTCGATACCGAAGTGTTGACAAGGCAAAAGTAAGGTGTTTTAATTGTAATGATTATGGACACTTCGCTTCAGAATATCGTAAGCCCAACAATAAGGAGAAAGTGGAGGCGCATCTCATTGAGGTGGATGCTGATGACGAATCGGCGATGCTGTGATGAAGATGCAAGAAGCTTAAGGGGGGATTGTTGGGTTAATCTTGTTCCATGTGTCTAGTTGTGTATTTGCATTAGTATGTTGAGTCTGTACACGTGCATGTGTGTATGTTAGTATTGTTTTAGGTTTTTTGCATGCGCATGCCTGAGTGCATGACGTAGTAATTGAGTCATTTCGTTAGTTGGTTTGTTGATCAGTTCATGCATTAGTTGGGCATGCATGATCGAGTCACAAGCTACATGTAGATGCAGGTGTTGTGGTGGTGTGTGACTAGGGAATGCATCCTGTGAACATGGAGTCCAGAATAATCGGTCAATACATGACTGAGCAGCGGTGTGCTGCATGTTGCATGGATCAATATTCTAGGAGTTAAAATAGGATCATGGAAAGGTAGCTAGCATCTTTAAAAGATAGTTATTTTAAGTCTTGTACTCTCGGGGTGAGTAGGAGAATAAAATAAAAGGGAAGCAGAAAAGCTGTGTGGTTTTGTCCAGCAACAAAAGGGTCATCTCTTGTGTCTCAATTCTTCTCCAGTGTGTGTGCATTGATTGTTCTTCTCGTCTCCAACTCCGGTGGTTGAAACCACAGACTGAGTGTGTGTGTCCACCGGAAGAGCGTGTGTGTAGTACTCTGGGCCAACAAGCAATGCATGGGATTATGGAATAGGCATGTAGTTGCACCACACTCTTTTAACATGCATGTGCACGCAGCGGAGGCACTGGGGTTGTTGTTCTTGACATCGTTCCTCGGCGGCAAGACGACAGATGAACTTTGTTGTTGCCGGTGCGACAGTGATGGGCCAGGATTTCTACAAGGAGATGGGGCTTGACCAGAATTTTTTTAATAACCATTTTTTATTCCAAAATACATAAACTTATATTTATTTGTTTATTTTACTTACCGTTCGGCGACTTGGATCTAGTCACTTAACCATTGGGCGATTTGAATCAGTCGCCCAACGGTGGAGCGACACGTGGAGCTAGTAGTCGCCCAGTGGTTGAGCGACTAGTCCCTTTGGCTACTAGTCGCTCAACGGTTGAGCGACTTGCCCATAGTCGCCCAACAGTTGAGCGACTAGGAGCTTATATCCCGTGTGCACGCCAGCCATCGCCATTCCACAGGACAATTCAAGAATCGCAGCTCGCAGCCGTGAGGAGAAGAAGAAAGGAAGGGAAAGAGGAGAAGAGAGATGAAGAGAAAGAAAGAGGAGAAGAGGGGGAGAGAGAGGGAGGGAAATAGACAAGGAGAAGTCTGCGCATCGACGGCGGTGAGTTCCTGCACTTCTTTGTTGATTTACTTTTGAAACCATGGTAGGTTAGTAACTAAAATCATTAGATGTGTAGTTGTGTTGGGTACGTCGTATATTGTAAATAGTGTAGTTGTACAATTAACGTCAATTTAGTTGTTAATAGTTGTAATGCGGCTATGGCTGAGTACATATCGTGTGCACATACACCATTTTGTGGACATATACACATGAGACATCCGAGCCTTCCATCCAGCGATCCGCGGCTGTCCTCGCACCCACCTCCCACTTACGCCACATTTACGAAAACCCCCTCCTAGTCGGATTTCGGGCGAGGGGGTTTTAGCAAATATGGCATAAGTGGAAGTTGGGTGCGAGGACGGCTGTAGATCGCTAGATTGACGGCTCAGATGTCTCATGTGCATATGTCCATGAAATGGTGTACGTGCACACAATATGTCGCCGCTATGGCTATACCCTAACCCTAATCTCTTAACCCCCATACCCTAACCCTAACTGTAACCCTTAACCCTAGCCCCTAAACCCTGAAACTCTGAACCCTAAAACCCTAAAATCAAAATGTGGCTATGGCTATATATGCTGAGGATTTTGCAGTTTATGCAAGAATGCAACTAAATCTTCAAAATTCCGGAGCTACGCTATAAATAATTAAACCACTAATTGTGACATAATTACTAACTTGAAATTGATTTGCAGGTATGACTCGTGACCTTGGTAGTTCCGATTGGCCTTTCGGCCTGCTGGACCGGCTTGTCGACGCGCAGCACCGTGCCAGCCGTCGTGTCCCGCATCTTGAGGGTGGGGACGAGGCAACTAAGTTGGAGGTGGTCCGTACACGGACACCCTGACGAGCTTAGAGACTAGACCCATGCTAGAGAGATATGTTTGTCTGCAAACTGTGATACTTTTTTTATCATATGTCCGCTATATACTTACTTCTTCGTGCTTTGCAGGCTGAGCGATGTTGGCCTTCTACCTCTCGCGCAGATGGTGGAGGCCACCGATGAGGACGGCGCTCCGGTCGAGGATGATGGCGAGGTCCAGGCCTGCCCAGAGCGGTCACGACGGTTCCCGTTCGATCGGTAGCTGCTAACAGCTCTGGTGGACTGGTGGCGACCCAAGACGCACACCTTCCACCTCCCATTCATGGAGATGTCCACCACTTTCGAAGACTACAAGGTCCATGGAATTTTGAAGAAAATGGCACTGATTCTCTAAAATTTCAGTCAAAAACTCCGGTCTAAATAAAACCTAACAATGAGAACCATATTGGACAAAAAAAACTTAATGTCATGGATGAAACTTTTCATTTGAACAAAGTTGAAGTGAAATATGTGCAACATGGATATATAAAGTTGACGACTTTTCCAAAGACTAAAGCATATATGCTTCGTATACTTTACTATCAAATGTCCTTAAAGAAACCTCATTATACGAACATTTTATTTGTATTTTTTACCGGTGCAACAACCACTGAAATCATGTCGAACTCCCTGTCTCTAACGAGGAGGTAGGAGGCAACGACTACAACCACCTCTTCTTCCAGAACCGATCCTTCACCACTGAAATCAAACCCAGTCCTGAAAATTATAGAAAAGATTGAAAACGCCATCAAGGTAAGGCTCTCACTCTCTCTCTCTCTCTCTCTCTCTTCTTCTTGTTCTTCTTAAACCGTAACATACCAGACCTTGTTTGGTTGGTGTCATGAGCTCCCCTCCCCATTCACCTGGCCTGAGCAACCTTATCAATTCATTAGCCTGAGCCAGGCGACCAAAATCGGTCGTCTGTGTAAGCGAGGAAAGTAATGTTATCTTTGATTGTTAAAATCAGAGTACATGAGTTACACATATATAGATTACATCTATCATGTGAACGCGTACAGCTATCATGTGAACACATACAGCTATCATGTGAACGTGTGATCCCTTGGAAGAGAAGGTGTCGTGCATGTAGGAAGCCGAGGCACCATCCTGTCTAACACACCCTCACAGTCGGAACGTCGCCAAGGCGGACATTCAGACATGACCTAAATTCGGTGAAGACAGAAGTCTCACGGACGACAGTCCGGCGATGATGATCCGGCGTGATAACGATAGTAGACGGGGGCGCTCGGAAGGCCGTGGAGGGAGGGTCGTGTCGACGAGCGCACCACGTCACGCCACGACGTCATCGGAAGAGAGGAGGCGCCGGAGAGGTCGAAGCCGAAGTGGTGAAGTCCGGAGCCGAGGAACGTCGACGGGTCGGCAGGGTGATGCAAACCGATCTATGATCGAAAAAAATAGAGAAATCCCGATTTGAAGATGACGGGGGAAAACTCTAATTGGTAGCGATCGGATGATAGGTGACACGAATTAAACTATGGGTTGCGTAGCCCCTGGGAGAGATCATGGAGATGAGATCATCTCCCAGGGGCGGCGCGGCGAATGCTGTGGAGGCAGTGGCTCAAGAGTGGCACCGCTCTGATACCATGTAAGCGCAGTGTGGATATCATGGGGATATACTCCAGATCTTAGGATGATGTGACAATTGGCAATGACGTTTACGGTTTGTCGTTTCACGTGTTTTCGGCAAAGTTCGGTCTTTGTCGAGGCCATAACCGGTCCGACCGCCAGCGCGATCGAGGCCGGTCCATGCGGCGGCCGGCCGTACGTGGCGATCGGACCAGCCAACTTCAAAAGTGTTGAATTGAGCTGGACCAAAAATAGAGGGTGTAGGCAAGAGAGGGGATTCTATTGCACTTGGTCCCATAATTTTTGGAGTCTCCAGTCAAAAGTTCTATTGGTTTGAAATTTCCAGTAGGTTTCGATTTTCAGAGGTTGAAAATCGGCTAAGTCATCTTGGCGGTCCGGCCGGCCAATAGTGGCGGTCGACCGGCCGAGGGCGGTCGACCGCCCTAAGGGCGGTCTGACCGGTTTTCACTTGGTTCGTCGCCCGTCGTGGCGGCGATATTCGGTTGTTAGGTTAAAGTCATGAGTTTCAGGGCATATATGTTGCATGATGCATGTTTTGACTAACATGGGTCAAGTTGTGAAGAACTTGTTCCCAAATTCGGTTTACTTGTCTATTGTTGTGCATGTTGCTTGGTGGTCAACGGCGATGATGATCAGGACTAGGCTTGGAGAGCTGAGGTCCAGAACGATCGACGATGCCGGGTGAGGTCAATGTACTCAAGCGTGGTGCAAGATGGACAAGGATGACCTATTGGCTAATCCGAGGCGCAAGATGGTGCAAGGTGTAGCTAGTTAGGTCAAGGAGAGATAAAAACGACACATTAAAATATGTGCGTAAGTATCCCGTTTGTTTTGGGCCTTAACGGGAGCCCAATTAAGTCAAACTTCTACAAGGTCTAAGCCTCCACTATAAATAGGAGAGGGAGGTGGCTGCACCTTCTCTTCGTCGCTTTTGCTATTTTTGTAAACCCTAATTTTCTTAGGGAGAGCTTTTGTGGAGGCTAGGGTTCTTGATAGTTTGATGTGATTTTTGTGCTCTTGGATTGAGCATTGTCCTCCATTGATGGAGAGACTGTAAGCCCATATCATATCAATCAATCAAAGGAAAGTTTGATCAATGTTTTGTCTCATTGCGTTCTTTCTCTCCATTTGATGATTTTGGGTCTTTCTTTGATCCGTGAGTTTTTTCCTGGTTTCTTCACGTGATCTAGCTTGCTGTGAAGTGTGAGAATCTATCTAGGATCATCTTGATCTTCAATCACCCACAAGCAAGAGTTTTGACCTAGTTTTTGTTTTGACCCGGTTTTGAACCCTTCTTTGATCAAACAGAAAAAGATATTTATTCTTCTAAGAATTATCACAATCTTCGATTGGAATAGTTTCCTGATATCATAGAGAAGGTGTGTTCCAAGTTTCATCAAGTTTGGAGTTGTAGATCAAAAGTTACATCTATTTGCAACTTCGTCATCGGGCTGTTTTGATCTGTTCTGGAGGCCAGCGGTCAGACCACCCAAGGCCAGAGGTCAAACCGCCAGAGAATCGGTCAGACCGCCCAAGGCCGAGGTCAGACCGCGAGTGCATTGAACTGTTTCAATCTTTGTTGATTTTGTCGTATTGCTTTGGGGTTTGAATTGGATTCAATATTAGTCTTCCGCTGTACTGATATACTGATCTTCACAGCTTCTATAGCTACTAAAGTAAAGTTTTATTGAATCAATTATTTGTGAAAAAGTGAGTGTGCTCCTATTCAACCCCCCCCCCCCCTCTAGTCGCCTTTTCGATCCAAGACGGGGAAAGTAACGCTATCTTTGATTGTTGAAATCAGAGTACATGAGTTGCACATATATAGATTACATCTATCATGTGAACATGTTATCCCTCGGAAGAGAAGGTGTCATGCATGTAGGAAGCTGATGCACCATCCTGTCTAATAGTCTGAGCTCCAGGTAGCAGTAGTGACTCACACTAATCTGGGATTAGCGTGTTAATCAGGTGTCATGTGGAGTCAGCACTGGAAGGTCGTCTGCCGGGGCGGCGGCGGCGCGTCGTGGCGGGCGGTGGGCTGTAGACTACGTCGTGGACATTCACATCATTGCAATAGTGGTCAATGTCGTTTCCCACCACTCCGGTGAGGTTCTTCGTCTTCGCACGGACCCTGACTGGCTGCTGCCTCTCTCAATGCCATGGCCTCCAGTCGCTTCGCAAAAAGCAGCCACGCCTATGCTCGTACGATGCTTCGCAAATCGAACAAGACGAGGCGTCGTGGACTGATTTGGGAGGAACGAGAGATCTCCGCTACCGCGTGGGATTTGGGAAGGAGATTGACTAAGACGTTACTCCTCTGTCGCAACTCATTTGGTCAGAACCGTGATCCTAAATCGGAACTAATGTACTTCAGTAGAATTGGATCAATATAGAATCTAAGATCATATTCAAACGCTTCTACATTTTCAAAACTATATATTTAGAACTTTTGTTTACCAAAATATTTTTGTAAAGGAAAGATCATTCACCATTTATGCAAATTATAATGCATATGAAAAAAATAAAAAGTTAAAATTTGCAATGAAAGAAAAAAGGTAAATAAATATTTATAATAATTCACTAGAATCGGGTAGGATCGTATAAATTTTTATCGTGGTCCTATAATTTTTTTTGTTAGAATCTTAGTAATATTAATTCTATCGTAGGATCGGATCAGTCCAATCAATATAGATCGTAGAAACGCGGGATCGTGTAACTAGAATCGAAATTCTAACAACCTTAGTCGCAACTCTATATTGCCGCATCATTAGCTTCCAAGCAGCTGAGATCTTGGATCGATTGTTTGCTAGGATACATGATCCATCCCCTTTCTCTCTTTCATTCTCTTTCTTTGCTTTTTTTTTTCCCCTTTTCTCTCGCTTCCCATTTGCAAAGGGGCACTTTTTTACTTTTACGTTTTTACTCAAAGCTCAGGTCCCTGAACCAAATAACTCGATAAAAATCATCAAAAATCTTAGGTTAATCTCATACAGAATATTTTTGCGAACATAGTTTTCTAGTTAACCAACCAAACAACCTTTTAATTTGCAGGCTTCACAAAAAAGTGTTTTGACCCCGCCACCCCCCGGTCCTTTTTTTTTGAGAGGCGCCCGCGCTCCGCTCCTTTGGTTTTGGGCTGCTCGGCACGTCGACGTCGCGCCGTGCAGCCAGCCACCGCGCGCGTACGGTGGGTGCCGTGGTCGTACTCGTACCGACCCAGCGGCTGCCGCTACGGTCCTCTTCCTCGCCTCGTACTCCGCCACGATGCCGCTGCTCACCGCCATCCTAGATCGTTTTCTGTACCTGATGATACGACCGAATAATCCTAATCAAACTGGCGACTCATCTAATTGTCCCATAATCCCCATTAGTCACCGCGCATTCAATGGATGAATATCTTCTTCCATCAGCACAATCTGTAAAACTAGTAGTCCAGTACCAGGTGCAAATGACATTGCAAGATGGACAACCAACACTCCACATACAGCGATACTCAGTTGACAAAATCTTCTGAGCTGCTAACGTGCACGGCTAGAAAACTAGCAATTTGCTTGAAAAGGAAAATCCAAAGGTGGGGAAATGCGTGGGGAGAGCGCTGGGGACGGGGAAGACGGCTGTGGCGGAGGCGGACACGACGAAGGCACAAGGAGAGGGAGGTAGCGCGAGGAAGGAAGGCAAGAAAGTAGAGCAAAGGCAGCAAACTGGAGGGAGGCTGCGGGAGCAGCACGTCAAGATATGGTCGGCGGCCCATCGATTGGATTGATGGAATCGACGAGATGGGTGGGTAAGAGATAAGGGAGAGGCGGTACACGTGTTGGCCATGAGGATAGGTGTGAGAGATCATTGGTAGATGATTGTAATCTCACTATGATTGAACAATTGGCAATAGCGTCAAGGTGTTAAAAGAAAGTCTCGTTTTCGAGTAATTCCTACCGAGTGTCAAGCTAATGTGGTCTAACCGGCCTTGGGCCAGCGGCCAGACCAGCCGGGGCACAACGGTCACACTAACCACATGTGGTGGTCAGGCCAGCCGAATTTAAAAAATAGAATTTTTGGAATCAGCCAAAAATCACTTGTGTAAAAAGGCGAGAGGATGTGTTTGTACTTGGTCTCATTGAAAATGGAGTTTCGAGGAAAAACTAGATAAAGTTTGAAATTTACAGAGAGAGTGCGGTTTTCCAACCTGAGAAAATTTTCTAAGTCCCAATCGGTCTGACCGGCCAGTGAGCTTTCATGCGCTGGGAAGGCGGTGAATTTTTTGGGATTGACCAAAGTCATGGGGTTCAGTGCATAGGTGTCGCATGATGCAGGTTTTAGCTAACGTGGGCCAAGTTACAAAAAACTTGTGCTCGGAATCGATTTCTTGGTCTATTGTTGTGTAAGTGGCTTGGAGTCAACGGCAGCCAACGACAATGATGATCGGGACTAGACTAGGAGAGCTGATGTCTAGAACGATAAAGGATGTGGGATGAAGTGGTTGGACTCAACCATGGCACAAGATAGATAAGAACGACCGAACGAAAAGTTCAGTGGCGGGTTGCATCAAGTGTCTTGGAGGTCGGTTTAAGTGTCTGGTGGTTTCGGTATGAGCTAAATGGGAGAGACTTGCCGACATGAGGAGAGTCATTGATGAACCTATATGTGAAAAAGCATGTGATTACTTCACGATGATTGGACTCGGCTTTTGTTGAAGGATCGAGAAGGACTATTTTAATACCTTTGCCAAAATACCAGGGTAGTGACATTGGAGAAACCGCGACGCAAGGCGGTGCAAAAAGATACAGTTTTGGTCAAGAGTAGATGAAGATCATGAAGAGACAAATTCGAAAGACCTAATCTGTCATCCCCTTTGAGAAACGTGTGCGGGTGTAGACCTGTTGCGTGTTGGTTTAACGGGCGTCCGATAAGGTTTTCTCTATATACCTAGCCTCCACTATAAAAGGCTAGAGTACATTATTTGCACTCAACCTTCTCGAATCTAGGAACCCTAATTTGCGATTTGGGAAAGTGGAGATAGAGGAGGCAAGGGTTTGAGGAAGATAGATTGGTTGAGTGCTCAAGTGTTGAGTTTTTATCATGCATGGTGGAGTCGATGTAAAATAACAATCTTTTGAATCAATTCAGGCAAGGTTTGCCCCAAGATGAGTTATATCTTGTTTTGCTCTCTCTTTGATGCCTTTGGGATTTTTGTGTTCCTTTGATTTTCTTTAGGTCTTTTGCTGTGATCTAACTTGCTATAATCAGTAAGAATTGATCTAAGGTCATCTTGGCTATCTTCAACTCACGAGCAAGACTTTATATCAAAGTTTCAATTTTCTTGATTTTTGTGTCTCCCTGACCTCGATCAAGAAATTCGTGGAACCTTGGTTTCTATTGTCCCGATCGTCGATTGGAATAGGTCCATGACCTTTTTGATGAGTTATGGTTGAAATATCGAGAGTTTGGATCTTAGAATCAAAAGTTAGGTCGATTTGATATCATCGCGGGCTGCTTGCTCTACAGCCAGCAGTCAAATCGCACCTCAGGTGGTCAGACCGGCCCATCGGTGGTTAGACCAGCAGAAGGCGGTTAGACTGGTCAACTCTTTGTGGTCAAACCGGCTAAAAAGGATTTTTGCCTCGGGGTTTTCCTGTTTCAACACAATACTTTCGTTGTGCTTGTGTCTCTGATCATCATAGCTTGCATAGCCACTTGGGAGAAGAAGAAATTGAATACCGTTGGGGTTAAAAAAGAGTAGGTGCTTCTAATCACCCCTTTATCGCCTTTGTTGGTCCAACAATAGGTGTGTGATTTGATCTAATGGCTCAAAATTCAACTGAAATCCGTCTAATTTTAGTTGATGTTATATAACCATTTCCCTATAATATGTACTCACAAAAAATAAGCGGTGTAGAACTCTATGTTTCCTCTCTGACTAATGTGGGAACGTGGATATTTTTTCTAACACTGTTTGAGTAATGTAATAAATAGATTAATTAATGGGGCCGACTAAGCTACAGCTGTCTGAAATTTTTTTAAAATCCAGACACTTTCTTCGGTACGTTGGATCACCATCCAATTATTTCTGTTTTTTATATTGAAAAATTATAAACTAGACAAAAGTAAATCTAGACGAACCCTACAAATACAAAAACAAAACAAAAAAATTCTAAATTAGACAAAAGTAAATCTAGATGATCCTTGTAAATACAAAAACAAAATAAAATAAAATTCTAAACTAGACAAAACTATCAATACAAAAACAAATAGAACTAAAAGTTACAGTAAAACTATGCTAAAATTACACATCATTTAATAATATAATTTTAAACTTAGTACTGTACAATTGTTGTGCAATTGTAGGTGCATGAGTTTTAAGAAAAATTTTTGGTGACTGGTGGCTAGCAAAAGCATTAATTAATTAAACTCATGAACAATAATATTATCGCATATATAATCCACGAAGCCTCATTTCCATTGTAACTTTGATTTGTTCATGCATTAGCTAGCCCAGCTGGATATCGATGGCTTCTTCCTTTCCTTCTGCAATGCTTTCTCTCCTCGTTCTTCTCCTTTGCTCGTACGCCGACGTCGAGTCGGCTGATTACCCGGGTCCGGCGCCCGGCGGCGCCTCCCGCTGCACGCGTATGTTTAGCTTCGGCGACTCCATCACCGACGCTGGCAACCTGGTAATCGTCGCCCCCAACGCCTCCGCCACCAAACCTCCCTACGGCGAGACCTTCTTCCGCCGCCCCACCGGCCGCTTCTGCGACGGCAGGCTCATCGTCGACTTCCTAGGTACGGAATATCTGCACGCCTGGGACATGCATATATATATATATATATATATATATATATATATATATATATATATATATATATATATATATATATATATATAAAAGCTGCCTCTTGGTATTTTAACTGTACAACTACGCGCGCAGCGGAGTCGTTGAGGCTGCCGTTGTTGGCACCGTTCCTCGGCGGCAAGACGGCGAATGACTTCCGGCAGGGGGTGAACTTCGCGGTGGCCGGCGCGACGGCGCTGAGCCAGGATTTCTTCAAGGAGATGGGGCTGGACCTGGCGATCTTACCGCCGTACTCGCTGGAAGTGCAGATGAAGTGGTTCAGGCGTGTGCTCCGACTGCTCGGGCCTACTGACCAAGGTAGCGCAACCTATGCCTGCACTGCATCGTTGAAATATGAGTGCAGCAATGGTGAAGTAGCATGTGCACATACATACCGCTGCCAAAAAGAAGAAAAAAAAAGCGTACACATAAACTAATTGATGACATGAATCACCATATGTATTTTTTGCTTGGACAAAATTGAGAAGCAAATATCTTCAATTTGCAAATCATTGACGTGATGACAGCCTCCATAAAACATTTCCGTAGAATGTATACATTCTAGCTAACAAGCCTCGATATCGATGTGAACGACTTCATTTGTATATATTTTTCGGTCACTGTAGAATGTTGATTTCCCATTTGTAGAACGCAAGGACATCATGTCGAACTCCCTATTTCTGATGGGGGAGGTAGGAGGCAACGACTACAACCACCCCTTCTTCCAGAACCGATCATTCACTGCTGAAATCAAACCCTTGGTCCCAAAAGTGGTATCAAAGGTTGAAAACGCCATCAAGGTAACGAAGTCCCTCTGATCGATCTCTCCTTCCCAAACCCTAACACAGCTACAAATCATGCATGCACACATTCATAACCTTAATTATAGTGCCTGCTAATATATAAATAGGTTTTGATTGACCTAGGGGCAAAGACCATAGTGGTTCCGGGAAATCTCCCTATAGGTTGCATACCGAGATACCTGACGATATTTCAGAGCAAGAACTCGAATGACTATGACGCATTTGGATGCCTGAAATGGCTGAATGACTTCTCCGAGTACCACAACCGTGAACTCAGGAGCATGTTGGAGAAGATCCCTCGTGATCCGACGACCACCATAATCTACGGAGACTACTACGGAGCCATCCTGGAGATCACCCGTGACCCTCTCAACCATGGTAAGTTCAATCCATCGGTGGGTGGCTTCCCGATGTCTCACTGACATATCCTGAAACGAAAAACGCTAGCGAATGGGGTGAGAAATTCTAAACATTCTCAATACAGCAAACCTCTCCCTTTTTTTGAGCCACCGCTGATCGCTGGATGCAGGGTTCACAAAGGACAGTGTTTTGACCGCCTGCTGTGGGGACGGTGGGCCCTACAACTCCAACTCGTTGTTCTCTTGCAATGCCACGTCGATTCTCTGCACCGACCCGTCCAAATACATCTCATGGGATGGCCTGCATCTTACTGAAGCCGCTTACCAGTTAGTGGCCCATGGCATGTTACGGGGGCCATATGCTGTACCTGCCATACCGTCCAAATGCCTACGCTGATCCCAGGATTCTTGCAACATGCAAATGTACCCAATACAAATACATGTCCAGTGTTGATCAATAATAAGCTTGCAATTGTATGCATTCAAATCAATAAGAACTCAGCACAAACATTACGAGAATATGACCCAACATAAGATAGTCTAATCTTCCAAACACGCAGATATCATTTTCAGCAGAAACATGCAACGAACATCTACTGAGCATGGCAGAAAGGTAGCATGGCACCAAATGAACATTTTTAACTCGCATGATAAACTGAGATTATGAGATATGCATGAAGCACCAGCGAAGCAAGTTTTATCAGATTTAATGATGTTCAGTATGAGACAATGACATCAAATTCTGGCACGGATTTTGTCCCCAGACAAAACAAAAAGGCGTGGCTACACTCCAGCGTCTCTAATTAGAAAAACAGAAGGCATAAGATCCTTGCAATCCCGTGTTACTCATCAAGCCGTCCCAGTATGTCGTGCTCTCTGAAAAGAAGGTACCTGAAATTTCAAGTAGCCAGGTTAGACCACCAGCACAAACTGAGCTTAGATTTTCAGATCCACAAGAACCGTACACATATAATGTTATTAGCACGCTATTAGATGTTCAAACATATTGCAAAAAGAATGGTATAGAATGGCATGACTTCAGTGTTCTCCAAAAAACAACAATAGACTAATTTACTCAATAATGTAGCTTGAAATGGCTACCTTCACATGCAAAACCAAATTGTTCTTACCATTACTGAGCAGCGTGAAAAAAGAATTACAAGTTTGATTAATCTTAAGTTCTTGTTTAGTGCATCAAACAAAGGAGAAGTTCTCTGTCTTTGCAATTAAGCAGCTTGGTTAGCAGCTTATGCACTCAAGTAACCAGCCAGCTTAAGCAATCAGCTGCTAAGCTGCATGACAGAATGTCAGAGGACACGGCCCAGCTATTATGTCACTTATACTTAAACAGGCATCTGTTAAACCACCTTGTAGAACACAGGCTCGTATGCCAACCTTTTTCTAGTATAAGGTACTATGCTTGATTTCAATGAAAGGACATTGTGAAGAGGCGTCTAGCTAAAAAAAAACACAGTGCCAAGTTAGTATGATATACGAGTTTACATACTCTTTCTCAGCAAGCTTCACTTCCGTTCCTCCGTACTCAGGTAGTAGAACAGTGTCACCTTCCTTCAGAGATACAGGGATCAGCTTGCCATCCCTATCACGCTCACCAGGACCAACAGCTACAACTTTTGCAGAGTTCAGCTGGATTCAAATAAAGGGTTACATTAGCACCCCAATAAACATAAGAGAACTCCAGACCTACTAGGCTACTATGAACCATCATTCAATTACTCCAAACACCCAGCACAGTTTCAAACAATAAAAAAGCTAACCAGGAAGCACCTTGATTCGATATAATGGCACACAAGCTTGCTCTACCTATTACCTGATGATGACATAGGAGCGTATGTGTGTGTCTGTGTATGGTAACAAATTCAGCCTTGATCACACATCAGCAATATCTTTCTAGACTCTACGAAGATTACAAAACTACAACACTCATCGTTCAAAGAATGACAAAACCAAGGTAGGCACCGTGATGGCCTAACAGGCCGACACAATCACAAGTCATGGACCAGCAAAATAGCATAGCATATTATACAACACTGTTTCTTACGAATCCCACACGCACAATAAAGTAACTAGATTATCAAGATCTACCACACAGATAAATCCATCAAGCGGTGCTTATATACCAAAGAAATAGAAGCTATGCATTATTACAAAAGGTTATCAAAATAACACTATTTTCTGTGGCTAATTGGCTATGTGGCTAAAACACACTGCCCTTCTTAACCCGCTCAACTGGATCAGTATGACAACAGCATTACTATTAAAAGACTCAGAGGGGCAGCCTAACATTGCCTTACCACGGAGCCATGGAGGGCCAGGCAAGCCCACGTTATAAGGACATAATTTCTATCTTTAAAATGCGTCCAGACAGAGACAGGGTTAGTAAGATTTGAACTTGGATTCGAAATCATGTATTCAACCTCCCGCTGGTTTAAAGACATCTCCTCCCGGAAACAGCAAAAGGGCACGAGCTTGTGTTTCTAAGAGGGCACAAAGTCGGGCATCCAGGAAGATTAATGATACAGATGCAGTTTCAAGGCTTAAATCCACATGGTGGTAAGCTAAAACTCCTCAGGTACACACAGAATGACCCGCATCGGGACAACTAGTTCACAAAATGCTCAAATCTTTCTGATGTCACAGCCTGATTAATACTATGTCTAATGTTCACCAAACCAGTTTATTTTTTAGATATACAAACCTACAGCATCTTTTTTCCCCCAAAGATTAACACGCTTCAATTCCACCCCACTACTACAACCTTGGAACGGTGTGAAAAATCCCAACCTAACAAGAAACCAATCAATAGCTCCTATTCCATCAGCAGAGACCAATCAAGGAGCTCTAATCCACGGGTAATAGCAGTTCTCCCCAGCCCAACTCCTCGCGCGGTCGCGCTCCCCGCCCGGACCCTAACCACTAGCCACGGATCTAAAGCACCAAATGGGACGCCTCGAAGGCCACCAGCGCACAGGTACAAGCCTGGATCTGCGAAGAAAATTGGAGGGGGAGAAGAAACGAGATCTCTCTATATATATACCTGCTTGGTGGTCTCTGGGAGGAGGATGCCGCCGACGCTCTTCTTGGGCTGCAACAGCTTCTCCACCAGCACCCTGTTCAGCGACGGGATCAGCCGCTTCGCCATTGCTCTTCCCTTCCCTTCCCTTCCCTTCCCTTCTTCTTGAGGAGCAAGTTGATGGGATGGTGGCTTAACTCTAGCCGCGGGGCGGGGTTTAGGGTTTTTAATGGGAAGAGGTAGGGGGGAAACACAGATGGGTTTTGACGGAAGTTACGGATTTGCCCCCACGGTGTGTGAGGAGGCCAAGGTGGGGTCCTGGGCGAGGGTAGAATGGGATACGTACGGGGGATCTCGCGAGGTCTAGAAGGTTCGTGTGCGGAAAGTAGGCGAGTATTCGATTCGGTGTGGGACGTTGGGCCTTTACCTACGGATTCGTTGGGCTGTTGACAGAATCATCAGGCCGGGCCATTTTGGGATGTTGGGCCTATTTTCAGGCCCATATTGCATGTTGCAGAAGTTCTTGCTTCTGGCAGTGTTGGGGCCTTGGGGTGCTGCTGATGACAACTTTTCGTTGATGATCTCTTTCAGAAAACCTTGATACGTAAGTATGCTGCACACATCTTGTTATAGGTTTGAACAGCATTTCAAAAGCAATAATAAAAAGAAACAATCTGGTCATACAGCAGGCAAGGGATAAAGAATGTACACTTGGTTATTCCGAACAGAGATTTACTCGTTGAGAGACCATAGGTCAAAACTAATGCTGCTGCAAATCAAACATTGCATTCGACAGTTTTACATTTCTCACGGGAAAAAAATCTGAAAAGTAGAACAAAACAAAAGAATAAATATATGTAAGTGGTTACCTGGCTAAGAAAGAATTGTCAAGGCAAAAAGTCCACAAAGAAAGGTTGAGGATAAGAAACAAACAAATTATGAAGAAATATGAAGAACTCAACGAAGTAGCTAGGGCTAGCTAGATATGCCTCCTATCTGTTGTGAAGAGGATTAGGCCCTGTGAAGACCTCCCTCTTCTTATCACCAAACACCTCTCCGTCTTTCTTTGCATGCTCCATTAACAACCTTCTCCCAACAAGCCTCACAGCTCCTGCTCCTCCATGCTGATCATCAGAGCAAGAAGAAGAACACCCTACAGTACTCCCCAGCTGCAAAAGCACCAGAGTTAGAAGCAAGACAGCAGGGAGGAGCCCCTTCCTTAGCAGCACCATGTTTTCTTGTCTCTCTGTATCTCTTTAACTAACTAATGTACTGGTAGTCCATGCATGCGCAAGCTAACCATTCTAGTGTTGGTTCAGTATCGACTTTGTTGTGATGGATTCGGTGTGCTGAAACCCTGAAGGGGGGACAAGGTGAGCTGCAACCTGGCTCACTGCCACAGGTTTCTGGGACACATTGGAGTCTGCAAAAAGTTGTGTGTTAATTTGGTCAAGGCCTGTATTAGTCAAAGTAATTAATTGCATTGGTGATGGTGAAGAAATTAAACATGGAGGTGATTAGTCTGGCAAACTCACAGCTCAGAGATCCAGCGTTAGAAGCGTCCTTAAATTAAGCTGTAGTGCTTGTTTCAGAGTTGGTCTCTTTACTTGACTTGCACAGAAAGCATAGTTGTGGACCTGTGGTAAGAAAACCGAAGACAGATGGAAGCAAGTATTCAGAGTTTCAGACATCAATTTGGGTAAGTTGTTTTTTTTTTAACTCTAATGCTTGAACTGAGTTTTTGTACAGCAACATACACATACCTCAAGTTATTTTTGAGTCTTGTGTTGTATCCAAGTAGAATTGGAAGTCCACGATAAATAAAATAAAATAAAATAAAAATAAAAATAAAGTAGTACCGGAAGATTGGTCTGCCTACAATATGGTACGTCTTGAAATTTGAGTCGATCGATACAGCATCAGTGTCGTCAAGTTATCCCAAGACAAGCTGTTTCAGAAAATGCATGGCTCATTTTCTTTATTTTCAGAGAATTCAGACATGTATCTGAACTCTGAAGTGGTTAAAAGGCATCAGAGCTTTCAGACGAGTTTCCAATATGCATTTTGCTGTTTGTGTAAGAGTCTTAAGAATTGGGTTTTCATTACACAATCATGCATGTGGATTGAGGACCACCTTTGCCTTGCCTTGTTTGAGAATCCTTCCATTCATTAGGACCATCCCACTCATTCACTTCTGCAACATTAGTACCACACCACAAGGCCAATGTTGCATAGTTGCACATGCCCATACATTGTCCTCTTGTTTGCTGTCAGTAAGGGACTCTTGGATTGCGCCATTTTCGCCTCCACTGTTTGCTTCTGTCATCATCCATACACACTCAACATACTAACTGCTGCTTAATCAACTGCTGGAACGCGAGTTCGCTAGTATATCTGTGCAATTGTAATAGTCTAATAGACAATTTATCATGTGGTTCAGAACTTCAGATTGCTCAGACTGTAGTGCCAGTAACTTCAGAAAGAAAGAAAGAAAGCAAGCAAGACAGAAAGAAAGAAAGAGAAAAAAGAATGGTTAGAAAATTCAGATTCACAGTATAATGGATGCTTAGACCTGCAGATCAAACCTGCATGCGCCAGATTGTGGTAGCTGCCTGCTACTGCAAAGTCGCCTGCATTCCCTTGTCAGTTTGCAGCTCCTCATAGATAATCTCTGCACCCCACAAAACCACAATAGATGTATCCCTTGCACAGTTGCACTCCATTAATGAGCTACGTATACATGAGCCGATAGAAGATACAGGTAGGCTTACAGTAGTTTGGTTTACCACTTACTGTTGGCCTGAACTGGCTGTGTACTCCATGGGTCCACAGCGTATTACAGGTCGGGTGGCCAGATTAATGTACTAGTAATTTAGTACCAAAGCTTTGCGCTTTGCAGTACAGCACAGTAGCATGCAGTTGCAAGAAAAACAATGAGTAATCATTAACTGCGCCGTTTCAATTCAGGGCTGTTCTCGATTCTTCAATGACGAATCTTCAGTTGCTTGTTGCTCCTACCAATGAAGAATTGAAGAGAAGAATGTGCATCTCTCTTTTTTCCTGTGTTCTGATGACAAGTTGGTTTCTTCCCTTCCATTTTTTTTCCTGCAGAGAAGAATGGAGATAGGAAGGAGTGGAACTTGACAGGAGCATAAGTGGCAATGGTTACTGCAATGACAGCACTGATTTCATTCAGAACATGCGATGGGTAATGGAAGATGTTTGGGCCTTATCGACAACCATTTGCTACTATTTTTAGCGGTTTAATATTTATATTCTTTATTTTTTTTCAATGAGTTTATAGTGTTTCCATGATCAACAAGAGTAGCTAGATTGAAATCTCAGAACAAGGGAGAAACTGCCGTGATTTCAGGGGTGATGGCTGATGTGAGGACAAATTAAACCGGTCCTCCGTCGATCCTGCACGCAAGAGCCAAGAGGTGCTGTGCTGTCCAGTGGTCCTAATCCTACAGATTCTCACCACTCTGAGATCGAGTAGAATCAAACAGGTTAATACGACCACGCACGCACGAACTTTCCATGCATTTGTTGAGTGAAAAAGGAATTGACACTGTCAGGACGCCACGTTCACTCTATTGCACACGCTTTAGTAGTCCTCTCCCCTTGTTTGTCTTTTATTTCGTCTACCAAATAGATTTGTCTTTCTCTCTCACACACACACACGCACACACACACACACGTATCTACATAAACTTTATCCAGTCAAGCGCCACATCTCTCCCCATTTCCTCGAGACAAAAACCAAGAAATTCAAATCTTGTGTGACTGCGGCGCTCCTAGTGTGCGCTGCTGTTTTCACACCTGCACCACAAGGGCACGCTCGTCTAGGGCCGCATCGCCGTCAACCCCGTCTGGTACGGCAACTTATCTCCGGCGCAGCGTGTGGTTATCAACAACTTTGTCTCGTCATTGTCCGCGGCCCCGGCGCCACAACCGGAGTCGTCTGTCGTCTCCGGCGCAGAAGTACTACGCCAACTCCAAGGCCTACTTCCCATCCCTGGCGATCGGGTCCCGAGTCCTCGACCGGTCCTACTCCCTCGGCAAGCGGCGCCTGATGACGAAGACGGTGGTGTGGGTCGGTCACCATCACCTCCGTGGTATCACAATAAATAAAATGTTTGCAATGGGTAGGTTGCGTTGTTGTGATTACTATTTTTGGATGTTGCAATATACTATACTCAAAAGTTGAAGATGTTTAGATAGTTTCTTTGCTATTGCAGCAAAGTTTTATTTTTGTTGCAATATATTCTTGTATTTGTTGTATAAATAGTTCAAATTGGTTGTATATTTTTGTTTTACCGACTCCGTGTTTGTTGCATCGGGATCAAAGTTTTGTTGCGAGCTTAGAAACTAATTTTTGCGCTTCTGAAGTTTTGTTGTTGCGTCGGATCGAATTAGCCGTTTCATCCTCATTCATACACCCATGGTCTCAGATGTTGTGCAGGGCAGTTCCGATTCATCCCCAAATTTTTCTCCATGGTCCATACCGTTCTAATCCACTATGAGTTGTTACGGTCTCTTCAAAAAAATATTACAACAATTATTTTCATAAGTTATCACTATTATTTTTAAATGTTGCAACGTTGTAACATCGAATTTTATTTGATCGGGGATATTTAAACTGGTTTTAAAGCACGACCAAGTCCTATAACAATGGTTTCATACATTAATTTTTCGGCGAGAACACAAAAAGAAATTTCAATTTTTTTTAATCATTGCATTGTTAGTTGTGCATCTTGTTTTACATATAAATTACAATTATTACACATGGTGTATATAAATATTACACCGGAGCTTAGGATACGAAGCCCGAGCGCCATTTGCTCCCGTCCCGTGTGCGTGATACTTAAACAGCGTACGTTCGATCGACCGACCGACTGATGCCGTCCTGCATCGCATCGCATCGCATCGCAATAAAAACAGCCGCGTACGCATGCCGCATGCGTCCATCGATCCGCGCCTTGTCCTGCGGTTGTTATCTAGCTAGCGCGTGCGTGCGATCTTTTGTACGTACGTTCGTGGCGACAACCTGTCAATGCCCGTCCGGCCAGCCAGTACTCTGTTCTACCTCCAGATGGGAGCAGCTTTTATCAAAACTCTCGTATCACGGAGATAGCTGCAGAGAGTCGCACACTTGTCGGCTAGCCTCCTCAGCGCATCACCCCAATTGCGACGACTACTGTTCAGCCCGGGGTGTCAGTAGGATACGAATTTTGATTTCCTATCATATTGGATAGGGTACAAATATGATTTAGATTTTTTTTTCATTTGATTAACAATCTTTTCTCTATTCGTATCCGCATTAAAAAAAATATGGATACAAATATATACGGTATGGACTTTTGTCATCCCGAATGTTGTTTTATCCGCACTATTCGTACTCGTATTAGAATTCGATAAAACAATTAATATACATATTTTTTTATTGCAATATGGCTAATTAGTTGGATGAATATTTTTAATTTTAATGTGAATTCATATTTTTAGGTGAAAATAGATAAACTAGAATGATTAAGTGTGCTATGTACGGGGATAAAGTTATTATAAATATCTTGTCATTACGTAAGTTACGATGATATCTGAATTCGACCGAATTGAATAGGTATTCAGTTTGTATTTGTATTCGTTACAACATTCGATTCGTATCCCTAATCGACAACATTGGATGATTGATGCTACGTACTACTAGCTGTCTTACTTCGTTCGAGCAAAGTAGGAAAATGAAGGGATAGGGAGGAATGCAGGATCTGTTGCTTGCGCAGCCGTTGAAGTAATTGTATAGCAAAGGCTTCGTGTGATTTGGACCGTATGATGGAACACCAGTCAGCTTTTGCAGATCGAGACAAGTTAACCACGCGAGCGAGGGATGGCGCCTGTAGGACTTGTTCAAAAATGGAGCAAAAGTTTGGGTGCAGCTTGGGTTAAGCGCCTGTCGATGTGGTGTGGGGGTTCAGTCTACAAAAGCAAAATTAATCTTGGGCCATTGGAGCTAAGGTTAGTTGGGAAACGCAGCCGGTGTGGCTAATGACGATTAGTGCTCCCTCCGTTCTTTTATTAAGCTCGAGAATTAATTAATTCTCACAACGCGACGTTGTAACAAACGCCATTAATTGAAGATTAAAAAAAAAATTGGGCACGCGGTTTCTTGTTTACTCCGTCCGTTTGATTCTTACAAGGCGATTACGGGATTCAAACTTTGTAACGTTTCACCAACAGTATGTAGGTTTAGCGACACAAAGTGATACCGTTGAATTTATATTTTCAATGTGCAGTGTATGCACACACGTGCCCGCGCATCCAGGGTTAACAAATCTCGGTGATTTGAATCTGAATTTCGATGAAAGTTTAGAATTATGAGGAGGAAAAGGTTATCTGAGATGGTAGAGATGAACGAGATATTGGATATGGATGAATTAGTGATGAAAATATAAATGAAACTTGCACTAAATTTTGAAATTCATCTCAAGATTTGAATTTGAATTGAAATTTTGGCAATACAAAATAATTTCGGAGGCGACAGAAATGTCCGAAATTTTCACCGAAATTGTTAACCTTACCTATCAAAAGCATAATGATTGCATAATGAGAGTGCCAACCGAATCTAATTATTAGCGTAATCGTCAATGTTAAGATAGTTCTAGTGTTCTGTGACATTATGCTTATGACATTATACAACTGCAGTCACATGATTGTCTATCATTAACCAAAAAAGTTTTTTTAAAATATATATCGAACCATCTTAATTACTTCCAGCCTTATCAAGTGTGCCAGGCACATTCAGCTAAAGATGATCACTACTACATAAAATCTCATCACATACGATTTTTTAAACCGTCTGAATTTATGTATCTGTGATAACAGACGGTTTGACATATGGTTCTTGTTTAGAACCGTCTGTGATAGTAATTATCACAGATAGTTCTTGTTCAGAACCGTCTGTGATAGTATTTTATATTGCAAAAAAAAAGATTTTAATTGTTTCATAGTTGGTACCATCACAGTTTATGTGAGCTTTTCATCTTCAAAGACTCTTGAAAATACATGAAAAAGATATCACTCCTATACGAAAACCTTCCTGACCTCCCTCTTACGGCATGTGAGTACCCCGATGTTGCCCATCTTGACTATGTCATCAGCGAAGAGGGTGCTGAGGAGGCCCGAGTAGGAGTCAACGACGTCGACGGTAGAGGTGTCGTTGTAGAGCACGACGTCGGAGGTGATGACGGCGAAGCAATTGCGGATATAAGCCTCTGCACACATTTACCATTTATGTATGTGCACCTATAGGTTAGCTACTATGATTGATCGAGTCATCGAGGAAGAAGAAGTTTGTTTGCTTACAGCTGAGGAGGACGAGGTCCTTGTCGTAGAGGCCTGCGGCGGCGAACTTGGACCGAAGCACGTCGACGGAGACGAAGTCTCGTAGCACGTCGGCGTCCCCGCGGGTTTCGACGCCCTCCCCAACACATTCCGCCTCGACTCAGCTATTATTTCTAAGGATAGCGTCAAAATATTTTACATCCCGCGCACGCGTTCAAAAATTTTTGAACTCCCGCACTGTGAACCGTCTGTGATATGTATCTGTGTTGACATATCATAGACGGTTTGTATTAAGAATCGTTTGTGATGAGATGCACAAGAGTAAGGAAATTTCCAAGCTATAGTAAAATCTCATCACAGACGATTCTTAATCAGAACTGTCTGCGATGACATAGGTTATCACAGATGGTTCTTCTTAAGAATCGTCTGTGAAGTATCACAGACGGTTCTATTTACAAATCGTCTGTGATAATTCTGTATCACAGACGGTTTTTACGGAACCGCCTGTGATAACTACAAAGAACCGTATGTGATGAGGCGTATAATATAACTTGTTTTGTAGCAGTGGACGCCCATGCAAATTGCATGTTTCTTTACTCTGTTTCCGTATATGTACATGTTGCTGTCCTTCTTTTTTTTCCATGCAGAACTCTTGGTTTCTTGATATATATTTTTGATCCTTACGAATTGACGATGCTATATCTATTCATAGTAACAGTGCTACGATACCTAAACGATACATTCGTTAGCAGCTGGGCTCAAAAACAAGGTCATGCGCTATAGTGGTAAAAAACCTGGATGCAGTGGGCATCTAAAATTTTTGACCCATCTCGTGTCGTAGTTTAAGAATACACGTAGTATTTCAAGATATTAATTGTAGGAGTACTAGTGACAGGTAGAAGACTTGTGCAACCGTAAACACCGAGAGATAACGCCTTTCACTTTCACTTTCACTTTCACTTTCAGGATCAACTAATGCAAGGGCTATTTCATGATATTAATTGCAGGAGTACAACTATCTCCAATAGTATTATCTCTAATTTTACTATATTAACTACACATTATAGAAAGACATATTTAGAGTCAACACCTCCAATAACTTGTCTCTAATATTCATGTCAAACTTATAATATTCTCACTCCTTCACCTCTCTCTCACATGCACTGATTGCTTTGTCTTGATTCGTGTGTAAAGATGGTTGTTTGATGGAGAGATGGTTTCCCTTCTCTCTCTTCCACCTATGATTTTACTGACATGAAAAGGCTAACTGACGGCTGATATGGTACTATTGGAGATGCCCTAAGTAGTATACATAGAGTCATAATGCGCACGTGACATGCTATTCAAGCTTGAAGAACGCTTATTAGTTTATAGGAATAAATCTATTTTACTCCCTTTAATAAACCACAAATTGTTAGAGTAGTTATTAGACACCATTTAGCTATTAAAACTGAGCAAATCACCCTCCTTCACTAAGTCTATTAGTCTATGCATCAGTGCATTCTGACACCGCTGTTCAATCTTATGCGTGGATGACACAATCCTGATTGGGAAGTATAAGGGTCAGATACTAATTACAATAGCGACGGACGAGAACAATCAAGTTCTTCCTGAAGAATGTGAGGATTTCTGTTGTACAAGGCCGTCCCAACATATGTGTCATACATGATCGACATGCGGGGCTATTGGGTGCAATAACTCAGCTACAACAAGGAGAGAACGAAACACTTCCATGGGTGGATCTGCAAAGCATGTGGTGTATGAGGCACTTGGGTGCAAACTTCTACAAGTAGTTCCGCAACAAAGACTTGATGAACATGTTCAAGTGGTTGTGCAAGCAGAACCAGCAGTGGATGTTTGAAGCACTCTGGAAGATTCTGGATGAGCGGATCCAGATGCACAAAAGGGAGGCAGCGAGAAGGGCTACCCCAATCGCTGACCAGGCCCCCTGAGGCATTGCCACAGTTACCCACAGATGATCCTAGTGTGACGAGGAGGACGGGGTCACAGGTGAAATGCTTCTCGGACTGGATTAAGCACAAGTCTAAGGAGAAGTGATCGCTGCTATCTGATAGGAGTGGTGCACGATATAGTGTCATGACAATTAATCTAGCCGAGGTGTACAATTGAATCATACGCGGCACAAGGTGCCTCCCTTTGGTTGGTAATGTGGAGGCAATTCTCTGCGGTACCACAAACTACTTCGTTGGCTCGCCATGACAAATGATATAGTACTCTATTCTGTCATGATCACCAAGTACATGGAGGAGAAGAGCAAGAAGGGTGAAATGCATTGAGCATTCAAGATGTACACAAGGGAGCTTCGCTTCAAGATAATGTGCAGAGATAAAGGACGCCGCGGGACGAACCGCGAGAGGATCACCCACGAGTGCACGCTACGCCGCGCTAGTTGTGTATGCACTTGCAACAAGCCCTTCTTCTGCATAGGACCTGCTCGCATGCCATGGCTGCATGTTCGACGGTGGCGTAACATCCTAAATAGTACCTCTTTGATTATTTCAACAAGGAGGAGGTGATGCAAACCTAGAGTGCAGAGATGTATGGTTACGCCGTGGTTGGCCATTTCACTTCCCATCCGACCTGGGAGCAACTAATCTGGGCCGCGAAAATTGATAGGTTAAAGGGAAAGGTTGGCCGACGATAGGTACGACACATCAGGAACGACATGGATGAAGCAGAAGCCAGGCGTCGTACGAAGAAGTGATCCATTTGTAGAGGGTCTGGGCACACCTTCAAGAAATACCACACAAGAAATCCTTAGGACGAAGGAGACATCGGCACTCCGTAAGTCGCCGCGGGGACCTCATTCGGCCGCCCGACTCGAGGCAGTCCACATGGTCAACGTTGAGGCCACGGGAAAGCACGGACAGTTGTAATATATGATTACCAATGTTGTGTGTATAGTGGTACTAAGATTATAAATGCTAGCATGTTGTTGTTGGATATATGCCCTAGAGGCAATCATAGAGATGATGATATTTCGTTGTATCCATGATTTAATAAATGTTCCTTGAATATTGCCTTTGTGTTGATTAACAAGTATGTGACTTGTTTGTGAAACTCTTTACTTGTATGGTTATTCTAAAGTTGTCCCTAGTCGGAGTTCATGTGAGGACACACGTGAATGGTTGATTAGCACATGTATCGGTTGATGACTATGTTTCACAGGTCATAGACATGGAGATGTCAAACCAATAATGTGGACACATGTTTAGAACATGGGGTTGGACCGACCCAACATGAGACATAACAATTATACTTATGGTTCTCTCTACACAATGTGTACGCCTTGTCCTTAGACCTAAGATTGTCGCATGTACTTGAATCGACCTACTTAGGGGCTATCAAACGCTACTCCGTAACTGGGTAGTTATAAAGGTAGTTTTCGGGTTTGTCATGAAGCATGCTGCGAGGCATGGTCAGTCAAGATGGGATTTGCCCCTCTCTACCTGAGAGAGATATCTCTGGGCCCCTCGAGTGATCGGATCCAGAAATGCATGGCCATGCTACTTAAGGTTAAGAGTTAACCTAGTAAGGGATTCCAGATCACAAGATCGAGAAAGAGTGGTCAGCTTGGAGCTCGACCGAATATCGTGAGGCAAAGGGATTGGCATGTACATAACGTTGTGTTGGTTCATCCGATATGATCTTTGTGTACGTTTAGGAGTTGGGACGTCTTGCTAGAGGCCGCTACCAACTATTGACCAAGTATGTATACTCGTGTCATGTCTAAACATACGTGAACCTATAGGGTCACACACTTAAGGGGCTGAAGTTTAATTCGGATTAGATCCGAATTAGACTGGGCATTGAGTCCTAATTGGCCTCTATTAGTAGAAGCCCATTGTAAGGACGTCTATAAAAGGAGGGCAAGGGCGCACAGGATGGAAGGGAAGTTTTTCGTGACATCCTCAAACCCTGGCCGCCACCTCTCCCACGCCCTAGTCGCTCGTGCGGATCTAGCAGTCCGGCGTGCGTCGCTTCCTCCCGTACGTGTGGATACCTTTGGAGGTGCTGCATCTGTAGCGTTTGGACAAACCGCAAGAGCGGAGCTGTACGTGGGACGCCGCAACGAGGACGAGGAAGTAGTACGACTACTCTGCCCCGACGTGCTGCATCAACTTAGTACGACTACTCTGCCCTGACGTGCTGCATCAGTTTCCGCACCTGCGCGTCTAGTGGTAAGACCGTGATCTATAACTACAGTGATCTTGGTTTACGGGTAGAATTTTTATTAATTTACGCTAGTGTAGCCTACTCATAGCCTTACAGTTGTAACTTGTACTTCAGTTAGTACTTTGCTTGTTGTGTGCAGTGTAAAACTAATTGTATCATAATTGCAAACTTTAACTTCATTTGTAGTGTCAATCTGTCGTTGTTACCTATCTCTGCAAAGCAGGACGTGTCATTATCGTTGCGTCATTTCTCCAAACTTCTCCACTGTGTATGAATTCCCTAACGCATCGCAATATCACTTACATTCCTACTTACGAATCATTGCTACCTCAATCGTCCTCGTATAGTTTCATAAAGTTTTAATCCCAAATAACTGGATGAAACTAATTCATATGTATTTTATGAAGTTTCATCCCAAGTTTTATGGAGTTTCATATCTTGTTTTTTGTATAAGACAAGTTTTCATTTGAAATTCATTGAAACACGCTGAAACACTCTCATAATGCATTGAAACTTTCTGGAAACTGTTTAAAACTCTCTGAAATCTAGTGAAACTTCGTGAAACAAGGATGGAATTTTTGCTTGAATTTTTTTAACTTCCTCAAAAAAAATTTAGAACTTCAAAATTTTGCTGAATTTGATGAAATCTACTTGAAACTTTTGTTGAAACCTTCTTGAAACTTCGACCATTTAAAACTGAAACTTTTGCATCATTGAAACTCATATGAAACTTATTGCATTGTATTAAAACTCCACGTAACTTTGCTATACCGTTGGAAGTGCTTTCAACGGTATAGCGTTGTGTAGCAGCTCCCTTACATATATAGGCCTAATTCTAACACATGATGCCATTAAATCAAAGAAGCTGACGCCATGACCGTCGAGCTCGACTCCAGGTTTAGCCTCGCAACCGACGGCCAGTTCCTGTTGTTGGTCTTCACAAGGATGCCTACGCGCGCAAACGCTGCAACTGCAGCCACCCTCTTTGCGCCATGACCGCTGCTGGCCACCCGAGTTGACTCCTCCCCAAGCCATGGTGAGAGGAGAGAGAAAAGGAGGATGACGGGCCTAGGTAGAGAAATGGATGGGAAGAGGGGGAGAAGGAATAAGGCTGCAATTCGGCTGAGGATAGGCATGCCGCGGTGGTGGATCCGGTGTCGGAAACATGGATAATATTTTAATTTTATATTTTATTATGAGTCAAATATCATAAATAACTAGAGATGTATGAAACAATGCTAATAGCAGACAACTCATTGTACTTCTAAACATACACAACAATATAATTATAGCAAAGTGGTTTGGTTGCACAACCAACTTACAGTCGGACTTGATGAAAAAACAAGAAGCAGCGCAGACTCGATACAGTGCAGAATGTAGATGAAGCAGTGAAGCGAGCAGTTGCACTACCTAAAAATGTTATTACTGTCACGTGCAGGTACTCTATGCGGTAAATGGTTTGGACATATCCGGGAGAGAGGGAAATGCACGATTAGCAAAAGAAAAGTGGGCTAGGTTCACAATCGCAAGTCACGAGTCACGTGATTGCCATACGAATATACAAGCGTATATACGTGTGTGTGATTTTAGTTATAGTCTTTTTTTATGTCACCTCATACTATGCATCACATGTTTTAAGGGGTAGTACTCTTCAACCACTTAGTTAGACGCTATGAAACTAAAATATACATACTTTAGAATTTAAGAAAGAAATGAACATTTACACTTGTCAAGTCAATTTCTAATACCCGGAAGCGACGGCGTGCGCCGCCGGGGGCAAGTCCCCACGTGTAGTGGCCGGTGAGCGGAGTCCTCGAGCAACAACGTGAGAAAGAGGTTTGGGAGAGGGATAATGTGCTGACGTCTTGGCTCTAGTACAATTTATCTTTTTAAACAGTAATTTCTGAATCACCGAGGCCACATCACCTCTGCATGCTTACTGGGACGCCACATCAGCTAAAATCATAATGATTTATAGAGAGTGTGTTTGGAAGGTGTTAAATATCTTGGTTTTGGAGTTAACAGTTGATTTCCGGGCTCAGCAAGAATTGAGGGGGGTAAAATGGACTTAATCTGTTGATTTTATACTCCTAAGATCCTCTTACGTCTGAAAAAGCCTCTCAATTAATTTGTTAATCAACTTTGAAGCTCGATCCGTTCTGATCACGTTGCTTTCGTGGACCTAATATGCGATTAAGTCCGGGATAACACGATTAAATACGGAAGAGAAATTGAGACGATTAAATACACACTTGAGTGCTCACGTCTTACATATGGGAGGAGCAGTTGGTTGATGATCGATGTTGCATCACCGCGTGACCTGAAAAGAGCAAAAAGGATTATGAAGAATTCGTGGCCTAACAACTTGTTGCATGGAAACGTCAAATGGGATGGATCCGATTTGCCCTCCGTTTTGACCTGCTCACATGTCCTGGCCGTAACTTTTGTTTTTTTCTTTCTTTCTTTCTTTCTATCGGCACTTACAGACTCCATGGTACTCGTAGAGTAGTCATTTACACGGAGGTCAAAAAAGAAGAAGAAGAAGAAAAGAAACTGTGTAACAAAGGACTGCCCTGCTACAATTCGTTTGTTTGCGCAGAAAATTAAACACCGCGTGGAATAAAAGAAGCTCTGGATCCGCCAAACTCTTCTTCATTCAATTCATTAAAAAAAAAATCGGTATTCAAAATACTTCAATTGGTACGGGCAAAAAATAGGCAAATTCGGCAGCTTTTCTGTTCAATTTCTCTTGGAGTAAAAAACTTCTCATCGGTACGAGTCAAGGGAATGTCCCGCTGGTTCTGGATTTCCATATAAAGGATACGACGATGATAAAGGCCTTCTTTAATCTGAATTCTAACTGGTTGGATATCATGTGTAAGGAATTAATAAAAGAAAGACGCGACATTTTATTCCAAAGAACCCCCAATGAAAAATGCACACTGTTCCCTCTTTTCTATAGAATCGGTCATAACCACCGCCTACATTCCACACAAATAGTGGCAACGGGGTCCGTGTGTAAATATTGGTGAGATCACGTGCGAGGACTAATTAGTTAACGGATGCTTGAAATTTGCAGCTTCATTTGTCGATGTTGATGTCGAGACACTACGCTTGATTAGTATATAATTATAGTTAGACTAGTCCTATCTGTTTAACGCGTTATCTAGATGTTGTACGTACGTGTTTGTTCATTAGGTTGTTTTGAATTTTTGATTTTTTTGATCGAACGGCGGAGTTCGCTTTTAACACTCTAGCACCGTGAATCTTTCAATGCAGAGGATCCCAATCAAGAGAGTCAGGTTGTTTGCACATACCCGTAGCTCAACCCCGAGGGTTTCATTTTACTCCGTGTTCCTCCAACTTTATTCCAACATATATATATATATATATATATATTCCTTTTAAGCCAATTAAATTACTTCATCTGATTGCTAGCTTCTCTTAGTGAGAGCAATTTATTATGCTTAATAATTTTATGGTGGAAAAACTTATACATGCAAATAATTATCTACGAGAGATTCTTTTGTAAAATTGAAATTAATTCAGTGCTAGTGTGAAAACACCAGGCGCTTTATTTTCTTAGAAAGGCAAGTCATATACTTTTGTCCATAAATTTGTACGTATGAAATAACATGGGACTGACTACACATAATTCGACTATTTTTTATATAAAAATTATCACATTTTGAAAAATCATTTGCAACTATATTATACATAAATTACAGTAAATTATTTATGTAATTTTGGTTCTTGGTCACTGTAATTATTCTTGAAAGTCTTAATAACTCATATTTCCATCATATGATTCAAAATCTCACATGTACTTTGGGAGGTTGAGTAAAAACAAAGACAAATAAAATAAAATTATATACCAACAAAATACGACAATATGGTGAACTCGTTATGTTCGTTAGATATACTTTGAGAGTTTAAGCAAAAAAAAAATCATATACCAACAAAATACGGCAATATGGTGAGCTCGTTATGTTTCGAAGAAAAAATCATAATAAATTCGGACCCAATTCATCATATGGGAAAAAGTGCAAATCTCAAAGCATATCTAACGAACAGAAAAGTAACAGAATTGACTTCAAAAAACTGTCGAAAGTTATATAACAATTCCCAAATAACATTGTGGGATTTATTTTTGGAAAGAAAATACTATGTATGAAATAACATTGTGACATTTCTAAAACCCATATGCATAAAAGTACCTCTTCCTTATATATCTCACAAAAAAACAAGATCTTCCTCTGAAAATAAAATCATTCCTTATAATTTTGGATATTGTAAAGGATCGTATGTAATATGCCTTTTCAAATTGAATAACCAAATCAGTGTTTCTGTCCGGTTATATGCAGATATTTAAAGTGATAATGCACACAGCTCAAACATAATAAATACTACTCTTTTTTTTTGCGATTACAAGGCAAGACGCACACGCACACACACCATACGCACACATACACGAGTGTGTCCCCCTTAGCATACGGCTGTATAGATATAGGCTAGTGATAAATCCGTGACCTCATAAAATTCTTACTGAAGCGTACTCTTGTATGTAATAGGTGGGCACCCGGATTTGAACATTAGTGTGTGGAGTTATAAACCCACAGCTCTACTACCTCACCAAAAGGTGGTTCCCATGATAAAAACTGTTAACATGTTCGTCAGCAATATCAAAATAATACTACACCCAATTTTGTTAAAAATGAAGAAAATGTCTAAGAACTACACATTCTACTAGCCAAAATTCATCATATACCAGTGTTTCACTCTAGTTGCTTAGTCCTTGAAAAACAAAGTATTAAACAGCGAAGATTTTGTTGTTGTTGTCAAATGTAAGATAGAGAACAAAAACTATTTTCAGATACTATCTAAAAACGAGAAAAAGAATGATTTGTTTAAAGATGCGTGAAATTGTAAGCTAATCCTCGTAGTATTCTTTCTGCGCCATTTTATTTATTTATTCCTATTGTTCCTCAATAGAATCAGCATGTTATCGGCAACCCCCAAGTTGGACTCCTAAAGGCCAACCAAGTTGGGGAAGCAGATTTTTTATGTACAAATTAAAGTTGATGATGAAAGAATATATCATTAAGCAGATTGTTTAAGTACATAGTTGATGACGTACGAAAGAATCATTCCTTTTCCTCTCCTTGTTCTCTCATCTCCTGCTAATTAACAAAGTGGTCAGGGTAATGGGTCGGTATGTGCTTGGCTTATGTGAGATTTGGTGAAAGGTAAAGGCAGGTCATGATGCTCTAAGCTAGGTCTGTAACAAGCACTAACTTTTCACTTCTTTCAGCAGCCCAAGAAAATCCAGTGGATTTCATGTGCTTCACCAGCTTTCTTGTTTGAAAATATTTCATGTATTTGATTCGCCAAAAAAAAAACATTTTTTTTTGTATGTATTTGGGTTTGAGTAAGGATATGTTGATGATGGATGCATACAACCTAACATTGGGTAGACGACAACTCTAGACCCCACGTATGTGCTGCTGATACCAACCTAATATTTTTGTGAGTATCAGGGAAGAGGAGCTGAGCCTTGCTCAGATGGCGTGGGGGCCAGATGTGCCATCTAGTTCATCCGTGCTTGAGTGACCAGGCTGCCTGTGTAGCTGATTTCTTTAGTAAAAATTGGGGGA
This sequence comes from Hsuehochloa calcarea, assembly GCA_036346395.1. Classification (NCBI taxonomy): domain Eukaryota; kingdom Viridiplantae; phylum Streptophyta; class Magnoliopsida; order Poales; family Poaceae; genus Hsuehochloa; species Hsuehochloa calcarea. Next base: position 53,784,348 of record CM070597.1, read on the forward strand.
AATAAGCACTCTTTCGTTCAAAAAAAAAATCAGGGAAGGGGATAGTAGAGCTGGACATTTTCATTCAAATGGCCTTCTCGTTGGTGTATGGATGTTTGTCTACCGTCACACAATCAAACTAGAACAATTTGTTATGTGCAAAATAATTTTTTTTTTAAAATCCGATCCAAAATGGGTGATTGTGGGAAACATGACGTTTTAGCTGTTGTTTGGAAGAGAAAATGGAATGCTAATTAGTATGTATTAGCTGACAATAAAACAATATGCCTTTAAGGACGAACCGGTGCCCTAGCTAGCGGTAGGAGCGAGGGTGTTCATTCGCCATGTGTCTTAATTTGCAGTCGTGTTCACAAATTCGACATGAACATCTTCGACCGTGGCACATAAAAAGGACACAACACTATGTAGGAGTTTTTGGCTAAAATAGTATAGTTGGCGTGCGCAATAGCAAAATTAGCCCTCGTGCGCATCAAAGACAAAAATGACACCTTGTTCGTGCCCTGGAGGACCGAATTTGCCGAGAACGTGACGCATGGCGAATCCGCCCTAGGGGTGCGGAAATGTCTCGTCCGGCCTCTAGGGGAGTGGAAACACCACGTCCGGCCCCAAGGGCGCGAACATACCCCCGTCCGGTCCTTCAGGGGCATGAAAATACCCTTGTCTAGCCCTTAGGGGAGCGAATTCTCTCTCCTTTATTAAAAAACACTGATAGTAGGAATTTTTAAATATAGAAAATGAGTACAAAAAATATAAAATATTTCGTGGAGGCTCCTGACATAGTGTAATTTCTCCAAAATTTTATATGTTATGCATTTTTCTCGATAATTCCTTTAAGGCTAATGTTTGTAGGAATTTCTAAATATAACAAATGATCTTCAAAAAATTATAATTTTTTTTATAAAAGTTCCTGACAGAATGTAATTTCTTATGTAATGTTTCCATAATTTTACGTGTTTTGCATTTTTTCTAAAAAATTACTTTAAGACTATTGTTTGTATGGAAATGAAATAATCAATTTGAGAAAAATTTTAAAAACATGTTTAAAATACGTTTCACATTTATTATTAGTATAATTATCCCAAGTTTACATTTTTTTTTTGAAATTTTCTAATCCCTGGGGGCCAGATATGCCTCGTCCTAACGCTTGGGGCCTGAGGGGTGCAGTAGTCCCCATCCTTTATTTTTTTAAAAAAAACTAAAATCTTAATTCGGCGTCCCCAAATTCTCGCTAAATTATGAAAAATATTGTTTGATATGATTTTGTCACATGTGATAGTACCTCCCCTCCCCCACAGCGAAAGTTGGCCAACCACGTGAAAAAATTTGTGGAATGAAAATTTTGGTACATGTAATAATATTTACTTCTTATTTTTTTTACCTCCAAAAAGAAGATAAAAACTGGCATATATATGCAATGCAATTGTCATCGTACTGCGCGCATGCACAATCATATATATGCAATGCAATCGTTATTGTATTGTATGCATGCTACCATTCTTTTCTTTAATCACTAGATGATGTCCAATTTTCAAAGCGCACCCGAGCTGCTCCAAAGTCTAAAGTAGCTAGACATGCACTGTATCTCGCACTTCCAAACCAAACCATACTTTTATTTAATGTTAGCTAGCTGCATGCGTGTATGCCTGCACGATTGAGCTAGCTAGCTAGACCTAAGTTTAGCTGATCCATGCACACAAAAAATGGCTAACTAAATGGGTAATATATATGTTTGCTACCTTTCGTGATTTTTTAGTCTGGAACTGGTGTTATCTTTGCGAATTCGTTCGCGTTGACTATTTTTGCTATTTCACTTCAGAAGAGTGATATTTTAGCCAACAACTCATATTGTGTCTCTGCGGAGTGTTGTACGTAGGGCGTCGGATCGAGATTCGGATGCTCAGGAAGAGAGAGCACAGGAGGAGAGGATTGCATGAGCTGCGAATTAAAATACACATATTTGATCGAGTGTCTCTGCAGCTTATCTAGCCTATGGTACAATACAATATTAAAGAATGTCATCCACATTAAACTGACAAATTAACAGACAATGTCCTATTTGATCGGGGATACATGTGATAATACCCCCCTCCACCGGCTGTACTCCGCCGTGATTTCATATGTAAATTTTTTTGATACATGTGATAATACCTTTTTGGAATCAAATAACGTGTTTTCATGTGAATTTTTTTTGTTTTAATGATTTTGTGACATCTCGGCTGGTATGCGACAACGAAAGTTTGATCTAATCAGTAGGGGTGGGCCAGCCGATCGACCACATGAAATATTTTTGTGGAATGAAAATGTCTTTTTTTAATACTCACAATTACCCTATTCTCATCGTAGACTCCGTAAAGAAGATAAAAACCATATCAAAATATTGTTGTGAAGTTGGAGTACAATTTTCTCTATATCCCGGTCGACTTCAGGCACCAATACTATTTTCCCTCGTGCTTCGAGTAATACTAATCATACTACTAGTTTTACTATCTACGATTTTTGATTTTGTCTGATATGATAACTCCCCGAGGATATGATGGTGTTATTATTGAGCGAGACGATGACGACGGCGAGATTCAACATGTTGTGGAAAGTATTTTGAGTATGTTTGTGATATTTTCATCAAATCGATTATTTTATTTGCATGCAGACAGTGCCCTTAAAGGAATTTTTGAGAAAAAAATACATAATAAATAAAATTGTGGAAACATTACACAAGAAATTACACTCCGTAAAGAAGATAAAAATATTTTTTATGACTAATTTAATAGTTTCATTTTCGTATGATCAATACAAATAGTTATATATATTATTGATCAAAATTAAAGAAGTTTGATCACACTCTTCCTAAAAGTCATACGTTTCTCAACGGAGTAAATTTGTAAGGACACAAACCTAATGCGAAGTCAGGGTCTGGAAAAGTAAAATCGGTATCGAACGCGTTAAGAATCTATTTCTGATATCTAAACCCTAGCTGCATGAATTTAAGTCAAATATGTTTAGCTGAGGTAATCAGCCAAGCAAGAGGCCAGCGATAGTAGTACACAGTACAATGACCTTTTTTAACCTTTACCACAGCCCCACCCCCCACCCCACCCGATGACAAGGACAAGATCAGCAAGAAATCAACAGAAACTGTCAAAATTCCACCGGTGCCAGCGTGACACCGCAGCCCCACTCCCTCCCTCTCCATCTACAGTGCGCCCATTCAAAGAGAGAAAAAAGAGGTCTCAAAAGAAAGAAGAAAAGATACAGAGAGAGAGAGAGAGAGAGAGAGCAACCGAAGCGAGCCTCTCCTTTTCCTCCCACTGCCCCCCATTCCCACAGGAGTCACGCACTCTTCAATCGCCTCGTTTCTTCCTCCCTTCCTTCCTTCCTTTCTCTGGTTGATCTGTCTCTTCCCGTTTCCGTGGGTGCTCGGGCTTGGTCCGTTCGAGAGAAGAACGGATTTTGTTTTGTTGGGTCGTCATCTCCTGCAAGGAGCTGAATTTCAGCTCCATTTGCAGGCAGGCTGTTGCTTTGGATTCCGGGGGTTTGTTCCGTTTCTTTGTTTGGCGGGTTCTTTTCTTGATTTGGGAAGGGCGTCTTTAAAAGGGAAGGATTGAGGATTCTGTGCGGTTTAATGGTGTCCTGCAAGGAATTCGAGATGCAATGATGGATTCTTGGGTTCTTGAAGCCAGGGGGGCTCTTTGACCGCCCTTTGTCCTCCTTTTTGTTGGGCAATTTTCCGAAATTTTGGGGGGTTCCTGAGCTCGAATCCCCCCCGGGTTACTTGATCCAGCGGCAACATGGGACTCTGCCATGGCAAGTCGGTCGCGGCCCGGGAGCCGAAGGCAGAGGAGGTGTCCCAGGTAGCTAACGGCGCGGCGACCCCTGCCGCGGCCCGCTACGGAGCCGCTTCGCCGACGCCGGCTGCGAAGCCCGGCACGCCGAAGCAGCCCAAGTTTCCGTTCTACATGCCGAGCCCTCTCCCGCCGTCGAGTTACAAGGGCTCGCCGGCGAACCCGAGCGTGGCCTCCACGCCGGCGCGCGGCGGGTTCAAGCGGCCGTTCCCGCCGCCGTCGCCGGCCAAGCACATCCGCGCGCTCCTGGCGCGGCGGCACGGCTCGGTGAAGCCGAACGAGGCCTCCATCCCTGAGGCCGGCGAACCAGGGGTGGGTCTGGACAAGAGCTTCGGCTTCTCCAATCACTTCTCCGCCAAGTACGAGCTCTGCCAGGAGATCGGGCGCGGCCACTTCGGGTACACCTGCGCCGCCAAGGCCAAGAAGGGCGAACTCAAGGGCGAGGACGTCGCCGTCAAGGTCATCCCAAAGGCCAAGGTGCAATATTTTCTTACTTCCCTGGGGCTAATTCTTCTGTTTAGCTCTTCACTTGTTTGCATTGCTTAGGTTTTGAATATTTTTTCTTTTTTTCTTTGTTTGGGTTTAATTAAAACTTAAATCTACTCCTGCATTGTTTATACTTGATCGAATTCGTCAATATTTTAATTCTTATTCATTAATGCTCGACTTACTTGCACTGACGCCTGTTCTTCTCAGTTTTGTGCTCAGCTTTCTTTTGTGTGTTTTGACATGAGTTACACCTTGTTCTCGTTTTGGTTTCAGTTGCCATGCTTGTGACTTTGTCGAATTTTATAGATTGATATCATATTAGGTGATAGAGAAATCATTCGTATATGACACGAATAAGTCCATGTAACACCCTAAAGGCCTAAACTTTGTGGTGAAACTTGGCCAGCATGTCGTCATGCTGGTATTGCCAATCCAGTTCAAATAACGTTTAGCATGATATTGCCAGCGTGGCGTGTTTATTGTTCGGAGTGCTAGACGGACTTTCAAAAAAGTTCAGGGTGTCATATGAACTTTTTCCTATATGATATAGCCATATAGTTGTATTACATACTTCCATGAGATTTTGTTTTGGCATTGTGTACTTTGATGAGCATATGTTGGTTGCTTGAATCAAGCTTCATAAAGGACAGAACGAGGAGAAGGCACCTTTGTCCTCAACTTGGTTTCTTGAGCTCTTGGGGTGTTCCCTACTTCCCTTGTTAGTTCTGGGAGGAGCCATGTTGCTCCACTGAAGCTTGCTTGCTGCTTTACTGCATTGGTTCCCAAATGCCGGAAGCTGCCTCTCCATCAAGACGTGGAAACCGGAGAGCTTGTGATATGGATCAACGTGTAGTTGATGCGCAAGTGGCCCGATTTTTCACAACAGCAACCCTTGGTTTCTTCTTGTGTTATCCTTGCTCATAGCTCTTCCAAACCGAAGCAATCACAAGCCCTACTTGCTTTCTTCTTGTTCGGCCGAAGCAAACAACAAGCAAGCAACCAACTAGCCCTTTCCTTCCTTGACTGCCTTGACCGAAGCAACAAGCAATATGATCAGCAAGCCCTCCTTCTTCCTTGGCCAAAGCAAAGCACAAGAACAATGTGATGGTGTTCGGTTTTGCAACAATTCAGCAAGAAATAGCCGAATATATGCAAACCAAACTGAGAAGAAAGAATGATGAAATTGATCCACAAGGAATCACGGGGATGAGATGGGCAGCCGCCCTTCCAATCCTGCACAGCACTCAAAACCCTAGATGGGCTCCCTTCGGTTCATCACGCACAACACTTGCGCTACAATGGCTTTTCGTTTTTTTTTTCAATCTGAAATTCATGCCCCCTTACAATGGTGCGGCCAAGGGGTTTTATCTCGCCACGCAAGCACAACCTTGGCCGAAGCCGACTCCAACACACACAACTAGGACTCTTCTAATTTGGAATCTAAGAGATAAAAACAGCAAAGATAATTTTGAATTCTCCCTTGCTAAAACCGAAATCATCTCAATCTAAAACCCCTATTCGGATTCTTCAACTAAAAGGAAACATGAAATTTCGGAAAACTAGAAGAAAGAGACCAATTCAGACTCTGATTTTTAAAGAAGGATCCGAATTGGAACCTTGCCAATCCACACCCAATGCGGAACCTGATCTCGGCTTTCCTTAACATGCACGTCTTCCTTTTCTAGCTCATGACTTGCCTCCTTGCGTTCCTGCCTTGCACCCAACACTCCTTCCCACGCACGGCTTCCTTGCCTTTCCGAAATTGGGCCAAGTTTCCCTCTCGGTCTCCCTTGCGCCATGGGCCTTCCACTCTCCTTGCACCGCAAGCCCAGCTTCCTCCTTTGCTCCTCATTCCATGCAGCCTGTGCGCTAGGCCGCCACCTTGGCTCCGCATGCCATGCATGCCCGCTCGACCTCCCATGCGCCGTGTGCAAACCTTCATGCTTCCCTTGCGCCGCACACCATCTTCCTCCTTTGCCACCCTCCCTCTCGGCCGCATGCCATCTCCTTCCTTGGCCCATCTTCCTTTCGGCCGAAACTAGGTCTTTGTTTTCTTTTTGTTACAAAGTAATGCTCAATGGAGGAATGGCACTAGATGGCAATTTAGGATTATTTACCAAGGTAGTAGAGACACTTAGGGCCGTATCAGCTTGCGCATTTAATTGGCTTCATGTGATCCAAATCGTGCCATTAACTCTCCGAGCCAGTTGGTGCTATCATCTTATCTTACATTTCATTGGTTTTTGAGTAGAAAATGTGATGCTGAATTGGTGACTATTATATCTCTGAGAGAAAGGCATTAAGGCAGCGGTTGCTATGCTGCCTAACTTTAATTCTATTGAAATGTTTACCCATTCTATCAAAATTTCACCCATTATGGGCCTTCCTATTATAATACAATATTAACGAGAAGTATTTAATAAATATTCTGTAGTGGTTCAAGGTGCCTGGCCTTTCTGTACCAATAATTATCCTGCTGTTTATGCAAGGCTGAATTGCTTGACAGATACTCATATTTCATGTGTTTGTAGTATTCATCAATTTTAGGATGTTAGCAATGTTGGGTTTTCTCAATTTAATCTAGTCTATTAGATGGTCCGAATTGTGCAGTCATGTCGTGGACTTGTTGCCCTGCTTCCTTCTACTGATTTCGCTACTTGATAACGTTAACTAATACATAAAGCAAGTGAACCCTGAACGATATTAATTAGAACTGTATGGTTTTGTTTCATATATTTATTATATTTAGTATGTAGTTGGCCTTTATGTCTATCGTTGTGTAATTTGTGTACTGACGGCACTACTGCCTACATGGGGCATCTTATTTTTTGATGCCTATAATTGATGTCTTGTTGTCTGTCTTGTGCTCTGCTATACTATGTTAAGCTGGACAGTTGTTTCTCATAACTTGCGCTCAGAGGTTTACTTGTTTTTCCTGTTAGTTGGTTAATTGGACTAACCAAAATTTAGCAAAATTGTGCTGCCTAATCCTCTTATCTCTTGGGGGCAAAACCAGATCGAAATATTGTTATTACACACATTGTGTTGTTGGACCTAACTGTTCGGTGTATTGTTATGTAATTATCTAGTAATTTTTAAACGCCATGATAATTTAAGCTGAGGAGGTTTAAAAATCTGGCTGATTTTTGTGAGGAAATTTGAGCCTACAAAGTGAAAATGGGTCCTCTAATCTCACATATATTTATTATATTAACTATTTATATTATGTATTTCTTATGGCAGATGGTTCTTTTATAACAGTATATGACTGACAGCTTGCACTGTAATATCTAGCAAGAAATAATTTATTTTTAGTCTTATGATTGCATAGTCCAGCTGATAAATTATACTGAAATTGCATATTATCTGTATATGTTGTTACTTGTATATGAGTGTAAAAGTTGGATTATCTGGTCACTGCTTCCTTATTACCTGTTAGATGAATCCATTGAAAGTCCAATTTAAGTGCATACTGCTAACTAGTCTCACTCAAGCAACTTCTTTGGACAGATGACAACTGCTATTGCCATTGAAGATGTCAGGAGAGAAGTCAGAATATTGAGTTCTCTGGCAGGCCACAGCAACCTAGTGCAATTTTACGATGCTTTTGAGGATGAAGACAATGTATATATAGTTATGGAGTAAGTTCATATTTGTTCCATTCACCAGTTTACCCTACTGAGCTACTGAAAGTTACAACTAGAGTTTAGGTATTCTTATGCGAAATAAACAACATGAGCCTTTTCAGCTTTTGTCTTTATATGCTGGAACACATGATGTACTGATTCCTGTACAGATTGCCAAGGCTAAAAATTGGTTATGTTTTGTTGCTGACCAAACTTAGCCTCAAACAAACGTGGCATGCCAGCACTTGTTTGGTTGACTATGTGGTATCCATTTTTTTTTTGGAAGAAAATCAGATGTGACCAAATATGAAGCTACTACTACAAGCAAGCAAGCAAACCAAAAGGAGGGGTTGGAAACATGCGGCGCACAAAACTGAATGTGGCCAAATTTAGTCACCAACTAGAATGGTCTTAGTATTTTGTCAAAGCTATGAAAGAAACCAGCATGATGGATTTGGCTCATTCTGTGTAGAAAAGCCCTGGAAATTATACCTGGTAATCCAAGTAGAAATCCTACTAATTAGTACCATTTTTTTATAAGTAAGAAAAATTAAACAAAAGTGAGCCACACTATGTGGAAAATTTAAAACTAAGGAGGACGCCCATGGTAATAGCGTCCAGAGCTAGCAGCACCGTTTACAATCAGAATGCCGGTTCTGCCTTTTTTTCCCAACAAGCAAGTTGCGGCAGTATTGCATTGCATTGAAATGTTAGGACAAGGGATTGTTCTATTGAACAAACGAGCCTTGCATTGTGATCACATTGATTGAGCTAGAAGGGCGTTGCTTATTACCCTTTGGTCAATTTAATGGTAATCCAAGCCAATGAAGAAGCCTTTTCCTCTATCTTGTTATGGACATGCATTGAAGATTCTATCCCCTGTAAGCATAGATATTCAGGTCTGTTTTATATTGAGCCAGCAAGTTTGCTTGTTTGCCCATGAAGACAGCTTGGACATCATTAGTACAAGGACAAGAACATTGCACATTTAGATGCATCCATGCACAAGTTTGCTATGCACGTCAGCTTTGTGGACCCAATGATCTTAATAGCCAGCGACAGCCCCGCTATAGCTTTTTTCAGACCCCAAAAGGCTGCCAACTTAACTACGGTTGTGAAATAGGCTGCTATTAGCGATATAACTAATAGCTTGTAGCTGTAATAGATGATGCTATGCTACATCCAGAGAAAAAAAACCCGGCCGGTTACCGCCGGTAACCGGTCTTACCGGTGGCGATCGGGAGAAAAAAAACCGTCCGGTTTCTTTCCGGTTTAGCAAGTTCAAATATCAGTTTTTGAATTTCGGCTGGTTTTTAACAAATTCAAGCGAATTTCATCCGGATTATTTCTGGGATTTCCGGTAACCGGCTGGTTACCGGTACCGTCCACTAGCCGGGATTTGCACCGGTACCAATTTTTCTATCCCTGGCTACATCTAAAGTGTTTTTTTTTCCAATCGTTCTCACTTTTGTGATATATAGTCATATTTACAATATGATTCTATTTATGTTAAGTTTTGAAAAATGAATTCTTTTCAATTATAATACGGATTGTATAGGAGATTTAATTGACTACTCAGTATCAGCATGTACAAAATCGCGAAAGTTGTGATTTAAAACCTTGGTGGACGCTAACTATATTTGGACGCTTTTGTAGCCAGCATGCATCTTATATCTACAGACTCACTTCACTTTGTGATTTCCGGCACATGTTTTTTAGAGTGAATATTATAAATTGTAATCCTTTTATTTTAGGCAGTTTTTCAGGATCTGAGCTCATAGAACTATTCATTAATATACAAATAAGACGTGCATACTTCCACCACTTGATTATATTCGACTTATTGGAATTGTTTTTTCCTGATTCAGGTTATGCAAAGGAGGTGAACTGCTGGACATGATTTTGGCTAGGTACTTACAGCTACAGGACATATCATTTCTAACTTCAGAATCATTTAGAATAATTCCTTTCATTAACTCTGAGGATTCCGAACATAACTGCCTACTTTTGCTTTGTAGAGGTGGAAAATATTCTGAAGAAGATGCGAAGGTTGTTATGCGCCAAATTCTAAGTGTTGCTTCATTTTGCCATCTTCAGGGTGTTGTTCATCGGGATCTGAAACCAGAGGTAATTTTTAATCAAGCAATTCATAACTAATGTTTAGAAATCCCTTTTACGCCATTCAATTTTTCTTCAGTTGTACGCCCACTCCTTGCATACCCCATGACCCTGTCCACAAGCCAACCCACATAGCCACACCCATGAAAACACGCACCCTTGCAAGAAGTTATATATATATATATATATATATAGGGAACATATCTAGTGCTAATGGGTAATTGAGTGCTAAGGTACTAATGCCATCTTGATCGTTGGATCTGAATTGAACAGCCAAGATTAATGCGGGCTTCCACCCCAAACCATTTAATCACCTTGCATGCTCCCACGTCCAATGCGCCTTCATTAAGGCGCCTACATTAAACAGCTTGCATGCTCCCACCTCCAATATCTTGTATTAAACATATTAAACACCCTTTGTGATCCAACGGTCAAGATTGATATTAGTACCTTAGCACTCAATTACTCATTACCACTATATATATATATATATAACGCCTGTATCGTACTCCCATGAGTACATACTCACACTTTCAATATACCACTTAAACGAACATATTATACTTCTTTATCACTTTTAGTATACTTAAATACTAATTATAAGATACTCCAATGCAGTTTGACTAAATTTTTTTCATTTGAGCCTTTTATTTTTTGCTATATATATATATTCATATATAAAAGAAGTATATAGACAGATTTCGCTATAAAAAGTGGACTTTAATGAATTTTTTTTTATAGAACTCACTTTAGGGTATCTTTTCACATGTCGCGTCGTAACTTTCTGGCTCCACCCATCAATATAGCATCAAATTTAATCCCTTTGCATCCATTTTTGTGTACGCATCCACAAGATGTCCTTAGCTGGGTGGATTATTACCATGATGCCCCATGCCTGTGAGCTGAACCTAGAGTTTCTCTGCATGCCTTCTTTTCACTGGTCCTTATTTTTGCTATTTTTGTGGATTCTTAGTTGAAATGCTACTACTGTTGTTTAAGCACAAGTACAGTACAGCCTGTGAGCTTTTATGCTGATGCTAATGTTTGCTTACGTTATTTAATTCCATTTTGTAGAATTTCCTTTTTAAGTCAAAGGATGAGAACTCTGCTTTGAAGGTCATAGACTTTGGTTTGTCTGACTTTGTAAAGCCAGGTTGGTCTTATAGATTTTGCGTGATCCTTGTTTATTATTCTTATCTATTTAACTATGGTCACATGTGACCATCATTATATTGTGCAGATGAAAGACTTAATGACATTGTCGGAAGTGCATATTATGTTGCTCCTGAAGTGCTCCATCGATGTTATGGCACCGAGGCAGATATGTGGAGCATTGGAGTAATTGCATATATTTTGCTTTGTGGAAGTCGCCCTTTCTGGGCACGAACCGAGTCGGGAATATTTCGAGCTGTCCTTAAAGCAGACCCTAGTTTTGATGAAACCCCATGGCCTACCCTCTCTACCGAAGCAAAAGACTTCGTAAGAAGGCTGCTTAATAAAGATTACCGCAAGAGGATGACTGCTTCACAAGCTCTCTGTAAGTACCATTTTTTTAATCTTGGTTTACACTATTGTCCAGCTTCCAGATGACACTTTTTTTTTCTACACACCAACAATTACAGGTCATCCATGGATTCGTGGCACTCAGGAAGTGAAGATTCCTTTAGACATGATAATTTACAGGCTTATGAGGGCTTATATAAGTTCATCTTCTCTACGGAAATCTGCATTGAGGGTAATATTTTTGTAGGGTGTTATCCTGGTTTGCACTTTGCCCTTGCAGATGATCATTCTCTTTCTTGCCCCCAAATTGTTGTGATACATTGTGTGAGATGCCCACTTCCTTTTCTAGCATAAACAATGCCATCTCTATATATATTACGTTGATCCTTTTTTCATAGGTATTTTAGTGGCCAATATTCATCCACGTCATCCAGTATATTGTCAACCTGTTTTTAATTTTTTATCACTCTTTTGTCTTCCCTCACTTAAATAATGTATTGCTGGCAGTGTGTTTTCCCCAAATGCCTGGACATGATTGTACTCTGCACATTTTATTTACTGTCATAATTCGTGCAGAGTTAGATTGGAGTAATATATAACAACATGATCTTAGAAACATGCTGAGGATGTTCTATTTTTCGATTCTATAATCCTCCATCGCCTGTGTCTGCATTTACGTTGGAATACCCTATTTTGCTGACAATAGTACTGTGCCCACTTTAAGAAACTTTTAGATTGAATTTGCTAAGTAGCTTTTCATATTCTGCAGGCCCTTGCCAAGACATTGACGACACATCAACTCTTCTACCTGAAAGAGCAGTTCGAATTGCTAGGTCCAAACAAAAGCGGTCATATCACCTTGCAAAATTTGAAGACGGTTAGTTATTTTTGTCATATCCAATCTAAACTAATCTGTGCCATGCAATTGCTAAAAGTACATGAAACTTCTAGGCCTTGATGAAGAACTCCACATATGCAATGAAGGACTCCAGGGTTGTTGACTTTGTTAACACAGTAAGCCTCCACTTTCCTTATTATTATTTTCAAATTACTTATTGATGTGATATAACCAATTACCTATCCTACTCATGGTGCTAGATATGCAATATTCAGTACAGAAAGTTGGATTTTGAGGAGTTTTCTGCTTCTGCCATCAGCATTTACCAGATGGAAGGTTTGGATACCTGGGAACAGCATGCTCGTCAAGCTTATGAATTATTTGATAAGGAGGGCAACCGACCAATTGTGATAGAAGAACTTGCATCGGTATAATTTGATCCCTACCGCTAGTTTGTGCATAATGATCTTCACTGATGATGCCATTCATCTCGCAGGAACTTGGACTTGGCCCTTCGGTTCCTCTTCATGTCGTCCTCCAAGATTGGATCAGACATTCTGACGGAAAACTCAGTTTCCTCGGATTCATGAAACTACTGCATGGAGTTTCTTCACGTACAATCCCAAAAGCCTAAGATAAATTATTCTTACATCAACCAAGGAAAACAGTGATGACTAAGCTAATCTCTGGCTGGTGCATAGCTGGTTGGAAAAGTTGCATGAAACCAATACAAAGATTAACACTGTCCTAGTGTAAGAGGTAAAAAGCTCTCTTTTTAGGTCTACAATATCGCCTCCTCGCACCAGATGGATTGATGTTGTACTCAAGCTGTTTAGAGGAATGTACAGATGAGGTTAGGAAAAAAAAATGAAAGGGCTAAAAATTTGAGACTGGTTTTCATGGGTATTTGCGTTGTGTGGTGCTCCTTTTGTCTCGATAATACCTTAACACCTTGCCTTCACTTGTGTTGTGCTGCTTACTGCCCTGATTACAGATTGTGCTGTTGTATTTATCATTTTATGCTTCTTGAGAGAGGTAATGTGCAGGTTTGTAATTTTCGTACTCCTTCCGATAATAGGATTAAACAACTTCCAATGATTGCTTTTGGAAGTGATATCAGAAAAAAAGCAGGTTCTGTAGTTAATCTCTGGCTATTCATGAAAATGGGAGCGGCCCTTTCCGACGGCCTTTGCTCTCATGGACTTTTTCACATCTCATTTGAAGTTGGAATGGGAATAGATGGACATGTCGACATGTCAGAGCACGCACTCTGGCAGATGTGGTTGTTTGATTAAGTACCACTTCTGGTATGGATGTGTTTATGTCAAGTTGATAAGAACAAGCTCGGCTGATTGCAGCAAATTTTGGTTTATCCAGTTTGAGCCAAAAATTTGGTCATAAAAATCGGTTGCCTGAATTTGGCCAAGCGGCAAGAATATGAATTAGGATTTTGTCATATCTTGCTAATTTTGTGAATGCCACTAAATATCTGGCAATCATTTGATTCGGTGTTTAAATAGCAGTTCCAAACCGGATTGTGCAACAAGTGTTTCGTGTTGATTTACATCCACGTAGACGAATTGTGCAACATGTGTGCCAAATAAGGCCGAATTTTTTTTCCGATTTTTTTTTGTTGCGGGAATTAAGCTGTTTGCCATGAAACTCCTGCGTAGACCTGAGCACACCACACCCACCTCGAAAACAAAATTGTGCAACAATTGGTTATTGTTTTTTAGGTAAATGTAATCATTTGTCTCGAATATGACTAGGGATGAAAACAGATTGGATAATTTTCGATCGATCAGAACGGAAACGGATTTAGGTTGTTTCGGATCGGATTTTTCTCGAATAACTTTCGGATCGGAAACGAATTCGGATTTTTTTTGTCGGAAACGGATACGAATACGAATACGGATTATCCGGATAAGACTAAGTCTGGATATCCGGATTTTGGCCCAAAAGAAGTGGATTTTAGCCCAAAAGAGAAAATAAGATTTTAATTAATTTTTGAATTTCAGAAAATGCAACAAAATCAAATAGCCTTTTAGAAAATAGCAAATAGAGTTAAAAATTCTAGAAAAAAATCATAAAAATCCCTTGAATTATTTTAAACTTAATAAAAATTAATTCCAAGTTAAAGTTGGTTTTTATTTTTGCACATAAATTATTTTTAATTTCTAAAAATAGAAAAAACCTTTTTAAAATCCAAAAAAATATTGTTTTTTTATTTTCACTTTAAATCCAATAAAATCCCAAAATTCTCAATAAATTTTATTTTTTACATTGAAAACTAGGAAATTAATTAATTGACTTTATTTTATCATTTTTTCTTTTTAACCAAGAAAACTCTTTTAAATCTCAAAAAATCTAATAAAATAATAACTTTATTAATTTTATTTTTGGTAACATACTTTGGGATGCTACAGTAATTTATGTATAGATTAATCATCCAGCTTGATCAATGTTAGTGTGAACTAAGTTTTATGTATGCGATGAACTAAGTGTGAATGTGTGATGATTTGTAACTTTGTGAGTTATGATTTATGAACTAAATATGGTAAACTAAGTGTTATGTTTGTGATGAACTAGTTAATGCAGCTTGCTAGTGCCAATGTTATGTGCGGTTGCGGGAAATATGGACAATTCATGAATGTTTGCATGAAATAAACTAATTATATGTTTTCGTTAATTTTTGTCATACAATTTAAGGGGTTTTTATATTTCAAAAAATATATGTGACCGTGTTCGTTTCAATTCGTATTCACTCTGTATTCATATTCGATATTATTTGTATACAGAATATTCGTATTCGTGTCTGGATTCGAAAAAAAAATAAAAAAAATATAACAGAGCCATAATCTGTCCGTATCCTATCCGTTTTCACCCCTAAATACGACCACCACAAAAACGGGCGAGTGACATGTGCAGCTTGAGTTTAGGGTTGAAATAGTTCTATTCGGGCCTCAAAAAAAAAAATCCAGCCTTTTTCCGAAACCTCGCTGTGATATCAGACGAGCTTTTGTTGCAGATCCTCTGCCGTCTCCCGGTGAAATCCCACCTGCGGTTCAAGTCCGCCACCATCTCCGACCCGTCCTTGGTCCGCGCGCACCTCCGGCGCTCCGCCTCCGACCATCAGAGGCAGCCGCCCGTGCTGGTCACCCCGCATTTTGCTGGATGGCACAACGCGAAGATGCTTGTCGTTAGACATCCTGTCAAAATCGATCCTACCACCACCATTACGACTCAAACTAGTACTGTACCTTGAGTCAGTAATTGGCAGGATCATGGTAGGATCACACTCCGAGTCGTAGGATCAAGTTGTGTACTGGCCCTGTGTTCAAGTTGGATGGTAGGTATAAGTAGTCAATAGTTTACGTTTTGATCTAAAGGCTTGGGATAACAAAAATAAATTTAATTATTTTTCTTCTACTTTTTTAGTGTAAAATGGTAGGCTTTTAGTGATAATAATAATAAAAAAACTAAACCTAAGAGGAAGAATGCCGTAAAAGTTGGTTTGACCCTGGCTAGCATAAAATGCAGTGGTTGCTTCACTATTTAAGAATGATCGATTTGTATATTAAAGCATCATTTGATAGCAGTTGATTTACTGTGAAATCTTATGAAAAAAAAATCAACTAATGTTTGAGATGATTTTTTTTGAAGAATGTGGGGGACTCGAGTAAATGGGAGTGATGACACTTTTTAGTCAAAGTGTAACACCCCAACCCAATACGAAGCCTAGAATGCCACTAAACTACACTAACTATTAATTTTAACATCAATTATCAGTACATTACAACAAACATATCAATGATAAAACTCGTTCACGGGTCACATTAACACAAGCACAACGATATAGAAATCATAGATAATTATTTTCTAGGAAGTATGGCAGGATAATAAACCAAGATCAAAGCAAAACCAATCGAACCAAGTCTATTGAACGAATAATCAACTCCAACATATCAACTAAGATTAAGCAATAATATTAAGTCCTAATAAAGTATCTCATGGCCAATGTTTCAAGTGTTTGAATGCATGACGTGATTCCAAGTGCGCTAGTTCTTCCTATGTGCAACTTCGTCAATCGTCACCTAAAAACAACAATATAGCAAGAGTGAATCCACGACTCAACAAGTACAATAATAAACAATGTACAATGATTAATCAATCGTAAACAATATTACCATCAACATCAATTGTTTTTTTTATTTATTCTCATACACAATCATCAAATTATATTTTCATTAAATGCAAGGTATCCCTACACTAAATGTCCATATGCAACTCCTTTCGCGTATATCGGTATAGCATGAGTGAACACCGACGACAATGTTCACTCTCAAGCCCGTCCTGCAAAAGGATCGGGGACCTCCTCCACTCCCGTAGAGTCTCTACCAACAAGGTAGATATGTGATCACTATGATCATCTTATCTTCATGTAATGATACTTATGAATGCTCAATTTAACATCAGTTCATCAATATTACCGTCATCCAATATTCTTGAATTCATCAATACAATTAAAATCATGACCACTCATATTGTTATGCAATTAAACAAGATGAAAACAAAAATAATGTAATTGTAATGAGTGCTAAAGAATACAACGATCCACCATCGATCATTATCTACCATTCATTTGCATCTTTATCCCCTTGGAGTTGGATAGTGAGGCGACGATAGGGCACTAGAGGCCACACTCCTTGAACAAAAAAAATTCAAAATATATATTAAAATCACAACATCACAACACCCATATTTTACACTTATCGTCATCATACGTCTATGACAAACTGACCCAATTAACCCAAAACCACCGGACACACTACCCGCTGTCCAAGTAGTAAAACAGCTCTAACTTATACATATGAACTCCAAATATCTACATCCACTACTTTATGGAATCCTCATGAATAATCCTAAAACTTTCTAGTTACAACGGACTTCTGATTCTATCGTTTTCTACCCCATTTCTTTCCCCGAAGACCGTCCCAGAATTCGCCAGGACAGTTCGCTTCATAATTTTATATCTTTAATTATAAAACTTGAAAATATATGAAAGATACCAGCTCTGGTAACTACTCAAAATTTTCTAAATTATTAAAGTTATCACAACATTTTAATTTTGTCATCTACTAGATGAAACTGACACATCTTCATAACATCTGCCAGCTACGTCCAAATTGTGGACAACGACGTTCCCGAGACCATAACTTTTCACTCTCTACTATGATTCTTATGATCTAGACCTTTCTAGAAAACTAACAATATTATATAACTTTTCTTTAATTGGACCGACCTATGCATCCGAGCCTAAGTACTCCGAATCGCTCCTGTAAGGTTCTGCATCTAACCTCGACGAACTAGAGCATGCTGAAAAATAATCTTACCACAAGCAAAACGATCTACAACCTTAACAGCGACTAAACTATGGCAAATACTAGGGATTAACAAGTGTTACCCTTGAAGAATATGAAGGATCACTAAAACCCGGTGAATTTTCTCCTCTTTTCCTTCCTTCCTTCCCTTCTTCTCCTTCTCTTTTCCTCTGTTGGCCAAACCCTTGCTGGCCTCTCTTTCTCTTTCCCTCTCCTTGCCACGACAGAAGATGGCAGCTGAATTGGCTGCAACGGCATGGCTTGGTAGACTTGGCTGTAGGTGCTCGGCAGAGGAAGCGCAGCCACGGCAGGTGATGGCAGTGAAAAACATTACCACGACAAGCGACGACAGTGAAAAATGCTGCCACAGCAGGCAGTGGTAGGAGGTGGATGGTAGGGCTAGGGTTGCTTAGGGTTTGGGAGCCACCCCCTGGCCTCCCCTTTATGGCCGGCTCACTTGGGTGAAGACGCTATGAGCCGAAGGCCCAAGGTCCAAGTTGTCCTAATTTTCTAAATTTCCCCTTTTTAATTCACTTAATTACCTTTCTAGTTCCAATTATCTCTATAGTATAAATCGAGATATTACACAAAGTAGGTGTCAAATGATTAATTGAACACTAATATCACTTGTGAAATACATGATAGATGTAAGAAAAATATAATTTGTAGAATCGACTAGGAATCTTAGATTCTATGATTCGATCCTACAATGTGATCCTACCATAATATCTCCAATTCGGTTTCCAAGCTAGTTTGCTCGGACCATCCACCTAAGAGTTTATTTGTTGTGTAGTTTGGTTAATCACACCTCATGTTCCTATAGCCCTCCATGTCATAGGCTTGTACCGCCTCCTAGCTACACCTCCTCACCAGTACCGCGTGGTTGGTCCCACCGCGTCTTTCTTCTTCCAACAGCTTGCACCTTCATATTTGTGATAGCTAGAGTTTGAAACCATCTTTGCAGTTTCACACATAACAGCAGATGAGATATGAATACCTACCGTTGACGACAAGGTTTCCTTCTCCTGGCTAGGATTTTTACCAGACCTCCCATTGATTGCTCCACCTTCAAGATTACCTTTTAAAAAATATCCTCTATTGCTCTAGATACTTTTCATGATCACCTGCCCTTTAGTAATTCACATTACTCCACCTCGAAGTGATACATCACAACCTTGGAATTCAAGCGACCTCATAGGTATTAGATTCTTCTTTAAGCTGGTAACATACCGAAGTCCCATCAATGTACGATGTGTTTCATCATGCATCTCCAATGTAACTGCTCCCACCTCAGTGACTACATACTCCTTGTAATCCGCCAAGTGAACAGTTCTATGCACCAGACATAAAGATTCTTTATCGAACATCTCGCTCGTCGAGCATATATGGAAGCAACAACTTGAATATAATATCCATCTATGAGAAGTACCTAAGTAACTAACGACAAGTACGTCTAAATCATCTTCCGCTACTGCCACTGAGCATGTACCTGTCATTTAACTTCAAACTTGTAGAATCCTTTATCATGACCTTCCTCATCACATAGATAGGATAGACGTGGCCCTTGCTCTTGCCCTTCTTCCTGTGACTTTTGCTTTTGTCTACAACACCGACGGTAGCCGATGCCTAATCACCCGAGGATGAAGATTCCAATGTCTGTTTGAAGGACTCCGCCTACAATAGATATGCAAGTGCCTCGTTGAAGTTGAGAGTGGTTTTCTTGATGAGAATATTCATCACCAATTGCTTTCATGATGGTGGTAGAGATGATGTCAATATGATGATTTTGTCGTTCTCTTTAATTTTCTTATCCTCATTGATCAGTTGTTTGATAAGTTTGTTGAAGACATTGAGATGGTCAACAAACTATATGCCCTCATCCATGCGCAACCTATACAGTTGCAGCTTCATCACCCACCGTTTTGTTAGTGACTTCGCCATATACAATTATTATAAGTCACTCCATAATTTCTTCAACGATTTTTCTATGATCACTGGGTACTTTACCTCATCGGAGTGACACAGACAAGTTGTACTGACCGCCTTCCGCTCTATGACCTTCCATTCTTCAATGGGTGTCTTTTCCAGTTTGCCACCTTCAAGAGCATCGATTAACCATTGCTGGACAAGGAAATCCTTCACCACACATTGCTACATGCTGAAATTTCCTCTGCTATCAAATTTCTCTACTTCACACCATCGACATTGATATTGATTTTGTGCCACCTGACGCTTTGCCAACCTTCTCTCAAATATGGTTATTCTGGCCTTGACTCATATACTACTTGTTATACTCTGATACCCCTCTTTATGCGTAGCAGTTCTCCAGATCGCATTAAAGTTTCGAGATACGGTATGAGCGTGCAAGATACCAAGAACAAACTGATGAACGTTGTATATAGAACCGAAATAATGACGATGAAACAATCACAATGACAGAAAGATTTGGCGAAACTGACCACAAATTCCTTAAGAAAAACCTCATAAGAGTATAAGAGATTGTCGCTCTATCATAAACCTCTCAAATCCTTTAGGACCATTGGATCTTCGTCCTATATAAGAATCCAATGCTAAAGAGTAACCTAGTATCTAATCCTCTCATACACCGCTTGCTTTGGATGAGTTGGTTGTGGCTTAGGTTCTCTATGGCCACACCTCGTGACTTTATATAGCCCACATAATCCTCCTCCAAAGTGAAGTATGAATCCTACTACAAAGAGAAGTAAGAATCCTAATGCAAGTAAGATTCATCTAGGAATCCTTGTGGAAGACATCTTCAAGTCCTAGTAGAATATACATATTTTTTTTATATGCCACTTCAAATGTTATGGATCCCCGATCGACCATTGCAAAGTGACCCCTCCCTTATATGACACTACATTTCTGAAACATTGCCCTTATGTCCCACTGTTGACTAGCCAAGTTGTGAAGTGGTTGTGCAAATACCGTTTTACCCCTACATTGTCTTCTTCCTCCTCCTTCATCCAAGCAAAATCAGACATTGATGGAGGCGAAGAGGCGTCTGAGGCAACCGGCGGAGGGGTACCGTGCAAGCTGACGAGCGCAGGGAGGTGAAGAGGTGGAAAAGGCGGTCGGGGGACGGCCTCGTGCGATGTCGCCAAGTGCACAAACATCCGGTTGGGTTGTGTCGACGATGGTACAGACGCGAACCACTGGTCTCTCATGGCGAACTCACGCACCAGCTTGTGGTACACCGACACAATGTTGGGGAGGAACCCGTTCATCATGGTTTGCGACATCACGACACACTCCTTCTCTGCCACCTGCATGAACCCGCTCATCAGCGGGACGTCGACGCCCAGCTTCGTCGCCGGTGCCAAGCGCCCAGGTGTAGGTGTTGTCGTACACCTGCTCGTAGGTGGTATGGAAGGAGTGGCCCGGGCACGACTATTCAAATAGATTGTTAAAAATACTCTGCAGAGATTGTACAACTTTACCCACAAGATAAGATCGATCTCATAATGTCAGCCATGACACGCTTCCTTGGGCGTGCGACGGAAACGATCATAACAAAACTTTTCCAATCCTCAGTCCAGACATTAAACCCACTCCATTGGGTTATACCTCTCAATGACCGGGACAGTGCTCACTTACTGGTAAATTTTCATAATGTCTCTATTTACGCATGACATTTTTAATGAGGGACACATCGTTGTTGGGGAGTCACGACCCTTCTCTTAGTATAATAGGGGCGCAGGTCTTCGCATCGAAACAAATTAAAGTAATTGGTCAGGTCTATCCCATACTAGACTTGTGGTTGCATAGCTTAGTAATTTAGAAGAGAATACATGATTCGGTCCTTAATCGACTCAAGCGAGACATACCACCAACCGACTGCATGCATATAGCATCGATCTCAACCAACCACTCGCCCAAGTCTCAACCATTTATAAATACATTTTCCTATTTTCAGTGGTAACTCACGATACCATACTGTGGTTCAAATATTCCCAAGTTCTCGTTGTAGCAATGTTTGTGTCATATTCATGTTAATTCACTAAGCAGTATCTAATTACAGCCAATTGTCTTGTTTATTTAATCAACGAGAATTTTACTCATGTAATAAATATTCTTAGGCTGACAAGGTATAATGGAGTCAATAAACAAGGAAGGGATTCATAATGATAATCAACTTTGGTATAACTAAGCATAAAATTTTAACATAGCATTTCATATATAATAATAAGTATGAAAGTAATAATTTAAATTAAAATACTTTGCATGTGAAATGTAGGTTCAACTTGATTAGTGGTAAGGACTTGCCTTGCTCAAATGTGGATGGGTCTTGATCTTGACTTGAAGAAGTGACGAGGCCTTCGACGACGTTTGAATCTATTTAACGCAAAAATGACGACTTCAAATAAATACCCATAACACAAATAAATTCAAATTAAATTCTAATGAACTACAAAAATTATGATTTTGGTATTGTTGGAAAGATCTTGAATTTAGAAATAAAAATCATTTGATTTATATTTAAATTGAGGGAGAATGAGCTCTCCAAAGTTTGACCCGAGAGAAATTCCATAAAATCAAAATTTTCTATCACGTGAGTCCCACTAGGATTTTTGTTCTTTCTAATTTGTTTTGATGTAAGAAACTCCATTACGACTGACAGGTGGAGTCCACTAGGGTTTTTATTTTATTTTCTCTTTATTTTTAATCATAAAATCTCGAGAGGCTGACGGGTGGGCCACGGTCCACTGAACCTGGTCTACCCAATGGTTCACGCGGGTTGGGGCCCACACGTCATATTCACATCTAACTAACTAACCTTAACCACCCATCTTAACACTAATGACGTCCTCGTGGTGGCCATGTCAGCTTCCCCTCAAAATAGAGGAGCGCACAAGGGAACTCCATGGATGGCTCGGGTGGAGCTCGCTACCGGCGAGGCGAAGTTGGCACTCGGGAGGGGCAAAATGGAACACGGTAGCTATGGCGTTGCTAACGGTGGTGGTGGCGCATTGGGAGGTGGCCCGAGGTGGCGACACGACAGCGAGAAGGGCGCCGTGCTACTGTGCTACGGGAAACTTGTAGCTACGATGTTATTGGCAACTAAGCAACACTCGAGTGAGCTACTACACGCTATGGCAAAGCTGATAAACATATGAGCATTTTTCGAATTACTTTAATTCAGAAATATGGTAGATAAATCATGGAAAGAACTCTTGCCTTTTTCATAAAGCAGGTAACCAAGAACACTATAGTTATACGAATTTCTAGAAGGGCAGAAAATAGCATTTCTATCTCAGTGTTCAAGGTAATAACAGATAATAAAACTAACCAAACAACAAGGGTGAGATAGGCATACCCAGATCCAAAGGGTATAACTCACACTTATTTTCCAGATGGGTTACCACTATGGTATAACTCACATGGGTCTCAAACCCATCTCCCTCGATGCATTGTCTATTACATTCCGTGATAAACCCTTTGTGAAGGGATTTGCCAGATTCTTAGCTGTTTATATATAATCCAAAGTTATTACTCCGGAGTTTCTCATTTTCCTCACAGACTTCAGTCTCCTCTTCACATGTTTTGATGCCTTCATATTATCCTTAGAACTGTTCACCTTAACAATCACAGTTTGATTGTCACAGTTCATCAGAATAGCTGGTGCCAGTTTTTCAACCACCGGCAAATCCATCAAGAGCTGACGAAGCCATTGGGCTTCAACAGTGGCAGTATCTAATACTGTGAGTTCTGCTTCCATTGTTGACCTCGTTAAGATGGTCTACTTCCAATACTTCCATGAAACAGCGCCACATCCAAGTGTGAAGACATATCCACTTGTGGCCTTAATCTCATCAGCATCATATATCCAGTTTGAATCGCTATAACCCTCCAGTACCCTGGGATACCCGGTATAGTGAATGCCATAGTTCATAGTACCCTTTAGATAGCGCATTACCCTCCCAAGAGCGTGCCAATGATCATCTCTCGGATTGGAAATAAAATGGCTTAGTTTGCTCACAACAAACGAGATGTCAGGCCTGGTACCGCTAGCTAAATGCATGACTGAACCAATTATTTGAGAATATCTCAATTGGTCTCTGGCTATTCATCGATTCTTCCTAAGCAACACGCTAGGATCATAAGATGTTGGAGAGGGTTTGTAGTCGCTATAACCAAAATGACTCATAACCTTTTCCACATAATGGGTTTGCAACAATGTAATTCCACCATCATTACCTCCCAACAGTTTGATGTTCAAGATAACATCAGCTACTCCCAGATCTTTCATCTCAAAATTCCGAGATAAGAAATGTAACACCCTGGCTATTCGGAAGCCAAGATGTCACTCAACTCTAACGAAAACTATAGGGAATGGACAGATAAGCACCAATAACAATGATTATAAGATAATAAGTTATATGAAACTAACGATAGATTTAACAGTTCCAAATAAAGAAAGGGAAACACTTAACATGAGTATAAAGTAAACATAACCAGGTTGGTTTATTACAAATTCAACAATTATCAAATAGATGACATGAATTAAACCATATCAATGAATTCTAGTTTAAGATAAATGACGTGTATCGTGCTGGACTACTCCCTCATATGATTTCCTTCCTCATCATTTACCTATATTAAACAAACAAGCAAGGATGAGCCAAAGACTCAGCAAGTACTAAACATGATAAATCAAGCATAAAGTGGGCAAGCCAACTACAACCGAAATATGAACAATTCTCGGAACACATGCATGAATGAATAGAATGAAATAATCTCAGCAGCTTATACCGGTATAACGAGTGATACACCCGTTGGTGTTCACTTACGTCCGTACTTAACAAAGTCCGGGGACCCAAATACCGTATGAAGAACGTTTCATACGGGTGTCCAAGATTACCCACATTGGAGTGGTGGGACTTACATACCCATACTGGAATTGATGGGTCTTTTGATTTCCACTACCGTGGTCACAACGAAAACATGGCATGAATAGAATGGATGACATAAAATAAACTTTTATCACATGAAAATGAAGAATAATACTCAGCATATGAATATGACTAGCAAGTCTAGCATTACATCCATGTTCAATCATCAACATTCAATAAAATCAAACAAGATACTTGCCTTCCACGCTGTGACGTGTTAGGAGGCAACGAAAGTGCTCATCCACTCACCGCCTCACCGCCTACACAAACATATATTCCGAATAAGGATAACAAGGTATGACATAACTACAAGTGTCCTACCCTAACCCTCTAACTATCCAACACAATCAATGGGTTCAAACTGACAATCAAACTATTCAGCCAGCTTACAGCTCTACTGGGCAGCAGTACGAGAAAAATCATAATTAAAGATATGTAACTCGGAATGACGTGAAACGAGTGCTCAATGAATCTTAACGAACTAGGCTACAAAACTCTAGTTGATAAGATTAACTGAATCTGCCAAAACAATTGGCTAACCAGCAGTTGAAAACGTATGACAAACATCTTTCCAGACAATCGATCAACAGCAAAGAACATGGCATATCTTTCACTCTACAGATCCAATGGAGGATTTCTTTATTAATCTGGAAATAGTATTAAAAATGCTACAATAACCTAAATGAGTGGAGGTCCTGAATCTTACATTAACAAGGTCAAACTTAAGGAACAAACAGACAGTTCCTTCTCGTCAGACAGACAGAGCAGCACGCAAAGAATAATTCATATCTACTAAACCGTAAGGCGGAATCTCGTGATCTCAGTGGATCTGGAAAGATAAAAACCAGGGCTACAAAACTCTAGGAGACAAAAAATACCGGATTATGCTTCTAAGATGCCAAAACTGGGCGCACAACCTACTGTACAGATTGGATCTAATAACAGAGGCAAAACGATCCAACTAATCGAATCGAATTCTCATATTTTATGAATCAAAAAACAAGGGGAAGCCATTGTTACCCTTGTAGAACCTCAAGAATAACGTGGATCGACCTCTCGAAGAACTTCCCTATTCTCCCTTCAATGGCCGGCCAAGGCGAGCAAGACGAACGGCCGGCGATGACGGCAGTATAAATTGGCTTCGGGGAAGACCTTGGGGCAGCGCCGGGGATCGCCGGAGGCCAGCACCAAGGGGGAGGGGAAGCGCCAAGGGGCAGTGAGGTGCTGGAATGGGGCTAGGGGGTGGCGGCTCATGGGGGGAGGAAATGTGGGGAGGGAGAGGGGGAGAAGGGGAAGGGGCCAGTTAGGGTTTGGGGGTGTAGGGGGCGCATGGGTCTTGGCCAGGTGCGCCTTGCCCCCTTCCCTGGCCCATTGGTGGCTGGCCAAGCTTCCCCAGCATGGGCCGGAGGCCCAGAGTTCCAAACTCTCCCGAAAAAGCTGAATTTTCGATTAAAGCTTTCGCCCGAAATAAAATCCTCTCATACCGAAACTCGGGATATTACAAGAAATTCTTGACCCCCTTAATCACATTAAGGTTGGTCCCAAAGATCAGTATGTCATCAACATACAAACATAGAATGACTCCCTCGCCCCCACCATGGCGATAATACAGACATCTGTCAGTTTCATTCACAACAAAGCCTGCAGATGTTAAAATTCTATCAAAATTTTCATGCCACTACTTAGGTGCTTGTTTAAGACCATACAAAGATTTCAACAACTTGCACACCTTTCCTTCTTGACCATTACTACAAATCCATCTGGCTGTTCCATGTAAATTTCATTGTCCAACTCTCCATTTAGGAAAGCCGTCTTAACGTCCATCTGATGAACGAGAAGACCATGTGAGGCAACCAGAGATAGTAGTACTAGAATAGTGGTCAATCAAGCCACAGGTGAATAAGTATCAAAGAAATCTTCGCTTTCCTTTTGGGTATAACCCTTGGTCACAAACCGTGCCTTGTACTTCTCGATAGTACCATCAGACCTAAGCTTCTTTTTGAACACGCACTTACATCCTACAGGTTTACAACCATAAGGACGCTCAGTGATCTCCCAAGTTCCATTAGAGATGATGGAATCTATTTCACTACAAACTGCTTCCTTCTAGTATTCCGCATATGGAGAAGCATATGCTTGAGAAATGGTACTTGAAGTATCATCCACAAGGTACACAATGAAATCAGGACCAAAAGAATTTGCAGTACTTTGTCTTTTACTCTTCCTCAGAGTTTCATTGTCTTCTTCCCCAGGAATTTGCTGAGGGGTTTGCTCAAAATATTTCATTGGAAATGTAGATTCAGGAGTTATATCAGGCTCCTGACTTGATGAACTAGGCATATATTTCATCGGAAAAATATCCGCAAAGAATGTAGCATCTCTGGACTCGATAATTGTACTAACATACACGTCAGGTACTCCAGATTTTACCACTAAAAATCTATATCCAATGCTATGGTGAGCATAGCCTAGAAAGACGCAATCCACGGTTTTTGGTCCAAACTTACGATTTTTGGGAATTGACACATTGACTTTCGCCAAACAACCCCAAGTGCGCAAGTATGAAAGTGATAGTCTTTTCTTCTCCCATTATTCATATTGGGTTATCTCTTTATTCTTTGTGGGAACCCTATTTAGGACATGACATGAAGTCAATATAGCCTCCTCCCACCATGCTTTGGAAAGACCCGCTGTGTCTAACATGACATTAACCAAATCAGTTAGAGTGCGGTTCTTTCTTTCAGCAACCCGGTTTGACTGGGGTGAATAGGGAGGTATCCTCTCATGGATTATGCCATGTTCCTCACAGAATAAATTGAACTCATTAGAAAAGTACTTGCTGCCACGATCAGACTTAACCCTTTTGATTTTCCTTTCAAGTTGGTTCTCAGCTTCTGCCTTATAGATTTTAAAGTAGTGAAGAGGTTCATCTTTAGTTTTCAAAAGATACACATAGCAGAATGTACTGGAGTCATCAATCAAAGTCATGAAATAACTATTACCACCTTTTGTCTACACACCATTCATGTCACACAGATCTAAATGTATGAGTTCTAATGGTGCCAAGTTTCTTACCTCCGCGGCCTTATGAGGCTCACGAGGCTGCTTTGATTACACACAAACTTGACACTTGATTAACTCTAAACTGGCTAACCACATCATGCAACCAAAATTTATGTGACAAAGTCGTGAATGCTAAATAGTAGTCTCATTACCACTACAAACATGGTTCACAACATTACTACACATATCTGAAAGAGATAGGTGGAACAAGCCTCCGCACACATAGCCTTTACCAACAAATTGTCCACACTTGGACACTACAAATTTATTGGACTCAAATACCAGTCTAAAGCCATATGTACACAGAAGAGATCCGCTGACGAGATTCTTATTGGTAGATGGCACATGATGCATATTTTTCAGTTGCACAATCTTCCCCGAAGTAAACTTCAGATCGACCGTACCAACACTATGAACAGTGGCATGTGACCCGTTCCTCTTTAGAACGGCTGAATCCTGAGTGACCTGGTAAGAAGAGAATAATGAAATATCAGCACACACATGTATATTAGCACCAGTGTCTATCCACCAATCGATAGATTGACATACAGAAAGAACAGTAGGTAAATTACCATACCCTGATGTTCCCGTCTCAGTGGTACCAATAACAATATTAGCAGACTTGGAATTCTGTCCTTGCTGATTCTTCCCACCTTTACGTTGGCTGCAATCCTTGGCCCAATGACCAGGTTTGCCACACACAAAGAAAATGGCATGCTTTGTGATCTTCTTCTTCTTCTTGAAGCTAGTTGTTTGTGCAGTCTTATTCTTGCCTCTGAACTTTTGAGCTTGAGCATTCTTCTTCTGCACCATATTAGCACTAGAATGTCCCTCATTTCCTCTAGTGTGTGTGTGGATATCATGGGGATATGCTCCAGATCTTAGGATGATGTGACAATTGGCAATGGCGTTAACGGTTTGTCGTTTCACGGGTTTTCGACAAAGTTTCAGATCTGTTCAGACATTCTGGACAGGGGCGGTCCGACCGGCCATAGCATGGCGGTCCGACCGGTCCCAAATCGGTCGGACCGGCCATGTGCGTGATCGGACCGCCGTGACCAAAATGGTCGAATGGGTTGGGCCAAAAATAGGTGTTGTAGACAAGTGAGGATCCTAATACACTTGGTCTCATAATTTTGGAGTTCCCAAGCAAAAGTTCTATTGGTTTAAAGTTTCAGATGAGGTTTGGATTTTCGTGAGTTGAAAATTGACTAAGTCTCACGCGGTCCGACCGCCTTGTGGTGGCGGTCGACCGCCGGTTGGCGATCGACCGCCCCGAGGGGCGATCGACCGGCTTCGACTTGTTCATCGGCCAACCGTGGCGATGATGTTTTGTTAGGTCAAAGTCATGGGTTTGGTGCATATGTGTTGCATGATGCATGTTTTGACTAACGTGGGTCAAGTTGTGAAGAACTTGTTCCGGATTCGATTTGCTTGTTTATTGTTGTGCAAGGTTGCTTGGTGGTCAACGACGGTCAACGGCGAGGATGATCGGGACTAGGCTTGGAGAGCTGAGGTCCAGAACGATCGACGATGCCGGGTGAGGTCAATGAACTCAAGTGTGGTGCAGAATAGACAAGGATGACCGAACAGGCGATTCCGGCGGATCGGGTTGGATCAAGCGGCGCGGGGGTCGGTGCAAGTGCCATGGTGGTTCTGGTGGGAGCCGGATGGGAGAGACTTGCCGACATGTTGAGAGCCGTTGATCAACCTACACGTGGCGAAGCATGGGAGGTGCTTCACAAAGATGGGACTCGGTCTTTGCAAAAAGATCGAGAAGGGGTATTTTGGTAATTATACCAAATACCGCCTTGGTGACTTTTGACGACTCGCGGCGCAAGATGGCGTGGAGAAGCGGAGTAGGTCAAGAGGAGATGAAGACGGCGCTTCGAGAGGCGTGCGTGTGTGACCCGTTTGTTTTGGGCCTTAACGGGAGCCCATTAGGGTGACTCTTCTAGAAGGTTTAAGTCTCCACTATAAATAGAGGAGGGAGGTGGCTGCACCCCTTCAACCTTTTCATGCTTGAAACCCTAGTTTTGGCTTAAGTGCTTAGGTAAGGTTTAGTGGAGATTAGGGTTCTAGAGAGAGAGAGATGTTTTGATCTTGTGTCCATGCGTATCCGTATGAGTGGCTGTAATCGATACATTATCAAATCAATCCAAAGAAGAGTTCTCTTCAAGATGAGTTCATTTGCCTTCTTTCTCTCTATTTGGTGATTTTGAGTCTTTCTTTGATTCGCATGTTTTTGGTTGATTTCTTTATATGATCTAGCTTGCTGTGACATGTGGGAACACATCTAAGATCATCTTGATCATCAATCACCCACGAGCAAGTTTTTGGATCTAGTTTTCGTTTTGACTCGGTTTTGAACCATCCATCTCTCAAACTAAAAAAGGTCATAACTTTTCCATGGATCTTCATGATCTTCGATTGGAATAGGTTCCTGACATCCTAGAGAAGGTGTGTACCAAGTTTCATCAAGTTTGGAGTTGTAGATCAAAAGTTACATCTATTTGCAACTTCGTTTTTCGGGCTGATTTCACTGTTCATCGGCTGGAGGTCGGACCGCCCCTCTACAGAGGCCGGACCGCCCTTGAATAGAGGTCAGACCGCCCCACACTTAGGAAATTAAGTTTCAGTTGTTTTTGGTTGTTTTGCTTCGGGGTTTTGATTGGATTCAATCCTAGTCTTCCGCTGTACTGGTATATCGATCTTCATAGCTTCTATAGCTATTGGAGTGAAATTTGTGTTGAATCTAATCGTGGTTGAAAAAGTGAGCGTGCTCCTATTCACCCCCCCTCTAGTCGCCTTTTCGGTCCAACAGTGTGTATCTTTTACCATCATCTTCTCTTCAACATCAAGAGACCCAATGAGATTTTCAACAGAAAACTCTTGTCTCTTGTGTTTCAGAGAAGTAGCAAAATTCCTCCAAGAAGGAGGAGCTTGGCAATAATACCTCTCGCGACAAACTTGCCCGGTAATACACACTTGAAGTGCTCAAGCTCTGTGGACATGGATTGTATCTCATGAGCCTGTTCAACTACAGAACGGCCATCAACCATTCTATAGTCATGATATTGCTCCATGAGATACAATTCACTGCCGGCATCCGAAACCCCAAACTTGGACTCGAGTGCATTCCACATCTCTTTCCCAGTTTTAATCACCACGTATGCATCAACCAACTTCTTACCAAGAACACTAACCACAACATCTTTAAAAAGGTTATCAGTAGCCTCGAACGCTTGCTCCTGTTCAGGAGTAAGTGTTCCTTCAGGTTTGCCATTTGCTACATGGAAAACGTTCATAACAGTTAGCCAAAGCACCATCTTGTAATTCGCACCATCGAACTCAGAGGGTTTGAGCGCAGCAGCAAAGCCAGTTGACGAAAAATGCCTAAAATAAGGTTTTTGGAATGATAAACATATGAGCATTTTTTGAATTACTTTAATCTAGAAATATAGTAGATAAATCATGGAAAGAACTTTTGCCTTTTTCATAAAGCAAGTAACCAAGAATACTATAGTTATACGAATTTCTAGAAGGGCAGAAACTAGCATTTCTATCTCAGTGTTCAAGGCAACAACAGATAATAAAACTAACCAAACAACAAGGGTGAGATCATAGAAGTGAGGAACACGTTATGCCGTGAAGTAAGGAGGAAGGGACTCACCGAAGATGAGAAGAGGAGGAAGGGGCTCGGCGGCGGCACTGTTCCTACGGCGAGGTGAAGGGGGCTCCGGCACTCTGGTGCTCCAACTGGGAAAAGGAGATGAGAATCAGCAAGAGGAAGGTGAGACGATGCCGAGGGGAACGATCTTCAAGGTCGGGGCTCACCGGGGAGGCAAGGAACGGGCGGCGATGGTGCGGACCGCGGCGGATCTGGCGCTCGTTTCCTTGCTTCTTCCCAACAATTGAGCGAGAGGGAGAGGGTGTGAGTGAGGGAAAATGACAGAGGAGGATGAAGCGACCATGGTGACACGCTCGGGAGGGCTTCATAGCCTCGGAGAGGAGAGGAGAAAACGGCAAGGTTGTGGCCATCTCGACGATTTCTCGCGAGTGGGTGCGCATTAAGATCGACGAGCTGGCGCAGTGACAGGACAAGGTCGCGGTGTGTTGTTACGCTCAAGGACTATCGCGCTAGGATGCACTCGAGTGTGGGCTTGGATGGAGCACAGAGAGAAGAGGGAGAGCGAGCGGCGCTCGTGCAGGCGAGGAAGGCGATGAACAATGGCACTGACTGGTGGGGCCAGGGACCACCAGGCAGCGAGAAAGCGAATGACAGACAGGTTGGTGAGCGAGCACGCATAGGTGGGTTGCAGGTGAGGGAGGTGGGCCACTGGCTGGGCCTGGCACGGAAGGGAAAGACAGGAATAAGGAGGTGGGCGTGCTGGGCCAAGCAGGTGCGGGCGGACGAAGGGGGAAGGAAAGCAGTCGAGCCGGTGGGGTGGGTTGAGTCTCGAGGGGGGGGGGAAGGAGGGAAGAAAGCCTTTAACTTTTGTTTTAATTAATTCAAGGATGAATTTGAATTAGAAAGTCAAATTTAGGGAGATTTTGGAACTTACCTTTTCTTGTAGATTTTTATTAGTTCTATTTAAGGCTAGGATTTTGATTTAACTTTTGAGTGTGCCCCATTTTTTGTAATTTCACAAAATTCAACAATTTTTTTGTTGAAAATCCTCAAAATTTAATCCAATTTCAAATGCATACAAAAGTGAGTTGTTACAAAGATGTACGATGTAGCATATTAACATGATCATTAATGGATGTTACTCGTCCAAAATCTCCTTCTATATTTTTGAAGCTCCGTCGGTATTGGAAGTACATGGGGTGACGACAGTAAAACAAGACAACAGTGGCGTCGAAGCTAGAATGGGGGTGGTGTCACTAAACCAGGGGACAATGGCAGTAGAACATTGAGTGAGAGAGAGCAGAGTGGGTGGGATAAATGCAGATGTGTTCACACCTTTCTAATCTTACCCTTTAATCCATACAAAATAATAAGAATGAGAGTATTTTTGTCCTAAACAAAAACCATACGGTTCAGTAAAACTGACACCAGTTTACTAAAAAACTGGCCGATTTGACCGGTTTTTTTCCAGGCCAAACGGATGGACAGTATTTGAGCTGAACTAAGCCTCTTAGGTTGTCGGTTCTAGTTTTTTCCAGTTTAACCAGCGGTCTGGCTGGCTTTTTGAACACTAATTAAGAGTACAGTTTGTTGAACAGGATCAACTAGCCAAATTTCTCGCACAATTGTGCTAGATACTACATTGCATGTGTTTATGCGGATTTGGTTCCTCTAGCTTGAAGAAGTGAAGGTAGAGAAGTATAGTGGCATAACTTTTGCTACAGTGTTTTGCAATCCCATCTCACTATTTGGCGCTACTCTCCTCTAACATGCCTCCTCTAAGGGTCCGTTTAGATGGGTGAATGAAGTTGAATGGAACGGGATGGTGCAGGATGGATGGGATGAAGTTGAATGAGATGGTACAAGTAGAGTGTTTGGTTGGTTGGGTGTGATGATACTAGATTTTATTTGGTTGATTGGATATGATGGTCTTGGATGGTTCAAGCTGATGTTTGGTTTGATGGATGAAGGTGGGTATGATAACCCTCTCACCAGAGGTGGTGAGATTACCCTTCAAATAGTAATGCTAGCAATTCCAGTTGCCTGAGAATGCAATCCTGATTTTTTTTAAAAGCATTTCAGATGTGTGCAATTTGCTAGGGACGAACAAACTACAACTGTATAGCATAGTAGTATAAGGCAGAGAAAGTGATAATGCATTCGACGCTTGCTTGCAACCAAATTATCATAAAAAATGCTTCAAAGCACAGTTCAAACTTTATCCATGGCAAGCAAGAATTCAATTTGTTTTCAATGCTATTCGACCATCGCTCAAAACTATGATACACCACGACTTTGATGAATCAATCAGGTTCTATTTTCTTTATTAAAAAATACATTGATCATGAATTTACACTACGAGCAACAGAACATAAGTATGTACCAAGATTGAATGTAATCATCGAGATACACTCGCTTAACTGTAAAATGTGACATGACAGGCGCCATGCATCCAAAATGCAGGGTGGCATTGCCTTGTAAAAATCTGTAGACATGAGCGATAATATGACCATATCTCCAACTTTGATGAGTTCTAGAGCAGATAGCAAAAGAAGTCAGCACACTGAAAGAGGGAGGTAGATACTAGAGAGCGAGGGATTCTGAAAACTAGTTTACCTTTACCGAGCTAGTCCTTTGAATCAATCAAACCAAAACTCTTCAGTGGCCAAACCTGAGATCAAATAGACACTGTCAATACTCCAAATGCACCTAAAAGGAAAACTCAATTATATTCTAGGAGTAAATTCAAGTAGTAAACAAGTTAGTTTACCTTTACTGAGCTGCTACTTTGCATTTTGGCCACCATAAAAATCAACAAGTAGTAAATTCAAGTAAGAACAGAAAGACCAACTAATAACAAAGTATCAAATCACAGGACATATGTTCTGGTTGTAATTTTGAAACAACAAAAAATAATCAGCGTACACTACTATCAACCAAACAAATGGTTATGGCTACAAAATGCTGCAAGATCATGATAGTAAGAAACCACTGTAGCAACAAAACAAAGGACCAATACATATGTCCCAGTGCCATTTCAAAAGTGCATATATTGTTGATTGCAGTATATAAATATGTAGTTTAGGAAGGACCGAAGACCATACATTAGCATACAAAAGAAGGCCATACATATAGGCACTATCACACTAGTCGTACTTCAACCACATAAATAGGTTTACAACAACATACATAGGTTTACTCCTCGATACCAAAAATAAGTCCTACTGCAATCTAACACTGCTAGTTCAGAGATTATTATTACTGATGTATCTAGCAACCCAAACAATCTTGTTTGAGAAGCTCAACTTGTTGAATGTTTGGGCAAGAGAAACATTCTCACAAAAATGAGCATATTAATGGGTGAGATGTGCTTAAATCCCGGGAGATCCATCATATTGTCCCAAAGATCTTCAGGAACATCAGTATCTGCAGTACTCGCCTTCTCAATAGCCTTAGTGAGTCTTTCTACTCTAGTGGTCATGAAGGAATACAAGTCTTCATCATTGGATATCTTGGCCCTCTTCGGTGGTTTACTTGCCGATGAGTCACCTCCACATGTGGCGGACATTGTCACCTCTTCGACACTACCATGTCCAGTAGCTCTTTTACCTTTATCCTCTATTGGAACCTTTGGTGTTTCCTCATCGGATATTTCATTAACATCTGTACCAATAGGGTCATTTGCTCCCTTTGCATACTTTCCGGTAGCCATGCTATCCCCAAATATAGTGGCCATCTCATGATAGTTCTCAAGGGGAGTGTTCAAGTAGTCCGCATCACCACGGTGATCCTAGACATTAAAGTAGATTTCAAACTAGGTATGATAGCAAAATCAGTTGATAGATATGAAAGTATAGAAATTACCTTGACATAACTAGTGCAATGTCCATGCTCAAGCCTGATAGTGCACGTGTTTTCATCCCAAAGAGCGCCACTTAGGTTTTGGAGCTTGCCTATCTTTGCCCAAATTTTTTCCACTTCCTCAAGTGGTTTTGAACCTGATCTCCAATAACATCCACCTTTAGATGGCCATTCAAGGTCCTCGAACAATTGTTGTGGTGAACTTTCTTGAAACCAGTGCACGTTCTATTGCCATTGGCCACAAGATTAGTCAAGTAGCTCAAGACAAATGAAAGCATAATATGTACTACTCAAGGAAGTCTCAAGTACAGCCAACATATATTTATCAACTATGTACTACTCGTGCATCTAGGTACACAAAACACTTAAGATACATATATCATAAAATTGGAGCATATGTTTGAGTCTGAATCTTCAGGCTTAAAATGCTGGTAGTTTTTTTTATCAGAGAGAAGCCTAGCCTGGGACAAGAATATTCTAAATATAGTTGATGGTCAAAAGTCTCAAAGCTGTTGTGCTGGACATCTTTGATAGTGAGCAATATTTGCACATTTCAGCTAACTTGCACAAACAATAAGCACGAACATTGCCAATATTTCACTACACATGTTGATGCACAATCAATTTTTCAGGTGCAAGCAATTTTTCCCCTAGACTCAAAGCCTCTAGACATGTGCAAGCTAATTTTCCTATAACAGATATCCCAACAACAGCAAACAAAAATTTAGAAATGGAAGCAACAACAACAAGACAAACTTAACATTTCTTTTACATGCCGAAGCATAGGACAACGGGGATCTATCAATTTCTCCCATAAAAAACATCTGTATCGGCTAGATCTACCAACAAGGACACCAATCGGATGAAAATATGTGCGATTTTGGGGCATACCTTTGGATCCCGCGACAACTTCACACCGGGTTGCGGGAGGGGAGGTAGACCAGGATGGGAAGAGCCAGGAGATGGCAAATCATGGCAAAATCACAGCAGGGGCGGTACCTTCTGGATCTCCGAGAGCGCAAGCAGTTCACACTAAGG
The DNA here is from genome assembly GCA_036346395.1 of Hsuehochloa calcarea. NCBI lineage: Eukaryota > Viridiplantae > Streptophyta > Magnoliopsida > Poales > Poaceae > Hsuehochloa > Hsuehochloa calcarea. The sequence goes on from CM070597.1 coordinate 53,820,646, forward strand.
AGAGGCGGCACCTTCGGGATCTCTGAGAGCCAGCGGCGTAGAGACCAGGGGCAACGTTGTCGATCCGTGCAAGAGGATAGGGGGAGCTCTGGGAGAGTGAGCGCAGCGCTGCGAGAGAGAGCGTAGGTGGGCGAGGAGGTTCGGGACCGCGTCGTTCGGCGTTTTCCATCGAATGGAATGGTGGGGGCATCTCACCACATATTCCCTTTTGTCGAACACGCTGATACAGGATGTCGGTTCCGTTAAGCGAACCAAACGGGCGAACGCCTCCTTTTCCCGAACCGTCTGGTACATGGATCCCAGGGTTCACTCATGCAAACACTACCTAAGTCAAAGGACCTGGGTCGAATCCCATGCTATGTACACCCCTCTCTCTCACTCACTCTCTTTCTCTATCTATCTATCTATCTATCTATCTATCTATCTATATAGGAAAATGGTATGGTACTCATCGGAGTACGTACTCCCACTTCTCATATAACACTTAAATCGTTTGATAATACCTCTTTATCTATTTGAGTATACCCTAATAATGATTATCAGATACTCTAAAGTGAGTTTCGTGAAAAATTTCATTAAAGTCCACTTTTTATAGCAATTTTTTTTATATATACTTCTTTTATATATGAAAAATGGTATATAACTAAAATAAAGTGCTCTAATGGAAAATTTTCAATTAAGTCACATTAGAGTATCTTATAATTGATATTTAAGAATACTGAAAGTGATAAAAGTATAATATGTTCGTTTAGGTGGTATTTTAGAAGTGGTGGTACATACTACTAGGCATACAAAATGGATCTCTCTCTCTCTCTCTATATATATACATATACATATATATTACTTCCTCGGGTTCACAAAAAATAAGTTGTTTTGAAATACGTGCAACCAAAGTTTTCAAAAACTTTGGCTTATAAGTTTTTTTAAAAAATATTTAGATTAAATATATGAAAATCATGTGTTAGATTCGTCTTGAAAAAAACTTTCATAATATTATAGTTTTATTGGGTTTTACAAATATATTACAATAGTAATTAGCGGTAAAAGTTGTATTTTGGGAATTGTCGATATACAAAACGACTTATTTTTGTGGGCCGGAGGGAGGAACTTTGTTAGTAGGCGCGGATGTGTCGATATCTGTACTTTTTATGATTTGATGCTGCCCATCTTGGGGTGATCTCTTGTACAAACGTTGTCAAAGTGATGCATTGTTTCCTCGCAATTGAACGACGTTGACTTTCTTATATTAAAAAAAAAGCTTTACATAAATAGATACAGCCGTGTCCTTCAACGAAATTTGTATCGTCTGACGTCATTCCTCCCGATTCCTCTGTTGGAAGTTCATTTCAATCGAGACTTGTATTGATCTATGTTAAATGTTAAGTAGGGATATGGTGCAAAATAGAATAGTGATGAGGTGGTGCAAAGGAACAAAAATCAAATGGAGATGCGGTGCAAATGAAAACTGCGATTTGGAAAATAAAAATGGAGATGCGGGGTATCGATCCCCGTACCTCTCGCATGCTAAGCGAGCGCTCTACCATCTGAGCTACATCCCCTTCGTTGACGACAGTTTTGGATTACTGTAATCATGTTGTGATAAGAAACTGACACTACACACCCTTTTGTGCTAGATCTTGGCGTTGTATTGGGCCACAGAAAATAATAGTAGTAAAAACGGAGAGGGAGAGGGGGATAATTAGGTTGGCCCATTTCACACCGTCGGATCCCTTGCTTGCAGCTTTCCCGCAAAACATAACACCACCGATTCTTCTCCATCCCCACAGGCACAGGCTCAGCCTTGCACTTCACTGCTTCCCCCATGGCAATCCCTCCCCGGATCGCGGGAGGCGGCGGTGGCGGCCGCAAGCCGAGGGTGCCACCGCTACCGCCGGCGAGGACCCTCCTGACCGCCTTCGCCGCCGCCGCGGCGCTGGCCATCCTGTGCCTCCTGTCCTCTTCCTCCTCCTCCTTGTCGGGTTCTTGGAGATCCGGGGCCAAGAGCGGCGACAAGTACCTGTACTGGGGCGGCCGCGTCGACTGCCCCGGCAAGCACTGCGGCTCCTGCGCGGGGCTCGGGCACCAGGAGTCCAGCCTCCGCTGCGCCCTCGAGGAGGCCCTCTTCCTCGGCAGGTACCGTACAATCCGTGCTTACCGCTCGCCAAAGAAACGGCCCATTCTTGGATTATGTCGTCCGGGTACTCGGTGTTGGTTACGTGGACTAATTGCGGATAATTCTTTTGAATATGTTAAATTCTGACCTCAAATATTTCGGTCACAATCAGAGACAATAGGGGAAAAGTGGGGAAGTACTGAGGGATCGGTGGTAGGATTGACGAAGTAGAAGATGAAAATTACAGGTAGAGAGAGAGAGAGAGAGAGGGTTTGCTCAAAGATTTTGCAATGGAGGGTTCTACTATTGTCGAATGATCCTCGCATCACAGTTCAACTCACATGTTCTTTGGCCGTTTGGGAGCTATTAGCCTACCAGATACTAAGCTAACTGGCTAGCGCATCTTTCATACAGCTAGTGATCACTATGTATTTAGAACATTAATTTCAGGCGTTACTGATGCTTTCTGGTGATTGAGGGGCTGCTAATAACTTCAAAGCTTTATTAGGCACGGACTTGCTTCTCGAGAACTTGTTAGATAAGAAAGAAGCTCCACTCCATTTCTATCTATCTCTGAATCATCGTATATGAAGAAAAAAAATGTGACTGAATACTGTTTTAACTTTTTAGCAATATCCATTCCATTTCTTTCCCTAGTACACATGAATGTTTGCCATCAAATATAAAAAACTCAAGCTTGGGCCTCTTAGTGGAGAAGTACAATAGGCAATCAATATAATGGTTTACTCTGAGATTGGTTGTCAATATGTATTTCATGAAGGGACATGGGGCATGATTTGACTGAAAAGCAGCATTCATAGGAGAAATGAAAGAAGGTTAAGATGTGGACCAATTGGCGCATGTAGTGTGCATTGCCCTAGACACGGTAGATTATAAAACAAAGGGTTGTTACAGGGATTACGTGGGGCTTATCTCATGTATTCCTTCTTTCCTTAATTTCATCTTAGCTTCCACCGGAGTTAGTTCCAAGATCTTTTCCTTTTTAATCAATTAAGCCACAATTGCAAGACCGACCATAAGTTTGAAGGTAAAAAGATGCCAAAAGGGCAGAAGGCCCATGCTAATGTCTTGAACCTTCGAACTGTGACTGCTATTCTTTTGCGACATTCTGTGTTCTTCAAGGAGTAAATATATGTGAACATATGTGTTTAAAGAGAGGTATGCAAAAATGTCATAACTATTTTTGTTGCATTGCAGAATATTTGTCATGCCCTCAAGAATGTGTCTTAGCTCTGTACATAACACAAAGGGGATCCTCCATTCAAGCAATGCAACTTCAGAGCAAAGGTTTTTGCTTCTTAATCACATCTATCTCTCTGTTTTTTTTTCACTGTTTAAGTCTGAATTTGAGCGTCTAAAGCAAGTATTTTGTAGATGGGAAGAAAGTTCTTGCGCAATGGAATCTCTGTATGATATAAACCTCATCTCAAGGACAGTACCTGTTATTTTGGACAATTCCAAGACATGGCATGAGATAATATCAAGAAGTATGAAATTAGAAGAGGGAGGTGTGGCACATGTGCAAGGAATTAGCAGAGCTGAACTCAAAGAAAATCCCCTGTACTCTAAAACTCTCCTAATAAACCGTACGGCAAGCCCTCTTGCTTGGTAAGTACACAGGTTTATGTAGTATCCTTGGTTTTTTCCACCATTACCTGCATTAAATATTAGCTTAGTTTCCCATTGTCAGAACCAATGAATGAATAGAAGCTATACTATTTTATTTGGCGATGCCTATGATCATTTTATCCAATGATGCCCAAACTTCCAGTACATACCTTGACCATCGCTGAAATTCAGGTTTATGGAGTGCAAAGATCGCAAAAACCGCAGCTCTGTGATGTTATCCTACACCTTTTTGCCAAGTATGCCAGCAAAAAAATTGAGGGATGCAGCAAATAAGGTATCATTTCATGCATTTGTGTATGTGCAGTCTTACAAATATTTTAGAAATGGACTGGTAGGCTAGTACAGTATTTCCCCCTGCATATTTTGTTTATGTTCACATCCTTAAGCCATGGTGTTGAGCTTGAAACTTTGGAGGTTCCTTTTTTCTTCTTGACCGCTTCTGTCTGTCTTATCCTTTCTTCTGTAGAATAAGGAGTGGCATGCTGTGACCACCTTGCTTCCTAAACCCATTTTAATTGTATGATATTTTGATATGCTATGTTCTGCCTGTGATCAAATAACTTTCGTTGGACCTGCAAAGGGATGGCAACGGGGGCATTCACCGGCGGGGAGTAGGAGAACGCCCCCACCCCTGATAGATTATTTCTCCTTCTTCCCCGCACCCGGCACCCGAGTCGGGGGACACTTGCTCCTGTTCCCCACCCCCGGTGGGTCCCGGGTTCCCGTTGGGGGCCCATCACCCGACAAGAAGTTAATAGCACGGTATCAAAAACCCAAACAAATCATAAATTTTGAGGAAAAGAATGACATGCATGGAGAGGAAATCAATTTCTATTAGTCATGACTCATGAATATGAACACAAAGAAGTACAATTTGTAGGATGGGATGAAGTAGTAGATGAATAGAAGAAAAATAAGGCATGCAAACGCAATACAACAACTGAACAGGAATGGAGTCGGGGTTGGGCTTTCACGCGACAAGACTTGAATGCTTGGCACTGGTGGGGTTTGAGCGTAGCTTCAGATGGCGCAGCAAGCTTAAGAGGGTCAACGATCGAGGCGAGTCACGTCAATTTGGGGCAAGATCTACCAGCAGGCGTTGCATTACTTTGGGAGTCAGGATATACTAGCATGTGGGAGCTCGCAGCTTTGGGAATGCTGGCGCGCGGCGGCCACCAGTGACAACGGCGACTACAGATCGGTCGTCATGGTGTTGGAGCCTACTGGGGAAGTGGGGAACGAACTCAACGAAGAGAAATTGAGGGCTCGCTTGAGTCATGCCGTCTTTGAGATAGCAATGTTATACGACATATATACCTAAGGCCCACATGTCATATGTGGTAGGTGACCTCTGATGGGGAACAGGGATGGGTGACAGGGGAATGGCCTCGAACCCGATAGCCCCGATGGGGAATGATTTCTCCCCATAAAAGTCCCCATGGAGGCAAAACCAATCCCATCCCTGTCATAGGAGAATTCCATGCCGGGGAACGTGGAATGGGGCCCCATTGCCATCCCTAGATATAAATTGATGTTTAGGTTGTGATGCAAGAATCAAGGTTCAAGAAAGCTAGGCACCTAGCGCTTAGGCCGCCTAGGTGGCCGACTACCGCAATGCAGAGCAGTAAAAGAAAATAAATCATAGTGAGCACTATTGTTAATGAGCTTAAACCCAATCCCTCTGTCCACTTTCTATCTTAGTCCACGGCCCACACGACACCTCCCCTAACCTAACCTCTCGCTCTCCCTCTCCGAACCAGCCGCTGTCACCCCTCTCACAGCTCTCTCTTGGCTGGCCCTCCCTCTCCGAACCAACCACCGCCGTCTCGGCCGTCCCTCTCCCTCTCGCTCTCCCTCTGCGCCGCCCTCACTCGCTCCCGCCTCCCTGCCGCTCTCGCCTCTCGCTCTCTCGCACTGCAGCCGACCACGCCCCTCTCGCTCCTCGTGGTGCAAATGGAGGGTGACGCAGAGGAGGGTGGCGCAGATGGAGGGTGGGGATGACGGTGACCTCGATTGGGCGGTGGAGATGACGGCGGCGAGCTCGATTGGGCGGCGGGGATGGCCAGAACCCCTCGTTGTCGCCTCACACTGCCTCGCCAAGCGCCGCCCAAGCCGCCTTGGACCGGCTTTGACCGACTAGCCGTTCCTAGGCAGCCCGACCGCCTAGCCGACCGACTGCCTCAGAGTCGCGGCAGTAGGCTGCCGCTGACCACCTAGGAGCGATTTTTAGAATCTTGCCAAGAATACCACCAGAAATGCTGAATAATTGTATTATCTGTGGCCGTTATTTCAGGTTACATTTCTGTATTTTTCTTCCCAGGAGCAATCATGAAATCGAGTATTCTACACACATATGAGTTTCATAGTTTTCTGTAGATGAAGCATACATAGTTTTGCTGGCCAATATCCCTGAACACTAAGTTAACAAAGTGATCAGCTATAGACTACAGCGATGTTTAGATTGAGGAATATGCTTAGAAGACCTTTAATGGAACTTTGTCTTCCATGCATTGGATTTGGACCAAGAGTTGATGCAAAATCTCCCAACTCCCAAGACACTTGTCTGCTCTCCTCCATGGAAGATAGCATCATAGCATAAAGGCTTTTGTTTTTCCTCCCATTAGTAGAACTGGACCCAGTTGTTTCACAGAATCATTCAGCTGCTGTAGACCACCGATTAGCAACTCTACCTAAAGTGGTGAATTACTGCCAACTGGTCCTTGACCTTGGATAAAGATCCAATGACTTGATTATACACTAAGTTATGCAATCTGCTGTTGTTTAAATGCTGCATCCACAAAGCAATGTATATAACCGGCACCCTGCAGCTATAGAAACCAGTTTAGCTAGTTTGTTACACTTTCTTGTGTCAAATCAATCATTCAAGTGAAACCAGTTCAAGTGTTCTTTAATCAATAAGTAAACAGTTCTATTGTCTGCTCATGTTCAGTAACATTCAGTATTCAGTAAAAGCCTGTCCTGTATCCCTCTAAATCAGTTCGCTCTGTTTCAGATAAAGGAAATACTCGGTGATTACGATGCTATTCATGTGCGACGAGGTGATCTACTGAAAAATAGGAAAGATAGATTTGGTGTTGAACGCTCCCTTCATCCTCATCTGGATAGAGACACCCGCCCTGAGTTCATCAAAAAGAGAATTGCAAAGTGGATTCCACCAGGTCGAACTCTATTCATTGCCTCAAATGAAAGAACACCAGACTTCTTTTCCCCTCTGTCAGACAGGTAAGACTTGCACTCTTTTATCTATTGCACTCCTCACACCAGTATCTCTGGCATTATTTACATTAGCATCTATCTTGGTAAAGCATATTTACGTAACACGGTTAAAGAGGTCCTCATTCTTGTTATTCATATTCTGGTTTAGCCAAGGCATTTAAATTCATTTTTCAATTCAATTGCTCAAGGTGCCGTGGTTAACAAATTTAATAATAATCTATTACCTGTAGTAGGCTAGCTAGCCACACATATATGGTTAATTTAACAACACATGCTTATGTAAATTCTTCAATTTGTGTTTGTATGCTAGTAAAATTCAATTCATTTATCTACCTCCATGCGTAGGACATGTCATACTTTGATCTTATTCGTGTATAATTCCTCAAGGAATTGCCAATACAAGTGGCTGATTGGCTGTATCATTACAAATATTTATGCTATTACTCCCTCCAATCACAAAAGAGTGACGTTTTTTACTTTTCAAAGTCACCAAGATGCTCCTTTGACCATTAAATTATCTTATCATATATTCGGAAAAAATTGTAAAAGTGTGATATTATGAAAGTCACGCTTATTAAGGCATCGCTTAAGCGGTAAGGCGGTCCTGGGTGTCAAGGCGTCGCCCATTCCTTGCGTTGCCTCCGCCTTGTGTCCTCTGCTCGGAGCCTTCAGTGGAGAGGGAGGTAGAAAGGGAGAAGAGAGGAGCCAGGAGCTCACCTTGATGTTGGAGTTCGTCGTCAAGGTGCCTCCTCGCACGATCTGCACCACTGTGGATCCTCCTCCGCCAGGAGCCGCGCTGGGTTGCTCCGGATTTGCCGCCTCCTCCCCGCGATTCCTCCTCTACGCCCATCATTGTCATGTGCTCTTGGCGCCGCCTCCCCACGTGAGGAGGAGGAGGCGTGGCGAAGGGGCACGAAGGGAGAGGGAGAGCTAGAGAGAAAGAGGGGAGGAGGCGGCGCGCAAGCAAGCAAGCTGCCACGAGGAGAATCTGAGGAGGCGGTGTGGCCTGCCACCGAGGAGGCGAGAGAAAGAGGGGGAGGAGAGGCGGCGCGGGCGCTGAGGGAGGCGGAGAGAGAGAGAGAGAGGGAGGGGGAGAGAGAGGGAGGGAAGTGGCTGTGGCGTGGCGTGGCGCTCGGCGGGCAGGGGGAAAAGAGGGCAGTCGAGGGTAGCTGGGCGGGCAGGGTTGCCCGGGATCTTTTGTGGCCACTAGGATCAGAGCTACTGCTGCTACTACTGCCAGGATCTTCTGCGGCCGCTCTGCACTGTCGCCTTACACATCCTAAGGCGTCACCTCGTCTCACGCCTTAACGCTTAAAAGGTGTGAGGGGGGTGGGTCGCCTTAACGCCTTAATAACCATGATGAAAGTATTTTTTATGACAAATTCACTCGTGTCATTTTCATATATCTAAGGCATATGTTTTAAACAATATCTTTGGTTAAAATTAGTAGGGTTTGACTGCACGCATTCTAGGACGTCACTCTTTTGTGACTGGAGGGAGTATATGTAGAAGCATGTGGACATTGATATTGTTTGTTTCTTATGGTGCCAATCCAGGTACAAGTTGGCATACTCGTCCAACTTTAGTAGCATACTGGAGCCAATAATTGAGAACAATTATCAGCTATTCATGGTGGAGAGGCAAATGATGCAAGGAGCGAAGACATTTGTGAAGACAATGAAAGAATTTGACAATGATCTCACCCTCTGCTATGATCCCAAAAAGAACACCAAAGTTTGGCAAAAGCCAGTCTATACAGATGATTGATGGTGCCTGGCTACCTGGTCACCTCTCAATCTCATACGATGCAGCTCGCACTTTCAGCAAACTCGAAGGCTTGACACGGATGGCCGACTAATCATGAAGCTGTCATGGATTTGTCTGAATGCTGCTATTCTCGCTGATGAAGACTGAAATCAGCCAGCGCCGGAGAAACCTACACTCGGAATTCGCTGCAGCACGTTTTTTCATATACAGCATGTGTTCTTACATTCAGGAAAGGTGTTAAATTGTTTATTCATTCTTCTGCAATTAGGGAATAGGTTATAAGAGAAATTTTTTCCGCAGCTATAGGATGCATATATTCCACATCCTTCTGATCATCTGTATATTCACGTAAGAATCAGCCGGCACCTTGAGGCTTCATTTGTGGTGATAATCATTAATTGGTTCCGCTCATTATTTATGAGGTGTAAATTGGCTGTACTCTGGTGTACCGCACTTGCCGGTTGCCGCTCTTAGTTATTTTTAGGTGTGCTCCTAGTTCGAACAGGATAGGTTTTTTATATAGAGAGATTGCTATTCATCGTGGAGAGGCTAATGGTCGTTAGTTGGTGCTGGTCTTTTCTTCCCCAGCCCATCCCATCCCATTCCATCCTTGCCCAGCTGAAAACTTGCTCAAGTCTGTGGCGCGGCCTGAGTCAGGTGTCCACCCTTGTTTGATCGGCAACAGGATTCGCTTCCAATACCATGGCCTTGTATCACCTGTCTGCGACCAACTCTCCTTGTTATTTATGTATATGGTTTTGGGCGCAAACGGAGCGGATACTTCTCGACCGACCAACCAAAACCCTGCAGAGCGAATACAGAATAGATAAATAGCTATCCGACATTATCTGTGTCTGACTCCGAAGAAAAAAAAATATGGAAGAGGATACAGAATAAGCGATATCCGTCCGTATACATGAATATAACAGGGGGTATAAGGAAAGCCTGTTGTGCATTCACTTAGGAATAGTATAACATATGTGTGGGTTGCTGCATCTGAGCAGACATGAGATACTGAGTGTTTTTTTCAACATCTTGGCGATTAGTCTCTCCGTGTTTGCTCTTATTGCATCCCTACTGTCTAATGTCCTGTGTAGAGGTGCAAAAGAAGTTGATAATATCTGTCAGACCGACCGACTGAAGGCTCACAGAGCAAATACAGGATGGAGAAATGAGTATCTGAAACTATCCGTGTCCGACTCCGACTCCAAGAAAAAAATACGAAATATGATACAGGATGAGCGATATCTGACTGTATCCACTCCAATTGCACCCTACGTTCTATTTCACTACCCACTAGGATTTTTTGGGCTTAATTCCTTATTTACCACTGGAAGCTGGTCACATCCCTAAAATGCCACCGCGAAATTGTTATTCCCGTCATTGCCATCAGATCTCAACTTTCATCATTTTTTGCCACTCCCGTTAGCGTCGTTATGTCTGGCCACCGTTAACCACTAAACAAATGTAAAAATGCCCATATTACCCTTGTGCTTCCTTCCCTTCTTCCTTCTCACTCTTCGGTTTCCTCTTTCTTCATCTTTGATCCAGATAAGCCAGTCGGCGACAAGCATATGGCTCTCCGTTTTCCAAGGCCCAGTCGACGATGGGGTGACAGTGCTTCCACCTAATAACTGTCGCGCCGTCGTCCCCAAGATTTTGTGTTTCCCAGCTTCTTTTTCGACCCCGCCACGCATTGCTCAGACTCTGCCTCCCTCTCCTGTTGCGGCTCGCCAATATGGTAAGATGACGAAAACCCTGTCTGGTTCTTGGATAGAGCGGTGCGGGCTTGGCTTGTTATGACTGAGATGTTTAGGATTCGCAGGAAAAAATACACCTTGTTCCTTGCGATCTATGTATTCGTTCCTTTCTTGTTCGATCTGGTCAGGGAGAAATCTGTTTTGATTGACCGATGAGAGATTTTGTGCCAGGGTACGAGATCTGCGTGCGTTTCAATTTGTGGAATTTTGGCTGCGGTTTTGGTAGGTCCGTTTGGCCTTTGCTTTCTTGAACCACGAGTTTGGATAGGGTTTGCTTTGCCTCCTTTTGTAGGGATCTGATCAACATGGTGATGTCCCCTTTTGCTGTGATGCATTGCTTCTCCAGGTCCATTTTTTTCAATCACATATTGTTGGATCTCGGTGTAGCATGTCTTATGTTTGTGAAGTAGCAGGTACCATTGATCTTGTGTTGAGAAATATGAATCCAGTGCACTCTTGTAAACTAATGTGGACTTAAAAAATCTAGGCAACTAGGTATGGTTGCAATGTTGAGTCTATATACCAAAGATGATAATATACTGCCTGGGTTGGTATGTGGATCTGAGCAAATAGGAGAGAGATGGGGAGAGAGAAGATGGAAGACAAGAAAGGTAAATAGGTCTTTTATCACACAATTTGATAGTCAACTCATGGTTAACCGATGGGAGTGGCAAAAATAGATAAAAGTTGAGATCCGATGGTAATGAAGGGAAGAATAATTTCGCGATGGTATTTTAGGGATGCAGCCAACTTGCAGTGGCAAATAAGAAATTAACCCCTTTTTTCACCTTTCCCCAAGGTAGTTATGCGCAGGCGCATGGGATGAGTGCGAAATCGATTGCTTGTTCTTTCGGTAGCCTTCTTTCATTCTTACTAGGAGCTAACCTGCGCCGATTGGCGCGGTAGTTTGTAAACCTGCGCTGATCGGCGCGGTAGTTTGGAAAGATTTTTAATGTGTGTATAGTAGTCATTTTTTTACGAAGTGAATGAATGTAGTGAACTGATGTTTATGATGGTTTTTTTGGATAGTACGTATCATTCGTTCTGTGTTTGTGTGGTGTGTTGGCGTAATGTATAATCTGTGCTAAAGATGGTACGAAACGGAAGTTGTTTATAAATGATGATACACGAACGATATGTGGATTTTTGAAGAGTTGGTTAACAGAGATGCAATTAGAGCAGTGGTATGTGACGAAAATTATGTTGTAAAATGATAAACGATATATATATATATATATATATATATATATATATATATATATATATATATATATATATATATATATATATATATATATATATCGGAGAAGATATATAAACAGAAGGGATATCTTAAGTAATTAACATATTTGATTTGTTTAGGTTATGATACAAAGTGAAAGGACTAATACGTTCAGTGTATTTGAGAGAGGGATATACATACAATAAGTTTTTGAAGGATAAACAGGAGTACTAAACAGGTGGAGGTACTGCATAAAAGCAGGGAATAGGAGCAGTAGGTCATTAATACAAAATTACGTGTCTTTATTTGCCGACTTGCCGACGTGCTGATTGCTTCAGACGATTGCTTGGGTTATCGTTGAAGGCGTACGTCTGAACGGAATATAATAAGAATAAAGTTAAAGAGAGACTGTAAGATAGAATGTTACTGTTTTATGATTAAGAGTTAGAAGGGTAGATCGAAAGCATCACTGTTACTTACAGATTGTAAGTTCTATTTAGTAGCTGATGCGGTTGGTTTTGACTTCTTAGTGGGTGGATCAAGTGTAGAGTGGCGAGGCGGTGACATAGATCTGATTAGTAAGTAGGTAATGTTATACGTTATAGGAGAGGAGATAAAATAACTGATTGAATATGTGATAATAGATGTGAGATAATGTATTTTGATACCATACCTCTTAGATCAAGTTTCGTAAAATGTCTTGTGTGGTTTGATAGGACTTTTAGCTTCGATTCTTGCATTTCTTGTTCGGATAAGAGATCCGCAGGAGTAGATCTTAGAGAGGAGGAAATAGAAATAAATTGAAGGTCAAAAGCGAGATCTGTAAGATGATGATAATTATAGATTTGAAGAAGATATAAATGTCAGATTGTTTTTTTGTTTGTCCTGCGTTGGAAGAGACATGAAAATTTGATGATGGTGAGGTGTTGTACATGGAGAAAGAATTTGGATTTACGATGAGTAGCAGCACAAGGAAAAAAAGAACCATTTTAAAGAATTATGAAAGTCGAGTAAAGGAATACAGTAATGTATGTATCAAAATAGATACTATTTTTAAGTAAGAACAGTTGGAAAGAACATGGATGTAGGGTAAGGAACAGTATAATGAAAACAAGAATTGTTCCTAACAATTCTGAAAGTGAAGCGAAGGAGTCTATTAATGTATGTATGTAAATAGATGTTATCAGTAAGTAAGAATAGTATGAATCAAAGAACTAATGATTAGTTTTCGGTATTTCTTCCAAAAAAAGTGGGTGTATTGTTTTTTTTTTTACTTTTGGATTTAATGTAAAAGCTATATGCATACCTCTGTGGCTTTGGCCTGTTTTGCAGCTGTGCTATCAGTGAATAATGTTCTGCGAGCTGAACGTAACAGAGGAATGTTTTCTAGGTTGCATTGTATCATTTCCAGTAATAGTGTTATCAAAAGCAAAAGAGTGTTAGTTTTTAAAAATTGTGTAGTGTTTGAGCTAAGTTGGTAGATCAAATAGTAAATACCTTGAGGAGGTAGTTGACGAAGCCTAAACTTTTTCAGTGGAGATTGGTGTGGCTTGCGAATGATCATCACGGATCTGTTATGTTGTTGTAGAGTAAGTTATTCATGGTTTTTTTTAAAAGGACAGCAATTGCTAGGAATATATTAGGTGTTAGTACTATAGAGAGCGAAAAATTAGGTAGAGCTGGTGAAGTAGGTAAGTGGTATCGAATGATGGGGGGGGGGGGTGATGGATGGTTGTGTTGAGCAATGAGTAGAAAAGCGTATATCTAAATGGTAGTAGTAGTGATAGATACTGCATTTGAAACGGTGATAATAGAGTGTGATCATGTAATCAGATGCTTACGGGAAGAATAAATCTATTATTGTGTAGCTGATAAGAGATTTAGGGTGGAGATAAAAACATATGTGTTCCTTATAGATGCAAGAGCGTTTTTAGTAGAAATCAACAGTAAGCACTTTATTTTAGCTATGGGTTGTATTATAGAGAGTTTGAATATATGAATCTAATAGAGCAAAATCTGAAGCTTGATATGTGGATAACACATGAAATGAGAGCATATAGAGGCTGTTTAAAGGTATAAATATAACTTGTTTAATAAACACGAATTAAGGCATTGTTTCTGAAAGTAAAAAAAGCAATCTAAGAGCAGATTATAAGCTGAGTATAATAAGCGTACCTTTAAGACCGATGTATGCTGCGGATGATGCATTAGTAATGTAGGTGTCTGTGTGTCTATGTAGCTCTGAGATGATGTCTGTGCTTCGGGGGAGACTATTTTGGCTATCATCAACAACAACTTTCCCTATTCTCATTTTCCCTCCCCATCGTCGATAGCGTCCCACGCCCTCTCCCTCGTCGGGCAGTCCGAATCTTACCACCCACCCAATTCTCCCCCATTCTTCACAGTTATCTCCACTCTCCACAACTCGCTCATCCCCACCCCTCCCTCGGCCTCTCCTGAGCCGGCGACCCTGCTGCTTCCGCCGGCTAGCCATGAACTGTCTGTGATATCTACATATCACAGACGGTTCTCTAGAACCGTCTGTGATAGTGACATATCACAGACGGTTCGTCTTGGAACTGTCTGTGATTATTTTATCACAGACGGTTCTTTGAAACCGTCTGTGATGAGGCGTCTTCTATGACCTGTTTTGTAGTAGTGGCCCTACATGATTCAAAAAAGTTTTCCTCGTCCATTTCAAACGAAGGAAGACTACAATAGAGTTATGTGCGTAGGAAATGAACATACATGTCGAGTATTCCTTTAAGAAGGGCGAAGTCGTGATTTTTGTTGAGTAGAGAATCAAGGTACAATACTGTAACACCCTGGCTATTCGGAAGCCAAAATGTCACGCAAACCTATCAAACTACTAAGCATAGCATTAAAACTAGATTATCTAGATTCAATCAACATAAATTCCTAAGGAAAGACAATGAACGATCACTAGAATCATGGTAAAAAATGGATAAACGGTCATAATACCACGAACAGTCAAACGATACTAACATAGGATTATTACAATCTGGAACTTATTTCAACAATTTGACTTGACTGAATGGCAAGAATAATTGTTCTAATTGAATAAAAGTGAAGTGTAGTGTGCCGAACTACCCCACCAAATCATATTGTCGTCCTCCTCAATTACCTAATTAAAACATACAAAGCAAGGGTGAGTCGAAGACTCAGCAAGTACTAAACAAGAATAATCAAGTATGGAGTGGACAACACAATTCAGTTGAATTACGAACAATTATTGGAACACATACATGTACGTATGGAATGAATACATGAATGGATGAAATGTAAGAATGCATTGAAGGTATGGACTTATCGATTGCATATCTGGATAGCGAGTGATACACCGTCGGTGTTCACTTAAGCTCATACTTCACAAAGTACGGACCCAATCACCGTATGAAGAACGTTTCATACGGTGTCCAGTTGCCACATTGGAATGGTGGTCAACACTACCCACATTGGAATGGTGGGTTTTCAAATGCCCATCTTTGGAATTGATGGGTCTTTCAAATGCCCATCTTGGAATTGATGGGACTTACTAAAAGAATCCACTTCGTGGTCATAATGAATTTTATGAATGAACATGATGATTTCTCATGGTATGAATGAATAACACACATTAGTGGAAAAGACACATGGCATTCAACAACATGTGTAAACAAGTATAAGTATGTACTCACACTCGACATAATGTACCAATAAGGCCACACTAGTCACTTGCAGTATATCAACACCATGAACAAAGCACAAGAACATTCATGTAAACAACATATCATTATGCATTCCTTTGAATTCAACACCAGTTAACATACAGTACTTGCCTTTCGCGTTGTGACTCGTTAGTAGGCAACGGAGGTGTTCCCACACATGATGCCTCGCCGCCTACACAAGCATGTTCCCAAAATAAGAACAACGATATAATACAGCTACCGGTGTTCTACAATAACCCCTGACTATCCAATATACCGCATAGACCCAAAATGAAAATAAACTATTCAACCAGATTTCAGCCCTTCTAAGCAGCGGTACGAGAAAATTCACCATTAATTATCTGTAACTCTAAAAGACCTGAAACCAGTGCTCACTAAATCTTAACAGATCAGGCTACAAAACATTAGTTGGAGCAATCCCCTGATTCGGCCAAAACAGAGGGCTAATTATCAGCTAAACACAACCCATCTACGTCTGTCCAGAATACAGATCAGAGATAAAGCAAATGACGTAACTTTCAACCTATTGATCCAATGAGAATGATTCTTATCAGCTTGGAAATATAATTTTAAGGGCTAAAATAACTTAGTTGGGTGAAGGTTCTGATTCGGCCCCTAATTTGAACAAAACTGAGGGACAAACCTACTGACCTCAGTTTTCAGACAGACCGGACAGTTCGTAATCAAAACTTCATATCTCCCAAACTACAGATTGGATTTTCCTGATCTCGGTGCCAAACGAAAGCTAACGTTCCCAGGAAGAAAACTCTAGAAGGTCAAAACCCCAGATTCGGCCTCTACAGTAGTCGAAACAATAGATGAAAACACTAACATTTATCTGCCCAGAATTCAGAACAGTGGTAAAGAAAATATCATAACTTTCATTGTACAGATCCAATGGAGATGATCTTTATCAGCTTTGAAAGATAATTTAAAGGGCTACAATAACTTATTTTGGTGGAGGTTCTGGAAATGCCTCTAACTAAATCAAAACCTAGGATCAAGCCGACAGATCCTTCTCATCAGACAGACAGAACAGCGCGCACTAAAAAAATCATATCTCCTAAACCGTAAAGTGGAATCACGTGATCTCGGTGGCTATGGAAAGATAAGAACAATACCTACAACTTTCTAAGAGATGGACAGGACAGAAAACGAACTCATCTTACCCAAAATCAACGTACAAGACGGTGCACAGCAAGGGGGAAGGGAGGGGGGGCGGCG
The DNA here is from genome assembly GCA_036346395.1 of Hsuehochloa calcarea. Lineage (NCBI taxonomy): Eukaryota > Viridiplantae > Streptophyta > Magnoliopsida > Poales > Poaceae > Hsuehochloa > Hsuehochloa calcarea. The sequence goes on from CM070597.1 coordinate 53,837,347, forward strand.
GCTCCAAAGGGGGGAGGGGGAGAGAAATATGGAGTTTAGGGTTTGGGGGGTGGGAACCCTCCCTTATGGCCGGCCACCACATGGGCCCTCTCGGCCGTGGCCTGAGCCCAGTTGTCGAGTTTATGGAAAACCCCTTCTATTTTTCAAGAATTTCTACTCCTTTAATTGTCTTTTCTTTCCCCGGCTTCCATTCAAATTACTCGATTCGATTCTTTACTCTTTTCGTTTCCAGGGTATTACAAATACCATGTTCCTCTTTGGCACAAGAATCGGAAGAATCCAGTGGAACCTACACATGTATGTCGCTATAGTCATAAACCTATGTTGAAACGTAATTTGTATAGCAAATATTGAAGCACTTACTTCTGGTTGTAGGGTACCATTGTGTAGTCCTTGTCGTCCAGAGCAAGCAATCCCATTTTTATGTAATTCTCGACGTAGAATGCGTCTTGGCTGATTGTTTGCTCAGAGACCATGTCTGGGTCGAGGAAACCCACCGGTTCTTTGATTCGACAGGCACATTTCATAATGTATATGTACATAAGCAATGAGTTATGATATTTATCGGTATCACGTGAGTGTAGAAATTGATTGTACACACTTACAGTGTCTAGCATCGTAGAAGTGAAGCGTCGAGGGCGGTTAGGTTGTATAGGTCAAATAAGTCTTCGACGCCCACGACGAAGTGGCCAGACTCATGGAGAAAATGCTCCCTCCTGTATCTGACGGTGATTCCAGTATGGCCCCCCTCCTCTCGGGTCTTGCGCAGGTACCAATCATGCAAAGCTTGACAAGCTACTCTGGAGCTCTTTATTTCTGCGCCGGAGACCAACGGACTTCCGAGGGAGTATTTCACGGGTTTGGGAGGTGCCTTAATGTTCTTCGATTTCGATTTCGATTTCTCCTTAACGAGGCGGCTGAGGGATGTCTTCCCGTGGGACGCCTCAGGGACCGATATGGTGACACGCTTTTCTTGTCCCTTCGCCGTCTTCTCGACGGGAAGCGATGTGACGGCCTTCTAAAGCTTTGGTTGAGGCGGACTCATCGATGGTCCTATTGGAGAGGCAGGGTCCTGTCGATATCGCACACCGAAGGGTCGGTCGATGTCCTTCTTGGGCCACTGGATAAAAGTGTGCGTGGCATCCCCTAGTATTCTGATTTCTTCGTTCGGGGGAATCTCCAGCGGGATGGCCATGAAATTGTCATGTACCATATCCACCGCACTGGCGTAACCTCGCGCCGGTGGCACCCGTCGCACCGCCCTTCACAGTCCGGATACACCATACTCCGCCCAGCCTCAATAGGAATCGTCCCAACCATCCTCACTTGGAGCTTGTAGGGCGTCAGCTCCTACAAAACGGTACACAATTAGCTAAGGCATCCTATAGGTCTATCTTTGGAGCATTACAGAGATGTACATTACCTCGATGTCTCGATCGATAATTGCACGTCGTTATGTCCAGAATTATGTGTGGACGTGACGCTACTCCGATGTCGAGGAGGACTTGCTTCCAAATTAATAGGGGCGGCTTGCGCCTGCATGAGTTGATTTACTTGGTTCTGCAAGTTTGTTATTTGTTCTTGAATTTTTTCAATAATCACATGTTCCAACCGAGCGTTGTGCTGGTCCTTGGATCTCTTCCTACTCCTATATGTGTCGGAGTTGTGTGGGAATCCATCCCTCTAAGATACGTAAACCCCAACGCCTCGCGTGCGACCCGGGTGCTCCTTGTTTCCCAGGGCCGTAGATAATACATCCTTCTCCTTGTCTACTTCGAAGGAACCTTGGGAAGATGTGGAAGTCAATGCTTCCTGCAAGAGGACATCATGTTATTGTAGACACCATGAAGTTATGGACTTATTAACAATTAAGTGGTTCGACAAATTTACCAGGCGTTGAGATACTGCCTCGTCTGCCGGGTTTGTGAAAGAGATGCTGCCCGAAGATGCGGCTGATGCCCTCGCTCTTAACCAGGCTCGAGCGCGCTCGTCTGAGATCTCAGCAAATGGTCGGGCAGCGGTCTCGTCCTCCGCCGCCCACTGCGTGGCTTTACCCGCGTACCCAGCGGTGCCGAGTCTGTAGGGGTGAGTGTTTTGTGCCTGGAGAGCTCTGTGCGCCGCACTTTGCTCCTGAAATTCGGCCGTCATCTTCATCCGCACGAAGGCGTCCCATGTATCCCGCGACAAGAAATGATACGTCGTGAAGGGCGTCCGACCCGTGTTCACATACTGCGTGACAAGCAGGCTCTTGAAGCTCCTCCACGCGTGGCACATCGTGAGCAGCGCGTGCCATCGCACACGTGCCTGGTCTGCTTTAGGGAAAGTGAACGAGGCGAAAAGTTCAGTCCACAACTGGTCTCTCTGTACATCCGTCAGAGACTTCCAGGTTGGGGTGGTGATGGGGACCTGTTCCCTTGCAAGTACCCCACAGACGGTCCGGAATCTCGCAGCTGCTTTCTTGGGACTCAGCGGGATCCCGACGTCACTGACTTCTGTGATCGTCATGCGGCCCGAGGGCAATTTGGAGATTCCTCTGCCATCTTGCCTGCGTACCACCTTGATCGGAGATCCAGACGCATTTGGCGACGTCGTTGACGGCGGCGAAGACAGTGCCTCTGCCATCTCGCTTACTTGCTATCTATATAAGTTACGTACGCAATGATTACATAATCAAATAGAAGTTACCCATTGAACCTAAATATATGATACGTAGTAAATAAAACATATGAAATTGCACAAAAAAACTGCAAAGGAGAAGGAAATATTGGAAACAAACAAACACACATACATGGATGTAACGGCACAACATAAAACGATAAGAGCAGCCGGTGTCTAAACTCGTATACCTTTTTACGAGGGGGTAAAACCCAGGTAAAGACACATCCGTCTAATAGCTTAAAGAGATACTACTCTAAAACTACAAAGACAGATGAGATAATCTAACACGGAAGCAAATACAAACACTGATAAAGCTATCGTTTGGTTTGCTACCAATATTTGGTAATATCAACAAAAAATTTAGTAACGCCAACGAACTCCAATGTCACACGTGGCAATCCAAAGGTTAAGAAAAACTTGCAGGGGATGACAGAGATGGAAAATCTTGTGAGTGCACTGTGAAACTTTGAGCTCTGACAAATCTTGTTTTGCAGGTCATTTCATTCAACATTGCCCAACAAATGGTGATACTAGATTTGACATGAAAAGGATGAAACCCCCAACTGGCATTCCAAAATCCATGTTAATGCCCAACAAATGAGTAGTATTATTTAAAATTGTTGTAGCGTGAAGGACATGCATGTTCCAATAGGCCTACCTGTTTTGACTAAAACTGCATGCAAATAATAGATGCCAATGTGTAGAATGAGGTATACATGAAACTAGTTGAGAAAAGGTTGGATGGTCAGGAGCTTACTGAACATGATTATGAACAAGCTATGATAGCTGTATTTGGAAAGGATCACAGTGGCAGAGTTAGGGGAATGGGTCCAACAGTTACTCCAACAAATTACTATAGTGGAGGATTTTCGAATTTGTCAACAAGCAATGAACAAGGAAGTAGCTCCAATAACATAAATGGTTTCATGAACTTCGTAATGTCATTTCTGGCTGAGAAATATCCAGAGGATGATTTGATGCCTCGGCTACCACCATTTCTTAGAAGACAAGAGGTATGAACACAAGATGCACTTTTCCAATGGCGTAAAACTTATAAATGTGTCATTCCTTATACATATCTACCAATATGGTTGCACACTAACATATTTTATCTTGCATTCTAGGTTGGAGAGAACCAGGCAAGTTAGTCACCACATAACAATTCACCCTCAGCAGTTAGAGAGTCACCTTGACCTTCAAGTGAAGAATAGGCACATTATACGCTTGATGTTGCATCTTACTAGCTAGATATTGCATTAGACATTTTACATGTTTTAGAGTTAGTATCTTTATTGAACTTTTGAAATTACTATTTGGATGTTGCTAGAAAATTTGTTTTGATATTCTCGTTGAGAACAATGTCAGCATATTGTTTATTTGATTCAATCTTCAGAGTGCTATAAGTCGTCACTACTATAGAACACGTCATCACAGACGGTTCGGAACCGTCATCACAGACGGTTTCCGAACCGTCTATATTTGTTCGTCTGTGATAACAGCGATTATCACGAGCATATTCAAAACCGTCTGTGAGACTATTATCACGAGCGGTTTCGCCATAAACCGCTCGTGATAGTGGTTATCACGCACGGTTTTAAAGTAAACCGTCGTGATAGTGGTTATCACGCACGGTTTACTTTAAAACCATCGTGATACTAGAAATATCACGAGGCGGTTTACTTAAAAACCGTCTCGTGATAAGCACTTATCACGAGCGGTTTTATGTTGAAATCGCGTGGTAATAGCCTTCACGACGGTTTCAACATAAAACCGTCGTGGTAGTGAGCGATCCTAGCTACATTGTTTGATGTTTTTGGCCACCTCAGAATTGCTAGCCATGCCTCTCGAAAACAAGCATGTACAAAAAGCAGATACATCGCAGATAATCAATTGTTGACAACTCAAATTGATCATTACTCAAAATAAATTAATAAAGATCGAATTTGTTGAAGTATTTTCGCTATAGTTGTACAATTGGATTACAATTAAGTCAATTTTGGCGTGAATCTACGGGTCGGCGATGGAGTGAAACTCTCCTTTGTCAACTATTTCGTCATGATAAAGGTGCCTAGCGCCCTCGAACTTCCACGAGCTCTTGCGCAACGAGTCCATGTAAATCTATTATCAAACCCCGCCGCTAGGTCAAGAAAAATGGTAAGGATATATATTTGAATTTACAATTACAAAAAATTATTTCGAGATTGACAAACCTCCTGATTCTTCATCTTAGCACTAATGATTTGTCGCATATGATGGCAAACGAGAATGCACATAGCTCATCATTTTTTGCTAAGGACCGCAAAAATAGAATTACATATATACGTATAGTCATTGAAGACACATTTTTATGAAGTATGATATATATAGGATTATTGTGTTGTAGCGCGTCTGGAAATTTAGTCTGTGTGTTAGTAAAGCCTTTGGATCCATCTTGTATCTTCCTTGTTGGCTAACATAGGAGATGAACGAACTACATAATTGAAAAAGTTATCCTCGGGCATTTCAAACGAAGGAAGACTACAATAGAGTTATGTATGGAGGAAATGATCATACTTGTCGAGTATTCCTTGCGAGAACGTCAAGTCGTGATCGTTTCGACTAGGGAATCAAGATATATCACGTTGTTCCTCCCGGTATAATGACTAAAAGGATCCGATGGTACCTACTCATGTATGTCGCTATAACTATTAAACCTAAGTACAAATGAAATTTGAATAGCAAATAGTGAAGCACTTACCCCTGGTTGTAGGGCACTAGTATGTAGTCCTTGCGAGTCTGAAGAAGCAATGCCGCCGTTATGTAGTTCTCGACGAAGGTCGCGTCTGCTTCGATGGTTTGCATAGATACCACGTGTGGGTCGAGGAAACCCACCGGTTCTCGCCCTTCCCGGGCATATTTCATCATGTATCTATACATAAGCAATGAGTTGCGATATTTATCGGTATTACATGAATGTAGAACTTGATTGTACACACTTACAGTGTCCAACATCGTAGAAGCGAGGCGTCGAGGGCTTCGAGATTGAATAGGTTGAATAAGTCGTTGAAGCCCACCACGAAGTTGCCCGGCCCGTTGAAGAAATGCTCATCCTTGTATGCGACGGTGATTCCAGTATCGCACCCCTTCTTTGCGGTATTCCGCAGGTACCAGGCATGCAAAGCCTGACAAGCAAATCTAGCGCGGGCTAATTGTGCGTTAGGGCACAACGGTTTTTCGATGGAGTACTTCCCGTGCTTTTGGGACTTGGGAGGCGGCTTAATGTTCGTCGATTTCGATTTGGCCTTAACGATTGGCAGCGTCTTCCTGCGAGACGACTCGGGAGCCGATACGGTAGCACGCTTTTCTTGTTCCTTCGGCGTCTTCTCCACGGGAACCGATGAGGTGGCCTTCTGAGGCGAAATATGAGGTGGAGTCATGGAGGGTCCCGTTGGAGAGGAATGGTCCTGTCGAGATTGCGATCGCTGGGTCCGGGGCGATGTCCGTCTTGGGCCATCGGATAAAGCGTGCACGGCATCCCCTAGTGTTGTGATCTCTTCGTTCGGGCGAATGTCCAGCGGGACGGCCATGAAATGTTGATGTGCCATGTCCACCTCCACCCTTGCGTAACCATGCGCCACCTGGACACCGTGTTGCACTGCTCCTTCCTGGTATGGATGCACCATCCCCCGCCCAGCCTCAATAGGAATGGACCCAACTAACCTCAGTTGGATCTTGCAGGCCATCGGCTCCTACAAAACGATACGCAATTAGCTAAGGCGTCCTATAGGTCTATCTTTGGTGCATTCCATAGATGTACATTACCTTGATGCGGTCTATCGGTAATTGGTCGTCGTCATGTTCAAAATTATGCGTGGGACGCGACACTACTCCGATGTCGAGGACCGGTTCCCGCAATAATGAGGCGGCTTGTGATCGGTTGCGAGTACTTGATTCGATTGATCCCGCAAACTTGCTACATGTCCTTGAAATTTCGCCTAAGCGGTTCCAAGCGATTGTCGATTTGGCCTTGGATCTCTTCCTACTTCTATACATGAAGTAGTCGTCATAATTCATGTACCCAAGGTACGTTAACCCCTTGCCTCGCGTGCGACCGGGTGCTCCTTGTTTCCTAGGGCCGTAGATAGTATATCCTTCTCCCCGTGTTCTTGGAAGGAGCCTTGGAAGTTTGGGCAATCAATTCACGCTGCAAGAGGTCATCATGTTATTATAGTCACTATGAAGTTATGGACTTATAAACAAGTAGGTAGTTCGACATATTTACCACACGTTGGGACACTTCCTGGTCCGTCGGATTTGGGAAAGTGACGCCATCGACGAGACTTTGCCTCGCTTTTAACGAGTTAGGTCGCCATGAAATAATGTTTGTATGGGTTGGTCGGATAACACAAATGGAGGATAGAAAAGCTGCCAAACAGATATGCAACACTGTCATGTTTTTTTTGTTTGTCTCTTGTAGGAATTCATCATTAATAAAAAAAAGCCAAAGACAACAAGAGTGACTCAAGTGATTCAAGGTTATGAGAGTTATGCACTGTTTAAAATAAGTAATCACAAAAGGCATAAATGGAATTGTCCTACCAAAAGAGGACATGGGAAAATTTTACAGTGGAGACTGCTATTTCAGGTGTGGTGCATTGATGGCAAGGCTAAACTCATGCTATAAGTGAGCAACTTTTATGTTAGTTGGTCGTTGTTCTTCGATTTGTTTTACAGCAATAGGACTTATCATTCACCTGTAGAAGTGAGTGAGATATCCTACTTTTTACCTTGGATTGCATATCATGGCTGATTCTAGCGAAAAGGAAATTTACCAGTGTAATTTCTTGGGTGATGCTTCCATCATTTGCAGAATTAGGTTGTTATCCTCTGGTTTATGTCTTGTGTATCCGATTTTGACTCAGATTTTTCCAATTTTTCTAGACTAGTACACTAGTATCTCAGGAAACCCTTTACTCTCAGACATCTGCTAGAGAACTATTAGTACTATTAAAGAGACTGCTAGATTTTAGATATTATGCAAAACTTATGCTAATTTGATGATTTATCCGACCAACCCATACAAACATACAAAAGAGACTGCTAGAGAAATATATTGTTAGCCAAAGTTTAAAAAGTTTGACTGCACGTACTCCAAAATGACATTCTTTTGTGATTGGAGGGAGTATCATCTAATCCAAATAAAAATATGCCATTCTCCTCAAGGCTTTTGTTCAGATTAAAAACTAAAGGTTTGAGAAAAAAGGATAGTTTATATTGCAAAATTTGCATCATGAATATTGTACTTATTTAATTACCAGCATGGTATTTGTCAAATAAAACGTAAACAAATAAAATTCTAGAAAGGTTTATTTTTCACACTTAGCTTAGCAAGCTAGTTTGGAAAGTTAAGCATGCCTAGTTCTCTGGGCACTATAGTAGGACCTTGTTCTCTGTGTAATACTTTATAATTCTGACTTATGCCAACACTTCCATAAATTTTGACCTGAATGTTGTAATTGTGGCAGCGTATTTTTTTACAGATTAGCCATGACTCCCAAAGTCCAAAAAGCAGCACAAGTCAAGTCAATTGGAATACACAATATCGTAAAACCTAAATTTTATAGAAATTTCATAGAACTCCAGTACAAAATTAGCACAAAAGATCAGCACTTGGATCGCATCATTTGATTGAGATGCCTTAACAGCTTAATGCACACAATACCATCCAAAAATGCCCGCGATAGCCGACATTATGCACACAACAGTAAAGATCCCCATCTAGTCCCAACCATAATGGATCAACCGCAAAAGGTCTGCAGCAGTTGCTAGACTCAGCATTAGTCTCAGTAGGGTGCCTGCCGATCTAAATGACTTAATTGCTGTATCCCCATCTTGTATAGGTAGGGAGAGATCTATATAGGTTTGAGGGCGAGGGATGTATGGGGCACGTACCAGCTGGGAGATGGCTTTGGGGAAGAGGTGGTGGTGTCGGCCGGCGGCGGTGGCGGCGGTGGGAGGCGCGAACGAGCGGAAGTGGAAGTGGGCCAGCGCCTTGTGGTCGGGGAGCGGACGCAGAAGCAGCTCCTCCGTGAACTCCTCCGCCGCCGGGGTCGGGGGAGGAGGGGCGCCGGGGTCGGGAAGGAGTTCGGAGAGGAGGCTCGTCGGATTCGGTGGAGGAGGGGCGCCGGGTTCGGGGAGACGGCGCAGAGGTCGGGGACCGATAGGGTTAAGAACAAAACCCTATCGGTTCTTTGAACCTTATAAAAAACAACATCACAGACGGTTCTTTGAGGGCACCGTCTGTGATATGTAATCCTGAGCGGTTCCTTCAAAGAACCGCTCGTGATGTCAAACATCACTGACGGTGCCCTCAAAGAACCGCTGCGTGATGTTGTTTTTTATAAGGTTCAAAGAACGATTACATCACGCACGGTTCTTTGAGGAACCGTGCGTGATTACTTATCTCGAGGACACAGGAAGTTTTTTTAAACCTCACTGTACAAGTTGATGAGGCAAAGCTTGAAATCTTTTATATCTTATACTCCATCTGTTCTTAAATAGACGCCGTTTTAGAATGTGTGCAATGAACTTGACCATTGATTTCTAGAAAAAATATTTAGATTTACCACAAGAAAATTATATGGATAGAAATATCCATACACTGCGCACTATAGCCTCCAAGCAAATTTGCTTGGCATTGCCTCTAAGGCTAGAGGCAACCTCTAACCAATAAAAAAACTTGTACGACCTTACCTGTCACTTATGATAGATGGTCGTTGGAGTAGGGATTATGATGGATGGTAGTTGCAGTAGGGATTTATATATATATATATATATATATATATATATATATATATATATATATATATATATAGTTGTACTAGTAGCCTTTATACACACAATAAAATTATGCTAGACTTAGATCATGTACAATAAATTTACATTATTTGTCTATAGACTCTGCTACGTAGTATTTAAACTGACATGGATGAAAAAGAATAAAAAGAAAGAAATGTGATATCTACAATCCTGTAGTCGACTGTATCACTCGAACCAAGGAACATCCACATTGTCATCAATTTAAAGATCATAAGTCCATAACACATTAACACATGACAATGGAATAAATTAGTTAATTACAATGGAGTAAATTCTTAATTAAAATATAGCCCTTCATGATGATCGACGCGCATATAGCTAGCTTCCTCACTGGGTTCTTCCTCGAGCCTGATGCCGTCTCCGAAAGGTGGCAACTCGTCAAATTGATTGTATTCTTCCTCGCCTACTACATTCTCAACTCCGATAATCCTCCTTTTCCATGAAGAACTACGTGGCGCTTCTTATTTGCCGGTCGGTTACATAGAAGACTTGAACAACTTGGTTAGCCAAGACGAATGGTTCGCCTTTGTATCCGACACGCTCGAGGTCCACGGTAGTGACGCCGCATTTGTCGACCTTCACTGTGGGAGATGGACCCAACGGCACCAAATAGGGGATCTTGAAAAGCACGTAGTCGATCTCCCACATGTCCTCTATTTGCCCATAGTACGAGCTCCTCGGCCCATCGATCGAATGCATCTATACGGACACGCTGCTACGCCTTTGTGCTCTTCCTATCCCGAGTGCCAGATAAAATGTGTACCCATTTATGTCGTATCCTTGCCATGTGACAATTGTAAAATGTGGCCCTCTTGCCAACCATAGCAACGTATCATCACTTGATGACCTCCGAGTGATTCGCACCTTTAACCATTCGTTGAACCGACGGTTGTGCTCTCTCGTGATCCAAACCTCCGACCGGTCTGGATTCTGTTGGCGTACCATGTCTTTGTGCTCGTCGATGTACGGGGACACTTGGGTCATGTGTTGCAAGACCGTGAAATGGGCTTGAGCGTACGTATCCAGATCGGGAGTGATTGATTTCCTTCCGATGGTCCCGATACCATCCAGTCTCCCCACCAATCGGATCCACCTGAGCCATGTAGTCGACGCAGAACTCAATGACCTCTTCCGTTGCATAACCTTCGATGATGCTGACCTCCGGTCGAGATCGATTCCGTACGTAGGACTTGAGAAGTCCCATGTACCTCTCGAACGGGTACATATGACGTAGAAACACAGGGCCGCATATCTTTATCTCTTTCACAAGGTGAACAATGAGATGGACCATGATATCGAAAAATGACAGAGGGAAATACATCTCAAGATGACACAGAGTCGTCACTACCTCGGCCTGCAGAGCATCTAGTCCTTGGGGATCGATGACTTCCTCGGCGATGTCGTCATTATTAACATCTGATCCAGATTGTCATCGTGCCCCCTATCCTCATCAAAAGCACAGTCCACATCCGGCAAATCGTTGACTTCCTCAGCGATGTCGTCATTATTAACTTCTGGTATAATCTGCTCTTCACCGTGACTGGTCCAACATGTATACCCTTTTTGAAACCCTTCAATCAAGTGCGCTCGATCTGCGCGCGTGTTAAACATCTTGATTACGCAATCAATGCACTGACAAGACATAAAATTTATCCCTTCTTCAACATATCCTGCTCAGCGGCTCTTCTAAAAGCAACCACGCCATTAATGTAATCTTGACTCACACGGTTCACACCGTACATCCAGTTTCGATCCATCTACACTACGCATGTAACAAATTAGTGTCAAATTGATTAGCGATTAATTTATAGCAAACATAAAGGGTTATAGATCGTTACCCTCGGAGCTCACGAAGAAAATATCTAATATCTCTCGATAATCCCTACCTCTCGACACCGATATCTATCTTGTCGGTGTATTAGAACCGATCTTACGTAAAGATTGTTTGATTCGGGGGGTCTCCTAGAGATAAGATCACACAGAGTGGATTGACACGGGATGTTTAGACAGGTTCAGGCCTTCTCCGGAGAGAATAATAACCCTAATCCTGTGTGTATGGTATTCTTGATGATCAAGTAAAAGACTAAGACTATTACAGAGAATAGCACTTGTGTTCCTACTTGACTGGCTCTTGTTCGCTCTTGTTCGCTCTTGTTCGCTGCCCCCTTATCTCTCTGATCAATGCCCTTATATAGTCGTGAAGAAGTAGCCGTTTTGCTCTGCGGGAGATGCGCCTGATTAATCCAGTAACGGGCGCATGATGGCAGTAATTACCGGCGCCTCGGCTTCTTCACGTCGTCTGGCAATTATCTTCCAGAGATAATGGGGTAATTACGCACCATTAATAAGCGGAATAACGATGCGTGCGCACCGCCTCGATTCCTTAATCAATTAGACCCACTCGCCTGTAGGTTTGATTATAAGGTGGTCGTAGTTTACCTGGTCGTAGAAGAACTTACGACCAGGTAGCAGTCGTAGAAGGACCTACAACTATGTAGTGGTCGTAGTTTACCTGGTCGTAGAAGAACTTACGACCAGGTAGCAGTCGCAGAAGGATTTACGACCATGATATAGTCGTAGCAAGACTTACAACTGTGGGGGTGATTGTAGAAGAACTTACAACCACTTATTGGGCTTCTCCCTTATAGATAAGGGTACCTCACGGGGACTATGCGACATCATATTTACCCATAATAAGAATTATAGATAAAAGATAAAATGAGGATTATTAGATCCTCGTCATCTAGCCCCCCAGCTTCAAGTGAAAGTAACTTATTTGATAAAGGTTTCGTAAATGGACTTACGACCATGAGAATGTCGTAGAATGATAGTCGAAGGAAAAACTCTTCGATATTTGAGTGCTGCTTTGACCAGGAATTTGCTTGGTCAAGAAGGTTGCTTGCGACTATCAAAAAGTCATAAAAAACCCCTACGACCGTCTGGTAGTCGTAGTAGGGGAATCGGAGAAAAACTCTTCCGATTGATACTTCCTTCGACTAGAAAGACTTGGTCAAGAAAGTAATTTTGCTTGGAGGTGACAATACGCACCTATTTTTCTCGAGCGGACCATCCGGGAATTGCAACGGCTCTCATAGACTTGTCCGATGAAGCGGTTCGGCGGTACAACCATCTCTCATAGACCTATAGCCGAGACGGTTTCCGAAGCGGCGGAGATCGTGTGGTTATAAAAACTTACCAGGAGGTAGACTTGGGTTTTTACCTTTCCCCCAAATCACTCCGCTGTTCTTCGAGCTCTTGCTTTCTCCGTCTTCGACTAGGTTTCATCTTCTCCGCCGCCAACCCAATCAAAAAAAACTTGCTTACGGCGAAATGGCCAAGAGAGTTTCGAATGGGAGGAATCGGAGATGGACGCGCTAAGATCAAGATCTTGGTCGATGTGGGAAGATCGAGAAGGCTCGTGAAGTGGATTCCGCCATCGGGCAAAGATCGCCATCGGGGAAAATGGGCAAATCCCGCCTTCCAAGGGTATTGTGAGTGCGGCCTTCGATTGCTCGCCACCCCTTTCTTCTGAGAGTACTCGAACACTTTGGGGTGGAACCGTGAACTTAGGTCCCAATTCCATTACCATGTTGAGCGTGTTCGTGTATCTGTGCGAGGCGTACCTAGGGATTCCGGCGGATCTCGAGCTTTTCCAATATTATTATGGGATGGCTCGACAAACCGAATCGCCGAAGTCGTGGTCTCAAGCTCCACGACTCAAGTCGAAGGAGTACATTGAGTTTCACCCGGTCTTCGTGGCGAGTGGAGGAAGAGGTGGTTTCTACCGAAGGTCACCTCTGAAGACGACCTTTCTTTCGTGGGGAAGGTCATTGAAAAGAAATCTTCATGGGATTCAACCCCTGAAGATATCAGCCGGATTAGCCCTTATATTCAAGCCATTAAGGACTTGAAGGAAGAAGGGCTGACCGGATGGCATGTGGTGAAAGATTTCATCACACGCCGAATTAGTCCTCTGAAGAAACGAGCATCTCCTATGTGGAGGTACTCGGGAAGAGGAGACCCCACCAGAGACTATGAGGAGGGTAAGCAATTTGTCGACTTAACTCTCCGTTTGGTCTTTCTCAACTTTGTCTAATATTTTTATCTGTTTACACAGATCTTTCACAGGCTGAGGTTGACTCCAGAGTCAGACTCATCTGTGAGAAGTCCCCGCCACTCCGAGGGGCGGTTCCTCAAGTCATTGCGGTTTTGTCCGCAGATGAAAGGATAGAGCGCCTAAAGGTAATCAGAAATCTGATTCTCTCTTTAGGACTTTATAGTCGTAGAAGATACTTACGACTAATGGTGATCGTAGAATATCTTACAATCAAGAAAAAGTCGTAGAAAAACTTACGACTTGGTACTAGTCATAGAAAAAACTTACGACTAATTAGTGATTCTTCTTTTCATTTTGCTTTACGTAAAGTAGGCATGGAAAATCGCCAGACGACGAAGAAGTCGTTCGATGACTATTAGTATTTGGGTTGTCGAAAGACAAAGGCTCGGCTCCTCCCTCGAAGAGACGTCGACTTGTAAAATCTGCCGACAAGGGGGGAGCAAGCTCGAGCTCTGGTCTTTCGACCAAACCCTCTACAAGGCCTGCGGCAGCTGTAGTTGTATCTGAAGCCGAGGCCGCAGCCGTCGAAGCCGAGGAGGTTGAAGCAGTTGAACCTCTCAAGCGCAAACCTCGCAAGGCTAAGGTACCCTTCTATTATGACACGGAATCTTTCGCAGTTGGTGCCACTCCTAGTTTTATTAAGCAACTGGAAAGGGAGAACTGGAAGGATTTTATGTCTTTTATGAAGGACGATGCTGCATCAGCACAACCTGCAACTGAGGGCAGTGCTGCTTCTGGAATGGTCGAGACCGATCTCGTCCATCCAGAAGATCAGGAAACCAGAGCTCTGGTTCCTGTTCAAACTCTACGACCAGACGTGGTCGTAGCTGAGCCAATTGTTGAACCTCGACCAGACGTGGTCGTGGAGAAGAAGAGGTCCTCCGTTGGGAGGATTGCTCCAAAATTCCTGGTTAAGACCGAGTGCAGGTATGTGAAATGTCTTGAAGTGTAAGAACGACATTTACCTTTTTCTTTTCACAACTTCGATTTGCTTTTCTTTATTTCATCCGACTCCTTGACCCGGGAATGCTCTCACGAGAAGTCCATTGCTATCCCTTCACTCATCGGAGAGGTAACAATGGAGGTGGTCGGCATCACCCTTGGCCCGGTGGCGATGAAGTCGAGACTTCGAGTGACTCCACATCTGCCAAGTCGTAACTCACGACTCTTGAGGTAGCGGTATTCTTGTTGAGGTGGCGCCTCGACTCTCAAGTCGAGAAACAACAGAGGTGTGGAAGCCTCTGGTCAAGGTGGTGACCACTGCGCAGACCGCTCTGGGAAGGAAATCGTAGGAGGCGTTCCTTCCCTACCCAAAGAGAAATCACGAACCGAAGGAGAAAATTTCAACTCGTGGTGACTTCTTTGGGCTGCCTCCGTCGTAGGGTCTGCCGCTACAGATCTCGTGACCGAGTCCCCATCCCAAAGATATTCCCAATACGGAGAATACTTTTGATAACGAGCCTCGAGAAGGTGTGGTGGGACAAAGTCGCGAGGATAGATAAGTCTGCAAAGACCTGACCTTGTATATTCGATTTTGCTAGAACTACTATGAATGTAAGTATCTTGAATACTTATATATGTGGCTTTCCTTCCCTTCTCACTGTTTTCTTTTGCGTAAAGCTCTGGAGCAAATTCTTTGTTGTCGGTGAGTATCATCAACAACTTTTAGAGCTAAGACAAGAGAAAGAACTACTCTGCAGAGGCGAGAGGTGGTAAGTCACTTATCATTCATAGTTGTTTTTGACTTAAATACTCGTAAAATGTTTCACGAGAATAGTCATGGAAGAAACTCATGATTTAAGTATTAGTCGAAAAGAACTTACGACTATTTTCGACTGTAGTGGTCGAGAAAGACTTACAACCATATCTTAGTCGCAGAAAAACTTACGACTAGGTCGGTGGTTGTAGAAGTACTCACAACCATTCGGTGATGTTTATCTTCGCCTCTGTTTTTGTAGGTTAAACGGTGATACGAAGACCTTAGTGACTCACTCGATCGTGAAAAGAGGAGTCGAGGAGGCTAAGGAATGAAGTATTAGTCCTCTCGGATAGACTTCGAGAGGTTGTCTCGCATCTAAGAAATTGCAGGAAAAAATAAGCGAAGAAGTCTTGAACTTAAGACGCTTTTGAGTTTTAATCTTTACCTAACTCTCATTTCTTCTTTAGATAAAGAAAATGAGATCAAAGCTCCGGATGAAGTTGGAGACAAAGCTTTGGTAATTCAGAGTTTTCCGTATTACCAAGAATAAGGATCAAGAACTCGAGGTTACGAGAACTCAAAGCAATGTAAGTAACTCTTTACCGTTGTCCTTTTGAGTATTTTCCTTTTCTAATGCCAATTTCTTGTTCGAAATTGTCGCCCAATTGAGAAGCCTTGAGGTCAAATCCAAGCAAAGACCTTAATTTGCAATGAGTCCGTCGCATTGCTAAGATGAATGCAGAGGACATCAAAGCATGGGGGCAAAAGTATGTCAAACCGTTGCTTCCCATCGAGAAGAGGTCAAGAAATTGGATTCTCAATTAGTAGGTAAGAAAAAGCTTTTACCTATAATTATCTTTGTGTTATCTTCCTCTAGAAGTATATTTTTGTTTGACCGACATTATTCTTTCTGTAACAAGTGGTCGAAAACAAGAAGCTTCATGAGGCTTCGACTTGTACCCAACAGAGATGGAGTCGATGAAGACTAGTCTTGTGGCAACATCACTCTCTGAACCATGTGCTTAGTGAGCTACATTCGAGGGAAAACTCCTCGAGAAGATACCATAGTCGCTCACACAAGTACTATTGGGGAACAAGTCGGAAAATTGCAAGAAATGGTGACCACTCAAGACTAATCAAAATTTGAATCAATAAGGGAAGCAATCGAAGTGCGCAGAAGTTACGCTTTGGCGAAACTTAAAGCTCAAGACCCCGCCTTAATGTTAAACCAATCGAAGCCGACTTGATCGTCACGAATCGAGGCAAGTCGTGCGATTGAGGAAATGCGATCGATTGGTAAAAGGTGGCGGAGGAAATGCAACTAGGCTCTCCCCTTCGAGTAATCTTGTAACTACCTTGTAAGGCGGATAATTTTGTTAATGAGTAATATATGATCCGCTTCATTTCACGAAAATCATCTTGTCGAGTAGTTAGTAACTCAAAAGATAATAAACGAATGAAAGACTAAGAATTGAAGTCAAATTAATAACTTTATCCTAGCCCCGACTATTTGCTTAGATTGTTTAGACAATCTAAATAAATAGTGTTTAAAAATGGGGTTTCAAAACAAAGAGAGGTTTATTTAACTTATAGCTTTTGTTACGGTTGTCAAGCAATCGGTCGAAAAGAGTAGAAACGACTCGACACTAGGAAGTTCCTTCTAGTGGGCGGGACCACGCAGAGAGGGAAGGCTTCGACTAGGTGATGTTCCCATCTCCGACTAGTTTAATCAAACCAAGAACAAAGAACTTGAGTTAAGCAAACGCCTTAGAGTACTTTAGTCATTCGTTCGTCCTTTTTGGTGGACTTGATAAGTCTTTTCCAAGAGCAAAAGTAGGAGGCGAGCGACACTAGGAAGTTTCCTTCTAGTGGCGGGACCACATGCAGAGAGGAAAGACTTGACTAGGTGTGTCTCTTCCTTCACCAGTTAAAACAAATCGAGTACACCAAATGTGATCGAACAAATGTAAGAAAGTGCACTCTACTTAGAATATTTTTGAATTTCTTGGAAAAAATAGACTAAGATTGAGAGAGTTGGCTTTGATAACATTATGACTAGATAAAACCCGAGCTCTTTGTATTGACAGCAAAAATGAGTAACGAGTCGATGCTAGGAAATTCCTTCTAGTGGGCAGAACCACATGCGAGAGGAGAAGTTTCGACTAGATGACGTTTTCGCGCCGCCGGTGTAAAGAAAGCTGCGTGTTTTCATATCATAGTCGAATGATTAAAAAGCACTACTCAAAAATTAAGGCAAAAAGAGGTAGAAAGAACTCGGACTTTTATTGCTCGAGAAACCGTCACACATAGAATTTGCGAATCGGTCGATGTTCCAAGAGTTTGAGAGAACTCGTCCATCTTCCATTGCTAGTCGATCGCAGGCCGCCGAAAGTTACTTCGACCACTGTGTAAGGACCTTCCCATTTAGGGGAAAGTTTATTCCGATTAGACTTGGATTGGCAGAGCCTCAATACCAAGTCACCTACAGCAAGGCTGCGAGGTTGGACCTTACGATTATAGTATCTGCGCAGGGCTTGTTGGTAGACTGCCGAACGGATTAAGGCTAGGTTTCTCCTCTCTTCGAGTAGGTTAATGTCATCTGCTCGAAGTCGTTCCTGGTCTGAGTTGTTGAAGGTTTCAACTCGTGTCGACCGTAATTTTAGCTCCGGAGGAAGCATGGCTTCGGCTCCGAAAACTAGAAAAAAAGGTGTTTCTCCTGTTGCTCGACTGGTGGTCGTACGAACTGCCCATAATATGGAGGGTAATTCTTGTACCCAAGCTCCCGAGCGCTTAACAAGCTGGTCGAAGACTCGAGTTTTGATTCCTCGCATTATTTGGCCGTTTGCACGTTCGACCGCCCCATTACTTTGGGGATGTGCAACAGAAGCATAGCATAGCTTGGTACCCAACTCGTCGCAAAATTCCTGAAATTTTGCACTTGCGAATTGTTTACCATTGTCTGTAATTATCCGACTCGGAACTCCAAATCGACTAATTACGCTTCTCATCATGAACCTTTTTGCTGCTTCCGTTGTTATCCCAGTTACAGGTTCAGCTTCGATCCATTTTGTAAACGTGTCAATAGCCACAAAAAGGAATTCGAAACCTCCTAGAGCTTTGGGAAACGGTCCTAGGATATCAAGCCCCCAGGTCGCAAAAGGCCAAGAAAGAGGTATTGTTTGTAATGCTTGAGCTGGTTGGTGTATCTGTCTACCATGGAATTGACACTGGACACACTTTTTAACCACCTCCATAGCATCGTACAGGGCTGTAGGCCAGTAAAAACCTTGTCGAAAGGCTTTACCAACCAATGTTCTATAGGAAGCATGCGTCCCACAGATGCCACTGTGTATATCGTGAAGGAGTGTTATTCCTTCGTTTTGCGGAATGCATCGCATGAGTATTCCTTGGGCTCCTCGTTTATAGAGGACTCCTTCAACCAAAGTATACATTTTGGCTTTTCGGGATAATCGATCTGCCTCAAGATCACCTTCGGGTACGGAACCCTTGTAAAGATACTCGTAGATGGGAGTCATCCAGGTATCCTCGTAATCTAATGAGGCTATCTCAAGAGGAGGTGTTTCTGGTTCTTCGACCAGAGACGGTTTTGGAGTTGCTCCAAGAAAACTCCTTTTGGTACTGTGGATCGGGAAGAAGCCATCCGAGCCAGTTGGTCTGCGAGGAAATTATCCTTTCGAGGGATAAATTGTACCTCGAAACCTAAAAAATGTTTTTCTAGCTTACATACTTCTGATAAGTACCGAGCCATTGTTGAGTTAGAGCATTGGTACTCTTTCCCGATTTGATTCACGACTAGTTGAGAGTCTCCTCTCACGAGTAGTCGATTTAATTGAGAGTGCTTTGCACTCGTATGCCGCCTAGCAAACCTTCGTACTCTGCTACATTGTTAGTAGCCTGAAAGTTTAATTGTATAGCATACTTTAAGGTTTCTCCGGTAGGAGATACCAGGACCACCCCAGCCCCCGAGCCACTTAAAGTAAGTGACCCGTCAAAGTACATCATCCACTGGTCGTGGGAATCGATCGGGATCCTGAGCAGTTCAGATTTGTCCATTCGGCGACAAAGTCCGCCAAGATCCGGGATTTTATGGCCGTTCGACACGAAATGGAGGTCGAACTCCCAAGTTCGACCGACCATTTTGCCATGCGCCCCATTGTTTCCTTATTATGGAGGATTGCTCCCAAAGGAAACTCAGACAGCCTGACTATTTTGTGCGCTGAAAATAATGCCGCATTTCCTCGAAGACATGAGGAGGGCATATAGAAGTTTTGGACACGAGGGTAACGCTCCTTAGGCGTGTAAAACTCGCCGACGAGTAAAGCGGTCGTTGTGCGTTTTCACGTTCTACGACTAGTATCGCGCTTCTTCGCACGTGGCGTGGCGGCTAGGTAAATTAAGAGCGTCTCTTCGGCTTTGGAGAAACCGAGCAGAGCACTCGAAAGATACCTCTTGACATCCTCAAAGGCGCGTTTGCCTCGCTCGACCACTCAAAACCTTCATGTCTCCGAGAAGTTTAAAGAAAGGTAATCCTTTTCTCCTAGTCGTGCGATGAAACGACTTAAAGCCGCCATGCACCCAATGAGTTTTGGACTTCCTTTTTGTGTTTGGAGGACGATCCGAGGATGGCTTTTATTTTTCAGATTTGCTTGATTCCTCGCTCGGATACTAGGAATCCAAGCAATTTTCCAAGAAATTCCAAACACACACTTCTCTGGATTGAGTTTTAAGCGGTGCTTTACGAGGTTGTCGAATGTTTCTTGTAGGTCGGTGATATGATTAAGTCTCTTAATGCTTTTTACGACTAGATCATCAACATAGGCTTCCAAATTCGGCCTAATTGAGATGAAAAAGTCGATTGCATTAGGCGTTGAAAAGAAGCACCGCATTCTTTAGACCAAATGGCATTTTGACATAGCAAAAGGTACCAAATGGAGTAATGAATGCGGTCTTTTCTTCATCGCTTAAACACATATTGATCCGTGGTATCCGAATATGCATCTAAAAACTTAATATCTCACAACTGCAGCTTGAATCAACCGGTGATCGTCACGAGGTAAAGGGAAATCATCTTTTGGACAAGCTTTATTAAGATCAATAAAGTCCACGCTTTATACGCCATTTGCCGCTTGACTTTTTGACCATTACAGATTAGCCAACCACTCGGGTGGTTGACTTCTCTTATAAAGCCCGCTTTAAGTAGCTTATCCAACTCGATTTAATAGCATCTCGTCGATCAGGGCAAATCTCCGTAATTTTTGTTTTACAGTACTTTATCGGCCGTAAAGCTAGCACGTGCTCGATCACCTCCACGGGAACTCGGGCATGTCGGATGCTTGCCACGCAAAGACATCTGCGTTAGCTCGGAGGAAGGTAATGAGGGCGTCTTCCTATTTGGGGTCGGAAGTCTCCCGATGAGCAGTCTTGAGGGTTCTTCGCGCCCGGAGGAACCTCTTTGACTTGGTCGCTCGGCTTTGGTGCAGCTTTTAGGCTTCGACTTGCTAGTCGGTCGACTTTCATCTCGAGTTGGTATTTGACCAACCATCTCGAGGATCGACGGCCGCACTATACGCCATCTTTTGTCACATCGAATGGTAATCACTCCTTTGGGACTCGCATCTTAAGACATTGATACCCGTAATGAGTAGCCATTAAGAATTTTGCCAAAGTTGGTCGTCCGAGTATGGCATTATATGCCGATCGAAATCGACCACATCAAAGGAGACTTTCTCGTCACGAAATTACTTGGTGAGCCAAATGTTAAAGGAAGAGAAACTTGGCCAATAGGTTTGGTCAAGACCCTGTACAATTCCATGAAAGGAGTATCGCATCGCCTTACCTTTGTCCCGGTACTTGCATCTCGCCCGTGGCATTAGTAAATAATATGTTCAAAGAATCGCCACCATCAACCAACACTCGATTGACCCGACAGCTTGTTGATGGTGGGTTCGACCACAATCGGATATCGACTGATCGACTCGTAGTGATCGGGCGGTCATCCTTCTCAAAAGAGATGGTAACTTCCGACCACTTGGTAATTTATTGACGAGAGGAGTATGTAGAGAATTTACCTCTCGTCCGTGACTTTAAGTTGTCGCTTGGAGTCGTATGTCGATGATCCTCCGTAGATGTGCTCAACGGTATGTTGTGGATCTTGAACGGCATCTCCTCATCATCCGACGACTTTTGGCCACTCGTATGTCCTACCCGCCGAGAGTAGGGAGTGGTGCTTGCCGTTGTAGTAGTCCTCGAGCTTTCTTTGGAAAACTTCAGCTATGAGGTCATGTCCTTCCTTTTATGAAAAGGACACCACCTTGGTTTGTCGTTCCTACGATCGGGCGCTTACCTTTGCCTTGATCGAGTGCGACTTGGTGGTTTGGGGCTCTCCATCTTTCACGGCCGAACCTCCTTGGAACCACCGGCTTGTGGTTTTGATTTTTATTTTCTTCTTGGACTTTTTGCTTTTTATCCTTACCAACTTCACGGCTCTCGAGGAGTATATATTTCTCGATCGATAGTGTTGTTCCACTCGACCGCCTCGTAAGCGATTGCATATCGATCGCCATCTCAAGAGTTAAACAATGATGTTGGGAGGATTCAGAGCAATGTCCTCCGTTATTCTTCTACTGCGGACTCCTTGCTTAAAAGCCCTGATTACAGAGGAATCAGAAATTTCCGGAATTGAGTTACGAACTTGACTAAAGCGCTTGATGAATTGACGCAAAGTCTCGTTGTTGTTCTGCTTTATCCGTGCAAGTCGCCTTCTTTCCGGCGGTTGTATGTGCCTTGGAAATTCGCTGTAGAAGATCACAGAGGTGTTGCCAAGAGTAGATCGACTCGAGTGGTTGGTTTAATAACCACGATCGAGCGGATCCTTCGAGCACAGTCGGAAGGTAATTCGCCATTACATGCTCTCCTCCTCCCGCCGCTCGGACAATTTGTTGTATAGATCTCAAGAAATTCGATGGGATTTTGAGATCCATCAAATTTCTCCATGTTCACCGGTCGAAAATGAGGTGGCAATGAATCGCTCAAGGTCGCGAAAATGCCCGACATCCAGTAATCACTTCTTGACGCCTTCTTTGTAGAAAAGAAGGGTTAATGTCACCAGGTGATCGTATACGACGATACCCTGAATAAAGTTGACTGCTCGTAGTAGGCCTCGGTTCTACGAGGAGAATACTCCTCGTATTCCACTCGCTAGAATTTCTTTGTCGGTGGTGAATGATCACCTCTTCGAGGGGCTTCTTGATCTTCACCGATCAAAGGTATTTCTTCAATAGGGAATCGATTCGACTTATGGCCGTGTCGATTCCTACGCAGAGAAATATTCGATTGATCGGTAGCCGAGGAAGTCGTATTGCTACGACTACACCGAGTGTTGTCGATGAGGTACCTCGATCTTGTCATCACAGTTCAAGTCTTTGCGTAATCTCTTCAAAGAAAGAGATCGAGCTCTGGCGCTCGAGCAAGCTCTTGATCGATTCTCGAGCAAGTCGTTGATGTCCCGGAGTTCTTGTACCTCCTCCGATCGATGTTGAATGCGCCTGTGCAAGTTCTTTCGATCGCAATTTTCTTTCTTCCGACGACATCAAAATCCTCCTCCTCGTGTCTTTGAGGCCTTCTTAGTGGAGTGCGAGAATGTCGAGGATTTCCTCGCTCATCGAGTGTTGGTCCTCTCGCCAAGCGGTGGTGCCCTTGCCATTACCACGAGGGGCGCAGTGTGTGATCTTCGGGAGTGTTCTTATCTCGGCCTCCATGAGGTCGACCTCGATTTGGGGAAGGACGAAGACCTCCGCTGATGATTCTCACTTGCGCTTGAGGCCTCCCGCTTGAGGAGTGCTCGAGGGACACCATCCGGCGACTTGGAGTAATCCTTCCGTAGGGGAACTCCGGTTATAATCATCTCCGTTCGCAAATGAGATCTGCGGGAGACGGCCGAATTTGCGTGAAAAGCATGCTTGATCCCACCCTCTCGGAGTTACCCCGAGAGAGAATCACTAGATGTGGTGGAGTCCCGGGATGGTGGCTCCCGAACTTGACTTACCAAGTCGGACCGCCTTAAGGGACTTGAACACTTGGAGAAAAACTCTCGTCGCGTTGTGAGTCCTCCCGGGCGGTCTGGTCGGATTGACCCTTGTCCTTTGAGGGAAATGGCTCCTCTGTTGGACGTATTGTTGTGGGGATAAGGATCCTCCTCAACTCTATTAATGGGATGGTTTCTGGAGAATAATCTCCAAGGCAACATCACCATCGCGGATGCATCACTCGGTTCATAGTCGAATCCGCATCCATGTCGACGTCTGCAGAATCCGCCAAGTCAAACCAGTTCTCCTCGCTCCATTCTCCGCCATGATTGCATGAGATTGGAAAAAGAGAGTATGTTGACAAGAGATTACCTAAGAGCCCCACTGACGGCGCCAACCGCTCGGTGTATTAGAACCGATCTTACGTAAAGATTGTTTGATTCGGGGTCTCCTAGAGATAAGATCACACAGAGTGGATTGACACGGATGTTTAGGCAGTTCAGCCTTCTCCGAGAGAATAATAACCCTAATCTGTGTGTATGGTATTCGGATGATCAAGTAAAAGACTAAGACTATTACAGAGAATAGCACTTGTGTTCCTACTTGACTGGCTCTTGTTCGCTCTTGTTCGCTCTTGTTCGCTGGCCCCTTATCTCTCTGATCAATGCCCTTATATAGTCGTGAAGAAGTAGCCGTTTTGCTCTCGGGAGATGCGCTGATTAATCCGAAGAACGGGCGCATGATGGCGAGAATTACCGCGCCTCGGCTTCTTCACGTCGTCCGCAATTATCTTCCGAGATAATGGGGTAATTACGCACCATTAATAAGCGGAATAACAAGTGCGCGCGCACTGCTCGATTCCTTAATCAATTAGACCCACTCACCGTAGGTTTGATTATAAGGTGGTCGTAGTTTACCTGGTCGTAGAAGAACTTACGACCAGGTAGCAGTCGTAGAAGGACCTACAACTATGTAGTGGTCGTAGTTTACCTGGTCGTAGAAGAACTTACGACCAGGTAGCAGTCGCAGAAGGATTTACGACCATGATATAGTCGTAGCAAGACTTACAACTGTGGGGGTGATTGTAGAAGAACTTACAACCACTTATTGGGCTTCTCCCTTATAGATAAGGGGTACCTCTGGGGACTATGCGACATCATATTTACCCATAATAAGAATTATAGATAAAAGATAAAATGAGGATTATTAGATCCTCGTCATATCTCAATTGAACAATCATGCAACCCAAATATAGGCATCATCTCATACAACACTTATTAACCTAAAATACCGGAACCGTAAATGCAATATTTCTTGACCCAAACCCCACCGTACTGTGAACCGGTGTGTAAATTTTATTTTTTTAAGCCAATTAATTATCCTAACTCAAATTTTAGTGATTATTAGACCTAATTCAATTTTATTAAGCTACCACTCCTAAGTCAAATTTTAGTTCATTAGTTATAAGGGAAACCATTATTCAAAACTAAGATTTGCAGGGCTAATATTATTTATTCCAACATTGACGTTGCAAGATCGATCATGTGCTAAATCTTTGTGTCATCCTCAAAGATCACCTAGAAATAGCAACAAAAAAAAACAAGGGTGCATAAGTCCAAGACTCAGCAAGTATGTAATAAATCAATAGTAACAACACCATTCTCAATATTCACAGTTAGCATCTACACTATCTTTTCTCCTTTCTTTTAGTCAATGCATTAACACACAATACAATGCCAAGTCCACAAGCATCTCCAAGCTCATACCAGTATTAGAGGAGGAGCCGCAGGTTGGAGGAGCTAGGGTAGGGAAGTGGCGCCTGGAGCGGTAGACACAGCGGCAGTGCGGCTGAGGGATATCTCGGCTCAATTTATATGAAGCACAGGAAATCACAGACGGTTCTATTTCGTAACCGCTCGTGATAGTAAATATCGCTGCACGGTTCAAATAGAACCGCTCAGGATATTACATGCATTTGTTATTATCGGGAACCGTGCGCGATATTTACTATCGCGCACGGTTCACAATAACAACCGTCTGTGATAGGCTCGATGCGCCAAAACAAAGCCCAGACAGACCCAACACAGATGGTTCCAAAGGAACCGTCTGTGATGGGCCGTCTGCTATAGCCTCTTTTGTAGTAGTACGTGTTCATGTTGTGGGATGGAGTACATTTCGGCATTTTATATTCATGCGATGAGTGAAAGCTATAGTGGAGAGAAGAACCTTAGGGTGGCGCCGGATCGGGGAGGTGGCATTGGGTGGCGCCGGATCGGGGAGGCGGCGTTGGGTGGCGCCTGATCGAGGGAGGCGGCGTTGGGCGATTCTGTGATGAACTAGGGCAAGTGCACAACGATTCGAGCGGACCACTTATATCGTCTAACATCACAGACGGTTCTATAAAAGGACCGTCTGTGATGTAGTTATCATAGACGGGTACATTAAATAACCGTCTGTGATAACCCTAATATCACAGACGGTTACTTAAAGGAACCGTCTGTGATGCGGTTCCATTAAAGAACCGTCTGTGATGTGCACAAATAGACCACCAACTAATTGCCGGTCTGACCGCCGCCAAATCGGTCACACCGCCAAGGGTGGCCGGTCTGACCACCAACACATGGCAGTCTGACCGATTTAGCACCGGTCAGACCGCCAGGCCACAGAAGTAATGCACTTTTAACTTTGCTCAAATGACAAAACACATTTTCCCATTTGTGTGCATTAACATCAACATTAGAGATGACAAGTCCATAACACATGACAATTCCACATTGACATCACATTACAATGGAAGAACAAGTCCATAACACGTGACGCGTTTCCATGTTAACATCAAATTACAATGGAATACATGCTTACTTGAAATATAGTCCTTCATGATGATCAACGCGCATATAGCTAGCTTCCTCACTGGGTTCTTCCTCCAGTTTGATGTCGTCTCCGAAAGGAGGCAACTCGTCAAATTGATTGTACTTTTCCTCATCCACGATATTCTCAACTCCGATAATCCTTCTTTTCCCATGAAGAACTACGTGGCGGTTCTTATTTGCAGGGTCCGTTACATAATTTTTTTTGAACAACTTGCTTAGCGAGTACGAATGGTTCGTCCTTGTATCCGACACGTTTGAGGTCCACAGTAGTGACACCGTACTTGTCGACCTTCACGCCTGCGGAAGTTTAACCCAATGACATCGAAACAGGGGGATCTTGAAAAGTACATAGTCGAGCTCCCAAATCTTCTCTATGAACCCATAGTACGAGTTCAACCCGCATGCCCCCGCAGTATTGAACCCCTCGTGAAATGCATCTATGCGGACACCGCTGTTCTAGACTGTGCTCTTCCTATCCCGAGCTGCCGTATAAAACGTGTACCCATTTATGTCGTATCTTTGCCATGTCACAATTGTAAATTTTGGCCCTTTGGCCAACCATAGCAGTGTTTCATCACTTGATGACCTCCCAGTGAATCGCATCTTTAACCATTCGTTGAACCAATGGTTGTGCTCTCTCGTTATCCAAACCTCCGACCGGTCTGGATTCTGTTGGCGTACCATGTCTTTGTGCTCGTCGATGTACGGGGACACTTGGGTCATGTGTTGCAAGACCGTGAAATAGGCCTGCGCGTATGTATCTAGATCGGGAGTGATTGCTTTCCTTTCGATGGTCCCGATACCCTCCAGTCTCCCCTCGTGACGAGATAGAGGCACACCTATCGGTTCCACCTGAGCCATGTAGTCGACGCAGAACTCAATGACCTCTTCGGTTGCATAACCTTCGATGATACTGCCCTCCGGCCGAGATCGATTCCGTACGTAGGACTTCAGAATTCCCATGTATCTCTCGAAAGGGTACATATGACGTAGGAACACAGGGCTGCATATCTTTATCTCTTTCACAAGGTGAACAATGAGATGGACCATGATATCAAAAAATGACAGAGGGAAATACATCTTAAGATGACATAGAGTCGTCACCACCTCGGCCTGCAGAGCGTCGAGTCCTTCGGGATCGATGACCTTCTGAGCAATTGAGTTAAAGAAATAACACAGCCTAAAGATTTTCACTCGGACCTTGTTTGGCAAGATACTTCTAATTGCAACAGGAAGCATCTGTGTCATCAGCACATGACAATCATGAGACTTCATACCAATTAATTTCAAATCTTTCATGGAAACAAGTTTCTTAATATTGGCGGAGTAACCGGACGGAACTTTCACACCAAGCAAGCTTTGACACAGTTCATTTCTCTCGGCCTTGGACAAAGTGTAGCAAGCTGGGGGAAGGTCTCTTTCGGTCTTTATCGGTCTCTTTCGGTGCTAACTCGGTTCTTATGTTCATATCAACCAAGTCACGCCATGCGTTAACACTGTCTTTTGTTTTGCCACTAATGTTCAGTAAGAGACCAATCAAGCTATCACATACATTCTTCTCCACGTGCATGACGTCGATGCAGTGGCAAACTTCTAAGTGCTCCCAATAAGGCAACTCCTAAAAAAATTGACCGCTTCTCCCAGATGTTTTTCTGAGGGGTCCTTAATTTACGTCCCTTTCCAAGCACAACATCGAAATCCTTAACCATATCATAGACCTCTTTCCCTCTAAAAGCCATTGGAGCTGAACCGTCCTCCTTATTTCTGTCGAATTATTTCTTCATCTTGCGGTATGGGTGAATCTCGAAGGAACCTACGGTGACGATATACACAGTTTTGCGTGAGTTGTTCAGCCATACACTCTCGGTACCATCTAAGCAGTGCGGGCAAGCTTTGGCTCCTTTTGTACTGAACCCCGACAGGTTACCAAGGGCAGGAAAATCATTGATGGTGCAGAATAACATGGCGCGTAAAGTGAAGTTCTCTCGTTTGTACGCATCCCATACTTGTACCCCTTCGCTCCAAAGTGTCACAAGATCTTCCAAAGAATGGTGCTAGGTACACATCAATATCGTTCCTGTGTTGCTTGGCCCTTGGATAAGTAGTGACATCAAAATGTATTTCCGCTTCATACACAGCTAAGGAGGAAGGTTGTACATACATAGATTCACGGGCCAGGTGCTATGTCGGCTGCTCATGTTACCGAGAGGATTCATTCCGTCCGTACTCAACTCTAACATTATGTTCCTCGGTTCCGCACCAAACTCTTCGAAGCTCCGATCGAAGTTTCTCCACTGTGCAGAATCAGCAGGGTGTTTGATCTTCCCATCTTTCTTACGCTCCTCCGAGTGCCAACGTATCAATTAATCTTGCCTCATTTCGGTTCGCAAATAAACGCTTCAAATGTGGGATCACAGGCAGATACCACAACATCTTAGCAGGAGGTCCTTGCTTCGCCTTAGCAGTATTCTTACGCTTGTATCGGGATATTTTGCACACGGGACATACATGCATGTCTGCATACTCTTTACCGTAGAGGATACAATCGTTCGGACATGCATGTATTCTTTCTACTTCCATTCCCAATGGACAAATAACCTTCTTAGCTTGGTAGGTCGTGCTGGGCAACACGTTTCCCTCCGAAAGAATGTCAGCTAAGAGACCTAACAACTCCGTAAAACTCTTGTCGGACCAACCATTACTTGCCTTCAATTTTAGCAGTTCAAGCACGGTTGACAACCTTGTGTATTTCGGCTTGCAGCTAGGTAACAAAGGTTTCCCCGAGTCCTCCATTAAGCCCTCGAATTTACAAAACTATCTCTCACTGTAGTTCCCTTCTACATCATGTAGCATCTGATCCAGATTGTCATCATGCGACCTATCCTCATCAAAAGCACATTCCATACCCTGCATATCGTTGACTTCCTCGGCGATGTCGTCATTATCGACTTCCCAGATAATCGCTCTTCACCGTGGATCGCTCCAACATGTGTATCCTTTTTTGAAACCCCTTCGTATTAAGTGAGCTTCGATCTGCGCCGGGTTGTTAAACATTTTTATATTACCGCAATCAATGCATGGACAGTACATAAATTTTATCCCATTCTTCAACATATCCTACTCGGCGGCTCTTCTAAAAGCAAACACACCATTAATATGCTCTTCACTCACACGGTTCTCAATGTACATCCAGTTTCGGTTCATCTACACGTATACACACGTAACAAATTAATTAGTGTTAAATTATATTAATAAACCACAATTAAATTATATTAATAAACCGCAAGTACCCTTCATAATGACCAAACACATTAGTGATTAGTCTAGAGCAAATATAAAGGGTTACAGATCGTTACACATTAGTGATTAGTCTAGAGCAAAAATAAAGGGTTACAGATCGTTTCCCTTCTCTCCAAGGTGGCGCAATGTGGGAGGAGGCAGCAGAGGTGCCGCAATGGGGGAGGAGGCAGCAGGGGTGACAGCTCAAAACGGAATGGACAGCAATGTGCATGGAAGGAGGCAGCAGCAGCAGGGTGGCGCAACGGGGGAGGATGCAGCAGCAGCAGGGTGGCGCAACGGGGAAGGAGGCAGCAGCAGCAGCAGGGTGGCGGCGCCTCAAATGGAATGGGCAGGGGGGCCTGTCGGGAGCATCTATATTTATAGTGGTAGTATATCACAGACGGTTCTCGTAAAGAACCGTCTGTGATAACACATAGAATCACAGACGGTTCTTTATACGAACCGTATATGATACTTCACAGACGGTTCGTATAAAGAACCGTCTGTGATAAATCCATATCACGGACGGTTAACGAAGAACCGTCTGTGGGCGTCTTCTATTATCTGTTTTGTAGTAGTGGTAGTTGCTCCCATATAGTTGGGATATTAAACACTAATATAACGGATTAATGTCTAAGAGAGTTTGCTAGTACGCACGCCTTTTTAAGAGTACATGAGGATGCACACACACGTGCACATGTACTGCACAAGCTATAAAATTTACGAAAGCTCAAGATCAGTTTCACCGAATGCACATGCATATACACCGTGCCGGTCCCATAGATCGAGGTGAGTGAGAACGAACACCTCACTTCTTCCCACCCACAACGAGTTCACTGCCCGTCCTATGTCATCGTCAGTCTACTACTAGCTCTAACTAATTAATTAACTCCTCATTCCTTTGAAAGAAGTAACTAATTAGGTCACGCAGATGGAGAGTCAAGACTATTTTTCAAAGAAAGGTAAACAAGGACTACTTACTACTCATTCCTCTCAAACAATTGAGCCACATAAAATGGAAGCCTAGCTAGCTAGCCTGCAGCTACATACGTACGTACCTCTCAATCTCCATATATATGTGCACAATTAAACTACGTGCTACAGTGACCTACACCGCACTTCCCTGGTCATCACCATCGCCATCGCCATCGCCATGGCCGTGGTCGCCATCACCTTCTTCCTCCAGCTGCACCCTCCTCTTCTTGCCCTCGTTTAGCCTCACGCCGAACAGCTTCACTGCCGTGTCGTCGCCGCGCTGCCTAAGCTGCGGCGAGGCGCCACACTCCGCGGGGCTGAGCTCCACCAGCCTGCAGCTTGCCGGTGGCGTGGGCGTGGGCGGCGGCACCGGCTCCACGTGGTTCTGCAGGAAGTAGATGATGTCGTTGTAGAGCTTCCTCATGTGCGCAAGCTCCGACAGCAGCAGCGAGTTGCGCCGCCGCAACTGCTGGTTGTCCTCCGACAGCGCCGCCAGGAAGTCCCCGCCGCCTCTGTCCGCCGCGGAGTCTTCCTGGAAATGGTAGACAGGAGGTGGCGGCTGCGGCGAGAAGAGGCTGAGATAAGGCTGGTGCGGATGGAGCGGCGGCGGTGCCGGCGGCTGTGAGCAAGACGACTTCCTCCGGTGGATCTCCGAGAGGAGCTGCTTGGCGCCCTTCCTGAAGAACTCGTTGGCGAACTCCCACCTGTCAGCCACTATCTTCCTGAAACCCTGTAAATAAATATATATATATATATATATATATATATATATCAAAAGGAAAAACAAGCAAGAATCAGGACATGGTGCATGTGAATGTAAATTTGGTAGTCGACTCACATCAAGGTTCAAGGATAATCAAGATTGACTGTGTTGGGAGGTGATACACTGATGCGTGCATATGGTTGTGTTTATTGTGTAATTAAATTGATGCTGGATAGAGACAACGTCATTGACATAGGAGTTTGTGTACTGTACTACTACATGTGTGCATGTGTAATGTCAATCTTTTCTCTGCCAATGATTGGGAGTGAAGATGACTACTGCACTGCACAATGTATTGATTGGCGCATAAGGGCATGGACGCATGGTGTCTGGTGCGGAAAACTGCAGATGGGAGGGGAAGGGGGAGATGGATGATGTTGCAATTACTTAGCATGTAGTGGTCATGCAGTGCAGATGGTGTGATAAAGAGTTTTGGTTTTTTGGAGAACACGCAGGAGCAGGAGAGCTGCATATCTTTGTACTACGATACTACGAGTTTGGTTAATTTGAGGCCATAAGAGATCTAGAGGTATATATTAGCTATGTAATTAGTTAGTTAATTAGGAGGGGAACGCGCACACAAGAACAAAAAACTCGTGGTGGAGCTAGGTACATGACCACGAGGGGGCAGTGTATGTAGTAAGTATGAGGTGAAGGTTCCCGTAAGCTATTTCCAAGTCCGAAGGAACAAAAACGCAAGAACAAGATAGCCATCCAAAACAAACGTACCTTTACTTGTCCCGTTTTAGGAAACAAGAAATGGAAAGGATGAAATGTCGGCACTAACCAACACTACAAAAATCTCCGGACCAATACGCATATTGTATTATTGTACTACCTTTTTTTGGGTTTACCACCAAGAGCATCAAGAAACACAAACACGTACCACATCTCTCAACACAAACCTTGCTGAAATGGAATCAAAAGCTTAAGCAAATCCACAAACTACCTGGCTAGCTAGAACCACATTGCATAGAAAAGCTTAAGAGCGGCTGACATGCATAAACACACATAGTTTAGCAAATTAGTTACATACATAGGTGTTGAGCTGCCTGACGAAGCTGGAGAAGTTGTTGTGCTTGAAGTAGTTGGGAAGGAGGTCCCTGGCGAACTCCGGCGGCCGCCACACCACGAAGGTGGTCTCGTCCTCCCCCCACGACACGACGTGGTCGGTGCAGGGGTCGTCGACGAGCTGGTACGTCTTGGTCAGGAAGGGGGCAGGCACCGGCTTGGCGTGTGAGCCCTCCATGGACACCACCATCTCACCACTGCACCTCTCCACAAGGAATGCCATCTGTATATATTATATATATGCTCAATGCTGCAAGATAGCTCAGTATGAGCAAAGCTCAAGCTTTCCTTGGTCAGTGCAAGCTCAGAACAAGAGGAGAAAGTGGCTACTGTAAGGAACAAGCTAGGCAATATATGCAAGAGAGAGAGAGAGGGAGAGAGAGAGACTCTTTATCTCTCTTCCCTCTAGCTACTCCATATCTCCAGTCTCACTGTCACACTGGAGCACAAATACACACATGCACGCACACTCCACGACCCTTGAAATATTCTCATGTGGGTCACTGTCTGGACCTCTCCCCCCCTCCAATCTCTCTCTCTCTCTCTCTCATCATTATATATGCATATGCATGGATATCTGTGCAAGCCAGTACTGGGTGCTTCAAATGGCTGTTCTGGTCCTGAACATGTATGTACTCATAGCTCTTGCTGGGAGGCCTTGTGGCGTTGGTTTTAATTTCATGGCATATGTAGTTATATATGTTCCTGCTCTTGGGAAACTGTTCTGTGCTATATATATGTGACAATATGTACCGATCGAGTACATGGATATATACAGTGCAGATGCATGCATGCACCGATGCACGGGTCGAAAAGTAGGTTATTGTTGGGTGAATGTATCTGATACATTCATGTCAAACAGATTAATTATGGAATCATGATAAGTTCACTACAACACTGCAAGGTGATGAACACGGTACTTAGGGGAGGCTGGTCCTCGTCCGGTAGCAAATATATGTCCCGGCCGGCAGCTTCAGAATTCCAATACTTGGTACTGGCTTGGCAAAGGAAGTGCAGGATTATTCAGATTTCTAATACTTTGATCCATTAATTATTTATGACTCCAATCTTGCCAATATAAAACATGCATGTTGCGTATGGGCGGTAATATATAGCCTTTCTTTCTTCAAAGTATGTTATAGCATCGTACATAAAAAAAGGAATGCTAATTAGAATCCATAAGTAAAATTGCTAATATTTAAGATAATACCCAATATATAATTTTGAGCACGACAGCTTTGATCTAGATCTCTGAAAAAATTGGTCCCTAAATACAACTAATTTTAGAGTCAATCAAACATGTGTGGTGCATGCATGCCCAACTAGCAATTCTAAACAATTTTTATTTTAGCAGAAACAATTTTAACCACTAGAAGGCAGTGGATTTGATAAATGAGAACTCAATCAAGCTCAATGTAGAAGATAGGTTTCTAGGTTTCATGCATTTTCTAATTTCAACTTCTCTCATGCATGAATGTTCAGTATTTCGCTGTCTTGATGACTTGTTCTTTTAACTAATTAATTTGCTAATTCCATTAGCAAGGTTTACAATTAAATTTTGTGTACTTAACTGTCAACTCTGTTCAATGGTGAAAAAAAACATATACAATTTTTTGGCGTATATACCTTCAATATATATTTGCCTGATTTATGATTTTTGTGAGATATCACATAATCGATCACCAGTATCTATATGACCATATCATTTGTATATATGATAACCGTGTCTCAGTATCATGCTGTATTAGGCTTCAGTTGAGAATCTGTGGCTAAATTATTATACTATATTGAGCAAATTGGTTGACATTAAACTGGTACATGCATAACCCCAAAAGTTAGTATACTGCCATTCACGGGAAAAAAAAAACGGAACCGGGCAATTTCCCGGTCGTTGGCCGGAAACGGTAACCGAAAAATCCGGATGAAATTCGCTTGAATTTTCTTAAAAATCTGTCAAAATTCGAAAACTGGAATTTAAATCTGCTAAACCGGCCGATTTTTCCGTTCCCGATCTCCACCGGTAGTAACCGACGGTAACCGGCCGATTTTTTTTTATCGATGCTGCCACTATATATCTAGCTAAATATGTTCAAGAAAGCTAACTGCACCAAAAAGAACCATCTTGTACATAATCTTTCCTAAAGAAAGGCGTCCACTTTTACACCGGCATACAATTTGTAAATAATGAAGTAAATGGCATTTGCAGTCGTACTAGCTTAATTTACAGATCTGTTCAAAGACCAGCTACAAAAGGAGCCTCTGGATCTCCATATATAATTGTACATAGGCATGCACTATGATTTGACAAGATAGCACAGGGCTTCATATATGAAGCCCGGGAGAAAGTACACATACACGAAAGACAGTGTAAACACATGTACGAGTCATAAATTCAAACAAAAAATCTCTGCAAGAATGCATGGGAGGGGGAAAAAAAAGAAACTCTAGAGCAGCTCTACATTACTCTTTTGCAGGCAAGAGAAGCATATATTGTGTAGTGTACTGGCAACTGACTGGTATCACCATGGTATTTAGTGACCAAATTGTTCTACACACCTCACCTTGTTACTTGCATCGCTCATGTAAAGATGTGCTTGTTTGCAGGGAAAGAAAGAAGGATACTTTCTGTGTAAATGACTTGCAAGTTTCAAGGCATGCCCGTGACCTCAGGGCATTCACAGGAGTTAAAAGAAGTGAGAGATAAATAATATATAGTGATATAACTCTACACCCACTGATGAGTATCCTCTTTTGATGCAGCCTCAATTTCCTACTGCTCTTCCCAGCTATTGGACTGCATGCATGGATGTGATGTGATGCAAGGCTGCTGCTAACTGCTTCCATTAATATCGTATCTATGTGCAAGAGAACAAAACAATTCCACCCCCAACTTCTTGAAATGCTAATTGAATTAATTGCACCATCACCATGTATGTGTCCACCTAGATCATGAAAGTTGGTGCATGCATGTTTCTTCTAGTACCTGGGATTTGAGGAAAGGGAAAAAAGTTTGTGAAGACCTTGATTATATGATTCATAAAATCAAGGCTACTCTCCACAAAAGGGGAGGTGAGGAATTAATTAATGATGGTACATATAAACAGAAAAACATGAAAGAAGTGATGAGCTAGCTTGGAACGCATAGCTGGACATAAAAGATGGGTGATGGACATGATTTGTGGATTGCTTTTTTGCAAAGGAGATCTAGCTAGGGTTCTGGTGTTCAGTACTCAAGCCCCTCCTCTAACCCTTTCCCCTTTCCTTTCTCTGATGCTTTCCAAGCACCAGCAGCTAGTTTGTCTCAGTCAAACCACCCCCAAGAGGGCATATGCCACATTGCCACCCCATGCACACATCCATTTCAGAATTCAGAGCAACACCTGGTGATGCAGCTCAGGGTCTTGGCATGCCTCTCAGATGCCATAACCCTGCAAGTACATGCATATGCATCAATGCAGGTGTGCATGGCCTAATGACCTACATTTGCCCTAGTTGTGGCCTAATGACCTACATTTGCCCTAGTTGCAAATCAGCTTTACCTTGAGGGCCAAAAACTAAAAGAGATGGCACCTAAACATTAAACAACAAGTCATAGCTCACAAGGACATGGCACAGCCACAAACACATATATTTGTGACAAAAACAATTCGCTTTTGTGTCCTGTGGGGATTGGTTGTGAAATTTGAATATCATGGAAGATTCTGTTCCATATATGACAAGTTGCTTTAATGATGTGTTTGCAGAGACATTTTATGAGTACATCACATGACCTTTCTCCACCCCACATGTGGCCCACTGCATTTGTGGCCACTGGGCAGGTCTAGATCTATCTTTGACTGGGTGGATCATATAAATACCCAAAGGAAAAAAAAATAGAGAAATGATGAGATGGAGATCATCACATTACCTATGCGATGAAAGAGAGGGAATACTATGTTAGGTTTTCTATATGTAGATCGGGCCAAAGATAATCTGATGACATCATGCATGCCACATTACAAAAAAAAACCAGCCTTTTAGACATGCGGTATCTGACAATTATTGTCGGTTATCTTGAGACCCCTGGACTCAATTATTTCCTCATCAGATTTTTTCTGTTGGAGGAGGGTGAGGGTCTATATATATCCAGATTATTGTAGCATTTTTCAGCCCATGCAATTTCATGTAATATTAGCCATGTTGATTGGTTGGATCGAAATGACACATCGGCCATTGATGATCCTTAGAATAAGTAAGATATATACTAGCTAGGAACAGCTAGCAGAGAGCTCTATGAAAATATGAAACTGGGTAGATTCATACTGAAGAATAGATCTCATGCCAATATAGACCACTGTTCATCCATGTTCCTAGACTGCATGGAGAAGAGCTGCACTGTTGGATTTTAGCATGATTGCGACTATTGTACCTGCAACCTCGTGACAATTGGATGTACTTGATTAAACAGAGATTCTTTTATCATTAACCTGCCAGCTAACTCTCTTACTAGGCATGTAGAAATAAAGTAGGGAAAATACACCATTGACTATACTCTTAGCTGAACAAATACTCTTTTCCTCGTAAAAAAATCGATTCCTATAAAAATGTATTATTTCTACCATGCAGAACTCCAAGAAGATACAGAAAATATCCTCACACATTTACCAATTGCAAATATATGGCTTTTGCCGGGCGCGAAGGTGGCGACCAGAGTTTATAAAGGCACAATTAAACGCTGGGCTAAGCGTTAAGCAACCAACATGAGGATGGAGGCAAGTAGATCGATCCACCATCATCGATCCGAGCACCATGTACAAAGTCATGTACATTTGCATGAACATTCCATCTTTTTTGTGATGTTTTCAGGCATATAAAGGCGCTTCTGTAGGGATATGTACTTCTTTTATGAGAGCAAATGCAGTTCGTGTAAAGTACTTAAGAGAAAATGTGTTTTCCCTCGACCAAAAAACCCAAAAACAACAAGAAAAACGATAAGATACCATTTCGATATTTCCGGAGTTTGGCAATACCCACAGCCTTTTCTGGATTACTGGAAAGACCAGAAACATTAATCATTCAGTAACACAATTGGTGTTACGCTTTATATTTTGCTTGTTTAATAAAAAGTTGCTTAAAACAGCTGCTACATGCACCTCTCTGATGAGTTTTTTTTTCTTTTTACAGATGAATGCGCCTCTTAGGGTGACTCTAATAGCAATGGAGCTTAGGGAAATCAGTGGAAAATATCAAATCTTTCTGTTGCCATAGAATTACTTAAAGGTTCATTCTTTTTAACAACCACAAACCACAGATCGAGCTTTTTTGTGCAGGAAACAGAAAAGGAGAAAAAGGCGCTTCAAAGATGAGGAGGATGCCTAGCCAAGGGAAGCTTTTCAGAGAACATTTCCTTCTTTCCCCAGAGAGAGAGAGAGAGAGAGAGAGAGAGGTATGTGGGTCAGGGTGCAGAGCATTAAGGAAAACTGATTAAAGTCTGTGCTCATAAAGGAGGTGTAAAGATGTGAATTTACCACCCCTCTTTTCCAAACTCTTACACACTCCACATGTGCATGCCCCCCCCCCCACACACACACACTCTTGCTGCCATGGTCGCCTTAGGATATAGACAGGAATGCCTCTGAGCAATAGATTTAGATGTTTCTGCATTAATAAGCAGAGGCCATCATCTTGTGCGCGGAGGAGGAGGAGCCTCGTGTAGAGGTGAACAAATTGTACCACCTCGTTCATCTCAGCACACATGCAATCATCTTTAGCTCCATGTGATTATATATATATTATAGTCATTTTTATACGTCTCAAACAAAGAAAGACATATTTTAGTGAGTAGCTGAGTTTATCATCCTCTGTGTGTGTGTGTGTTGGGGAGTGCTTAGAATAGGAAGTAGTAGCTTACCGGCCGGCCACCTGTAGGCTGTAGCCCAACTGATACAAGACATTGACATCTTCACAAAGACCCCTGCCGTAATCGTTTAGGTTAGAGATAAGACAGGGGAGCATTCGGAAGAAAAGAATATAACATTCACTAAGAATTAATTAAATAAACCGTGTTTTATTAACCACACGGATATACATTATATATAACTTTCCGAGAGAGAGAGAGAGAGAGAGAGAGAGAGAAAAGTTTCATCAAAACAACCACTTACTTCCATGATTCCATCCCCTTACGCATACATGCGCATTCATGCATTACATATATAGCATTGACACCACGTCAAGCATTGACACCAGGGCGCACAGCTGAGCTAGCAGAACAAGCCCATCCATGCGGCACTCTGCTGGCTCACTAATTATTTCTGCCTATATACGTCGTTGCTAGGTTCAGTCGGCCAGACCCAGACATGAGTCCAGGCTCGTGCACTGCACATGTGAGTTGCCACACACACACACAAACACACACACCACAAACACACACAGGCACAAGTGCATAGCCGAGGTCTCTTGTCTGTCTGGTCTTCTGTAGCATCACATGGAGTCACATGCGCCGATGCCTCCTCCCTCCCCTTCTTTTCTTCTTTTCACAATCTCACTCGCAGAAGAGAACAGTTTTACATGTTTCTGTGTGTATCTACTGTTTGCCTGTTTTTTCTCTCCCCTTTTTACTCTACCTATCCGCTGTGGCTGGCTTTGCATAGAGCCATGCAAGCACAGATCTTTCCTACCACTTCTTCCCGAATCTAATCATGCTCAGGGTTCATCAACTGGCCTCTTTCCTAGAGAAACCACAGTGCGTAGAAAAACAAGGCAAAATTGGCTACAAGGCACTGCACTTTATCGCCCTTTTGTCAATGGACATCCAAAAAACGCAGCAATGCCAGAAGAAATTCAAACTTTGTAGATATTGGCTCTCAGACACTAAGGTGAACAGGGATCAGAAAACCGGTTCCGAAAGGAGTCCCGCCGGGCGGCCGTTAAGGGTTATCGGCCGGTAACCGGAATTCTAAAAAAAAACCTCGGTCAAAATTTGTCCAAATAAATTTGAATTTGATATGTTTTCGCTGGAATTTTAAATTTGAATTTGAGGTTTTCTAGCCGGTATTTCGAATCCTGGTTCCCACCGGTAAATCTGGTTACCGGCGGGAACCGGCCGGGTTTTCCATCTCTGAAGGCGAGTATTATATTATTATATGTTGTTTCGGAGAGAGAAACGCTACAAAATGACCTTTATACCATTCTCACCCCCCTCTATGACGAGTGGGGCCCGCGTGAAGGAAATAGAACTGAACTTCAGTGAACTTCAGAGAGAAAACAGAGGAGGTGATGATCGGTTCTGGACGACGGTGCCAGCGCGGGAGTCGCAGGCGACGACAAAAATGGGTTGGAGGGGTCCAGAGGAGGCGATGGGAGGCAGCGTCACGGGCTAGGGCGCATGGCGACGGCGCTAGCGGCGAGCTGGGCGGCGACAGATTCACAGGCGACAGTGGTGATTCTATTCAAACGACGCCTACGGGAGTTAGCACGGGCACAGTGATGGAGAGGGGAGGCCACCGGGTCATACGGGAGGGCCAAAGGTGGTCAATGACGACAGGGCGGCATTGGTCGGCATCGAGGAAGAGGGTAGTGGCGGCGAGGGTGTGCTACGGTGGCGGGTTGGCCGAATCGAGATGGGGAAAAGGTACAGGGAGATCGGGAACACGGCGTGGCGCAAAGGAATTAGGAAGATGCTCACCGGAGAGGGAGATCAGGGTGATGGTGGCATGGTGACCGGAGAGGAAGAAAGGGGCTCAACGCGTTCCGGCCAAATGACGGCGACGTAGAGGCTAGAGTTTGGGAAAAAAACGAAGAGGAGGGCGATGCGGTCCTGGTGCGTGTTTTATAGAGGGAGGAACGCACTCAGAGCGGCGGGGCGACGAGCTTCCCTCAGCTCCAATGGCAACGGTGGTGGAACTCGAAGATGACGGCGGCGGGCGGCCCGGACAACAAGGACAAAGAATAGGCCAACGACGGTGGCACGACCGGAGGCAGGAGGCGGCGGTGAGGCGGTGCAGGGGCGGCCCGAGGAGGCAGGAGGCGGCGCCGTCGGGAGGGGAAGAAGGGAAGAGAAGAAAGAATAGGAAAGGAGGCCGGAAGGGCAAAATTGACATTTCACATGTTTTCTCCTCTCACAACGGATAATAATATAATACTCGTCTCAGTGTCCGAGAACCAATATCCACAAAATTTGAGTGTCTTTTGACATAGCCACGTATTTTAGATGTCCGTTGGAAAAAGGCGACAAAGTGCAATATCCTATAGCCAATTTTGCCAAAACAAAAGGTTAGCCCACTGACCTAAAATTATGAATGAATCAAGCGCATAGTATACTCATGTTTGACAAAAGGTCTTCTATCGATAGCTCCTATTCAGGTTTACCTTCACGTCCTATAGTAAATATTCCTAGGAACAATAGGGCATCTAAAGGCCTTGGTTTCATCAAGAAGTGGAGAACTAAGCATAAGTCGATCATCCAGCACTACTGGAGACGGCCTCTTTGCCGAGGGCCTCAAGCCCTAGGCAAAGGCCCATTAACCCTCGGCAAAGGCTTTGCCGAGGGCGGCCCTCGGCAAAGAGCTCTCGGGGAATTTTGAGTCGGCGAAGAGGGTCTTTGCCGAGGGCCCTTTATCGAGCACTCAGCAAAGCCTTGCCGAGGGTCGGACCGACACTCAAGAAGAAAAGCGGTGGCCACGGCCACGGCGCCTCGGACGGAGTCTTTGCCGAGGGCCTCCAACCATGGCCCTCGGCAAAGAATTTTTTTTTTTTTTGAAAAATCTTTGCCGAGGGCCTCCAACCATGGCCCTCGGCAAAGAATTATTATTTATTTTTTTGAAGAATCTTTGCCGAGGGCCTCAAACCATGGCCCTCGGCAAAGAATTATTATTTATTTTTTTGAAAACTCTTTGCCGAGGGCCTCCAACCATGGCCCTCGGCAAATAATAATTTTTTTTTTGAAAACTCTTTGCCGAGGGCCTCCAACCATGGCCCTCGGCAAAGAAATGTTGCAGAATTTTATTTATTTTTTAAAAAAGTCTTTGCCGAGGGCCTCCCATGGCCCTCGGCAAAGAACTGGGTTCCAGAATTTTTCCAATGAGTCTTTGCCGAGGGCCTTGGTCATTGCCCTCGGCAAAGAGGCAGAAATTTTAATTTTTTTTTTGTTTTTTGCATTCCATCGACACAAGCATTTCATATATATATCAACCATCACATATATATATCACACAGAACCCATTTTCTCACAATATATCACAACCATAATTGTGAACCACAAATCACAATATATTACAACGACAAGTCACATGTTCATCATCATTCACATATTTATTACGACAAGTTCATGAGATCCAAGCACAAGTCAGAACCATAAACCACAAATATTACAATAAAGTCCAACCACATCACCTAGCACTAGTCCTCATCAAGGTAGCCTATGAGACGGTGGTGAAGGAAAGGCGGGATCACCCGTTGACGCACTACGGATGATTGGAACCCGCGGACGGAGGCTGCACAAAGGAGCAAAGATTGCATGTGTGAGTAATCCGGGAAAACAGTTTTGGAACTTAGAGATTGCATACAAAAAGATTAGACTCAATTGAAAATTTCGGCAGCACCTCCCCTGCACGGGGAGGTTTCCAAAACCTGCAAGAAACAACGGCACGAACGCCGACATCCACAACGGCACGAACGCCGACATCCACAACGCACGAAGGCCGACATACATGCAAAGCACAAGTTTAAAAGTGAACTTTCATACTTACAGGAGTAGCCGCAGGAGTAGGAGGTGGAGTAGTGAAAATCGCAGTACACCCGATGCTTGCCCAAGACTTTGCATGATCACCATCATCTCCGCTTATCTCGCTTCTGCGGCATCGAACGCGACTGGCTGGGCTGCGGTGTGGCGGTCGGGCCTGCTCGCTCTTGACTTTGCCTTTTTGTTTCTTGCACTCGGCCGCAATATTTCACCCAATGTATCGAGAATGCAAATCTAATTTAGGTGTGTAAATATCAACGCACGACGAGTAAAACAGAATTACCCGGAGTGCATGGACTCGCCGCAAAGGCTTTGGAGAAGGCCGCAGCGTATGGGGTGGATGGAGCTCGTGCTCGTGCTCGGATAGCGCCGAGGAGGAACAGTGGTGGAGTCGATGGCGCCGTCGCAATCCACACCGCCGTGCTTCTTGCCTCCTCCGAGCCTCATGATCGTCTCTCGCCAATGGGCTCGGTCGACATCGTAATCTTCCCCATAGATCTCCCTTACCGAGGACGTGTACTCTTGGACTTTAGTGTACACGTTCGGTCTGAGTACACCGGGCGGGCACCGGGTCGAAGGAGACAGAGGACGACGCCTCGCCCATGTGGGACATAGCCCACGCAGAGAACTCCGAGACCTCCTCGCCAAAGCGCAGCCTCCCGCGAGAAAGACGGAAGATGGTGAGAAATCGCTGCATTGAGCATCAAAATAAATGAAAGAAATCACTTACGATGCTTGTTTGTATCCGGGAGGTCTGCGGTCGTCTTGATGGTGAGTTGGACCTTGCCTCATCGAGACGCTGTTCCTCGCCGCCTCGTGCGTGTCAACAAAGTCCTGTGATAACCACTTGTCCACGATCATGGCCCAAAGACTCGGGATACGATCGGCACCACCAGTGGAATCACCTACAAGTCATCGAGTATTTGACATATAAGAAGATGAAATTGAACCTACTTAATATCAAAACGAATCATTATGAATGTTATTCGCCTACCTCAAGGTATCGGTCCCGGTCAACAGAATCGCCTTGCTTGAGGCTTGGGAGGGACCGCTGGCACCGACTGTAGTAGTCTATGTGGGCTTGGACGCGCCCATGGTGGTGCATGTCGGTGACGATTTCCTACAAGCCGCGGCAACCACCGATTCGCTGGGCCTCAAGTCCTTCTTCGCCTTGAAAATTTTCGATACAAAACCGATGTATCCATTCATTATTTCAATAAAACATTTAACCAATGAATGAGATGTATTAAGCAATGTTGTGCGAGAGAAACTTACCCAAAACTCCGCCAATACCCGCCGTGCTTGTTGCGGTAAGTGTCATCCGTGACGGTAGCAGACTGTCCCAGATTGAGGCGGCCCCGCACAACCGGCTCTTCTGACAGCTTGCACAATGCCGGGTACCATTTCTGCACAAAACACCAAGGATGCTCATGGGTGCGGCTTTGGAGTACCGACAAAACCAACCAGCCCCGCACAAGTGATTAAGAAAATTTATCGTTTCTCTTATGATTTCCAACATATCTTATGAAGTAGTTGTGATAACATCTATAGTTACTTACCTCTTTGCCATAGGCCAATCATCTGGCGGTTGTGAGGAAGCGAACCGAGGGAGGCTCGGGACCTCGCCAGGAGTCCGGTAGCGGTACCCCTCCTCGCCTCGAGCCCTCGCCTCCCTCACCTCGAGCTCGCCTCGCCTCGAGCGCCTCGCCGCCTCGCCCATCTGCCGACCCTCTCGTCCTCCGACGAGGACGTGGCCGTGGCCGCCACGTGCTCCTCCTCCAAGACTCGTCACGTGGCGAGGAGGAGACCGCCGCCTCCGGCGGCCGCCGCCCGGTCCTCCTCTCGTCACCTCCGCGGACGCCGCCGGACGACGACCCTCACCTCAAGGAGAGGGCGGTCTCCCGTAAACCGAGGGCGTGTCACGGCGTGGACGTCGCCGCCATCTTTGTTCAATCACCGCAATCACAAATAATGAACAAGACTAATTAGTACATATATTAGAAATAGATTCAAAATATATAAACAAAACACAAATTAAAAAAACAGGTATTACATGTATTAGGAATAATCTTCATGATTGGGATCATAGGTCTCATCATCATCACAAAATTGTCCAAATGGGCAACACTATCCGAAGGTTCTATGTTGTCATCGTAGTCATTGCCTAGAAGTAATCGCTCAAGCATTGCTATGTCCTTG
Organism: Hsuehochloa calcarea; assembly: GCA_036346395.1. Taxonomy (NCBI): domain Eukaryota; kingdom Viridiplantae; phylum Streptophyta; class Magnoliopsida; order Poales; family Poaceae; genus Hsuehochloa; species Hsuehochloa calcarea. Next base: position 53,881,602 of record CM070597.1, read on the forward strand.
GCATTTACCACCACATCTCCATCGACCTCACCATCAACCATTTCGTTGTCTACTTCCATTTCGATTGCTTCGTAAGACTATCTCAAACGTGCTCGTAGCCCATCTTCTTGATAGAACCTGCCCATCATATGTGTTTGCGCTGAAGTTGTAATCATCATCGCTTGGAGCGTGTAGTTTACCATGTGGAGATACCGTGCACAATAGCCCAACCCTTAAGATCCTCTTTGTCTTGGTTGGCGACGAGTATAATACACCGCACGGCTGTTGAGCCACAATGTAGACATCTTTTCCAGATAGATGGAATCTTCTCGAATCTCGACTAGCCCAAGATGAGGGGTTCGCCTCGCTGATCGAGGATTAAACAAAGTGGCATTTGAACATGATAGGTTTAAGAGGTTTGTCTCCATGAAATGAGAGTTCATAGATTTCATCAACTCTACCATGATAGTCGAGGCCATCGTCTTGGGCGCATAAACTCCGCTATTTGTGGTTTTTCGTTTGGGCCGAATCGCCAGAACTTGTTGTGTGGAAGCGATATCCGCTCACGCCATAGCCGGTAAATGACTTCACCCTAACGCCACGTACCGCTTGCAACTCGTTTCAACTCGTCACTCATGGACGAACCGGTCTGGGCCTGCAAGGTGAAGCATGATAGATCGTTATATTAGTCAAACGTACGATCACCTTGGACGATCGAACGTACGAGCTAAATTGGACATTACCTTTTGTTTGAACCAAGAAATGAAATCAGGCCTCCCCGCTCCCGCACCCCGCGAAACAAGGGTGTCTTGTTCATGCGAGGTAGGATCCCTTGATTGATGCCAGAATTCACGAACAAATTCCCTGTCCGAACGAGAATCAATGGGGTTGGATGCAGAATAGTGACGGCGTATTGAAACAAGTTCGTTGAGAACTTACTTGATGAACGGCTGCACCTCGGTAAGGTTATTCAACACATATAGCATGATACTGCGCCACTCTTCATTTCCCAATAGCTTCGGGGTTGATCCACTTGCACTGCCGAGTTGTCCTTGGAAAAGGCTGAGGGTCGATTCATTTTCGCCAGCATTGTAACGAGGGAGTGGATTATGATTGCTAGGAAGGTTCGGCTTGTAGTATTGCGTTGTGAAGTTTGCCACCTCCTCCCGAAGGCATGCCTCGCAATTGAAGCCTCAATTCGCTTTATTTGTACATTTTTGCGAAGAGTCTTTAGACATCTCTCGATTGATAGCACCAACGGCCTCGCACGGCCCCCAAACGTGCCTCTGACGGAGGTGCACAATCGATGTTGATCGGCAAGAAGAAGCCGGTGGAAAGATCTTCTCCACTTACAGAGCAACACAGTGCCGCTTTTCCAAGTCCCGAGCGACGGTCCGAGATATCTCCTTGGCACAAAGTGGCGGAAGAAAAGCTCAACTCGCCAAAGACTAGCCAAACATGCTCGTGGACATAGCCTCGGACCATCGCCGGAAGAAGCCTCTCAATCCATATGTGGTAGTCATGACTCTTCATCCCGTTGACTCGCAGAGTGCCTAAGTTCACTCCCCTGCTAAGATTCGCTGCATATCCATCTGGGAACATTAACGTCTGGATCCATTTTAGTACTTCCCTCCTTTGATCGATTTGCAAGACGAAATTGACCTTAGGCCTTTTCCAGTTCTTGTTTCGGCCACTAGGAGGCTGCATCGCTTGATTCGGTCTATCGCACAACGTCGCTACGTCCACTCTAGCCTTAACGTTTTCCTTAGACTTGTCAGTGTCCATGAGAGTTCCCCAAAGTGCCTCGGCGATATTCTTTTCAGGTGCATTACATCAATATTATGTGGCAGAAGAAGGTCATCGAAATAGGGGAGCCTCGTCAAGCCGGACTTATGAGTCCACATATGTTCCTCACCATATCCCACAAAACCACCTTCTTCATTGGGCACGAGAGCATCTATGTGAGCACGAACCTCAGCACCAGTCCTCAAGTGCGGTTTAGGGTCTGTCACTTTGACACCTTTCGTAAAGCTCTTGATGTCTTCTCTGAATTCATGGTCTAGAGGGAGGAACTGACGATGCTGGTCGAACGACGAATACTTGCCACCCTTCTTCAACCAAATGAACCTCACAGCTTCCTTGCATATTGGGCATGGGAACTTCCCGTGAACACACCAGGCGGCAAATAACCCATACGCCAGGAAGTCATGCAGGGAGTAGTGGTACCAAACGTGCATTTTGAAGCTTGTCTTTGTAGCTCGGTCGTATGTCCATACCCCCTTCTCCCAAGCGTGGATCAATTCATCAATCACAGGCTCCATGAACACACCCATATTACTCCCCGGGTGTCCAGGAATTATCAACGACAAGAATACGTTATGCCGTTGAAAGGAGATGCCGGGAGGGAGATTGAGGGGGATAACAAAAATGGGCCAGCATGTGTATGGGGCAGCCATCATTCCATAAGGATTGAACCCATCTGCCAGCGCGACACGTACATTACGGGCCTCAGCTGCTTTGTCACGATGTTTGTCATTGAAGTACGTCCATGCTTCAGCATCGACGGATGTACCATCTTCCCAGGATTGTACCGTTTGCCATCTTTGTGCCATGTCATCTGTTTCGCGGATTCCTCGATCATGAATAGCCGTTGGATCCTCGGCAGGAAAGGAAGGTGCCGTAGCACTCTCGCGGATCTAAGTCGCTTTTCCGACCATCACGAGTCTACCTCCGTGTACCGGAGGATTTACACTTCTGACAAGAATTTGCGCCCTTGTGTTCTTTCCTAAATAGGACGCACTCTTCTGACAAACATGTATCTTGTCATACGGCATCTTAAGCATACGAAGGAGTTTCTCGCCTCGCACAAGTTCGCTTCGGCAAAGTGTGCTTCTCCGTAGCATGGTGCCAAACACGCCAACATCTTATCGAAGCCTTCTCGACTCAGTTTAACTCGCCTTCAACCCCATTACGCGCCCAACCGCATCGGTGAGAAATCGTTGTACGCCGTGAAGGGGTTTCGTGCCGAGTGCAACATTTTGTAGAAGTCCTTTGCGGATTCCTCCATCTCCTCCTTCTCACGTCGCTCAACAAGTGAGCTTGGTGGCGCCATCTAGCATGTCCGCTACCCCGCATCATCATCAAAAGCCTCGAGGCGTGCTCTCACCACCTCCGCTCTTATACGATCCGCTTCACCATGGTAGATCCATCACTGGTAGCCAGCGATAACCATTGAACACAAGATGTCTACCCATGGTCTTCTCGCTTACCTTTCTCCCGTTGTCACATTTGCCGCAGGACACCAAACTAGAGAATGTCCTCCCGCTCTCGGGCCAAATGCATGTTTCAAGAAACGATCCGTCCCTTCACCCATTCATAGTCGTAGTCACTCCCGCTTCTCGGCCGTGTACATCCACCGACGGTCCTCCATCCTTTTAACATTTACATCACGTAGTATTGTGACCATCAATTGCATCTACGCGGTGTTCCTAATGTCTAATAGGTGAGGATAGGTCCTAATCATTTCAGCGGATGCGTAGATGAGGTCGATTTCAGCTCGCTCCTCTCCGAGATGATTTCAAGAAGACCTCTCATTGTTCTCCCGATACACGCCCCGCAAGGGAGAGTGTGTATCCGGAGAACAACAGGAGGTGATGCCGAAACTCCGCCTCTGACCGAGCGACCATGGAAACTAACCCATCTACGCATCCGCGGCCGTCCAAAAACTTGGACAATCCGAAGCAGATACGGCCGCAGATATGCAAAGATCCGCATACCTACGACCGTATCTCTTTCGGACGGAGACGCTTAATCGGGTTACGCGCTGGCCACGGCGCATATGCGGAAAAAGAGGTTATTTATACCTAGGGTGTCGGTGAAGTCAGGCTAGCAGGGCAGTGGCGATTCGACGCAGTGGCGAGACGACGCAGTGCAGGCAGAACCGCGACGCCGACGAAGACGATCGGGGTCCTCCGGGTCCCCTCCGACGTGCTCTTCTCCTGCATAAAAAGGCAATAGGTTATTGTTTGTTCAAAATTTGGCAGACCTCCCCGCACGGGAGGTTTCCAAACCCGCAAAAAAACGACAGGATACAACCACAACGGCACGAAGGCCGACAACCACAACGGCACGAAGGCCCTCATATCAATTTACGGCACGAAGGCCCACACAACCACATACGGCTTAACAGCTAATTGAATCATTAGAGGAAGCTCATTTCCTTCTAATTTCCACTTTCAAACTTGTGTGGTGTTTTCAATCCATTCATTAGAGGAAGCTTTACCACGTTGGCAACATAATTATATCCATATACGGTCTGCCATAAACTAATTCTCTGTCTAAAAAGATGAATACCTCAGTTATATAATTATTTATACCCCACGACCCAATCTATTAGCATGTGTACAAAGACTCTAGTACACTAACATAATTAAAAAAGTATGAACCATATCAAAAAAAAGAGGACATATTAAAAAGAAAGTAAGCAAGGCATAGTTTATTACACGACTACTACATCACAAAGGCACACATTTGGTACAACATTGCAATGAAATGACGAATATAAGAAATTGTACCTGAGTTCACACAAGCTCAACTTGAATTGTTGCAGACTTCCACTCTAGGTCTGGACAGAACCTTTGTTTCCTTTCCTCAACTTGTTGATTGTTGTTTCCAAATTAAAGAAATCAAACTCCAGTCAGACATTAATAACGATGGGAACACATGTACTCACAGAGATAGATGACAATACAATATTTATTGGGAAAATTACAGAGTAAAATATGATTTTCAAACAAATTAAATGACTTAGTGCAGCCACATGCTTATTTCAACGGCATTTCCAATTAATTAATGACATACATGCACTATCTAAATACACTAATCGGTCTCCGAACTTTTCTTGCATATGTATATATATATATAGTTGAACATGGATGAGCATGCACGCATATCATCTTTCTTTTCAAAGGAAAAGATAGAAGGGAAGAGCATTAACAACCAATACTGGTGCATGCTCAATCCTACCATATTGTTCAAGGATGACGATTGCATTACTCAATTCACTCATGACTGCTTCCGGGCAATGAAGGCCGGCCGGACGGACGGGCCTTTTGTAATCTGGGGTACATGCACAATCACAGTGTATTCGTCTCGATTCTTTTGAGACCCAAAACGAAAGAGACAATTGTATGCAGTATATATATATATATATATATATATATATATATATATATATATATATATATATGCAAGGCAGCATAGCACATTGATGTAACACTATATATAGCAGCGCACGTCCTGTGTGTGCTGTGCGACTGTGATCACCTAAGCCTTTGCACATGCTAATACTTTGTTGAACTAAGAATTGTAAGCAATATCAAGCAACCCATTTTTTTATATTGCTTGGCTGACCATTCATCATATAACATTGATTAAGGAGATGAATCTGAGCAACAACGAGGAATACTGTAAGGTGCAATACAACAATGTTTTGAATTGTCGTTAGTAGCCAGATTAGAAGTGGATAAGCTGTCAGGCAACACATGCATTTTGACTATACTAATGCCTTAATACATGAAGCCAAATCTTGCTACATGCAAATAGAGATGAGAAAATATAGCTCAGGGTACCATAGATGCTGCACCACATACAACCAAATATAGATTTCTTTGATGACAACACGGGATCTACTAACCTGAATATCCTAATATGCTTCCTACTGCAACCTTCAAGCCTCCTATGTAATCCCAAGCCTTTGTCTGATGAGAAGAGGGAAAATAGGTCACAAACAAATCTTGCTATACTAGCATCTTGCTACATAAAAACCCGCTGCACACACAGAGAGATGCAAAGACACATAGATGCGATGGATTTGAGGAGGCTCGAACGAGACGCCCACCGTGAGCAAGCAGAAGGTGGAGGTGGCGCTTCAGATGGAGTTGACGACGTCGACTAAGGAGGCGGTGAGCCGGTGTGGTAGCTAGGGCGGCGGGCGCGGGGCGGCGGGCGGCGGGCGCGGGCTAGGGGAGGAGATGGACAGAGGTGGCGGCAGTGGAGGCTCCGGACGAAGGGCACGCGGGCGGCGGCGGGCAAGCGGGCGGCGGGCGCGGTGCTCGGACGAAGGGCACTGGGCGGCGCAGACGCGGGGCGCGGGCTCGGACGAAGGGCACGCTGGGCGGCGGCGCGGGCGCTGGGCGGCGGGCCGGGCTGGGCGGCGGCGCTGGCGGCGGCGCAGCGCGCGCGGCATGCGCGATGGAATGGAAATGTGGGGCGGGGATTTTGGGCCAGCCATTGGTCGATTTAGGTTGGGCCCTTGCCGAGGGCCAGATCCAAGGCCCTCGGCAAAGATTTTAATTTTTTAAAAATTTTCTTTCGAGGGCCATGGCCAAGCCCTCGGCAAAGATCCCCTTGCCGAGGGCCGCTAAGCCCTCTAAGAAAGAATTTTTTTTGTTTTTGAACCTAGTTTTTGTGGTGCTATAATAAATTATTTAAAACTCAATTTTAAAATTTGGGCCAATTTTGACTTTTTGATATATTTCCTAATTTATTTCTTTTAGTTGATTTTTTGAATATTTCAAATTTGAGCTGCAGTGGATGGAATAATGCAATTTAGTGATTGAAAAATGTTATTCATGGTATTTGGTGTATGTTGAGTCCCTATCCACGAACTGCATCAAATTTCAGCATCTTCTTCACGTAAGATGAGGAGGAACTTGTCGGAAAAGTGTTTTAAATTATATAAAATCCATCGAAGTCAGAAAATCACGAAACTTGTCGAGGTATCATGTTATCGCATGTGTAGGCTGTGGTAAAAATTGAGAAGGTTTCAGCAAGTTGTGACGTCGGAGCCTAAAACCGCACATCTCCACATGTGATCCACATGTGATCACATGGTGGATCACATGCGAGATGTCAGGTTTTAGGCATCCGACGCCACAACTTGCTCAAACCTTCTCAATTTTTACCACAGCCTACACATGCGATAACATGACACCTCGACAAGTTTCGTGATTTTCTGACTTCGTATGGATTTTATATAATTTAAAAACACTTTTCCGACAAGTTCCTCGCCATCTTACGTGAAGAAGATGCCCAAATTTGATGAGTTCGTGGATAGGGACTCAACATACACCAAATACCATGAATAACATTTTTCAATCACTAAATTGCATTATTCCATCCACCGCAGCTCAAATTTGAAATATTCAAAAAATCAACTAAAAGAAATAAATTAGGAAATATATCAAAAAGTCAAAATTGGCCCAAATTTTAAAATTGAGTTTTAAATAATTTATTATAGCACCACAAAAAACTAGGTTCAAAAACCAAAAAAAATTCTTTGCCGAGGGCTTAGTTCGCCCTCTAAGAAGGGATCTTTGCCGAGGGCTTGGCCATGGCCCTCAAGAAAGAAAATTTTTTAAAAAATTAAAAATCTTTGCCGAGTGCCCGACACGGCACTCGGCAAAGATCGACGCCAAGGGCCGCCGTGATCCATCCTACCATATTTACCGAGGGCCCATTTGTCGAGGGTCGGGCCCTCAAGAAGATTTAATTTGCCGAGGGTCGCTTTTGCCGAGGGCGTGCCTCAAGAAAGGCCTCTTTGCCGAGGGCCTATATTTGCCGAGGGCTCCGGGCCGCACTGCAAATAGAACCTTTGCCGAGTGCCCGAGGTATAGCCCTCGGCAAACCCAAAAGCCCTCGGCAAAGAATGGGTTTCCAGTAGTGCAGGCACCTTTTCAGCTTAAGCAAAGTGGTGAGTGGATGATACAATCGAACCATGCATATGATCCATGACCTTAATTAGTTTCTCAAGAATGTAGAATATCAGATGGGCAAAATGGCAGGTGATTGAGGGATGTTTTCTTGAACTTAAATTGATTTCTCAAGATAGAAAGGAGCCGCGCCATTATGGTAGATAATAAGAAAGGTAGGCCTATGTTCGGTAATTCATTTTGTCCCAAACAAAAACACCACAAAACTCAAAAAAGGGGTAAATAACACATTCACAACGCCATAATAAAAGGCAGGACTAGCCATGTGCCACAATTTATTATGGTAAAACCATCTTTAAAGCATTTCTGATAAGACATTTACATGTGACCCCAAAAGGAAATCAAAGAAAAAAAAGACATCTGTACTCACTGAGATATATGTGGATCCCATCATGCAGTCCTGAGCTGCTCACTGATTTAATTTTCAGGCTTCCTGCTTATCCAAGTACCAGGTAAATTAAGGATCACAAGATTCACCAGAGTTTGCTGGTCCCATGAGAGGCAAAAGATCTGCTCAATTCATGGTGTATACTAAGTACTAACCTGATCTCTTGCAAGGTCTTGACATTTGTCTCCTTTGGAGCATTTTCAGAGCATCTTGTGTGGACATGCAATGCGCAGACGCACACGATGGCCTTGTTTACGGTTTAGTGTATCGAACTGTTCAGCTCAGTTGTCCTGTTCATGTACATTTTCATGACAGACATAAACTACCCATACATAGAAAAGAAAATGTAGTGTAAGTTAGAATTAAGAGGATTTTGCTAATCAAAATTGTGCATCTTATTATTATTGAGAAGATATATATACAGGAGAGTTGGGCCTCATGGGCTATGTCACGGAGGGTGTAACATCCCGTTTTTGGACGGCAAATAGTGCCTCCAGTTGGTTTTTAATTTTCGTTCAATTTTCATTTCGCCGCTTAACTTCCAGAAATTTCGAGCTTCCCCTAATCTCGAGTTTGTGTTTCAAACCTATCCTCAAATCCCAAACTCAAAAAAAATTCAATTTAAATTCAAGCTTTTCAAACTTTGGATACCTCCCAAAATCTGCAGCACCTTTGTTTTGCTTGGGCCAACCCAATTTCTCCCAGCCCCCTCATCATTTTCCCTCTCTCCCGGGCCGATTTCTCCGGCCGACCCACCATCTCTCTCGTCTCGGCCCACCTCCTCCATGCCCGCCGCGCTCTTTCTTTTTTCCGCTCAACCTGCCCTGGTCTGCCTCGCCCATCTCTCTCCCTTATCTCTTCCGTCGCCCGACTCTCTCCCTCTCCCTTATCCGTTTCCCCCACCGCCTCGGCCTCTTCACCACTGCCGCCGCTTGCCTCTCTCTTCCGGCCGCGCCGCCTCCGCCTCTCTTCTCTGGCCAAGGCCGCTCGCTGCCCCTTCTTCCTCCTCTCCTCTCGGCCTGGCCCACTTAAGCACCGCCCCCACCGCACGTCGCCTTTATCGGGCCCCAGCCGAGCGCCCCCATCCCCTGCACTCGTCTCTACCGACGTCATCACCCCGGTCAGCGCCGTCCTCTCCGTCCTCGCGGCACGGCTCCGACCGGTCCAAGGGCGAAACACCCCGGTCCAAGTGGTGAAACACCGGGTCATTAGCTGCTTCGACCGGTCCGTCGCCCGCCCCGCCTGCGGCGCCGTCTCGTCGTCCTCCGTCGCCTATACCGCCTCTCCTCCGAGCCATGGCCGCCCATACCGCCGTCGCCATGCCGCCTCCGTCATCACCTCCACCAGCTCCCCTCCTTCCCGGCTATAAAGAGGCCCGACGCCTCTCTGCCCCGCTCCTCTCCTTCTCCCCTAGGTAAGAGCTCCAAAGCCCTTCCCCCCAAATCCTTCCTTCCCCCTCCGGCCGAAGGTTCTCCCTTCCGCCTCTGGCCGCCCTTGCTGTCGCCTCGGTCCAGTCACCGGCACCAGGAGCCCACGGCGACGTCCCCGACCCATGGCTGCAGCCCCTCGCCTCCCCGGGACCACCGTCACCGAGCTCCCCTCCCTGTACCGACCCAGCATCCACCGCCGCCCACCTCCGGAGCTCCTCCACCTCCACTGATCACCCGGTGATCCTCCCCTCCTCTCCCTTATGCTCTTGGCTGCTCCCCTCCCTCTCCTCTCTCGGCCGCCCCAAGCGCCCCTGCTGCCCCGATCAGACCGGCTGCCTCGTCAGGTCAAACCGGCCTGCACACACCCCTTCTCCCCCAGCTCTCTGTGCTCTCTCCCTCTCAGTGCCCTCACTACCTCTGGCCGAAACCCCCCCTGTCTCGGCCGAAAAACCCAGTGATACCTGCAATTCTTTCCGCACCAGTTCAGTATTTTGTTTAGAAGTGATTGGAGTAATCATGCATTTGTAGAGATCATGTATATATTGAATCATATGTGATTGTCCTTGATTGTTGATTGTTGATTATTGATCAATAGTTGTTGTCAGTGAATTGATTTGCTGCGATCATTTCTTCTGCAGTTCCTTGAAAGTTGTAGCAGTGATCAACATTCGTGGAGGCATCAATGTTTGATAGTGAATTGTTGTTGATATTGCTCATTAGTATCATGTGGTGGCAGTGAGTGTTGATCATTAGCCTTGAACTGCAGTATCTGTAGTTGTTGTTGTTTTTTATTGTTGTTCTTCAGTATCAATATTTGTGATCTAGAATTTGAGATTTGTGCAGCTGGCAAATGAAGAGCTTCTGTTTTGATATTGCTAATAAATGCCCTGTTAGTAATCTGTCAAATGAAAGAAACATGTATGTGTTGATTTGGTGATTATGAATTGTTGCATTAGATCAATAGTCTGTATGGCTTGCATTTGGAAAGTCTGTGATCAACCGATAGCTGAGTTTTTGTTAATCCGTCAATTAAGAATTGATGCCATAGAGTAGTAGGATGTTGTGCTGGTAGTAAAGTTGATTATTGATTAATTGTCTATGATTACTGATCATCAGTATAAGTGTTTTGGCAATAATTTGAATGATTGGTTGTGATCCTGATTATTTGGGATAGCTTTAATCTTCAGTAGCAGTATTGTCTATTGGATTTGTTAATCAATTGTTAGCTGTTGGTTAGTGTTTCGTCAGTAGATCAATGATTGTTGGAAGTAACGGGATTTGGTGAAAAGCTAGAAGTATTGATTTGATTGTTTTATCAATCCGTATTGTTTGGCAATGAATTGTGGATTGGCAATGATTGGTAATCTGGCACTTGTATAGTTGGTAGTAGAATCTGTGTCTTGATAGTAGGTTGTAGTAGTAAGTTGAGTAGCTGGATTTCGGATCTGTGTGTTGTCAGCAATTGAATCGATGAGTATGACCTGGTAGCTGAGATTGGTATCGAATTGCCATTGGATTGTGTGTCGATCTGGTATCCTAGATTTGGTGTAGAACCTGTAGTTGAGTTGCTTTATCTCCTGTAGTAGTATAGCCTTGCAGTCTTCCAAATTCGCAGTAGAGCATTCTGGCAAAAGCTCCTTCAACCTTACCCTCCTTTGTATCCTCCCTTTGGGCAGAAATTCTCTGTCATTCCTCCTTTCGCTCAACGGGTCGTTTGACTTTGTCAAACATTCCCGTGTCGCTCAAACCCTTCTCTCAAGCCCGTCCTCCGTAATCTTTCTAAGGCTTTTGTGTTTTATTGGTCTTTTGAGTTCTTTGGATTTATTTGGTTTTTCGATCGTTATTGCGTAATTAGAAATCGAAGTCCAGAAGAATCGACGACTCCAGCAAATCCAAGTTTCAAGCAAAGACGCCAACCAAGAATTCCAACCCCTGTCTAATCAGGCTTTGAGTAAGATCAAGGCCACGGTAAAATAGCCCAGGCGAGTCAACACTTTGATCATATTGATCCTACATTTTGTGCAAATTATATTCTTTTAAAATATCAAATTGCATGCTTTAATTTCTATGCAAATGTATGTCAAACACTCTAAGGTAGCTAAATCCCTATTTGATGATTAAATAATTATTATACCATGTCCTTGATAATTGAACTCCCAATATCTTTGTCACCCTAGTAAATATATGGTAACCTACTAGTTATAGGTCGTACTTAAACGTCGTGGTAGACTTGTTTAAGTACCGGGGTATTACTACCCCAAATCATCATCCTTTAAATCATAACAATTATTTTGGGAAGTCATTGGGGAGAATGACTGAATTGGTTGTAATAATTTGTTTTATACTCCTCCAAAACTCTAAAAACTTGCTAATACCCATCTGGGCGGCTGGTAAGCTGGAGGGTAAATGGTTGGGTACTAATGTAGCCCAAGACATGTTGTGGATGGTATGTGGTAAGAACCGTCCAGATGAACTTAAGGACTTAATCCTGTGATGAGCTCCTATTGTAAAACAGTACAAGCACAAGTCTATAATGGTGTCGACCTGGCTGACTAATTTATGTCCACCATTGTGAGTTGCACCATTGGAGTGACCCACGAGCCGTGTTGCTGGCTAAGCTGTCGTGGACACGGGTCGTGAGTTTGCTAAGCCACCGTGTGGCGCAAGAGGTGGTTTGGGGGCATGGTTGATGCAGAGGGAGAGCGTAACCACTCTCAGATGAAACCTTAGCGGGTGCAATGAACAACGAGGGATGCCTTGTAAAGGCCTTGTGATAATCTCCTCTTGATTCACATGTCTTCGGTAACGTATGTACATATCAAGCTGATTATCTCTTGTGGGTAAAGATGTACAATATCTACAGAGAATAAAAACTATTCGAACAGCCGTGCCCACGGTCACGGGCGGGCATGCGGAGCTTACGAGAGTTAGTTCTATTTCAAAAACTTTTGTGGATGGGATGAAAATGTGCTGGGCTCACCTAGCCCTTGATTTGGATTTTCCTGGGTATTCTTACCCAGCGTTGGTAATAGGTGGGCATGACCACCATCAAATATAAGCATGAAGGTGGAGGTAGACTCTGCTTTTATTAATTATTGCACAATTAATCTATTTAAAAATGCAATGTCGTTAAAATGCTAAGTGATAGGATTTTCTAATATCTGTATTTACAAATACTGCTTTACGCAAATAAAAGAACCTGAGCCATCCTTGTTACACCTTGTATATATATTATTACATCTGTGTGTGTTGGCTCGCGAGTATGGTAGTTATGCTCATCCTCGCTCTTTCCCCAAACCCTCCGAAACAGGAATCCTGGAGCTGTCAACTACAACGAGGATCCAGAAGTCTGAAGACCCAGGAATTGTTGAAGTATAGTTTAGTCCTTAGCCGCTCTAGTCTCACCCCAGTCTAGCTGACTCCGTCGGTTCTTATGTACCTCCTATATTGTCCGAAGTTTTTGGATAATATCGGGCGTACACGGGTTCCCCAGTCACTTGCCTGCGGTAAGATGTGCCCTCACCCCTTTGCTTCCATTGTTACTTCCGCTATATTTTGTAATGTATTCATTTGGCCTGTTCGGCCCTTATTGTAAAAATTGGCCCGAAGCGGTTTATGTAAACTCTGATGTGTAAATTAATGAATAAAATAATTTTGCGCCATATATGGTTTGATTCGGCAATGTACCTATGAAGTGCTATCTACTGATCGAGGGAATAACACAGTGGTTTCACAAAGGAATCCGGATGGAGAAATCCGGCGTCCCACAGACGGGGAGATCTGACAGTATGACGACCATGAAGATCATATATGGGAGGAAAAGGTGGAGTAGGACCCAACAAGGACAGAGAAGAAAGTTAGAAACAGTGCCAGCAAAGACGGAGGCTCAACTGAAGGAGTAGGCCAAGAACGACGAGAGTAGTGCAGGGCAAAGGGTGGAATTTCAACGAAAGAGCTGGAAGAAACCTCCAGAGAAGAGGAAACAAGTGGAGTCGGAGGAGAGGGAAGCAAAGAAGGTGGAGGCGGAAGCGAAACAGAAGTGAAAAGCTGAGGGTTAGGAAAAGTCAGAAAGGAGATCGACTCAACAAGAAAATATGAGCTGACAGTAGGGGTATGAGGGTGGTAAGGTCGGGATTTATCGAAAGTGACATACCGTGATATCTGTTAGAGTAGGACTCTAGAATAGAATAGGACTCCCTTTTTTCCCAGCTCAGATTAAAACCAGCCCACGGCTCTCTCTTGCGGCCCAAAATGCGGGGCCGCGAGCCCCGCACGCAGGGGGGACTAGGGTTCCCCCCTAGCGACCTAGCGACGGCAGTGAATGATCCGACAGCGACATCGGCGGCAGATCCGGCGACGGAGACGGCATACCCGGCGACGGAGACGGCATACCTGGCGACGACAGCAGGGAGATCCAGATCCAGCGGCGATCACAGGGCCTGTAGGAGCCTCAACACCTAGGGGTGGCTGCATATAAACCTCCTCGTGTAGATCACCATGAAGGAAAATATTCTTGTCATCCATCTGAGATATAATCCATGAGTGTATGGCTACAACAACAATGAGAGTACGGATTGTAGTCATATGAGCAACTGGAGCAAAAGTCTCGTGATAATCTCGACTGTAAGCCTGCTGAAAACCTCTTGCAACAAGACGAGTCTTGCATCGTTCCACTGAACCATCTGATTTGGTCTTTACTTTGTACACCCACTTGTAAGTTATAGGCACAGCTTCTAATGGTAGCGGAACAAGATCCGAAGTGCATGTATAGTCTAATGTTATAACCTCCTCAGTCATAGCCAACTGCCACACAGGTATACAAGCTGCCTCCTGATAGGTACTTGGCTCAGAGACTGCACATGCACGAGAAAACCCCATCTATCTTGTGCCTGAATAGAGGAACGATCACGTGCTAGGAAGACACACTCAACTGACTGAGGCCTCAGCTTTGTGCGCTCACGACGTGCTAGGACAAAGCAGACACAACCAAAGACACAAAGATGAGCATAGCTAACAGGTACTCTGTACAGGACCTCACCATGACACTTGCCCTGGAGCTTGGAAGAGAGCTGATAGTTGATGAGATAGATTGTCGTAGAGACCGCTTCCCCCAAAAGTGAGAGGGAATAAAGGAGGAAATGAGAAGAGTACGAGCAGTCCCAATGATGTGATGGTGCTTGCGCTCAACAACAACAACACCATTATGAGCATGAGCACCAGAACACAAGAACTGAGGTAGAGTACCCTCAGAAGAAAGGAACTGACGAAAAGCTAAAGAAATATACTCTCCTCCAGAGTCAGAACAAATGACACGAATGACAAAAGAGAACTGAGTATGAACCATCTGAGCAAAAGACTGATAGATAGAAATCAACTGCGAACGGTGTATTATGAAATAGATCCAAGTGTATCGAGTGTGGTCATCAATGAAGATCAAGGGGAGAGACCCCAAACATCTGAATGGACAAAATCAAGTGTACGATCAGATCAAAAAAGCTGGAAAGATACGAGAGTTGTACTTGCTTGCCAAGCCTACAACCCTTGCACTAAAAATTGGTGTCAGCAGAAACATGACCAAGAACACCTTGATGAATCAAGATGGAGATGCGTGAGCCACACAAGTGCTCCAAATGATGATGCTATTGAGGAAAAGACTTGCAAACAGAAGTAAATGCAGAAGGGCAAGGAGTGTATGGACCAACAAAAGAGTATAAAAGAACAGGAGCAGGAGCAGTATAAAAAATGGAGGATAAAGTGAGACTCAGACGATCAAGAACATAGAGCCACGCAGAACCCCTATTACGATGGTCTGTATCGATGACAACTTTTGTTCGACGATATTGCATAAAGCAGGAACTATCATCAAACCCAACAAAACAGTTCATATCTGCGAGCTGCCCGACAAAGATGATGTTCATGGAGAGCGTAGGTACAACTGAGTCATTTAGAACTATGAAATGAGGTGTGGAAAGAGTCCCCTGATAAGTGACCACGCATGGCATTCCTTCAGTTGTCTGAATCTTGATACATTTTGTAGCAGGACGATATGGTGTGTGCTGAATTGCATCAGATTTCACATGGAAAGGAGCTCCTGAATCCAACAACCATGTGAGTGAAGCACCCGACACAGGACATGATGGTGTAGTAAAGCTGGTGGATCCACCGACAGATGCCTGCAGCTGACACAACTGGGCCTAAAGGTTGCTCATCTGAGTTTGTATCTGACTAAACTAAGACCCCAAAGCATTGGCAATCACAAAATTAGCAATAACAGCATCACCTTCGAACGCCATGATCTGGCGACAGCACAGCAGAAGCAGAGGAGGCTACCGGTGACGGCACAGCAGTAGCAATCGTAGAAGAGCAGTAGCCAAAGCAATTGAAGTAGTGACTTGACTGCAAAGCACAAGAAGCAGAGCAGCTTGGGTATCACCTCGGGCAATAAAGCTCTGCTTGGGTAGGACAGAAGCCGATGCTGTTGAAGCAGCTGCCGACAACAGCGACGCTGGGTCTAGCCAAGCGATGCGGCGGTGACACCGAGCGGAGGCGGTCGACGCGGCGGCGACGTCGGGTAGAGGTGTCGGACCCATATTTCGCAAAAAAATGAAATCCTCTATGAAAATATTGTGCTATTCCCTAGATCACTAGATAGCACTCACAGGCACATTGCTGAATTATTTCATACAAGGTGTGAATTAAACCATTCAAATATATTACAAACTTCAGAGTAACATAGACCACGTCGGGTCGAGTTTTACAAAAGGGCCGAACATGCCAAATTTAATACATTACATAAAAGCAACGTAAGCTACATCGGAAGCAAAAAGGGTAGAGCTCATCTCTCCATAGGCAAGAGACTGTGGTAGCCTGTGTACGATGGATATTACCCAAGGGGTTGGATAATATCGGTTGTACACAAGTACTGAACGAGTCCACTAGACTGAGGTGAGATTTAGACTATAGAACTAGACTACTCTTCATCGTTTTCTTGTCTGTCGACTTCTGGGTCTTCATAATACACATAGTCCTCTTGATCCACATTATCTAGAGGGTTTGGGGGAGAGAGAGAATGAGCACAACTTCCGTGCTCGCGAGCCAACACACACGATGCAATAATAACATGCATGGCTTAACAAGGATGGGTCGGGTTCTTTTATATGTTAAAGCAATATTTTCAATTATCATAATTACAAATTCCTATGACTTCGCATTTTAACCAAATTTTATTTTATTAAAAGAGAGTAATTATAATATTAAATAACAGTTGAGGTTCCCTCCATCGGAAACTCTACAAATGCTTCATTTGATTGGAGCTACCTCCAAACATTAACATCACTGAGCTCGACGGCTCAGAAAAATCCAATCTCAGGGCTAGGTGAGCCCGACCAGATTTTTTATACCACCCACAAAGGTTTTTGAAATAGAACTAACTCTAGTAAGTTTCCATGTCTGCCTTTGACTGTAGGGACGACTGTTTAAACAGTTTAGACTCTGCAGGGGTTGTACACTGTTCCCACAAGAGATAATCATACTCGTTGCCCCACACGATTCCTTAGTCAAGCAGTTGAGCGACTATCACAGTAACTTTTAAAATTATTTTGCCCCTTCCGTCATCTCAGGCGCCATATGGGCTACGCCCATAAGTTGTGTGGGATGTTCACCTCAGCAACTAGCGTAACTCTATTACCCACGTCTAGTACGACTGACAACTTCACCTTGCATTGGTGTCCCGTTCAAGCCGGACCATGTCCAGTGCTTGCACGATCCCGCTACCCCTCCAGCGAGATAACATTCGAAGTTTAATAAATTTACTAAGTTGTACTTTACAGACCTGTGATTGTACTTATTTTTACATGGGAGGTCATGACAAGATTAAGTCCTTAATCCATCCGGGCGGTTCATACCACATACCAATCACTCTCGTGCATGACGGCACCCACCACCTTTTCCATCCGCCCAGATGTGGTAATAGCAAGTTGTTTAGGGTTTTGAGGAGTAAAACCAATTATCTCAACATGCCAGTCATTTTCCCGCAATGACTGCCTAAAACCACTTTCATGTTTAAAAGATGATGATTAGGACATTTAATGTCCCAGTACTTAAGCAAGACTAGCATGTCGCTTAAATACAATCTATACTAGTATTTACTACATAGTTACTAGGGTGACATGGAATAATGGATTCAATTATCAAAGGATGGATTAATAATTATTTAATCATCAAATGTGTGTTTAACTACCTTAAGCTTTAACATACATTTGATTAAAGAATTAAAGCATGCAATTTTGGTAATTTAAATAAATATAATTTACATAAAATGTTGGCTCAAAATGATCAAAGTGTCGACTTGCCTTGGTTAAAGGCAAGAGAATCTTGATAGTCTTGTGCTTGATCGAGTTGGAGATCTCCTGTTTCTTCGAACCCTAAGCGGACGAATGTACCGGAAAAAGGAACAACAAGCAAAGAGAGCAAATAAATGCTAATGACATAATAAATGAACTCCAAATTAAACAAGACCAGTGTTATTAGTAAGATCTTGAATTTAGACAAATTTAGACATAAATTTTATAATTTTTGGAGTTATAACGGAGGAGAACGGAGCTTCCGAAGTTTGAATTGGAATTAAATCAGAAAAATAAAAAGAGGAGAGAGAACACAGTAGCCGACTGACACGTGGGTCCCATGAACAGTGCTTGGTCCATGTAAATAGTGTGTGAACCAAAGGTCACCACACATTGTGCGGGTCCATGGTCCACCGGTCTACGGAATAGTGCGCGGTGGGGCCCACTGTCGGTCACAGGAGGGAAAATGAACCGGTCATCACTGTTTGAGGGCTCCGCCGGTCAGTGAGCCAAAGAGGGGTTATGACATAAATTAGCGGCTAACGAGGGTTTAAAGTTTTAAAACCGTCATTAGGGGTAATGATGGATGAACAATCGTCGTCTTCCAACGTGTGCCAGCTCAGGGGAGCTTCCGGGTGCTGGCGGCCACAGTGTACCGCCGGTGGGGGAAAGGGAGGTGGCACCGGGGGATGGCCAAAATGGAAAGCCGGTACTGCGGCGAAGGCAATGGTGTTGGTGCGGCGATCGGAGGATGGCCGGAGTGGCAGCGTAGTGAAGGGAGAGCGGCGGCGGAGGAGAAGCTCTGGCGGTGCTCTGAGCTGGGGGAGGTGAGCACGGGGAAGAGCTCGGAGAGGCGGACCTACCGAGTCAACAATGGGGAGCGGAGGGGGCCAGGGGGAATGAGCCGGGGAGGAGGGCTGGGGAGTGGGCCAGTGGGGAGCTGGGCCGGCCCAAGGAAAGTGTGGGCTAAGCCCAAAGAAGAAGAGGGCACAAAAATGAGAAGATGCCCAAATTTGAAAAAGGGGGTTCAAATCAGAATTTTGAATTCGAGAATTGCAAAAAGATTTGAAAAACAAACTCAAGCCTAGCTGGAAGCTGGAAGAGTTTGGAATTATAAGCTAAATTGAGAAATACAGAGGAAAATCGAAAACCGTAAAGTAATTACTATTCACTGTTCAAAAACAAAAATGTTACAGGAGGCGGCGGCGGTGACGGCCCGAGGCAGGTGACGACAGGCGAGGCGCGGCCGAGTCGGCGGCGGCTACGCCTCGATGTGGGCGGCGCAAATCATGTGACGAAGGGGATGGACCTGATCGTCTTTGCTTAGAGCAAAGGCGGCGGAGACGTGGATCCAGGAGCAAGGTTCCCAAGGCGAGCGGCGCGGATCCGGTCGAGGAGTGTCTTCGACGGAGAAGAGGAGACATCCAAGGCGCAGCATCGCCTCGACTCGGAGCAGAGCGATGATAGGTGAGCAGATTCTAGAGATGAACCACGGTAGGGGGATAGGAAGGAGGTAGCACGCCGGCGACAGAGAGGATGGTGGCGGTCGGACCGGATTAGTCCCTAACCTTAGGCTCCGATACCATGTTAGAATTAAGAGAGGATTTTGCTATTCATAATTGTACATCTTATTCGTTATCGAGAAGATATATATACAGGAGAGTTGAGCCTCATAGGCTACATAGGCAAGAGGGAGAAAATATACCAAACTTTTTACAGTGTAAATGTGTAATATTTACTTTTAGCCTATATATCATGCAAAGTATATAATTTCCAAAGGATTTTTTTCATTTCTGGGACCACACATAACATAACCAGGCTTAATAATTTATGGCCTGGTCTGCTGATCAATATATCAGATAGCACGTGAGTGGCATATATACCAAACTTATCGATATCCTTCCGTTATCGTCTGGTATGGCCGATATGTACCATTTCACCACCTAAATCGGTACAGAGCAACATTTTGTTCCGTACTGGCCTAGATACTGGTCAATACCGGTAATACCTGTTCGATATGAGTCAATACCGGTCATACCGGCTTCGATACCAGTCAATACCAGCCATACCAGACAATACCAGCCATACCGGTGTAATTGATAATATCGTCTAGTGTACTCATTGAACTATAAGTTATATTTAATCCCACTACTATGTATTTTGAATAATATTAAACATATATGTACTTATAAATATATGTTATTATATTAAACTCTGGAACGGTACGCCGGTATAGACTGATACCAGAATATCTCATTCCAAAAGCCAAACCAGTATGATCTCCGAAATGGTATTTACAAGCATGATATATACTGAGATGTTAGAAGGACAGTAGAAGATGCGACAATTTACCAGCAGCACACTAACATGGGATGTCTCTACAGCGTGCTAAAAAGGAAGCCTGTAGGGAAGTGCAGATGCAGGGAATTAACCAAGTGACTAAAGAATGTTGCGACCAATGATTGTCCTAGTGAGCTCCTCTTTTGATATGCCTCCCCTTGAGGTGGTCTCAGCATATTCTGATAAAAAGATTTAGATCTCCATGGATAAAGCGGGAGGGAGGGAGGGAGGGAAGAAAGAGGAAAAGCAAGTGGGAATCATTAGAAGGTGCCAACTTTCTGAACCCAGTGGGTCCACTATGGATAAAAAGTTGCTCAATGACCTCTAAAGACGGGGAGTTTTCTAAAAGCTGTGACTCCATACTGTAACTCCTATGTACCCAAAGAATGTTGTCTTAAACAGGGAGAAGAAGCAATGCATTATTGCATTACCAATGAGAAGCTAGAAAATTCCTTGAACAATGCAGGATTTTCTTGCAGCTGTGATGAAACAAGAACTGAATACTCAGACTCAAACTGAGCAATAGATACTTAAAAAAAAAACTAGGATGCAGTTTTGGATCTCATGTGCAACTTGTGTCATGTGAAGCTTAGGAGGGTCCTAAACTTACAAAAACAAATTGCAATTGTAGCATGTTATAGTTAAAAGATACTGGAATACTGACTTGCTTAGGTTGTCAAAATATGTGGTGAAAGAATAGAGACAGAAATGAGAAAAGCATACGTATACGCATGCGCAACTTGGGTTATAGGAAACTCATAGGACCTGCATATGTTGGTGCAATGCAGTCCGGAAAGAAGCATAAATCCAAACAGAACTGGTAGATTCCTCTGGTACCTTCCTTTGGCCCAAGGGATTTCCATACCTGCAAAAAAGCAAAAGTCACTTTTGAAGTTTAAAGGAAACATGGACTTGCATAGGATTGTCGCCATCAGAAAAATCAGAATTTGTAAGGGCTTTACTTGGAAAGATGGCACTTCTTTTCACACAATCCACAAAAGGGTAAAGGATCCTAAGAAGAATGTGATACAATAAATTCCTTTGCAAAATCATCAACTTGAGTGTTTGAAATGGTATCTAAATATGCCTTGTCTGTTACAAAAAAGTAATTAAATACACTAACCTCTGTAAATGACTAAATAATTGAAGATCATTCAGTCAGTGTAAAACATTACAATATAAAGCCGTAAATGTACCAACTAAAAGATGATCCAAACCTTAGCATTGAATTCAGTAAGTGCAGTGTAAGAACCAGGGAAAGAAATCCCGGCCGCTAACCGGTGGTAACCGGATTTCCCGGTGGGTAGCGGGAATTTAAATATCGGTCGGTTTTTCCGGAGTTTGCAAATTCAAATTTTAAATTTCAATTTTCGGATGGTTTTTAAGCGAATTCATGCGAAATTCAATCAGATTTTTTTTCCTGGAAAAACCGGTTACTGGACGGTTTTTTTCCAGCTCCCCGGTAGGATCTCCCCTGGAAACGGTTTTTCGGTCTTGGTAAGAACCATCTTGTCTATGTTTTGGTGCCTGACAGGTCATAGCTAAACTACTGAAGCCCTGAAACAACTACATTGTGCCCTTGACCATTTTAAACTAACCCGATTGCACGAACCATGTCGAGGATGGATCCAAATGAGTGATGCACAACTAATTTTATTGATGTCACTGTTATTGGAGTAGCAAAGGAAACATGATGACAGGGCACAGCTTCAATTGGAAAGCCAGCATTGTCAGGCCTCTCAAGTTTGCCTGTCCTGAATGCCTCAGCTTCCAATTGATGTGGTTACGGATTCTTTGCTTGTCAGTTATCTTGAATATGATCTGGTGTTACAAATATAAATAACGCACCATAGTTTTGACAATCTGATCATTACTTTCGTAATTCTAGACTTGAAGCATAAATGATCAAGCTATTGATCCCAAAGAGTTCTCAGGATGGTTGAACAGCCACAGCTCATGTATGTTTGATCGCATTTAGTCATATTCATGTGTCACCCATTAGCCATTACCAAACATTAATCTGCTTCCTAACACAATCTACCTATTACCACGCAAAGTATTAATCTATCACCACAGGTGTTCAGTACGTTTCTGTTCGCAAAAAGTTTACCTATTGCAGTAAATCCACCCTGTTAAAAACATGTGTTCATTCACTCATCTCTAAGCAGTATTATTGCCTCTTAGACATCTACAAATTCCCTAACTGTTAGTTATCAGAGGAGAGATCGAAATCCCGGCCGGTTACCGGCGGTAACCGGATTTACCGGTGGGAACCGGGATTCGAAATACCGGCCGGAAACTTCAAATTCGAATTCAAATTCAAAATTCTGGCGAAAACATCTCAAATTCAAATTTATTTGGACAAATTTTGACCATTTTTCCGGGAATTCCGGTTACCGGCCGGTAACCATTAGGAAACCAACAATTGCATTTGATTATAAGGGGATATTGTGCACACACATGCACAATAACATGTATGACCAAAAGAAAAGATCTAAGATGTGAATTAATGAAGTTCTTCGTAGACAACATCCTTATTACATTTTCCTATTCTCTGGCAGCTGGCATGAATCAAGGCCTATGGATTTGTCTTCTGCTTTAGTGCTCTCCGTTCTGCTACCTTCGTCCACATAATCGGTATTGGAAGCCAATTTAGATTCAAATGATCTGATTATCTCTGGTGATTTGTCTTCTTCTGCTTCCTTTTGCGTCTTTGCCTCCTATTATCTGAGTCTGAGTAACTATAACTTGAACTGCTTTAGATTAATATTCAGAGTCAGTCACTGATGATTCACTGTCGAAGTCAATCTGAAGCTTCACTTCTGTCATTTTATGAATCACTAGCTAGGCGGACGGGGTGGCGCTAGGGTGCCTAGGCGCCGACTAGTCAGGCTAGGTGGCCGCCTAGGTGGGCTAGATGGGGAGGCAAACCCGGTATAAAAAGGTAAAGAAGCATTTGGCTAACCCAGTATGAAAGCCTTCTATGTACTCATAAGTCGTAAGATTATCTGTATCTTGGTTTCCTTCCTCTTTTTCCAGCAGCTTGGCCCTACTCAAGGTTGTCACAGCGACCTTGGCGGCCACAACGTCTAAGGGGCGCTAGAACACCTCGTCGTCCAGGCGGAAAACTAGTCGTCCTCTAGATGAGGCAAGACGAGCTAAGGCGGTTCAATTGATGAGTACTTGACTACTTGACTAAAATAGCAAATTAGATAGATGTCAATGACAATTGCATACCTCGATGAGCCTGTCATTCTTTTGCTCTTTTTGCAGGTAGCCAAGCACTCCCATCTAGAGATAAAATACACGGCCGGTAACCAGTTACCGGCTGGGGGGCGGTACGAAAAAACCAGGTCGGATTTTGTTTTTTTTTACCAGGTCGGATTTTGTTTTTTTTTTTTGCTTTATTGGATTCCATTGCACTCCTTTTGCTGTGCAGTAGGCCCTCTTCATCCCCTTTATTCCCCATGCTGCTCCCCACTTCTTTTTGCCTTCTTGCTCCCTGATTGCCTCCCTCTTGCCTCCCTCTCTCCCTCAATTTCCAGTAGCACAACCAGCAGGCCAGCAGCACACGCAGCAGCAGCACAAGCAAACACAAGCACAAGCAAGCAAGAGCAGCAGCGCAAGCAAGAGCAGCAGGTCTGGAACTTCGTTCTTCTACTGACTCACCATGGTTACTTGTGGAGTTTTTGTGATCATTGTTTGTAGGAAGTAAGGAGAGATCGTAGTGTAGAAAACCATCTTGCATGCAAAAAAATTAGTTGCATATACGGTTACTACCTTACTTGTTCCTTGCTGCATGGTGGCAAAATGCATCATGATTCATGACTCACACTTCAAGCATTACTTGAATCATGAAGCAAATCCATCCCTGCTTCATCACTTGTTAATATGATTCATGACTCACATTTCAAGTACTGCATCTTAGTGCTAACTAGCTAGTGAAATACTAGAGTAATTATAGTCCAATACAATGAACCAAGGGTGCTGGAAATGACACGAGAAAAAATACAATCAACCAATATAACATTTTCATCCTGTATGGATTATTGTAGGTGATGGCTCCTAAATCCATCAATGTTTGGGAACATAGAGAAGGACTAGGAGGTGCTGGTTGAAAGTGCAGATATTGTAATATAATAAAATCAGGCGGAGGTGTCACCCGCCTAAAAGAACATCTTACTGGGAGACACGGAGATATTGTTGCTTGCAGTGGTGTTCCAGCGGAAGTCTGAAGGCTCATGCTAGCAAGTTTTGAAGAAGCGAATGCAAGAAAGAAATCTCTTAAAGATAAACGATTGCGAATGGAGCAAGCCGTAAGAGAGCCTGCAGCTCGTGGTCCATCATATGAAGATGCCTTCGATGATAATGAGGAAACCTCTGTAAATGGAATGGGCTTGTCGAAAGTCGTTAGAGGTACATCAGCTACAACAAAGGGCCAGAGCCAAAGGTGCGACGTTTGAACACGATGGTGGTAGTGGAAGTGGTATAGGAAGTGGAAGGGGAAGGGGAAGTGGAAGTGGGCAGAGGTAGTGGTACAGGAAGCAATGCTTTTTCGAGGATGTTTGGCAGGTCACAGTCCATGAGAGTTGATCCTGATATTTTACGCAGTCGGGCACCCGTGCAACCCCACATTGATACGGCACTTCGCAGAGAAGCAAAGTCAAAACTTGAAAAAATTTGTTCTAAGTGGTTCCATAGTAATGACATTGCTGGAGTTAAGTCAGAGTGTTCTTATTTTCGTGCCGCTATCAAAGAGACACAAGAACTTGGCCAAGGGGTTCCGTCACCAAGAGGGCATGAAATCGATGGGACATATCTTGATGCCAACGAACAAGAGGTAAAGGAGTACGTAGCATAGTTTAAAGAAGACTGAGATATATATGGAGTCTCTATTATGTGTGATTCATGGACTGGGCCTACACAAATGAGTATCATTAACTTCATATTGTATTGCAATAGAAGAATATTTTTCTATAAGTCAGTGAATGCAACTGGTGACATACAAAATGCTGATTTTTTGTATCGTGAGATTCGTAGAGTTGTGGAAGAAGTTGGAGTTAAACATGTCATGCAGACTGTGACTGACAATGGTGCGAACTATAAGAAAGCATGCCAACTGTTAATTGAAGAGTATCCAACTTTAGTCTGACAGCCATGTGCAGCGTACACCGTCAACCTCATGTTAAAGGATATTGGTCAGTTCGAGGAGATTGATGCAGTTGTCAAGGAGGCTAAGAGGATTTGTCAGTTCCTATACAATCACAGTCGTCTCCATAATGAAATGTGCCAATAAATTGGCGGGGAGATAGTTCGTCCAAACGCAACAAGGTTTGGAACCACATTCATTTTCTTGAAAAGTTTTTGGGATAAAAAAGCAAAGTTCACGAAGTGGATGGTGTCAAATGTATGGGGCTCCAACAATTTTTGCACGACCAAGGAAGTAGAATACATGTATTCCTGTCTCACAAGTAGACAATGGTGGTCGAGTATGAATTGTGTCATAAAATTGGTAGAGCCAATTTACCGACTACTCAGATATGTAGACCAACAGAAACCCGCAACAATAGCAGGAATGGTTGGAAAGACGTATCAACTCAATTTCGAACTTCAAGACGTACTGAAACAAGATAAGGTCACTTATGATCGTGTCATAAAGATTATCAATAGAAGAGTTGCAATGATGGAGGATCGCACATATATAGTTCCAAGCAAGTTCATAGTTTCCTAAATCCAAATAAATATCATATATTTGTTGTTTCCTAAATCCTAACATTGTAAGTGTGTTTGTTTGCACAACATCGTTGCTAAACCCGCAGAGCCACAACTTATATAGTTTGGGGAAGAATCCATCCCTTGTCGCTTCCCTGACAATGGCAATTCAAAGAAAAGCTGATACACCCGACGACGCAGTGCAGGCTCTAGGCGAGCTAGAACTATATCGTAATCGACGATGTTTATTTGCTTCAAATGAGGCTTACATGAGTGCTAATCGTCATTCTGCAGGTATGTTGTTATGAACTTACATATACATGAAAAATAACCCATCGCTATGAGTTTAACACAAATTTTATGTTACTTGTAGCTACATGGTGGATGACGTTTGGAGCGCAGACACCAACATTAACAAAATATGCCTTGCGGATTGTCTCACAATGTGTTTCGTCCAGTGGATGTGAACGTAATTGGAGCACATTTGCATTGCTACATACACAATTGAGGAACCGTTTTGGGTACAAGAAACTACATAAACTCATGTATGTCCACTACAATCCAAGGCTACGATTGCAAGAGCATGAGACTAGAAATGAAGATAGGGATGTAGATCCTTTTGACGATCTAATAAATGCCATTATGTATGTAGATCTTTTTGACGATCTAAAAAATGCCACTATGTACAACAGATAGAACCCAATCTATGAGTGGCTTGATAGCTCCATGATACAATCAGAGCCCCTACTAGACGAGGAAGGTGAGCCCCCATGCCATTTACAGTTGTAGTTGATGCCATCCCTCAAAAGGAATTGGATAAAACACTACATGATGAGCCGTTGGTGCAATGGACAAAGAAAAATATTGGCAAGAGTCATCTTGGGAAAGTAAAATATTGTGGCCAACCAATTGAAAAATTGGTTGCGGACTTTGCTTCACTTACACAAACAAGGAAATAAGTGTATGATAAGAAAGAGAAAAGACCATTGAGGATGATATTGTGGGAAGCGACGAAGAAACAAAAAGTCCGTCATCTGATGAAGTCAGTACCAAGAGTCTGGTGATAGTAGCTCTCCGTCGTCCGATGATGGTGCTGATGGTGGGACAACTCATGATGCAGGACAAGACCAACCATTGGAATTCACATGTGAGCAAAACTTCACGCATGCTACTCAGGATGAAGATCATGGTTGTCATACTTCAAGACCAATTCATAAGACCTACACGAGGTCTAAGGGTCGCCAAAAAGATCAATCTCAGCCACATGATTCTTCTTCCTATGAATCACATGCTAGCTCAAGGTCCGCTTGGACTTATGGACGTCGAGATGCCAATCTATTGCCTTCTGGTGATGATTCTCATTTGTCAGACATCTTTTCTGATCCTAGTTCCCATTACGGTCTTGTGTCCTTCAATACCAATGCCAGAATGGTTTACCAGTGGGTCGAACCCGAATATTACCAACAACTTTACAATCATTGGCTACAATATGCCCACAAAATACACACTTGGGATCATACAAAGCTCACCTAGCTCAATTTGAAGGACTTATACTCTACGATAACAATGACTATATTTCACAACCTTCGCGTTTCTCGACAATGTATTGTTATGAATTATTACTCATTATTGTTTTCAGTATACTAGTCAAGTTGTCAGTCATTACTATTAAGTTATATTTTTTATTATTTTACATGCTTTAGAACACTTGGACGAGAGGACTGCTCTAGAGAGTGAAGCTACCAAGGAGGATTATTTATGTACAACTTGAAACACTTTCTCATTAATATTTGCATTATTCCAAATTTCAATTTGCTAATTACCATTTTCTATATTTTTCGGTTTTTTCATCGGTTTTTCCTGTTACCGGCCGGTAACTGGCCCCCGGGAAAGCCGCAGACCTAAATTTGAAATCCAAATTCATCCGTTTTTTTTTGAATTTTTCAGAACCGATTCATCGGTCGCCGTCGTCACGAGAATTTACTCGACTAGGATTTCGATCCTTGCTCCCATCCAAGATAAAGTTGTAGAGAGAAACAATAGAGATCCGCTTCAGAAGAATACAAGATCAAAGCCATTGAAGCCATATGTTCCTGCCATTGATAAAGACAGAAAACATTAGCATGTAAAGTTGTAAAATGGTTACAAAATACTGAGCAATTGAGCATTGACTATTGTAATTTCATATTTGTAAACTTGAAATGATGAAATGAAATAAGCTTTTGAGTTGACATGATGAAACTGACAGCAAAAACTAGCATTACATTGCTAGGATAGACCATCATATAGTACTACTACTGCATAGTGCATCACAGAGTTAAAAGACAAAGAGTCGAAGACAATCAAAGTTACAAAACAACTACAACTCTCCATCAAGGCATCAACAACCATAATATGAAATTGCATCATCTTCCCCATGGCCCGCAACACCACTTTGTGCATTGTCTAGGAGGAGATTCGCCGTAGTCATCCTCAATCTCTTCATCATCCATCTCCAAATCTTCATCAAGCTCGTCCCCTGTCCTGCCTCCTTCCTCTTCAATCGGCCTTGAGCTTGAACTTGCAGCACTCCCATAGCGTTGCCGATAATAACCAATTGGAGCACCTGTGGCATGGGCTTCCCTAGGTAGATTGCGACCACATAGCACACTTGATGCATCCACAACCTCATCAACAAGTGCCCAATCCAGATTTTCCGGCTATGTCTCATGGACATCATTAGCACCCGCATCAATCCAATCAGTGTTCCACTCAAACTCATCGAAGATCAATGGGTTA
Source organism: Hsuehochloa calcarea (assembly GCA_036346395.1). Classification (NCBI taxonomy): domain Eukaryota; kingdom Viridiplantae; phylum Streptophyta; class Magnoliopsida; order Poales; family Poaceae; genus Hsuehochloa; species Hsuehochloa calcarea. Next base: position 53,910,343 of record CM070597.1, read on the forward strand.
AAGTTGTTCCCCTCTACACGCATCTTTTGAAATCTTTGAGCAACCTTTTGGTTGTATTTGATATAAACCAAATCATTCAACCTTTGGTGCTCCAGCCGATTCCTTCTCTTTGCATGTATCTAAAAGGAATAATAACAAAAAAAACTCAAGTGTCAAGATTCAAGAGAACATTAAACAAATTCAATTAGACAATTATTATTATACATTACTTAGTACTAGACTACTAGTTAGTAACTACTTACAAATTCAAAGGTGCTCCAATTGCGCTCACACCCGGAAGACGAGGCACAAAGACCAAGAAGATGCTTTGCAAATTGTTGAAGGTCTAATGCGTCGCCACCATATGCATCCTACCAATCAACTACAATAATGCAAAAGGCATTATTCATGAAGCAATAAAATTGAATATGCCAAATTGAAATGAAATTGAGTACTTACGTGGGCTCATTTTTCCTTAACTTGATATTGCTAGTGCCTTTCCAAAACAAGTTCACTTTTTCTCATAATGATTAGCTTGGGTAGATATCTTTGTGGTAAATTCCTCGTCGTCTTGACCAGCCATCTTGGAAAGAACATCATTGAAATTGTCTCTTAGCTTTCGGGCACGTGTATTATCTTTCTCTTTGAATGCATAAAATTTATTTGGATTCAAGTACAGTGCAGCCCCATACGACTTCACTTCCATTTGGTCTGTCCACCGCCTCTCAATAATGTCAATCACACATTCAAGGAGAGCCTTGCCCTGCAAGGCTTCCTTTATTTTCTCCTTGGCAACATCCATAGCTACCAAGACTTCTGGTATCGTTGGGTTCTCATCACCATCAACGATCCTCAACACAATAACTAGTGGTTGTGTTGCTCTTTTGGAGTATTGCACAACATTCCAAAAATTAGTAGAGAGCACAATTTTAGCTACATTCTTCCACACTTGTGACTTGGCCAATTTGCACATATCTAATCCTCATCCACAAAGAGATTTCTCAATGTAGCCCTATGCTTGAACAAACTCTACAAGGTTAGGAACGTTGTGGTTGTGGTTGTCTTAGAGCATTTCTCTACATCTCCAAAGCCCCCGGCAAGATGTTGCTTAAGCCTCTTGATTCTCGAAGAAACAACCACTCCACAAAGCTTGCATTGGATCTTATCTTTATTGCCCAAATCTAGCCAAAAATCATACTACCACCTAGGATCTTTGGACTTTGCCCTTCATTTAGAATCTTTACTTGGATCATATCACTCAGTATGCTGCTCGGCTACCTCAACATTGTCACCGCCTTGCTCTCTCTGATTTTCCATCAAATTACTCAGTCTGCGGACGCATCAGTAGCAAGTAGAAAGTTAGCAACACTAGCAGTCTAGCACACAAATACACAATCACACAGTAGCACACAATCACAACACATCAGTACTTCGTACCAAGTAGCAACTATAAGTCTACACTCTACACTACAGTACTACACAACTAGCAAGTATTAACACAATCACTTAATCACACATGACACATCAGTTATCAGTAGCAACTAGTCAACTACAACTAGTAAGCTTTAGTAGCAGAGGGGAGAAGCAGAGGGTAGAACCAGAGGCCAGAGGGCGGTGCGACGGGAGGGAGGCAGAAGCAGAGGGGGGAACCAGAGGCCAAAGGGCGGCGCGGCAGGAGGGAGGCGACGCGGAGGGCTGGAGGCAGCACAGGGGGGGAGGCGGCGCGGGAGCATAGGAGGGAGGGAGGCGGTGCGGCGGCGGGGAGGGAGGGAGACGGCGGGCGCGGCGGGAGTGGAGGGAGCGGGTGAGAGGGAGGGGAGGAGAGGGCCTACCTAGCAGCTGGCGTAGTGAGGCCAAGGGGCGGCGACGGTTAGCCAGCGCCCGGCGGCTAGGGTTCGGGGCCTTCGGGCGTTCGGTGCTTGGCTTCGGGCCTTTGGCCTCACTTCCCATTTTGCGCCAGGTATGCCTTCAGCTTCGGGCCTTTCCTCTTCAGACTCGACAAGGCGCCCACCCAGACCAATGCCTTGGACGCCTCATCAACGCCACGGTCGACTAAGCGACCTGGGTGCCCGCCTAGATGGCCAAGGCGCGGTGCTCCTCCGCGGCGTCCCCTCCGTGGCCCTGGACGCCTAGGCGACGCCATGGTGACGTCGTGACAACCTTGGCCCTACTTTTTGTCCATAGGCATTAACATTGCTTCTCTGCTGCTTCACACTTGGCTTCAGCCCTGCTAAGTCCCATAGCAGTTGATAGTGCTGCTGCCGATATTCTTTCATGTGCAGTTTGAACCATACCATTGTTGTAGGGCATATTGATTTACAGAACAAGATCATCTAGTTTATGAAGCCCGCTATCATGTTATCCTGCAAGATGAACAACCCATATTGGTTAGCCAAGCGTTTACTTCGGCGAAAAAAAACTGAAATGAGATGGTAGCCACAGTACCATTCAGAGGCCCTGTTTGTTTAGGCTTTGGCTTTTTGGCTTATAGTTTAAAGCCAGCTTTTTAGCTTAATCAGCTTGTAAGTCCTCCAGCTTTTAAGCCAAGCTTTGGTGTTTGGTAATCTGGCTTTTTATAAGATGTTGGCTTATTGAGTTGTGTATGAAGGATAAAAAATCTGAATTGCCCTTGAGGGTTTGAAGGATGTTTTTAAGGATGAATTTAAACTTATTTTTGCATGGGATTTGTAACTATGACGATACGTGCAAGTGTACATATGAAACAAAAAAGATTTTGCTAGTTCGTGCATGTATTAATTTTGGACATTGCGTAATTAAAGAAACTAACATAGAAAGACATATATTAGCCAACCAAACAAAATAATATTCGATCATATCTTATCATATTAATGTAATCTTTTTATCCTCTTGCGGCCATTAAAGAAGTAGCAATGCTATCACGAAATACACTCATATGTCCATCATCGATTGCTGATCCATTAACACCGTGCCCTCCAAATGATCCAGTTTGTGTATCGTTTGAATCATAATGTTCATCTATCCTCTCTTGAGTTAGTGAGATCTTTTATGAATAAATATATACACACATGTATAAGATACTTTGATTATCTTATGTGGATAGTTAGATTATTTGTGTTTGTAATTTGTGATGAGATTTTATGTGGTTTGTTGATTGTATGTTAATTATATATGAAACTTTCATCTGAAGTGATAATTACCTTACGTATATTGCAACACACGAGCAGCGAAATAACATCACTAGATGTCAAGTGCTTTATTCATCAGTACATCACACCGTCAACGTAAGTTACAAACCAAAGAAATTCAAAACAAATGCACCTACACAAACACATACACATACACATACACATACACATGGAAACACACATTAATCACATGAACTTCTACACCCTTTACTCAACAAATCTAATTGATCAATATAGATTGAAAAGATCTTCATTTGTGCCTGTGAAAGGACAAAAAGACACATTTATTAAAAGGCACAAAACCTCCTATAGAAGTGAACCTCCTGTAAATTTGGATACTTATAAGCAATATATGCCCTGACAAAACCTGTAAATGGTAACATTCCGATTAGCTTAAAGTTAGTACTTAGTCGGCAAAAAGAATAAAATGCTAGCATTTACCTGCACTACACTTTTGGTCACACACAAATTCGTAGCAAACTATTGATGCTAATATTTATCATTAGCCTCTTGATGCTAGTGGAACACATTCGAATTCATTTCTATGGGTGCTCGAGAATCTTGTTCCAGATCCTGTAAAGAGAGCTACATGGCCCATAGCATGTGGAGACAAAGTGCACTCATGATTGGTATCTACTATCACTTATATTTAAGCTCTGATTTCTTCCTTGTCTGTAGTTCTAGCTGCTTCATTCTTTCCATGCAAAGGTTTAGGATTTGTTGTCACTGAAGATCCACTTTAGGCGTAAAAATATCATCAGTACACAAATACTATTTCTATGGAATGGGGGATTTTTTTGTGTTGCCCCATGATACATTATTCAGTATAGTGTGATACTGTGGTTTTAGTGGCTGGTAACTTGGTATATACAGACTCAATACATCATTTTATCTCGTTTCATCAAATGGAATTTTTTTGATATTAAGCTTGATTCTGATTATCTCCATGCAACTCAAAATATTAGTAACCATTAAATGCCCGTAACTGTCATTTACCATCAACCACCGGCTCAATTTTTGCACGAGGATCTCTCTTTGCTACTGAAAAAATGTTTATGCCTAATCAAAGCACATAAGTCAAGTCTAATTCAATAACATGTTATGTTGTTGCCTCCTTCCTATATGTGTTGTGCATTACAAAAGAGAGAGCAATAAAAGTTCTGTGGCTCCTCCCTGATAATTTCTTCCCTATCAACAGAAACAAGCTCAAATGAACGATCATTCGTACCAACAAATTCCCTCTCTGATGGCTCCGGGCTCCTCTTAGCATCAGCCAATTCTCTCTCGAGATCGCTTTGGACCGTCGGCCGATCTTTGTCCGGCGAGGCCTGGCCAACCGAGCCCGGTGACACCGTGGTCGCCGAGTCCTGGAAAGACCTCTCCAGCTTGGCCGCTTCCTCCAGGGCTTCCATGGCCTTGAGCACCTTGGCCTTGTAGCTCCTGAGGCTGCCGGCGTCATGCCCCGCCGCCGGGAAGTCCTTCTCCGAGAGGAACCAGCCGCTATCGGAGTCGACGACGAGCTCCTTCACCGAGTAGCCGTCGCGGCGGAGTGGGGGGAGGGGAGGCGACAGCGTGGGTGGGGGGGAGCGGCGCCGTGTGGGGAGGCGAGCGGCGGAGTGTGGGGGGGGGGAGGTGGCGTGGGGAGGGGCGGCGGAGTGGGGGACAGGGAGTGGCATCGAGGGAGGGGAGGTGACGCTGGGGGAGGGGAGCAGCGGCGGTGGTGTTGGGGGAGGGGAGGGGAGGCGGTGCTGGGCGTGGGGAACGACGGAGTTGGGGGAGGGGAGGCGGCGGCGTCGGGGGTTGGGGTTGGGGGAGGGGGCTGCAGCGTCGGGGGAGGGAGAACCGAAGGAAGGCGGGCGCCCAGGGGGTGGGAAGACGGAACAGCCCGCGGGGGGAGATGGAACATCAAAAAAATGAAAGGGATTCGGATTTATTATACAATGACATTTCGTGCGTAATTTCAATGAACTTCAGTGGCAGGCTGTTATTCCATTCCGCAAAAGTTAAAAAAAAAAACACCTCTCCCATGACTTATAGCTTTTAGGCTTAAATAGACTTAAGCTTTTTATAAGCTAAATAAAAAAGTCACCCCTTTGTTTAGCCTTAAGCTTTTTTGCTTATAAACCAAAGAAAAAGCCTAAACAAACAAGTCCAGAGTCCACATCCACACATTGCTTGGCCCAAAATGTGATCTCCTATCACTAGGAGCCTCTGCATTAGACCTCCAACGCAGTTGCAAACAACCCTAAAGCTTAAAATGAAGTAAATCCAACACAGTCAACCCAAAAAATTAGGCATTTAATTAATGAGGCTTGTCATACACAAAACTGGATTGCCTTAGAAGAAGTTGGCTCTCCAGCAACTACATAAAGAAAACTCATACAATTTGTGATCATTACATAGCATGAAATCCTCCAAGGCAAACCTCAAGCACAAGGCGGTGGCAAATCATAACATTCCTTGGCCATGCGAACACATTGTAACCAATGTAGCACCTCCACATTAGGGTCCTTCTCCAGAACCATGTCTCTAACAGCAATCTGCATTGCACCACGGTACATGACAATCCTCCCTCGGACCCTCAACAGAGTGCCCAGACTCACCATCTCTGACATTTTCAATGCCATCTCTGCAGTTGGATCAGAATCTAGTGTCCCAGATGATCTGTTTGCATTTATGTACTGGTGGTTCAGCCACAGGACACATGGGACACAGCCAGTGCCATCATCAACAAGGAAGCGGAGGAACTTCTCCCTACGATCGCGCGAAACCACAACTCCGACAAGCTCGGCACGAGCAACTGTATGGCCACAGCGAACAAAGGAAGGTGGTGAAGTGTGTTGGGCAGTTAGGGAGAGAAGGTCGGCAGCCAGAAGCTTGACGTGCACAAGATGAAGGGGGTCCATGCTGACTTTGCAGGCAACCTGTGAATTTTAGAGAAGAGATGTAACTCAAGCTTCACAAATGTTGTGATACAGAATGAAACGGAAAGAAAAGAGAGGCAGATTTCCTCAAGTGACCGAACAAACATAATGAAACCTAGAGTTAATAGCAGGCAGACCACGCAGGAGTTCTCGATGAATCCTAATGCCACAGAACAATCCACATTGAACACCAAAGCTAGATTATCAACAACTAACCAGGATTTCCAGTTTCTCAGTAATGTCTAAGTAGGTTACTAACTCCTCCAGTGAATCAATCGGCACTCACGGCTGTTACTACGGTTGGTACCCCCATTTCGTCGAACACCTTACGATCAGCTCAACTCTGCCTCTGTAAAGCACCACCTCGAGTCTACATGGTCTCACGCATAGCATGGGACCATAGGTTGATCCTTACCCTGCTCCTCATCTGGCCATGCCGTGATTTCATCAAACACTACTTGACTCGCCCACAGCCCACGGTTATCCACCCCTGAAGGACACTCGAGACGCGCCCCCGACATTGCAATACCATCGACAACAAGAACCAAACGGTGCAATTCAAACAGAAATCTAACGAAAAGGGACGGCGTAATCCTTTGAGATGAACCCAAAATCGGATAGGAAGCGAACAGAACCCATACCCTCCTAGCCTGTTGGATGAGAGAGGTGTCGCTATCGCGGTGGCCTCGGGCTTAGTAGGCAGGGGAAGGGGGGTTAGAGGCACCGCACGTCGGGTCACGGGAGGCAGCCCACCGCCGCGGCGCAGCGTAGCCGGAGCACGGGGGGAGAAGGGCGGCGCGGCGGAGGGAGCCGGGTTGAAGACGCGCGTGGCGCCGAGCACGGGTGATCGGGAGTAGGGAGTCGGGAGTGAACTGTTCAAACGCCGGGCGGGCGTGCTTTCGGGCTGGGCTTGAACAGCCCCGTCTTAAATAGGTAAATTAGAAATAAAAAATATTTAAATTATTTTTAGAATTAAAAATACTTTTGTATTTTTAAAATCATAATTTTTGGGTTGGCGGGTTCCAGAATTTCAGTTCCAAATCCGATCCGGACAGGGTCGAGCTCAGGCAGGGCTGGCGGGCCGGGTTGTCTGTAAACAAGTCTAGTCGGGAGGGCGCACGTCGTAAGGGGCAGGCGAGCCGGAGCTAGGACACGGTGGTGTGCCGCTGTTTTTTGGGGCCCTGCTGTCATTGAGATGGGACGTGGGCCGGAGAAACCGATAGTTTTGAGAGGCACGCGCAACGAATTTTTTAAAATAATATTATTTTAAAAGAATTCTACAAAAACAAATAGTAAAAAAAACAAAACTAGGCTACTGTCATCATTTGAAATGGCAAAATTATCCTGCGATAGTAGCATACGGAATGACGACAATAGCCTAGAACAGTGTAGAGAGATTTATGTCGCTAGTTGAAATGACGACATGTGTCTGTTTTTTATTATCTATTTCGACCATATATTTTGTGAATAAGTCACAATGATATTATAAAACATTCAGCTCAACGTCATCATATTTTTTGTCGGCAAATCACAATGATATTACAGAACATTCAATGCGACATCTTCACATATTTTGTCGACAAATTGCACTGATATTACAAAACATTCAGCACAACATCAGCACATAGTTTTCGACAACTCAAAATGGTATTACAAAACATTGAGTACCACATATTTCAATAAGACGAACATTTCCCGTGGCCACGACCTCAACGTCCGCCATGTCGACCGCCTCGAGTAGAACGGTCGGATGAGGTCCCTACGGCGCCGTCCAAACTACCGATGTCTCCTTCATCTTGTGGATTTATTGTAGGGCATTTCTTGAAGGTGTGCCCAGACTCCATGCAAATAGAGCACTTCTTCGTACGACATCCGACTTCAGCTCCGTCCATGTCGTTCCTGATACGTCGTATCTGTTGCTGGCCAACTTTTTTCTTCAGCCTATCAATGTCCACGGCCCAAATAAGTTACTCCAGGTCGGATGACCAGTGAAATGGCTAACCACACCGTAACCATATAGCTCTGTGCTCCAGGTTTGCATCACCCACTCCTTGTTGAAATAATCAGAGAGGTACTGGCCGGGATGCTACGCCACCGTTGAACAAGCAGCCATGAATGTGAGCGGGGCCTATGCGGAAGAAGAGGTTTGTTGCAAGTACATACACAACTAGCGCGACATAGCGTGCACTCGTGGGTGATCCTATCGTGGTTCGTCCCACAACGTCTTTTATCCCTGAACAATATCTCTAAGAGAAGCTCACTTGTGCCCATCTTGAATGCCCGGTGCATCCCACCCTTCTTGCTCTTTTCCTCCATGCACTTGGTAATCATGGTGGAGTACAGTATTCTGTCTTTGCCATGCCGAGCGACGCATTGTTTCTTCTGTAAAAAATGTAATTTGTGGTACCTCAGAAAATTGCATACACAATACCAACCAAAAGGAGGCATCTAACGCTGCGCATAATCCAATTGTACACATCGTCTAGATTGGTTGTCATGATACCATATCGAGCACCACCACTATCATGTAGCAGCGGCCACTTGTCCTTAAGCTCGTACTCAATCCAGTCCAAGAAGCATTTCACGTGCGCCCCCGTCTTCTTTGCCACACTAGGAACACCTGTGGGTAGCTGTGACAATTCTTCACGGGCCTGGTCAACGCTTGTAGTGGCCTTTTTCGCTACCTCCTTTCTATAGTCTAGGTCCGCTCATTCGGAATATTCCAGAGTGCGTCAAACTTTCGCTGTTTGGTTCTGGTTGCATAGCCGCTTGAACAGGTTCATCAAGTGCTTATTGCGGAACTGCTTGTGGAAGTTTGTGAAGGGATACGGGTGGGCTACATTAGCTGGTAATTTGAAAATTCTACCACGTAAACTAGAATACCATGCAAGCAAGAGATCATAGATCATTACCACTAGATGCGCATTGCAGTGAAAGAAAAGTTGGAGCAACCAGGTCCAACGTAGAGCGCATTGATATAGTGGTTGTAGTCGATCGTCTACTCCAGCAACCAATCATGTCTCTTGCAAAGTTGTGGATCATTCTTTAGCGCAACAGCAACCGCAGTAGCGCCTCTACGGTATCCACCCATCTAGGGATGGAACACCGTACGCCAGTGTGCTGGCACTAACTCGCACGGTAGGGCTCTCGAGAAGATGGTGGTTAGGGTTTCGGTGGAGCAACTCGCGTTGTCTGTTATCTCTCCCAACAGCCTCATGCATCCTCTTATATAGTACCCATGACGGATCCTATTCGAACATGTTTGTTCTAACCCATCAAGTGTGTGACCCAGTAAGTTCATGTGTAATCGGTCATGACTCGGGTACACCTTTCCATCCACAAGTCATTAGTGGTTCCTAGTAGGACATAACGATTCCCTGATACAAATAAAATATATCAAACGAACCTTAATGCAATATGATCTTCGACCAGGTCCTTAACACTTATGGCAAGCTCGTATCTCTATATGACCTGTTCATATTTAATCATGACTAGTTCGTAACTCCTCACACCTAGTTTACGACCACTTAGTGATTATGTTCGACCAGTCTACGACCAGCTCGTATCTCCATATGACTAGTCTGTATCTATTCGAACTGAACGACCTGCTCGTGTATCCTCCCTTTGCCTCACGATATCTGGTTGAACTCCATGTGTGATTCATCTATGGACTGCTCAATATTTTCTCCATCAAGTGTCGGATAACTTCATGTGGTCGACTCTTCGATCACTAGTGGCATGGCCATACACTTTTTTATCCGTCCACATCGAGGGGCCCAGAGATATCTCTCCTGTTATGTTAGGAGGAGCAAATTCCATATCCGACCAGTCACATTCCTCCGTATATTTCATAGCATACCCGAAAGTTACATTTATGAATCCAGTTACGGAGTAGCATTTGGCAGCCCCAAAGTGTATTATTACACATGCACGAAACCATGATGATCTCAAGTCTAAGAATTATACATCATCATTGCTTGAGACCAACTGATGATACATAAAATCATAATAATCTCAACAATGTCTCAAGGTGGGTCAATCCAACACTATATTCTCTAACATGTGTTCACATTATTGATTCCATATCTCTATATCCATGACTGGTGAAACATGGTTATCCATCAATACATGTGCTGGTCGATAGAGTTACTAGTGTTCCGATTAGTAACATCCGACCAAGGATACATTTAGAATGACATCATATAAGTAAAAGAGCTTCACCAACAAGTCACATACTTGTTAATCTTTTGTCGAACCTGGGAGTAACACCCCCAAATCCTCTGTGTATTTCTGAACTAGCCCCATGATTAGTAGTTAGTTCACACAGTAAACAAATATGGTAACATCCATAAATCGCACAACTTTATTAATAACCATAGTTGATTACAAGAAAGGCTTACAAGCCAACAATAAAAAAACAAAGCGGAAGATGATGAAGAAGTAGTAGAGCCCAACTAATCTGCCAGGCAATCGACTGGGCTAGCGGTCTAGTCGTCGAGATCCACACTGGTACCGAAGTCCTTCTCCTCTAATATTTATTTGTATTAAGCAAGGGTGAGCACAAACAACTGTGCTTCACAAGTTACACCTATAACAGAGTTAATGTATGCATGGAAATTATCAAAGGAAGACTTATAGGGTTATTTGTGAAAAACCATTATTTGATATTTTAAATACAATAACTAACTTCAAAAGCTCAAATTTTACAATATCTAAAATTGAGTTTTAACTGAATTAATAAAGACAGTGTAAGCATCAATCTAACACTGACTTAAACACAGGCACCAACCCGGGGCTTCAACTTATAACTTTTCTCATAGACACTCATCCATGTTATAAACTATTTTACAAAACCTTTTGAAAACAAAATCAAAATCTAACTTTAAGTGGCTTCGCTCAACATGTACATGGCCGTGGACACAGCTATTCGAATAGTTTTACACTTTGCAGAGGTTGTACAACTTTACCCACAAGAGATAATTAATTTATAATGTCCGCTCTCACACTTCTGATGGTGTGCGACTAAGAGATTATTACAAGACCTTTACAATGTGACATCCCAACGTAGTCATGCCTTGCTAAGGGTTCACTTCCTTTGGATTGAATCATCTGCCGAACTTAAGCCCCCTCTTGCGCCATATGGGAATACATAGAGTAGGTCATTGTGACACCCACTCAACCATGCACAACCACGGTGAAATATAGTAAATTTTTTAGCCTAGTCCTCCCCACCCTGGACTTGCGGTAGTACGATGGGGCATAACAAGATGTGGCTCGAAGACCAGTCCTTAACTGACTTAGGCGATTTCCAAAATAACCATTGGGCCTCAACCATTCCCGAATTGAGCCTGTGCATAAACTTGCACCCACCAACTATCCGATTAGCCCAAGTACAAACTAGTTTATTGTATTTTATTTTTCAAATCATTTTCAAACTTCAATGGCACACCAATGTCATGGATAAAATTTAAACAACATTTGATTTTTGACTAAAAATTCTCAAATTGAATAATTTTGGGTCTAAGCATGACTAAGCATTATTTTCTCCAAAATATTCTAGTTCATACTATCGCACAAACTAGATTTTATTTACGGTGTCAAGGTCTATCTGATTCAATGACAAAGTGGGCTATACAATGATAATAGGAATAACTAAAATTTCAAAGCATGTATTTAAATTACGTTGAATAGGAATAGCATACAATAATAATTTAAAACATAATTTAGATAATTTGAAATAATAGGATCAATTATGATCAAAGGTTTAACTTGCCTTGCTCAAATTCTTCTTCTTCAACTACCTCAAGTTCTTCAGAGTCGTCGAAATCTATACGCAAAAATACAATAAAAACTAACAAATTCAAATGAAAATACAAATACAAATACAAATAAACTGTAAATTAAATAATTTTACTTCTGGAAGATAGATATTTAATTTATATGGATTTAGGAATAAGAATCGACGGATTTGGAGTTCGTATGAAGGAGAACGAACATCCGAAAGTTTTGATATCGCAAGACATGATAGAATTCCGAGTACTGCTCATCTTCCGAGTACGGTGCATCTTCGAGTATTGTTCATCTTCTGAGTACTGTTCACTTCTGAGTACTATTCATCTTTGAGTTATGTTCACTTCTGAGTGTTGTTCATCTTCCGAGTACCGTTCATCTTTGAGTACTGTTCACTTTCGAATACTGTTCATCTCTGAGTACTGTGCATTTTTTGAGTACTATTCACTTAGAATCTGCTCATCTCTCGAGTCTCGTGCATTTTTAAGTACTATTCACTTCCGAAATCGTTGATCTCATCTTGTTTACTTAGAATCTTGTGATCGAAGGAGATTTCGACTACACTGATCGAAAGAGATTTTGCTAATGCTGGACGAAGAAAGATTTTGACTGCACTGATTGATAGAAGGTTTAAACAGCACGGGTCAAGGAAAGGTTTCGGCGAGACTGATCGAAGGAAGGCTACGACTATCTAATCGATGAAAGCTACGACTACCTGGTCGAAGGAAAAATACTACTATCTAGTCGAAAGAAACTACGACTATCTAGTCGAAGGAAACTACGATTATCCTGGGCAGCAGGGACGATGCTCGACTACAAGCTCATCGGCGCTATGCGCCATGGCGAGCTACGTGAAGGAGCGCAAAACGAAGAGGAGAAGACACTGAACCTAATGCGATATGTTACGACGGCGAAGTATAATGGAGTGGCCGGCGACGACGAGGTTTGGCGGCGGCGGGGTATGGGTTCTGGTGGCGACGGTGCTCTGATGGTCCTCTGACGAAGAAGAAGTGCCTCTGAGGTAGAACACGACACGGCGAAACTCCCGGTGTGGTCGACGACACTAGTGATCAACGGACGGCGGCACAATCGACGGTGCTAGAGCTGGCGGCGGAGGAGCTTCCGCTTTGATTTTGATGAATAGAAACGGGCAGTGTGGTCGTGGTTGCGGGGAATGGAGTGAGGGAATAAATGTGAAGGCCATGCCCTCCTTTATAGGGCAAGGAGTAGCTGGAACGTCAAGGACGTGCGCGGGCGTTTTCGGCCGACGCGGCGGCGATGACTAAAGCGAGTAAAGATGAAGAAGCAGTCGATTGAATGCGATAGTGAGTGAAGGTGATCGTGGTGAATAATTGTGCATGATCCCGAGTGGAAACGGAAGCATCAATGCACTTTATGACCGGGATTGGTGGCGCTCTGGTTCGGACAGAGGAAGACGAAGTGGAGGTCAGGGATGATAGGTGGGGTTGGGCAAAAGAGAGTGAGAGGAATGGCTGGTTGAGAGGGTGGGTGCAAGAGGAAAGTGGCCGTGGGCCGGGGAAGGATTCGGCCCAACCACTGTTCTGAATTTCCGAGAGATTTATCGATTAAAATAATTCAGATAATTTATTTAGGTTTTAGAAAATAGTAAATAAAGTCCAAAAATCATAGAAAATTCATAAAATTCTCTTAGTCATTTTTACTTAAATAAAATATTTCCAACTCATAATTGGTAATTAATTATTGCAAATAATTTATTTTGGCTTTAAATAATTAGGGAAAAGCTTTTAAAATTTTAGAAAATTCCAAAAATTAATTAAATTTTCCTTTTCAACTTTAAATACAATAAAGCCCAGAAAGCTCGATTAATTTTATTTTTGACTTTTAAAAACATGGAAATTCAAGAAAAGTAATAAAACTCTTTTAAATTATAGAAAATCTAATAAAATAACAACTTTTTTATTTTATTTTTTGTAACAGAACTTTGGGATGTTACATCTTTATAACTAATGATTCATTTAAGGAACATAATAGCATTTCTTCTATAACTCATAAACATAGACTTTATGCAATCATCTTTATAATTACCTCTAGGGCATATCCCCAACAGTTTGCACCCAAGTGTGTGATGCACCATCTGCTCTACAGATCCACCCATGAAAGTGGTTCATTCACTCCTAGTTGTAGCTAAGTTATTGCACTCAGCAAGCCTACATGCCGATCATGTATGACACATATATTAGTACGGCCCTGTACAACATAAATCCTCAAATTCCTCAGGAACCATAACAAGATGTTTGTGTTCTCACTTTTCAACGAATGTGAATGATACGGGAAGAACTTGATTGTTCTCATCTATCACTATTGCAGTCGGTATCTAGCCCTTGTACTTTCTAGCCAGGATTGTGTTATCCACGCACAATATTTGACAGCAGTGACGGAATACATTGATGCATGGACCGAAGGCGCAGAATGCTCGCTTCAGTACCCTCTTATTGCCCCACTTCAGATGTGTGGACTCTTGAATGTAGACATGAGTGTATGGATTCCTGTCTTGTATGACTCGAAGTTGGATGGGGAGGTTGTGGTAGAAGTCCTCGAACATATCGAACCTTGATTCCATTGCTTTCTGTTTTTCCCTTCATGCCTTGGCATAGCTAATTGTGTACTGGAACCTTACCTTAATCGTCCGACTGATGGATCGTGGCTAAAAAATCTAGATTATCCACGATCTCACCATATATGATATTCGCGACGAAGCCTGATTATAGGTTCTTGTGAGACTACTCTGACTCAGCGACGATATATATGTGAGGGACCACAATATAGCATTTCTAGTAGGTGTTCCACTTAGGCTGAAATGCGTGTACTCGCCAAGGGCATCCTTTTATATCGCACTTCATGTCGTACCATCTTGGGTTAGACTTGACGACTGTGAATGTACGCCGCAACGACAAGACCTAGAATTTGACCACCTTCTCCATGACCTCTTTGCATTTGTGCATAGCTTCTCACTTGACCTCACTCTGGTCGTATTCCCATAACACACGAGAGCCTTCATTAACCACGAGGTTGTCAAACTTCTATGTGTTCCACTAGGATGGAATCGCCTGTTGTTTCAAAGTGACCTCATCGTCGGATCCTTCATCTTCTGACAATGTCATGTTGTCCTGGTCTTGGAGATCCATCCTTTGGACTAGGGCTTCCAGCTCCTCACCCTCGTTAGCAAGCCCACTAGCTTGCCTGACTGAAGGAGCTCCTTCCACACGGTCTCCATCGACAGCGCCAGCAACTCTCGGACCTTTGACCATTGTGTGCGTCGCGCTATGGCTGGAGTCCTCGACTTCTTCTCCATCATCACCGCCCCTTTTTGTTCAACTGCCGATGTAGGAGTGGGCTTGGCATATGTCTGGGCCAAAAGGACCAAATCCCATCGTTCCTCCCTCGCCCTGCATACATATGACTTCCATGACATTGTTCCCTTGAGATGCACTAACTCCCAATATGTGGCATGTGGTGCTCGGTTGGCAAGGCAACTTAATCTCAGATCATACACAACATAGTTCAAATCGAATGTGTGGAACAACCACCGCGTCACATCGCCTCATGTACGCTGCTCTGGTCTTGTTAGGGTCATGATCGTCGATTGAAAATAATGCAAATCAATCCCCTCAAGAATTGTTCGGACCAAAAATGAAATTTTGGATCATCTGTGTATAATGCACTAGTCTAGGATCAAGCTAGTGCACACAATGTAAATATAGATGAACATCACTCCATACAAAGCGAATATAAGGATAAACGACTAATTTGAATAATAAATAACAGTTTTGACCTTATAGTTGAGTTTACAATTATCAAGCCACGCAGGGCTGACACTAAATAAAAAAAACAGCGGCGGAACGAAAGAAACTCCAGTGGAAACCCATCGACTCTCTACAGGCAATCGACTGGGATCAAGATCTAACGATCACCATACACCTAAAGCTATACCTCGAAAGTAGACGACGATTCCTCCACTTATGCTGAATGATTGCAGCAAGAATTGGTACTCTGAGTACTCAACAAGTTGTACCACAGAATACAATTATAGATGATGACTTATTCCCAAGGAAATAACTTCTTTGGTTATTTTGCAATAAAACAGCATTTGCAATTGAATACAAATAATAGATTGAAAGTGTAATTCAAAACAAATAAACAATAACAATTTTAACAATTGTTTTCACAAAGACACTAAGCCTAATCAATTTCTTTCACACAGCTACGTAAGTTTTCCCACACAGTTGTCCCTTCCCAATGGTTTTATAAAAATCTACACCTCGTGTGAAATCCTCGAGCATGTCTATGACTGCAGATACGACTATTCGAATAGATTGATTAACACTCTACAGAGGTAGTACACTTTTGTAACATCCCAATTTTCGGGCCATTTTGAAAATTTTCAAAATAACCAATTGATTTTATTGAATTGTTAAAGCTTAATTTAAAATTTCACAAATTAAAAACAAATTTAATGTGAGTAAATCGAACTTCAATTAAATAAAATTGTTTAATTGATTTTTCTGGTTTTATCTTCGATTTATTTTTTCTGAGACCTTGTTATTTCCCTTGAGTTCTTTTTATTCCCTTTTAGTTTTCCCAATTTTCAGAGTCTTTTGGATTTCATTTGCATTTGCATTTCGTTGAATAAATGTAAAGCTTAACTTGAAACTTCAAAAGGTGAAAATATTTTAAATAATTAAAATAAACTTCAAATAAATTAAAAACTATTTTATTTGATCTATTCAAGTCCCAAGGTATTTTACAAAATTTTCTTGAATTTTTGGATTTATTTTATTTTTTCAGATTATCTTTGAGTTTCCCTTTTCTTTTCTCTCTTCCTTCCTTCTTCCCCTCGTGGACTTGCTCTCTCTTCCTTCCTTTTTCCTCCCCGAGGGCGCCAATGCCTCTGCTCCCCCATGGCAGCCCATCCCCTAGCGCCTCCTGCTGCCATCCCGTCAGCCTGCCTCCCCCACGCCACCACCCATCCCCTGCTGCCCTTGCCTCCGCCCTGACATGCCCTGGCTGCACCTGCCCCTTGACCTTGTTGCCGCCCGTGCGCGACATCGCATCACCACCGCTGCAAAGTCATCGCCCTGGCGTGATTCCCTCCCTCGTTTTCCTCAGCAACGTGTGCATTTAATTACCCATCTTGCGCTGCACCCTCGCCCTTTGTTCTTTCTCCTCCCCACCTGCTCCCATCTCGTCCCGGTCACGTCGCCCATGTCCCGGCCGAACTGCCCCGCGCCCTTGCCGTTGAGCTTCTCCCCTTTACCTCCCCCTCTTCTATAAAGAGGAGCACCAGGACCCCCTCGTTCCCCTCTCTCTTTTCCTCCATCTCCCTCTCTCTCTCTCGCTTTCATTTCACCGTGTTTCAAGCTTGAAGCCGCTCGGGCGAGCTCTGCTCCGCTGCCTTCTGCACCGCAGTTGAAGCCCCTCCACCGTCGTGGTCGCCTTCATTGGCTTCGTAAGCCCACATGCGCACTTCCTCGTCGCTAGAGCTCTAGCGCCGTCGCAAGCCGGATCTCGCCACCGCTCTTCCTCTCACTGCCGGTCACTCCATCGAGCCTCGCTGCTGAAACCATGCACCTTGGGTTTGCCTCGCTCCCCTCTTCCCATTTCTACCTTCACTGCTGCAGTGCCGGTGAGCCATCGGGCCTGAAGAGCCCTGCTGCTAGACTATGCCGCACTGCCACTTCAGGCTGAGGTCGCAACCTTCTTCTGACCGGGTCGTCGAAGCCTCCTTCCGACCACCTGTAGTCGAAACCTCCGTCCGACCACCTGTAGTCGAAACCTCCTTCCGACCAAGTAGTCGAAACATCCTTCTGGCCACCTGTAGTCGAAACCTCCTTCCTACCACTTGTAGTCGAAACCTCCTTCCAACCATCTGTAGTCGAAACTTCATTCCAACCAGGTAGTCGAAACCTCCTTCTGACTACTTGAAGTTGAACCTCCTTCCGACCACGTGTAGTCGAAACTACCTTCCGACTAGGTGGTTGAATCTCCTTCCGACCATGTGTAGTCGAATCGATGAACAGTAATTGAAACCCTAATTGTTGGATTTTCTTTTCTAGCAGAATGGTTTATGCTATAACTTTCGCATTCGACATCCAAATCGAATAATTCTTGTTTCCAAATTAATCTAAATTTAGTACCTTTATTTTGGTTCTAGTTTGGTAATTTTTGAATTTTATTTAGAATTGTTTTATTTATTTGGCTCTTTTCATACATGTAGATTCCGGCGTTTTTGAAGAAATCCTAGAACCGTGTGTCGAAGCACTTCAAACCTTCAACGAAGGTAAGTCGTAGACCTTTGATCTTGTTGTACCTATTTTATAAAATTATATTATTTTATATCAACATGCATTGCTAGATTTATAATAACTGTTTTCGGGAATAGTTAATTACCCAATTGGTGATATGCCCCCTTGAATAATTATGAATGACATATATCATTGGTCACCATAGGATGGTTAATTTTAGTTGGACATTGTGTAGTACAAACATGGGTATGGTAGTTATGCTTAGCCGTGCTTTAGTTAGACGTTGGGATTCGTGAACATCATGCTCATAAATATTTAAATTTGACTTAATGAAATATGAAATTGTGGTGTGGCCACTATTATTAAAATTTATTGTGTCATGACAAGGGTTGTCATTTGGTCGGGTTGAACCAAAAATGATTTCATACTCAGGCGAATGATGGTGCAGTAAAGGGGGAGAATTTTGGGACGTGGTTGCCTCACCTAAGTGGCCACTAAGGACTTAATTTTGTGTGTCATTGACCTGGGCCATACCGTACAACCACATGTCCAAGATGGGGTGGACCTGGCCAACTAATTAGTAATATTTTGGTTCAGTTCTGTTAAGGGTTGATGAGCGGCGCAAGAGGGAGTCTAGAATGGCGAAACCTTAGTGAGCGAAACCTAGTCAAAACGGAGCTTTGTAAAAATATTGTGATAGTCTCTTCATGATTCACATGTCTAAGGAAATGTGTGTTTTACCAATATAATTATCTTTTGTGGGTCAAGTTGTACGACCTCTGTTGAGTGGAAAACTATTTGAATAGCCGTGTCCCTAGTTGTGGACAATGCCTGATGATTTCACACGAGGGATAGATCTTATCAAAAATGTTGGAATGGGTTAGATGGATTTTTAGTAGTTGGATCTGGTTGATGGTTGGGAAGTGAACGGGGTGTTCACTAGTCGTTTCAAAAGAACTTGTTTACTTATTTATTTAATCTTTGTAAAATTATGCTCTTCAATCTATTTACTGTCAATACTGCTTTATGCAAAATAGCTATAAAGCTATTCTTGTTCAAGCCTTGTATGAATACTATTTGCATACATTTTCCTATAACTTGTTGTGTACTTTATGCACTCACGGCTATACGTCATTTGTTGATCAGTCCCCGCAGAAGAACCCGGGAACACAGAGTTCCGCGAGGAGGAATATTTTGAAGACTATGCGAACTAGGATGTGTTCTCCATTAGATTACCTATGAGCATGTCGGATGGCTACCACGAGTTATTTTATTAGACTGCAAGTTTACTCTGTTATCTTTAGCCCTGCGTGACAAACTCTGTAAATCTTGACCATATGGTCCTTTTGCTACTAAGTAATATCTATTTGTCTTCTTCTTAACTACCTTGTTGTATGGATATGATTTCATTGATGTTGCAAACTGTGTGGACTAACTACTGATCATTGGACTTGACGAGGATCTAATAATCCTCATTTTATCTTTTATCTATAATTCTTATTATGGGTAAGTATGATGTCACATAGTCCCCAGAAGTACCCCTTATTTCTATAAGGGAGAGGCCTAACAAGTAATTGTAAGTTCTTCTACAATCACCCACATAGTCGTAAGTCTTGCTACGACTATATCATGGTCGTAAGTCCTTCTACGACCACTACATAGTCGTAAGTCCTTCTACGACTGCTACCTGGTCGTAAGTCCTTCTACGACCAGGTAAACTACGACCACCTTATAATCAAACCTACAGGCGAGTGGGTCCAATTGATTAAGGAATCCGAACGGTCTGCACGCACTATTATTCCGCTTATTAATGGTGTGTAATTACCCCATTATCTCTGGAAGATAATTGCCAGACGGCGTGAAGAAGCCGAGGCGCCGGTAATTACTGCCATCATGCGCCCGTTACTGGATTAATTAGGCGCATCTCCCGCAGGACAAAACGGCTACTTCTTCACGACTATATAAGGGCATCAATCAGAGGGATAAAGGAGAGGACACAGCGAACAAGAGCTAGTCAAGTAGAAACACAAGTGCTATTCTCTGTAAGAGTCTTAGTCTTTTACTTGATCATCAAGAATACCATACACACAGGATTAGGGTTATTATTCTCTCCGGAGAAGGCCTGAACCTGTCTAAACATCCCGTGTCAATCCACTCTGCGTGATCTCATCTCTAGGAGACCCCCCGAATCAAACAATCTTTACGTAAGATCGGTTCTAATACACCGACAGTTGGCGCCGACCGTGGGGATCTTCCGGTAATCTCTTGTCAACATACTCTTTTTCCAATCTCATGCAAGCATGGCAGGAGAATGGAACGAGGAGAACTGGTTTGACTTGGCGACACGCAGACATCGACATGGATGCGGTTTCGACTACGAGCCGAGTGATGCATCCACGATGGTGATGTTCCTCCGAGATTATTCTCCAGGAAACCATCCCATCAATAGAGTTGAGGAGGGATCCTTATCCCCCACAACGATACGTCCTACAGAGGAGCCAATTCCCTCAAAGGACAAGGGTCAATCCGACCAGAACCGCACCCAGGAGGACTCACAACACGACGAGAGTTTTTCCTCCAAGTGTTCAAGTCCCCCTAAGGCGGTCCGACCTGGTGAGACAAGTTCTACGTGCCACCATTCCAGGACTCCACCAACATCTGGTGATCCTCTCTCTCAGGGTAACTCCAGAGAGGGTGGGATCAAGCATGCTTTCCGTACAAATACGACCATCTCTCCGCAGATCTCATTTATGACGGAGACGATTATAACCCGAGTTCCCCTACCGGAGGATTACTCCAAGTCGCCAGATGGTGTCTCTCGAGCACTCCTCAAGCGGGAGGCCTCAAGCGCAAGTGAGAATCATCAACGGAGGTCTTCGCCCTTCCTCAAATCAGAGTCAGCCTCATGGAGGCCGAAATGAGAACCCTCCCCGAAGATCACGCACTGCGCCTCCTCGTAGTAATGGCAAGGGAACCGCCGGTGACAGAGAGAACCAACACTCTGATGAACGCGAGGGAAATCCTCGACATTCTCGCACTCCACTGAGAAGGCCTCAAAGATCTGAGGAAGAGGATTTTGAGGTCATTCGAAGAAAGAAAATTGCAGCCCAGAAGAACCTGCCTGGGCGCATTCAACATCAGTCGCAGGAGGTACAAGAACTCCAGGACATCAACGACTTGCTCGAGAATCCCAATCAAGAGCTTGCTCGAACGCCAGGGTATGATCTCTTTGCTGAGGAGATTGCGCAAAGGCTTCGAACTGTAATGACAAGACTGGAAGTACCTCGTCAACAACATTCAGGTAGTCGTAGCAATGCGACTTCCTCAGCTACCAGTCAATCGAATACTTCTCTGCGAAGGAATCGACACGGCAATAAGTCACATCGATCCCCTACTCGGAGAAATACTTTTCGATCGGCTGATGATCAAGTAGCCCTCCGAGGAGGTGATCATTCACTACTCCGGCAAAGAAATTCACAACGGGTGGAGTACGAGGAGTATTCCTCAAGAATCGAGACCTACAACAGACAAAGTCACTGTTGTCGGTATCGTCGTATACGATCACCTGGCGACATTAACCCTTCTTTCCTACAAAGAAGGCGTCAAGAAGTAATTACCGGATGCCGGGCATTTTCGCCTGACCTTCGAGCAGTTCGCTGGCCACCTCATTTTCGACCAGTGAACATGGAGAAATTTGATGGATCTCAAAATCCCATCGAATTTCTTCAGATCTATACAACAGCTGTCCGAGCAGCAGGAGGAGGAGAGCATGTAATGGCGAATTACCTTCCGACTGTTCTTGAAGGATCCGCTCGATCGTGGTTATTAAACCAACCTTTCGAGTCGATCTACTCTTGGCAACACCTCTGCGATCTTCTACAAGCAAATTTTCAAGGCACATACAATCGCCCTGGAAAGGAAGACGACTTGCACCGGATCAAACAGAACAACAACGAGCCTTTGCGTCAATTCATCAAACGCTTTAGTCAGGTTCGTAATTCAATTCCGGAAATTTCTGACTCCTCTGTGATCAGGGATTTTAAGCAAGGAGTCCGTAGTAGAAGAATAACGGAGGATATTGCTTTGAATCCTCCTAACACCGTTGCCGAACTCTTCGAAATGGCCGATCGATATGCAAGCGCCTCGAGGCGGTGAATGGAACAATACTATCGATCGAGAAACGCACACGCCGAGAGCCGTGAGGTTGGTAAGGACAAAAAAGCAAAAAGTCCAAGAAGAAAATAAAAAATCAAAAGCCACAAACCAGTGGTTTCAAGGAGGTCTTGGCCGTGAAAGATAGAGAGCCACAAACCACCAAGTCGTATCCTGATCAAGGCAAAGGTAAGCGCCCTGATCGTAGGAACGACAAACCAAGGTGGTGTCCTTTTCACAAAAAGAAGGACATGACCTCCAAGAATCGCCGAAGTTTTCCAAAGGAAGCTCGAGGACTACTACAATGGCAAGCACCGCCCCTACTCTCGGCGGGTAGGACATACGAGTGGCCAAAAGTCGCCGATGATGAGGAGATGCCGTCCAAGATCCGCAACATACCGTTGAGCATATCTACGAGGATCATCGAGATACGACTCCAAACGACAACTTAAAGTCACGGACGAGAGGTAAATTCCATACATACTCCTCTCGTCAATAAATTACGAAGTGGTGGAAGTTACCATCTCTTTTGAGAAGGACGATCGCCCGATCACTATGAGTCGATCAGGTCGATTTTCGATTGTGGTCGAACCCACCATCAACAACTGTCGGGTCAATCGAGTGTTAGTTGATGGTGGCAGTTCTTTGAACATATTATTTACTAAAGCCCGGACGAGATGCAAGTACCGGGACAAAGGTAAGGCGATGCGATATTCCTTTCATGGAATCGCATCAGGTCTTCGCCAAACCCATTGGCCAAGTTTCTCTTCCTTTAACATTTGGCTCACCAAGTAATTTCGAGACGTAGAAAGTCTCTTTTGATGTGGTCGATTTCGACATCGGATATAACGCCATACTCGGACGACCAACTTTGGCAAAATTCTTAATGGCTACTCATTATGGGTATCAATGTCTTAAGATGCCAGTCCCAAAGGAGTGATCACAATTCAATGTGACAAAAGATGGCGATAGTCTGCGACCGTCGATCCTCGAAATGGTTGGTCAAATACCAACTCGAGATGAAAGTCACCTTCGACTAGCAAGTCGAAGCCTAAAAGTCGCACCAAAGCCGAACGACCAAGTCAAAGAGGTTCCTCCGACGCAGAGAAACCCTCAAGACTGCTCGCATTGGGGAGACTTCGACCCCAAATAGGAAGACGCCTCATTACCTTCCTCCGAGCTAACGCAGATGTCTTTGCGTGGCAAGCATCCGACATGCCCGAGTCCCTGTGGAGGTGATCGAGCACAGGCTAGCTTTACTACCGATAAAGTACCGTAAAACAAAAATTACGGAGATTTGCCCCGATCGACGAGATGCTATTAAATCGAATGGATAAGCTACTTAAGGCGTGCTTTATAAGAGAAGTCAACCACCCGAATGGTTGGCTAACCCTGTAATGGTCAAAAAGTCAAACGGCAAATGGCGTATGTGCGTAGACTTTACTGATCTTAATAAAGCTTGTCCAAAAGATGATTTCCCTTTACCTCGTATTGATCAGCTAGTTGATTCTACTGCGGGTTGTGAAATATTAAGTTTTTTAGATGCATATTCTGGATATCACGGATCAATATGTCTCTAAACGATGAAGAAAAGACCGCATTCATTACTCCATTTGGTACCTTTTGTTATATCAAAATGCCATTTGGTCTAAAAAATGCCGGTGCTTCTTTTCAACGCTTAATGCAATCGACTTTTTCATCTCAATTAGGCCGGAATTTGGAAGCCTATGTTGATGATCTAGTCGTAAAAGCATTAAGAGACTTAATCATATCAGCGACCTACAAGAAACATTCGACAACCTCGTAAGGCACCGCTTAAAACTTAATCCGAGAGAAGTGTGTATTTGGAATTTCTTCAGAAAATTGCTTGGATTCCTAGTATCCGAACGAGGAATCAAGCAAATCTGAAAAAATAAAGGCCATCCTCCGGATCGACCTCCAAACACAAAAAGGAAGTCGAAACTCTTTGGGTGCATGGCGGCTTTAAGTCGTTTCATCGCGACTAGGAGAAAAGGACTACCTTTCTTTAAACTTCTCGGGAGACATGAAGGTTTTGAGTGGTCGAACGAGGCAAACAACGCGCTTTGAGGATGTCAAGAGGTATCTTTCGAGTGCTCTGCTCGTTTCTCCAAAGCCGGAAGAGACGCTCTTAATTTACCTAGCCGCCACGCCACAGCAAACAAGCGCGATCTTGGTCGTAGAACGTGAAAACGCATAACGACCGGTTTACTACGTCCGAAGTTTTACGGGCCTAAGGAGCGTTACCCTCGTGTCCAAAACTTCTATATGCCCTCCTCATGTCTTCGAGGAAATGCGGCATTATTTTCAGCGCACAAAATAGTCATGTTGCCCGAGTTTCCTTTGGGAGCAATCCTCCATAATAAGGAAACAATGGACGCATGGCAAAATGGTCGGTCGAACTTGGGAGTTCGATCTCCATTTCGTGTCCCGAACGGCCATAAAATCCAGATCTTGGCGGACTTTGTCGCCGAATGGACAAATCTGAACTGCTCGTAATCCCAAGACGATTCCCACGACCGGTGGATGATGTACTTTGACGGGTCACTTACTTTAAGTGGCTCTGGTCGGGTGGTCCGTATCTCCTACTGGAGAAACCTTAAAGTATGCCATACAATTAAACTTTCGTGCCACTAACAATATGGTAGAGTACGAAGGTTTGCTAGGCGGCATACGAGTGCGAAAGCACTCTCAATTAAATCGACTACTCGTGAGAGGAGACTCTCAACTAGTCGTGAATCAAATCGGGAAAGAGTACCGGTGCTCTAACTCAACAATGGCTCGGTACTTATCAAGCACGTAAGCTAGAAAAACATTTTTAGGTTTCGAGGTACAATTTATCCTCGAAGGATAATTTCTCATGAGACCAACTTGCTCGGATGGCTTCTTCCCGATCCACAGCACCAAAAGGAGTTTTCTTGGAGCAACTCCAAAACCGTCTCGGTCGAAGAACCGTAAACACCTCCTCTTGAGATGGCCTCATTAGATTACGAGGATACGGATGACTCCCATCTACGAGTATCTTTACAAGGGTTCCGACCAAGATGATCTTGAGGCGGATCGATTATCCCGAAAAGCCAAAATGTATACTTTGGTTGAAGGAGTCCTCTATAAACGAGGAACCCAAGGGATACTCATGCGATGCATTCCGCAAAGCGAAGGAATAACACTCCTTCACGATATACAAAGTGGCATCGTGGGACGCATGCTTCCTCTGTAACATTGGTTGGTAAAGCCTTTCGACAAGGTTTTTACCGCCTCTGATACTGCACGATGCTATGGAGGTAGTTAAAAGTGTGTCGATGCCAATTCCATGGTAGCGGATACACCAACCGGCTCAAGCATTACAAACAATACCTCTTTCTTGGCCTTTTGCGACACTGGGGCTTGATATCCTAGGACCGTTTCCCAAAGCTCCGGGAGGTTTGAATTCCTTTTGTGGCTATTGACACGCTCACAAAATGGATCAAGTCGAACTCAGAATCGGGATAACAACAGGCGACAAAAGGTTCATGATGAGAAGCGTAATTAGTCGATTTGGAGTTAAGTCGGATAATTACGCATAATGGTAAACAATTCGCAAGTGCAAAATTTGAGAATTTTGCGACGAGTTGGGTACCAAGCTATGCTATGCTTCATTGCACATCCCCAAAGCAATGGGGCTCGAACGTGCAAACGGCCAAATAATGCGAGGAATTAAAACTCGAGTCTTCGACCGACTTGTTAAGCGCTCGGGGCTTGGGTACAAGAATTACCCTCCATATTATGGGCGGTTAAAGACGACCACCGAGCAACAGGAGAAACACCATTTTTCTAGTTTTGGGCGAAGCCATGCTTCCTCCGGAACTAAAATTGCGGTCGACACGAGTTGAAACCTTCAACAACTCGGATCAGAACAACTTCGAGCAGATGACATTAACCTACTCAAGAGAGGAGAAACCTAGCCTTAATCCGTTGGCGGTCTACCAACAAGCCTGCGCAGATACTATAATCGTAGGTCCAACCTCGCACCTTCTTTGTAGGTGACTTGGTATTGAGGCTCGCCAATCCAAGTCTAATCGAATAAACTTTCCCTAAATGGGAAGGTCCTTACGATGGTCGAAGTAACTTCGGCGAGTCAGTCGACTAGCAATGGAAGATGGACGAGTTCTCTCAAACTCTTGGAACATCGACCGATTCGCAAATTCTATGTGTGACCGGTTTCTCGAGCAATAAAAGTCCGTGTTCTTTCTACCTCTTTTGCCTTATTTTTGAGTAGTGCTTTTTAATCTTTCGACTATGATATGAAAACACCTAGTTTTTTTACACCGGCGAAAAGCTTAGAAACGTCATCCGGTGAAACTTCTCCTCTCTGCATGTGGTTACGCCCACTAGAAGGAATTTCCTAGCATCGACTCGTTACTCATTTTTGCCGCCAATATAAAGAGCTCGGGTTCTATCTAGTCGTAATGTTCTCAAAGCCAACTCTCTCAATCTTAGTCTATTTTTGATAAATTCAAAAATATTCTAAGTAGAGTGCACTTTCTTACATTTGTTCGACCACCTTTGGTGTACTCGATTTGTTTTAAGCGGTGAAGGAAGAGACACACCTAGTCAAGTCTTTCCTCTCTGCATGTGGTCCTGCCCACTAGAAGGAAACTTCCTAGTGTCTCTCAGTCTCCTACTTTTGCTACTGGAAAAGACTTATCGAAGTCCACCAAAAAAGGACGAACGAATGACTAAAGTACTCTAAGACGTTTGTTTAACTCAAGTTGTTGTTCTTGGTTTGATTAAACTAGTCTGAGATGGGAACATCACCTAGTCGAAGCCTTTCCTCTCTCGACGTGGTCCCGCCCACTAGAAGGAACTTCCTAGTGTCGAGTCGTTTCTACTCTTTTCGATCAGTGCTTGACAACCGTAACAAAAGCTATAAGTTAAATAAACCTCTCTTTGTTTTCAGAAACCCCATTTTAAACACTATTTATTTAGATTGTCTAAACAATCTAAGCAAATAGTCGGGGCTAGGATAAAGTTATTAATTTGACTTCAATTCTTAGTCTTTCATTCGTTTATTATCTTTTGAGTTACTAACTACTCGACAAGATGATTTTCGTGAAATGAGGCGAATCATATATTACTCATCAACAAAATTGTGCGCCTTACAAGGTAGTTACAAGATTACTACGAAGGGGAGAGCCTAGTTGCATTTCCTCCGCCACCTTTTACCAATCGATGCATTTCCTCAATCGACGACTTGCCTCGATTCGGAGACGATCAAGTCGGCTTCGATTGGTTTAACATTAAGGCGGGGTCTTGAGCTTTAAGTTTCGCCAAAGCGTAACTACATCGCACTTCGATCGCCTCCCTTATTGATTGAAATTTTGATTAGTCTTGAGTGGTCACCATTTCTTGCAATTTTCCGACTTGTTCCCCAATGGTACTTGTGTGAGCAGCTATGGTATCTTCTCGAGGAGTTTTTCCCTCAGAATGTAGCTCACTAAGCACATTGTTCAGGAGAGTGATGTTGCCTTGAAGACTAGTCTTCATCGACTCCATCTCTGTTGGGTACAAGTCGAAGCCTCGCAAGTTTTTTGTTTTCGACCACTTGTTACAAAAGAATAAAATCGGTCAAACGAAAATAAACTTCTGGAGGAAAATAACACAAAGATAATTATAGGTAAAAGCTTTTCTTACCTACTAATTGAGAATCCAATTTCTTGCCCTCTTCTCGATGGGAAGCAACGGTTTCAGCATGCTTTTGCTCCCATGCTCGATGTCCTCCAGATTCATCTTAGCAATGCGACGGACTCATTGCAGATTAAGGTCTTTGCTTGGATTTGACCTCGAGGCTTCTCAATTGGACGACAATTTCGAACAAGAAATTGGCATTAGAAAAGGAAAATACTCAAAAGGATAACAGTAAAGATTTACTTACACTGTTAATTGAGTTCTAAAACCCTCGAGTTCTTGATCCTTATTCGCGAATCTGGAAAACTCTGAATGACCAAAGCTTTTTCTTGAACTTGATTCGAGCTTCCGCATCTCTTTTCTTTATCCGAGAAGAAAGGAGAGTCGGGTAAAGGTTAAAGATCAAAAGCGTCTTAAGTTGAGAACTTCTTGTTTATTTTTTCCTGCAATCTTTTAGATGCAGAGCAGTCTCTCAAGTCTATCAGAGAGGACTAATACTTCGTTCCTTAGCCTCCTCGACTCTTCTTTTCATAGTCGAGTGAGTCACTAAGGTCTTCGTATCACCGTTTAACCTACAAAGAACAGAACGAAGATAAACATCAGTAGAATGGTTGTAAGTACTTCTACAACTACCGACCTAGTCGTAAGTTTTTCTACGACTACGATATGGTTGTAAGTCTTTCTCGACCACTACGGTTGTAAGTAGTCGTAAGCTTTTACGACTAGTACTTTGTCATGAGTTTCTTCCATGACTATTCTCGTAAAACATTATCACGAGTATTTAAGTCGAAAACAATTATGAATGATAAGTGACTTAGCATCTCTCGCCTCGCAGAGTAGTTCTTTCTCTGTCTTAGCTCTAAAAGTTGTCGATGATACTCACCGACAACGACAATTTGCTCGAGCTTTACGCAAAAGAGAACAAAGGAGAAGTGAAGGAAAGCCACATATATAAGTATTTTGAAGATACTTACATTCATAGTCGCCCTAGCAAACATCGAATATACAAGGTCAGGGTTCTGCAGCTTATCTATCCTCGCGACCTTGTCCCACCACACCTTCTCAAGGCGCTCGTTATCAAAAGTATTCTCCGTATTGGGAATATCTTTGGGATGGGGGACTCGGTCACGAGATCTGTAAGCAGAAGACCCTACAACGGAGGCAGGCCCAAAGAAGTCACCACAGAAGTTGAAATTTTCTCCTTCCGTTCGTGATTTCTCTTTGGGTAGGGAAGGAACGCCTCCTACGATTTCCTTCCCAGGCGGTGCGCAGTGGTCACCACCTTGACCAGAGGCTTCCTGTTGCCTCTGTTGTTTCTCGACCTTAGTGGTCGTGTGACCACCTCAACAAGAATGACCGCAACTTCAAGGGTTGTAGTTACGACTTCAGCAGATGTGGAAGTCACTCTGGGAGTCTCGACTTCATCGGCCACCTAGGTCAAGGGTGATGCTTCGACCACCTCCATTGATACCTCTCCAGTGAATGAAGGGATAGCAATGGACTTCTCGTGAAGCATTCCTGAAATTTGAAGGAGTTGGATGAAATAAAGAAAAGCAAATCAAGGTTGTGAAAAGAAAAAGGTAAATGTCGTTCTTACACTTTAGTACATTTCACATACCTCGCACTCGGTCTTAACCAGAATTTTGGAGCAATCCTCCCAACGGAGGACCTCTTCTTCTCCACGACCACGTCTGGTCGAGGTTCAACAATTGGCTCAGCTATGACCACGTCTGGTCGTAGAGTTTGAACAGGAACCAAAGCTCGGTTTTCGATCTTACGGATGGACGAGATCGGCCTCGACCATTCCGTATAAAGATCGCCCTCGATTGCGAGTTGTCCGATGCAAACATCGTCCTTCATAAAAGACATAAAATCTTTCCAGTTCTCCCTTTCCAGTTGCTTAATAAAACTAGGAGTGGCACCCACTGCGAAAGATTCCGTGTCATAATAGAAGGGTACCTTAGCCTTGCGAGGTTTGCGCTTAAGAGGTTCAATCGCTTCAACCTCCTCGGCCGACTACCGGTGCGGCCTCGGCTCAGATACAACTACGGTGCCGCAGCCTTGTAGAGGGTATGGTCGAAAGACCGAGCTCGAGCTTGCTCCCCTTATCGGCAGATTTTACAAGTCGACGCCTCTTCGAGGGAGGAGCCGAGCCTTTGTCTTCGATAACCCGGCGCCAATAGTCATCGAGCGACTTCTTCGTCGTCCGACGATTTTCCATGCCTACTTTACGTAAAGCAAAACAAAAAAGAAGAATCACTAATTAGTCGTAAGTTTTTCTACGACTAGTACCAAGTCGTAAGTTTTTCTCGACTTTTCTTGATCGTAAGATATTCTACGATCACCATTAGTCGTAAGTATCTTCTCGACTATAAAGTCCTAAAGAAAGAATCAGATTTTTGATTACCTTTAGGCGCTCTATCCTTTCATCTGCGGACAAAACCGCAATGACTTGAGGAACCGCCTCGAGTGGCGGGGACTTCTCACAGATGAGTCGACTGAGTCAACCTCGGCTGTGAAAGATCTGTAAGCAGATAAAAATATTAGACAAGGTTGAGAAAGACCAAGCGGAGAGCTAAGTCGACAATTGCTTACCCTCCTCGTAGTCTCTGGTGGGGTCTCCTCTCCCGAGTACCTCCACATAGGAGATGCTCGTTTCTTCAGAGGACTAATTCGGCGGTGATGAAATCCTTCACCACATGCCATCCGGTCCACCCTTCTTCCTTCAAGTCCTTAATAGCTTGAATATAAGGGCTAATCCTTTGATATCTTGAGGTTGAGTCCCATGAAGATTTCTTTCAGCAGACCTTCCCCGCAAAGAAAGGTGCTCTTCTTGAGGTGACCTTCAAGAGAACCACCTCTTCCTCGGCCCGCCACGAAGACCGGTGAAACTCTGAATATACTCCTTCGACTTGAGTCGTGGAGCTTGAGCCGCGACTTCCGGCGATTCCGGTTTGTCGAGCCATCCCATAATAATATTGAAACACTCGAGATCCATGGAATCCCTGTGCACGCCTCGCATGCAGATACGAACACACTCAACATGGTAATGGAATTAGGACCTAAGTTCACCAGTTCCACCCTAAAGTGTTTGAGTACTACTGTAAGAAAGGGGTGGGCAGGCAATCGAAGGTCGCACTCACAATACGCTTGGAAGACGGGAATTTGCCCATTTTCCCCGATGGCGATCTTGCCCGATAGTCGAATCCACTTCACCAGAGCCTTCTCTGGAATCTTCCCGGCATCGACCAAGATCTTGATCTTAGCCGCATCCATCTCCGATTCCTCCCATTCAGAAACTCTCTTGGCCATTTCGCAAAGAAGCAAGAAGTTTTTTTTTTGGGTTGGCGGCGGAGAAGATGAAACCTAGTCGAGGATGGAGAAAGCAAGAGCTCGAAGAACAGCGGAGTGATTTGGGGAAAGGTAAAATCCAAGTCTACCTCTGGTAAGTTTTATAATCAAGACGATCTCCGCCGCCGGAAACCGTCTCGGCTATAGGTCTATGAGAGATGGTTGTACCGCCGGAACCGCTTCATCGGACAAGTCTATGAGGCGGTTGCAATTCCCGGATGGTCCGTTCGAGAAAAATAGGTGCGTATTGTCACCTCCAAGCGAAATTACATTCTTGACCAAGTCTTTCTAGTCGAAGGAAGTATCAATCGGAAGAGTTTTTCTCCGATTCCCTACTACGACCACCCGGACGGTCGTAGGGGTTTTTATGACTTTTGATAGTCGTAAGCAACCTTCCGACCAAGCAAATTCCTGGTCAAAGCAAAGACTCAAATGTCGAAGAGTTTTTCCTTCGACTATCATTCTACGACGTTCTCATGGTCGTAAGTCCATTTACGAAACCTTTATCAAGTAAGTTACTTTCACTTGAAGTGGGGGCTAGATGGCGAGGATCTAATAATCCTCATTTTATCTTTTATCTATAATTCTTATTATGGGTAAGTATGATGTCACATAGTCCCCGTATACCCCTTATTTCTATAAGGAGAGGCCTAACAAGTAATTGTAAGTTCTTCTACAATCACCCCCATAGTCGTAAGTCTTGCTACGACTATATCATGGTCGTAAGTCCTTCTACGACCACTACATAGTCGTAAGTCCTTCTACGACTGCTACCTGGTCGTAAGTCCTTCTACGACCAGGTAAACTACGACCACCTTATAATCAAACCTACAGGCGAGTGGGTCCAATTGATTAAGGAATCCGAACGGTCTGCACGCACTATTATTCCGCTTATTAATGGTGTGTAATTACCCCATTATCTCTGGAAGATAATTGCCAGACGGCGTGAAGAAGCCGAGGCGCCGGTAATTACTGCCATCATGCGCCCGTTACTGGATTAATTAGGCGTATCTCCCGCAGGACAAAACGGCTACTTCTTCACGACTATATAAGGGCATCAATCAGAGGGATAAAGGGAGAGGACACAGCGAACAAGAGCTAGTCAAGTAGAAACACAAGTGCTATTCTCTGTAAGAGTCTTAGTCTTTTACTTGATCATCAAGAATACCATACACACAGGATTAGGGTTATTATTCTCTCCGGAGAAGGCCTGAACCTGTCTAAACATCCCGTGTCAATCCACTCTGCGTGATCTCATCTCTAGGAGACCCCCCGAATCAAACAATATTTACGTAAGATCGGTTCTAATACACCGACAGGACTAGTTCAGAACACATAGAGAGCTCGGATCCATTAGTATGGGGTCCCGACAACTTTACCCACAAGATATAACAAGCGTAGCTAGTACCAATCATAACAAAACCTGTCCGAAACTTCACCCTGGCGATTGACCCTCCCAATGTCTTTTCCGTAGTACCAACCTTGACACAGCGCTTTGGTACAACGCTCATCGTTGGACCTAAAGACGGCGAACTACATGTAAATGCGAACCTGCCATAGCGGTACACACCTCCTGTAACACCCTGACCCAAAATCGGCTCAATGCCCAGCCCACCGTGGGGCGGACCCGCGCACACATAGCACCTCACTTACACTTTCGTCCTCGCTTCGTGTAAAAGGGTTAACCCGGAGGTGCTACGTTTGGATCCAACATGCATTATATACTACTACAACTCACTTGAGACAAGCAATGTGGGACTAATCCCATCACACAACTCCTCATAGGCCACATGGGCCACACTACGAGCAAGCCAGGGTATTACATTCACCCCCCTTAAGGGCTGATGCCCTCGGCAGCATACCTCATACGCGGCAAATGCCCAGAACCACCGCTCGGTATACGTCCGTGCGTCCAGTGCCGGCACATATGCTATGTCATGTGTCCACTCCGGGCCCACATGTGCCATGCGCCATATACCTGCGCCCCTGTCCCGCACGCACCCTTGCAGCGAAGGTTGATGCTCTGATACCATTTGTAACTCCCTGACCCAAAATCGGCTCAATGCCCAGCCCACTGTGGGGCGGACCCGCGCACACATAGCACCTCACTTACACTTTCGTCCTCGCTTCATATAAAAGGGTTAACCCGGAGGTGCTACGTTTGGATCCAACATGCATTATATACTACTACAACTCACTTGAGACAAGCAATGTGAGACTAATCCCACCACACAACTCCTCATAGGCCACATAGGCCACACTACGAGCAGGCCGGGGTATCACACCTCCACCCTAGCACACAGTCTATCCTACATGCCTGAGTAGTCAATGTCAAGATTCTATAATTTACTAAGTTAGGCCCGTCCCATTAGGCATGTAGTTGAGAAGCTCAACCTAGGAATAGTTCCATATGGGAGCCTCTCCGCCTTGGAGGTGCACCCGACTTTAGAGGAAATGATCAAGGCTGCACAAGTAGGTGACACCAGCACAGAAAGAATCCAACAACTCATGAAGCAAGGGAAGGCCTCCAAAATGATTAGAGATGATCAGAGCATCTTATGGTATGAAAAGTGTGTTTTCGTACCTGACCAAAAGGATCTTAAGAAGCTAATACTCAAGGGAGCCCACGAATTGGCCTACTCTATTCATCCAGGTGGTACCAAGATGTACTAGGATTTGAAGTAACGCTACTGGTGGCCCCGCATGAAAAGGGACATTGCAGTATACGTAGCATGTTGCGATGTGTGCCAGAGGATTAAATTAGAATGCCAGAAGCCCGCAGGCCTTTTACAACCACTGCAAGTACCAGAATGGAAATGGAAAGAAATTAGTATGGGCTTCATTACTGGTCTACCAAAGACTAAGTTGGGATATGATTTTGTCTGGGTCATAGTATATCGATTGACTAAGATAACTCATTTTATTCTGATGAAAACCACCTACAAAGATGATAAATTGGCAGAGTTGTACATGTCCCAGATAGTAAGCTTGATGGAGTGCCCAAGCGAATCGTCTCAGAAAGGGGTTCGCAGTTTACCTCCCATTTTGGTACAGTCTTCACGAAGCTTTGGGCACATATCTGGCATTTAGCCCAACATACCACCCACAGACCGATGGTCAGACAGAAAGAGTGAAGCAAATTCTTGAAGATATACTTCGGGCTTGTGCTATAGAGTTCGCTGCTGATTGGGAAAAATGTATGTCATATGCTGAATTCATGTATAACAATAGCTGTCAGTCTAGTATGAAGATGTCACCCTTTGAAGCCCTCTATAGAAGAAAATATCGAACACCATTGCTTTGGTCAGAAGCTGGGAAAGGATATCTCTTTGGACTAGACATCCTAAAGGGGCCGAAGACAAAGTTCGTCTCATTCGAGATCGACTGCAGGCGGAACAATCAAGACAAAAGAGCTACACCGACAACCATCATAGAGAGCTAGAATTTGAAATAGGAAACTTTGTTTATCTAAAGATTTCTTCCCTCAGAGGAACCAGAAAGTTCAAGGTCAAAGAAAAGCTTGCGCCAAGGTACATAGGACCATTTCAAATCATTGCCAAAATAGGAAAGGTCGCTTATTAGCTAGAGCTACTCGAAAAGTTGTCTAACATACACAACATGTTCCATGTATCACAACTCAAGAAATATCTTCGAGTACTCAAAGAACAAACTCGATTAGAAGACATCGAACTCGAAAAAGATTTGACATATGCCGAACATCCAGTTGAAATCTTAGATGTAATAGAAAAGCAGACCCAAAACAATGTATATCGCCTGTGTAAAGTTAGATGGAGCAACCACACGATAGGAGAAGCTACATAGGAGCGTGAAGACTTGTTAAGATCCGAGTATCCCCAGTTGTTTTGTAACCCCATCTGAA
Organism: Hsuehochloa calcarea; assembly: GCA_036346395.1. Lineage (NCBI taxonomy): Eukaryota > Viridiplantae > Streptophyta > Magnoliopsida > Poales > Poaceae > Hsuehochloa > Hsuehochloa calcarea. Next base: position 53,945,555 of record CM070597.1, read on the forward strand.
TATCAGGGTTGAGATTCTTTTTAAGGGGTAGGGTTTGTAACATCCCTAAAACTCATAAATGCAAACATATGGGAGTTTTAAAACTTTTTGTATGTTATCGATTGCCATCATTTTTGCTTGCATTTTCGGGAGTTATTTGACCGGTGTTTTCTTTTTACCAACACAAGTGATGTAAAACAAAAACCCAAAATACATAAACCTTAGAAAGCGAAAACCCTAACCCTAGAAACAAAGACCCTAATATCATATTTTTATCTATTATCACATTAGAATTTCTTAAAGCAAATATTAGAATTTTAGCAAACCTAAAAGTATGATATTTTGCCTTTTCCCAATTTTTCCTTAACATATTCTTTTTCTTCTCCTATTCTTTTTCTTATCCTTCCTGTTTCTCTAGCCGAACTGTTTTGAGCCATTGTTGCTGCAGCCAAACTAGCTTCTTCGGTCGATTGACTCAGCCCACAGTTTTCTTCTCCCGGCAACATCGCCACTACCCGCTCTCCCTCTGCATCAACACTCTCTGGAGCAAACCGCCACGTTGCGGCCATGCAACCGGAGCCCGTTGCTCAAGGCATTGCCCATCACTCAAATCATCACCTAAGCATCCTTTCCTGAGCACTGTGCAACCGAACTCCGTAGAGAGCCATGCCAGCTCTTCTTCCCGAGTGCGTCGCCAGCTCTCGTGCAATCTCCACCCTCCCGGCTATAATTAGCCACCAATTGCCTCTCTGCATTCTCTCCTTGCCACCCCAATCCCTGTTCCACCTTCTCCATCCTTCTGCTAAGCCCGACCTCAAGGTAAAGCTTGAGCTCCATCTTCGGCCGTCAAGCTACCTCACAATCGTCGGCGCTCCAGTGACCCCCAATCCTAGACAATCTCATCACCGCGTGTTCCAGAGCACCATCAGCATTTCCCCTAAACCAATTATGTGTTTCATTCACAGGAACTCGCCACAAACTCTTTGTTCTTCGACTCCAGCCAGTTGAGCCAAAAATAATCAAATCGTCCTCTCCGGTGAGCTAGACATCGATTCGCTCCTCCCTGACCATATCATTACCTCCCTTAAGCTTTCCTGGGGGTTGATTGTTCCCTATTTTGTGCATAACCTTGTCGCCACTTGAAGCTTCCCTCGCCGCCGTTGCCCATCGTCGCCAGACAACCTTCGGCCACCTCTGTCATTCTGGTATGCTCCTAATACATCCTAGATACCCGTGCATGCTCTGGCTGTTTGGAAGCATCATCGGAACAACGAAGTCGCCACAGCCCCGAGCTTCACTGTTGCCAAAAGTCATCGTGCCACCGCTACAGACCACCGGATACTCACCGCTGGTGCTAGTATTGTCGACTAGCCCTAGGAGTTTCATTTTTGTCCTTAGCTTGCGCTACCGTGCCCCTAGTTGCCGGCGACAAGCTTGAGCCAACAACGCTCTAGGACTCCTCTGTTTGTCTGAAATTGGACATCCACTATAGCTTAATCATTAGCTACCAAATCTCTATCTTAAGCGTTAATTGCTGAGTCAGTTGGTTTAAATGATGTACTGTTTCGCTGATGTGCGGGGTCACGAATAGAAATCCAAGAGCATTAAGTGCTCCGTGTTTCGCGCTGAGCCACTGACTTGCGGGCCCATACCTCATTAGTGCATACTGGATTTTAGGTCCATGGACCAGTGGACCAAGGGCGTAGGTTTCAGTCCATACACTATTTTCTAGATCGAGTCACTCACAATGGGACCCACTCGTCAGTAAATAGGTTTCCTTTAGGAAAAAAAATTGAAATGAAAATCAAAACAGATGGGTCCACCTGTCGGTCACTAAGTGTTTTTGTCTAAAAAATAAATCAAAAGAAAAAGAAAAGGTATGCGGGTCCCACCTATCAGTGAGAGAGACTCTCTCTCCCTTTTCTTTTTCCAGGATTTAAATTAGGTTTAAACTTTGGAGAGCCCGTTCTTTCTTGTTTCAACTCCGAATCGAGTGGTCTTGTTTCTAAATTTGTATAAATTCAAAATCTACATGACCCAACCAAAAATACCCAGTTTGGAGTTCATTTGAATTTTTTATTGCAATTTGAATTCTTATCTGCTTATTTGAACTTTTGTTAATTTTTTGTGTATATAGAAGTTGAAGCCTTCGAAGACCCTCAAGTCAATCAAGAACAAGATCAGCAATACCAAGACCAAGGAGAGTCAACACTTTGATCATATTGCACCTACATTTTGCAATTATATTGTTTTATACTATAAAATCACATTGCTATGTTGTATATAAATATGTTGGACTAAGCTCATAGTTAATACCTCAATAATAATTGTGTATAAATTCCAACCCTTAAACTTGGACGTTATCCTTGTCACCCTAGATTAATGGGATACCTATTAGCCACTAAATATATACTTAAATGTCATGCTTATCTTTGCTTAGATACGTTGTCATTCGGGCAGTAAATTGTCCGACATCACTTAACCTTTTGAAAATGAAATTGGGCAGACGAGCCTAGAGCCTGGCTGATTTGTTGGACTAAAGATCATTTTAAAAACAAAGGAAAAGCCAAAAAAAAAATATTTCGACTCGGGTGGCTAGAAAGAATGGCTGGTGCCGGGTGCACGAGAGAAAGTAGGTATGTGGATGTACCGCCCGAGTCAATTAAGGATCGAATCTTGTGATGACCTCTCATGTAAAAATAGTACAACCACAAGTCCATAATGAGTACAACCTGACTAACTAATTTTGCCGCCGCCTCGCAACTTCACCATTGGTGGAAATGAAGTGTGGGTAAAGAGGGAAACCGCCACAGGAACTGCACGCCGCAAATGGGAGACCTGCGCGTGGGCGAGGCCCAAGGAGGTGATACCTAGCGGTGTGGGGTTGCATTGAGGTGGAATATTGTAAAGGCCTTGTGACAAACATCTTAGTCGCACACCTGTGGAAGTGTGTTAAACGGATATTATAAGTTGATTGTCTCTTGTGGGTAAAATGTACAAACTCTGCAGAGTAAGAAAACTATCTAGATAGTCGTGCTCACGGTCAAGAGTGGTGCTGAGAACTTGCTTGAACTAACTTTCATTTTGATAAAAAAAAAAAACAATTTGTGCGTGGATTAGAAAGGTGGATTGGAACACAGTGAATTGAGATGGCCTAATCAAGAACCAATGATAAGTACGGGAATGTGTCCCAAAAAACTAAATATGGGCATTGAGTGGATGGGGCGCTCAATGGTATAGGAGATTGAATATCCACTAGTACTTTACAAACAAAAATAAAAACTCAGTTTATAGAACCCGTGTTGATTAAAAATGCTAAGTTTTAGGAATTGCTACTACCTAATCTACTTCAAAATTGGCTTTGTGCAACTAAAAAACCAGAAACCTCTCTTGATTAGCCTTGCATATATAATAATTGCATTGTGTGTTGGCTCGCGAGTACTGTTGTGTACTCATACTCGCTTAATATAATCTTTCAGAGCCATTTGATCAAGACCCATATGCCTACCACTTGGCATCTGGACCAGATGATGGAGAAGATGGAGAAGCTTAGTCTAGGACCCCTAGTCGCTTGCCTGTGGGCAGAGTGAATGGATCCACCACTACTTCTTTTCCTTCCGCTCTTATCCTTTATTTCTGTATTCTGATCTTTGTAATATGGTGGCCTTCGTTGCCCTTTTGTAGAAACAGTTGGTCATACGGCCTGTGCTCTAATATATTGTGTTATTGTGCAATGAATGCGAAGTATGTGAACAATTCAAAGATGTATCTATGTGTGCTATCCACTAATCTAGTGAATGGCACAAGTTTGCACAGAGGATTCCAAATTTGGGGTCTGACACCGGCGGCGAAGGCTCAGGCTCGACGGGATCAACGCTCCGGTGACGCTTCAGCAAAGTGAAGGTCACGACGATGTAGATCAGCTCAAGGCGAACTCAACAGTGGTAGTGACAAGACCCAAGGTGTACTGACGGTGAAGAAGGACCTTATCGGAGCTTGCGACGACGGTTTTCTTCTTCAAGCTTTCCTGGCGGCTAGGGTTTATCTCTTGGGCGTTGGCGGCTATGGTTGGGATGCGGGGAACGAGGGCTTCCCCTCCCATTATACGCGGGTGCCTGGGAGAGTCCGGAGAGTACACACCAAGGAGGTCCACGCGACGGAGGAGATTGATTCTCAACCGATTCAGAGACCAAGAACAATGGTTGGGTGGGGCCCACTCGTCAGCAAGTCTGGCTCGGGCGAAACCGCGCGACAAATGACGACATTGAGACCGGAAATGCAAGTGAGTGGGGAGAGAGAAGAGATGGGCCACGAGTGATTGGGCTGGAAGGAACAAGGAATACGCCAAGGATTTAGGTTTCGACCCATTTGACTTTTTGATATTTTAATTAGGTTTTGCATTTTAGAAATACCGTTATATCCAAATAGCACATTTAAAATAACAAATGAACTCAGAAAAATTACAGAAAAATCTGGAAAATATTTCCAAGCATAGAGAACCCAAATAAAATAGTTGTGGAATTAATTGATGTTCATATTAGTCACATAAATTGTTTTGGCTTTTGAAAGTCCAAATTAAGCTTGTTTAACATAAAAAAAAATTGGTGAATTTTCCAAGAGATTAAACTACTCAAAATGATTTTGAAACTCAGGAAATTGGGATGTTACAAGAATAGTCCATTGACCGTAGTAAAATTTGAAATTGGTAGCGTTCGACATATTTGACGTACTACGCTATAAATAAGATTTACATGATTAACCACATATCTAAAACTAAACTACCCACTGAAAAGGATTATGTACAACATACTACACTACGTAACCGTATATCTAAAACTATGTAATTCATTCGGTTAAAAAATTACCTAAAAGGTGGATGACCGAACGGATAGTGTTTCGCTAGTTTCTCTCCTCTTCTCTACTCATCTTTGCACCTCGCCCTTCCCTTCCATCTTTCTCTTTTTTCTGAATAAAAGTAAGTTATGCTAGAATTTTTGGGTCTTTTATAGGGTAGATTGTGTCGCCATTTGGAATGACGACAGGGACTTGCGGGATCCCTGTCGCCATTTGAAATAGTAGTTTCCCTAAATTTTAATATTAAAAAATTTAGGGATTTGCGGGATCCATATCGCTATTTGAATTGGAGATTTTCCTAAATTTTAATATTAAAAAAATTAGGGACTTGGGATCCTTATCGCCATTTGAAATGACGATTGTCCTAAATTTTAATATTAAAAAAATTTAACTAAGGGGATCCATGTCGCCAGTTGAAATAGTGACAGGGTCCTGTCTCCAGTTGGAATGGCGATAGACCCATGTCGTCATTTCAATTGGCGACAATGACTTCTTTGCACTACCCTAGGCTATGGTCGCCATTTGGAATGGCGGCAGGAGAATTTCGTCATTTCAAATGGCTATAGTATGCTAGTTTTGTAAAAGAAAAATTGACTATTTATTTTTATTATTTTTTCAAAAAAAAATCCAGGTGCAATCAAACTCTAGGTTCCGTTTGGCATTGCTGTGACTTTTTAGAAGCATTTACATCATGTTTTGCTTCAAGAATTAGGTCTGAAATGGATGAGTGGGATTTTAATTTTTAATTCCAAATACAGGGTTATTTAGCTGCCACGTGTAATTGGAATCAACAATTCCATCCCAATTCCAATAACAAAAATACGACGAGATCTGATTCTTAACTCATGCCCGTCATTCTGCTCCAAATCGTGCGTCTCAATGCTCGTAAGTGGCAACCTAGACTCCGCTCTCTATAGCAACACTGCCGCCCTACTCCGGCCTTCTCACACTGTTGCTCGATTCCGGCCTCCTCCTCCTGCACCGCCTTTGGGTGGTGCTAGATTGGGCACATCCGAGCGGGAGAGAGTCGAGGACCTCGAGGGGGTCTCTGACGGTGGCCCGGCTGCGTCGATGAAAGATTTGACGCCGGTCTGTGCTAGATTGGGGGCTAAGGCAACCAATGCACAAGGGATGGAGCAATAGGAGATGACATCTGGCCTTCTCCGTCGCGATACGGGAGCTCGACGATGTTGGATAATGTAATAGCAGTTTTGAATTTTAATATTGATTTTTGTGGACACGCAAACATAAATTTTGGAATTTGAATCAAATTCAAATTCTAATATAATAGGATTTTGGAACCCAATTGAATGAATCAAATTTAATTATGTGGAACCAAACGGAGTGTTATTTTTATAGCAAAATCTTAAAGCATCTTCTTGTCCCATAATAGAAAAATCTTATCACAATTAGTAAAGATTCTAACCGACAAGATTCCACGGCACAACAACCGCAATCCGAAGCATCTCCAATGAACAGTAGCACGGGAGAGTGTGTGGTATCCTCCTAAATTCTAATGCATTGTAGCTTCGGGATGGGTATCTGAAGCAAAGCTACAGGCCACCTCAATGCAAAGTAACTTCGGGATAGACCCACGAAAAACTGAAGTGAAGCTACAATACATACCCCTAATGCACTCAGGAAAAGAGTTGCTCCAAGATGGACCCATACAAATTATTTGAGCCACCTCAATTCAGGAAAAGAGTTGCCCCAAGATGGACCCATACAAATTATTTGAGCCACCTCAATGCAAAGTAACTTTGGGATAGACCCACGAAAAACTCAAGTGAAGCTACAGTACCTACCCCTAATGCACTCAGAAAAGAGTTGCTCCAAGATGGACCCATACAAATTATTTGAACCTATCTTAACATTATTGAAATCTACTATCCTTAGCTGCTACTCATTACACACAAACTGTCACCACAGCTTGCAGCATATACTTCAGTACAGTTACACATAGCTGTCGATCAGAGACTTCCTCGTGTCCTCGCAATCGAAGTTGGCTGCCCTTCCCTCAGCTTGAACACGCTCTCGATGACAGATAGCTCAGAGGCTGTCGTGTCGGAGCCGCAGAATGCGGTCCAATCGTTCACCGTCAGGCCTGCAGCGATGACCTCGCTGCCACGGTTAACAGTTCCAGCACCAAGGTGGACTGGCAGGAGCGTAGACGGCTCATCAAGATCCTCAATTGACGTGTGAGGGTGGACCTGTATCACCAGTGTGACGCTGCATTTAGGGTATTTGTAGCCAAACACATGATCACTTGAAAATGCGAAACATGGTAAACATCGTACCAGGCCAACAGGTAGCTGCCAACAAGGATGTTCCCTGCAATCGTCTGCCGGAAGACCTCAGCCCCGAGAACATCTGCAATTTGCTCCTCTGCTTCCTGGAGTGCGAGCAACAAGGAAAATTTATTTCATGGTAACTTGTGTGTGTACCTCAAAGAAACAGCGTGGACATAAGCAGGCTTACTTTGTCAAGGTCAGGGCGTGTAAGTGCAACATAGGCATTGCTGGCTACACAGTTGCCAACATAGTGAGTAAGCCGAAGATGAATATGACACTCTACGGGAGTCTCAGCTGTGCGCTGATCAGTAATAGAAGTACGATCAAGAAGATCCTAGATTTTTTTTTTGGGACAGATATAAACCTTCAGGCGTAGAAATAATCTCAACCCAAAGAAAGTAGCGAAGAGAACCCAGATCAGACATGAGAAACTGCTTATTAAAATGCTCATTAACAATAGGGATGTACTGAAAATTATCTCTAGTAATGATCATATGGACATGAGAAACTGCTTATTAAAATGCTCATTAACAAAAGAGATGTACTGAAAATCATCTCTAGTAATCATCATATCATCAACACAGAAAAAGAGAAGCATCCGACCACGAGACGAAGTGTGAATAAAAAGAGCAGGATCATGAGCATAGGCAGAGAAACTGGTAGTAGTGACAACAGAAGAAAAACGATCAAACGAGGCACTAGAAGCTTGCTTGAGGCCGTAAAGAGATCGGCAAAGATGACAAACCATACCCTCAGGGAAAAATACCCCCGGTGGTGGATGCATATAAACCTCCTCACGCAGCTCACCATTGATAAAGACATTCTCGACATCAAGTTGAGAGATGGACTATGCCCGAACAGACACCACAATAAGAAGAGTGCGGACGGTGGTCGTGTGAGCTACAGGAGCAAAGGTCTCATGATAATCACGACCACACTCCTGCTGAAAACCACATGCCACGAGACGAGCCTTGTAATGCTCAAGAGAACCATCAGAGCGGGTCTTAATCTTATAGACCTACTTGCACGTGATAGAAGTAACACACGTAGGAAGAGGGACAAGATCTCACGTGCCAATATGCTCAAGGGGAAGCAATTTCTTCTGTCATCGCATGCTGCCACTCCTGATGAACAACAACATCACGTAAGAGTTCGATTCAACAAGAGCTGCTGAACAAAAGCGCGTAGGAGGCCGAATAGATTGGCGATCACGAAAAGCATATCGAGAAGGAGTGGCCAAAGAAAATGATCTATCAGAAGAAGATAGCACATCAGAAGAATCCTCAACTTGTGGACGACGAGTGTAGTAGAGAGGATAAGAAGGAACAAGGCCAGGATGAGCCTCTGGAGATGGTGACGGTGGCGAAGGAGGCGCCGACCGTGAAGGAGACGCCGACGGTGAAGGAGGCACAAGAGAGGCCAAAGACTGTAGTGGAGGTGTGGTGGAAATAGGTGTGGTAGGAAAAGTCAGGAAAGAAAGTAGCTTGATAAGAGATGCTGGAGTGGTAGAAGGAGAAGGACGAGGTTAGAAAGGGCGAGACTCGTCAAAAGTGACGTCCCGAGAAGCCTGCATTCGTCGTCCAACAGGATCCCAATAACGATATACCTTATGCTCAGCACTATAGCCCAGAAAAACGCACTCTACAGACTGAGCGGTCAGCTCGTGCAAGAAGAACGTAGCGCACACACCCAAAGAGACGAAAACTATAATAATTAGGAGTCTTGCCACAGAGACGCTCAATTGGGATCCCACCCTGAAGAGTAAAAGAAGGCTGAATATTATCAGAAAAAAGGCAGCAAAAATAGCCTCATGTGATGGAATAGCAGAAGCAAGCACAAAGAGCACGAGCTGTCCCAAGAAGATGATGATACTTCCATTCAACCACACCGCTCTAGGCATGAGCACTGGGGTAAAAAAACTGAGAGAGAGTACCCTGCTCAGCAAGAAAACCACGAACGACTCCTGACAAGTATTCCCCAGCAGAATCAACACGAAAGACACGAATAGGAAAGTAAAACTGAGTATGGATCATAGTGGTAAAATTCTTGTAGATGGATAGAACCTCACTACGAGATGACATAAAGTATATCCACATGTGTCGAAAAAATTCATCAATAAAAATTATATAATATCGATGACCCCCCTTCGAAACGAAAGGAGCCGGACCCCATACATCAGAATGAATAAGATTAAAAGGACGTTGTGACACTAACTCACTGGAAGGATATGGGAGTTGAAGCTGTTTACCAAGCTTACAACCCTTACAATTTAAAAAAGCATCACCAGACACAGACCCTAAAATACCACAACGAACTAAAGAAAATAGACACGACCCGCAAAGATGTCCCAAATGATGATGTTATTGAGCAAAAGATGCAGTGGAGGATGTAGTAGAAGCGGAGGTGGTGGTGGGGGCGACAAGACTAACAGGAGCAATGGAAGGAAGATGAAGCTAGTTAAGATCCCAGAGATGTCGTGAGTCACGGTGGTGAGGACTAGTACCAACCCGAGTCCCCGTGCGTCGATCATGGATAGAACAAGAATAAGAATCGAGAATAACACGACAACCATGATCAGTGAGCTAACCGACAGATATGAGTTGTATGGTTAGCTTGAAAACATAAGAAACAACTGAAACATGAAAAGAGAAATTCGAAAGAGTGTCCCATCCTGCGATAGAGATAAAGGTACTATCTGCCGTCTGAACAGTGATAGGAGCAGCTAAAGGACCAATGGAAGTGAGACTGGTGGAATCAGATATCATATGAAAGGAAGTGCCAGTGTCAATAATCAAAGGTGATATACCATATCACTATGCTAGCAACTAGAATACCAGGGGCACGAACATCCGCATCAATCCATGTTTTGTAGGCAGTATACTGAGTCTGAAAAGTCTCCATGGCATCCTCAAAAGTAGCAGATACCTCTTGATGAGTATCTTTGGAAGCATCCTTTGGGGCACGGGCTCAACAGGTGGAATAGGTCGAGGCAGACCAGACAGCTCGCTGGTGAGAAATTCCTAAAGACACTGACCACTCATGTGGAGGCACATGTGCTGAAACCAGTCCTGATAATTGAGACCATCGAAAAGCATCGGGCAACAAGGAATAGAAACAATATCTGAAGAATTTTTTCTTTCTTCTTTCTTCTCTTTTCTTCTTCTCCTCCCTTTTTTTTCCTTTTTTTTTGGACCAGGTCAGCTCACGTTAAAAGAGGCATGCTCGACCGGCTAAGAACAAAAAAATGTGCATGGGGGAACTAGGGTCCCCCTAGCGGCGGCGGCTCGTGCGGATCCGGTGACTCCGACAACAACCGAAGATGTGGCAGGTCCGACGGCGGCCCGGGGTCGAGCGACAGAGGCGCACAACGACGACCTCACGACCGAAGAAGTCAAATGCAGGTGGAGGCCGACCGAGCACAAGGGGGCGAAGCAGCTGGCGTCGAACGACCGGCGGCAACCGGCCGAGCGCGACCGGCGACGACACCTGCGGAGCGGTCGGGCGCGGCCAACGAGCAAGACAGAGCGACAAGGTGGCAAAGCAGCCTGCGTCGGACGACCGGCAGCAACCGGCCGAGCACGAGTTGTGACGACACCTGCGGTGCAGTCGGGTGCGACCAATGAACACAAGTAACAACAACAGATGGAGATGTGCTGTGCTGGAGAAGAGCAGCGGCGGTGGTGGCCAAAAATTAGGTAGCGACGACTGCCAAAGAAGACGATCCGGCAGCGACGGCGGCTTGGCGAAGAAAAAAACCCATAGGTACGCTCTGATACCATATTATGAATAGCGCTTGTAGTCATCATGATGCCAATAAACCAATATATATACAAGTACAAACATAACATATATGCAGACAACCCCTTATACAGTATGAAAAATATACAAGTAAGAATACACATCTAACAGAAATAACAGAAATAACAGAAATAACAGCTTTCTACGAACTGAGTCAGCGGTGCGTGTCTTGTCGCGCGAGTCTGCACACGGTATGATGCTATTTTATCATTTAGAGTAGAAAAAAAACTAGTTTTACTATTGCGTTTCGAAAAAAAGCTAAATCAACACAAAAAAAACTCTCGAGATCGAACCAAAGCTGATGGGAGCGGCCCAACAGGGGTTGGAGGCGGCCGCGGCTTACGAGGGAGCAGGGGGAGAGGACAACGTACAGAGTGGGTGGGTCTTGAGCCGTCTGACCAACGAATGGTTGGGGAAAGTGTGGGTGCTCGTGTTTGGGCCGGGCTGGTTTGCTAAACTCGAATGGGCGCCTGCCCATCTCAAAATAAGCCGATAGAGTGTCTTTTGGTCACTCCGCCGTTGACAGCGGCGAGTCACCTGCTCCAGGCGTCCGACCGAGCAGCGCTGCTGCTGCTGCTGCTGCTGCTACCGCAACTGCTCCTCCAACCCCGCCATCAAGGCACACGCGCGATTGGGGAAGAGATCGATCGGTCCCATCCTCTCTCCGCCCCATCTCGACACGGCGGCCGAGAGCATCTGTTCCGGAAGCTTCGGCCATGTCTCCCGCGAAGAAGAAGTCGCCCGGCGAGGAGGAGAGGTTGTATTCACGCCATGCTTGTGCCGCAGGAGGAAGAAGCTTACTCCGGGGAGTTTGATGAAGGCGGTTATCCGGTCAAGGAGCGGCAACGCGACCCCTGCGGAGGGAGATCAGGTTAGAACGCCAGTTTTTTTTGTTCTTCGTCTTAAAACGTTATTTGTTGCAGAATGCTGTGATATAGGGCGCCCGGCATCAAACTTTTACCACTTTACACTCCTTGAAGTTTCCGGGTTTGCTACGCTACTAGAGTTTGACTGCTACTGTTAGTCAAACTTATGAACAATTAAGGAAAATGTAAGTAAATTCGATTAAAAGGGGAGTGTCTAGTAAATGATCGCTTCGGAATCATGTGATGACTTGAGCCTGTTTGTTGAGGCTGCAAGTTTTTCCTATACAAAGGCTGACAGGAAATGTTTTTCCTTGATGCTCATCTGTTTACTTTTTTACACCTATCTGACATATTTGAGATTCTAAGTGACTGCTTCCAAGCAAAAGTTGCACTTGTTTGAATAGAAAACGGCAATGCATTGCATGCACAATATATCCATCTACTATAATGGTCAATTTGATGAAACTACATGCATAAGTTTCTTACCTCATAAGTATGCTGGTAGACTATCATAGTGACTACTGAGTACTGACTACACTGCAAATGTGTTGTTTCTGGAAACGGGCAATATCTAGATTGTTGTTTTGCTTTTAATTATCTTTAATGTGGATGCTGGAAGGACAACATAAACAGTATATGTTTTTATGTTATGAATATTGTGTGTATATTGAAGAGACCAAATTGGCAATATATATAGGGTACAAAGGGGACATAAGACTAAGCCCTAATACAATAGGAAATACCACTAATACCCTTATATCCTTAACACCCCCCTCAAATGCAAGGTGTATGCAATAACATTGTATTTGGAAAGAGTTGACATTAAAATAGAAAAAATTAAAAATGTGAGTCTTCATAATGTCGTCGTAGCATGCTGCTCTTGGAAAATATGTTGACAAAATATCTCCCATCCGGTGTCGTGTGACAGCCCATAAAGCACAAGGTGCGGTAGCAAAGTCGACCACGGCAACACGACGAAGAAGATGAAACCGACAAATATAGAGAAAGATGTCAAGTCAAGCCGAATAGAAATAAATAGAAGCATAGCGGCGCAGATCGTAGCTCAAGACGGTGGCGGCGCAGTACACAGGAAACGCGACGCAATGCACAAGAAGTGCAACGCAATGCAAAAGAAGTGCAACAGAGGCGCAGTGCGAAGAAGCGCTGCGCAAAACACGAGAAGCACAACGAAGGTGCAGTGCGGGAGAAGCGCGACGGCTTTAAAAGCTTGGGCAGTGGATCTGCAGCGGCTCAAAGAAAAGAGCAGCGGCTGCTGCCATGCAAAAGAGAATTCCTATACTTCTATGACTAACGATAAATTTGTGGACTCGCATGACTTAGACGAACTCAAAGATAGAGGTACGAACTTAGATGGACGCAACGGAAGTAACGACACAAAGAAAGAAAATAACTCAAATATAACTAGCAAAACTAACAGAACACACATAACTAACTAGCAGTAAGACTCCAACTAAATTAAAGCACCCAACCCCAAGTGTCAGTAGCAGCCGAAGATACTAGAGAAGCCAAAATAGAAATCGGAGTTCTTTCTATCCTGATCCAACTCCAACCATTCTTTCTGTCATCTGAAAGCTCTCCAGCCACAAGCACGTCCAGGCGCAGCAGCACAAGGACCTGTGGCATCACCAACCTTCCCAACCGCCCCCGGTCGCAGTCCCCGCCGCCAAGCAGGCCACCTCCCCCGTTCGTCGCTGCAGCCGAGTACAGCGAGCCGCTGGAGCTAGAATGCTCTCTCAGGCGGCTGCGAGTCCTGCATCACGACAGAGTCCGATGAGGACGTCTCCTGCAACGCGTACTACCTTGCCGACGCGAGGCTGCAGAGGCAGTCGAGCGTCTATGTGTCGGCCAAGCGGCGGCACTCGGCGTCCACGCGCAGTGACGGGTGAGTCTCTGGCGGCGGCGCACGGGGAAACTAGGCTTTCTCCTCCTTCTCTCCTGCCTCCCTCTCAACCGAAAGCTCAAAAGAGGGAGGCACAGCAGTAGATGCGCCATGAGCGGCAGACGAGGTGAGGCCAGCCCAAAGTGGGAGACGAACCCACAGGCAACCGGCGGTAGGAGCTCGGGATAAGCAACGGGGCGGCGCGGCGTCAAGGATCCAAGACCCAGGCCGGAACGACCTCGTGGGATGACCTCGACCTCGATCTGGTAGCAGCCGAAGGAGAGCTCGGGCGGATGAAGAGCAGAGCGCCGACGAGAGGTTGCCCCCCGAGAGCAAAGATCGGTTCTCCTGGGGGCAGCGATAGCGGCGGGTAGAGGCTAGGAGGCGCCGTTGGTAAGAAACCCTAATCCTAAGATGGGCGACGGGAGCAGCGGCGGCGTCACCCTTTGACGACAGCAAGGCGGCGAAAGGAGCTAGGTATACCCTAGCTCTGATACCATGTTATGAATATTGTGTGTATATTAAAGAGGCACAGTGAACAATATATATAGGGTATAAAGGGGACACGATACTAAGCCCTAATACAATAGGAAATACCATTAATACCCTTATATCCTTAACATTTTATACTGGTAAGGTAGTTCTTTCCGATTGGTGCACTTGTAATGTTGGAAAATGAAGAAGTTTGGAACTTTAATTTTAGTTTATTGACTGCATCATCCAATAATTTGTGCAATATACATCAATTCCTTGAAAAGGAGATCCCATTTCTGGGCCTAAGTTTTTACTTTTTAGGTGATGTTAATCACTCAAGCTAATTCATATAAAGTCATGTGCCATTATGTCCTATAAATGCTCATTGATAAAACTTATTCTGATGGTAAAACAGGAACTCCTCTGTCAGAATATTTATACAGTATACATAGGATCCTGTGATGGTACTACAGTGATTTTACCCTCTTGATGACTGCATTGTTGTCTGGCTAGGGATAGAAAACCGTGCAGGTGCAAATCCTACGGTGGGACGATCTTAATGTGGCGAGTTCTTGCCTGTTACCGAAATCGAAAGAATCCGGATGAAATTCGCTTGAATTTGTTAAAAACCAGCCAAAATTCAAAAATTGAAATTTGAATTTGCTAAACCGGAAAGAAACCGGCCGTTTTTTTTTCTCCCAGCCGCCACCAGTAAGACCGGTTACCGGCGGTAACCGGCCGGGTTTTTTTTCTTCTCTGGTCTGGCCCTCGTAATGGCTGTCTCAACCTTTCATTGGACAATCCATGGTTTCTTTAATTGTAGGGAACAGGGGGACCTTTAGTTGGTAAAATCTTTGCTCATTCTAATTCTAAATGTTTTGCTGGTCATACTTCATTGCACTACTCGAACAATGGATGGCATTGTTGTCAATTCTTGTAGAAGGGAGCATGGAGGTGACTAGGCAACTTCTTTCAACACTTCACACTATAAATATACCTTATTTTTAATTTTTGAACATCATGAGAATTCTTCGAACCCGACAAATTCTTATCTTCTTCATAGAACTCTGTTATCTTCTTCGTAGAGCTTCTATTGCTTGAATTACCCATCTTGCTGTTGATAGACTTTATTTTTCCCCTCTGTTCTGTGAAGAGGGGTGTATTCAGTTTTCTTTATGTGGTTCTTCAGTGTTCACAAGTATTCATTTGCCGAGAGATTTTGTTAAAAAATGGCCTTGATTATGTAATTTTATGTCTTGGTATGGTGCCAGTGTTCTATGTGGCAGCTGTAATTTGAAAGTTTGTGTATGCTGTGAAAAAAAGTAGAAAAGTTCAACAATATCTAGTTTTTTCTTGTTAATCCTTGCAAGAACTAATTTGTAACAAAAGCATGCTTCCTTTCATCCTCTGGAACAACATATTTGATATGACAAGCAGAAAACCTTTTTTTGGCCGGATCCTTTGCCCCCTCTCCTTCCCCCTTCCTCTCCCTCCTCGCCGAGGTCGATTTGTAGGTAGCGAGGTCGATGAACCACCATGGAATGGCCGGAACCTGCCTCGCCTAGCGCCGCCTTGGACTGGCCTTTGTTATGTATATGTGTATATGGCCCATATGTATTTATGGGCCATGAGGCCCCTTAGCCCATGTTAGGGTTTGTAATGTAGTATATATATACTACAGTATTGATCTAATACATTGAGAAGTTGTACTATAACATGGTATCAGAGCAGTAATCTTCTCCTACCAATCTACTGCGCCGCCGCTCCATTGCTTACCTTCATTGTTCCATTGCTTCTTCGCGCCGCCTCTCTGTGGTTGGGCCAGCCGCCATGAGCTTCCACGAGTCTTCGCCGCTCCCACCGCTCGGCTCGGATCGTGCCGGTCTCGCCATCGAGGAGGAGAGGAGGAGTCGCGCTTGCCGCCGGATCTCTAGGATCGGCCGCCGGATCTCTCGACGACGCCGTCGGGTCTCCCGACGATCGCCTGCCCCCCCGACACACAGATTGCACTTCGGGAAGTCGCAGCCACCGTCGGATCTCCCGAGGTGCCGCCGATGCATCTCCACGGTGCTCTCCCGCCTCCGGATCTCCCGACGCCGCCGCCGGGCCTCCCGACGACTTCCTCGCCGCCTGCTGCCGGTGCATCTCTGTCCAAGGTACGCCTGATTTTCCGCTCCACAGCCTGGTATTCCGCCCGCCTCTGTGGTTGGACGCCGAGCCGCCGCGAGCTTCTACGAGTCACCGCCGCTCCCACCGCTCCAGCTCGGATCGGCCGCCGGTCTCGCCAACGCTGAGCGGGAGGAGAGGGGAGGAGAAGGGGACCGATCGCTCTCGGTTCGCTCGGAAGGAGAGGGGAGGAGAAGGGACGCTCTCGGTCTGAGTGGTCACTCAGTTGCAAGCCTCGGTGATTTAAGCCGCCTCGGTCCGGTCGGTGATTTAAGCATCAGTGGCTCGCCTCGGTCCGGTCGATCGTTTGGTGCCTCGGTGATTTAAGTACAGGTGGACTAATTGTGCTCCGCCGTCTTCGTATCGCTGTGTGCATTTTTGACTGGTCCTCTGATCGTGCAATGGCTAATGGTAATTCTGTTCCTCTCGGTATGGGTGGTGCTCTTCTAGCTTCGGATATCAAGCTGGATGGTCAAAATTGAGTGGTCGTCATCGGTCCGCATGCTTCTTCGGTCCATTGGTCTTCTCTCGTATATTACGGTGGAACCTCCGACCGAAAAGACTGATGTGAAGGAAGCTACTGTATGGCAAAGTGCTGATGATCGTGTTATGGGTATCTTATGTCACAGTGCTGAAATTTCAATCAGGATGGATTTCATTGATTTTCCAAGTTCTCGCAAGATGTGGGAGTATCTTCAGCATCGTTATGAGCAGACCAGTGCGGCACGTCGTTTTTCTCTTTTACAAATTCTTCATGATTTACGTCAGCAGGAGATGTCTATTGAGGAGTACTACAATTCTTTCACTCGCATTTCACTTCAGTTGACCTCCATGGTCCCTTATTCTTGTACTGGATGTGCTGGCTGTGCAGGCAAGGCGGGTCATGATGCGCAGAATTTAATGTTCACTTTTGTTATGCGCCTTCGCCCAGAGTCTATTCGCGCTCAACTACTGGGACGTGCTGTTCTTCCAACCATGGAGGAGGCTCTTGCTGAATTGATTGCTGAGGAGACTCGACTTCGCTCTTTGTTATTCGGATTGACACCATCTCAGTCTGTTCTTGCGGCACCTCATTAGGAGGTTTATCAGCCTATTCCACTCCCTGATGCTGCATCCAACCAGGTTATATGCTCTCACTGCAAGAAGCCTGCTCATCCTGTTCAGAGGTGCTACCGCCTTCATCCAGAGCTTCGACCCGAATCTCATCGTCGTCGTGGTGGTGTGGTTGATGCCACCACTCCTACTCCTGTTAGGGATTCAACTTTTGCCACTCAGTTGAGTCAGCTTCAGGCTCTTCAGACTCAAGCTCAGCAGCGGCCTTCATCTGATGTTCCTCCTAGTGGGTCTGCCAGTCTTGCTGTAGACTCTTCTTCTGTGTTAGGTACTAGTCTTCCATGGGTTTTGGATTCTGGAGCTTCTTTTCATATGACATCGAATAAGTCTCACCTTGCATCATGTCGACTTGTTTTGGATGGTTCCCGTGTACAGACAGCTGATGGCACCTCATGTTCAGTCACTCATCAAGGCACCCTCTCTACTTCTTATTTTACTGTTCCAGAAGTGTCATTTGTACCTTAGCTTTCTGTGAATCTTATGTCTGTTGGTCAGCTTGCTGATATGCACTACTTTGTTGGGTTTGATGACTCTACTTGCTATGTGCAGGATCGTCGGACAGGAATTCTTGTTGGTACTGGCCATCGCCTTAGAGATTCTCAGGGTCTCTACTTCCTTGATCGCCTGAGTCTTCCATCTTCTTCCGTTCATGCATCTTCAGTCATTGCTTCAGCTTCTGTTAGTTTTCCTCAGTGGCATCATCGAGTTGGTCATTTGTGTGGATCTCGTCTTTCTACATTAGCTCGTCAAGGTGTTCTAGGTCGTGTCATTGTGGACACTAGTTATGATTGTAAGGGTTGCAAGCTTGGTAAACAGTTGCAACTTCCATATCCTACTAGTACATCTCGGTCTAGTCATCCTTTTGAGTTGGTTCACTCTGACGTTTGGGGTCCCGCTCCCTTTGCTTCTAAAGGTGGTCATATCTATTATGTCATTTTTATTGATGATTATTCTCGATATACTTGGGTTTACTTTATGAAACATCGTTCTCAACTCCTGCCTATTTATCAGGTTTTTGCTCGTATGGTTCACACTCAGTTTTCCACTCCTATTCAGACCTTTCGTTCTGATTCAGGGGGGAAGTACTTGTCGCATGCTTTTCGTCAATTTCTCTCCGCTGAGGGAACTCTTCCTCAGCTTTCCTGTCCTGGTGCCCATGCTCAGAATAGTGTTCCTGAACGTAAACACCGCCATCTTATTGAGACTGCTCATACTCTTTTACTTGCATCTCATGTTCTACGACATTTTTGGGCTGATGTGGTTTCTACGGCTGTCTATCTCATTAATATGCAGCCATCTTCTCGCCTTGAGGGAAAGTGTCCTGGAGAGCTCTTGTTTTCCACTCCCCCACGGTATGATCATCTTCGAGTTTTTGGTTGTACTTGCTATGTTCTGCTTCCGCCTCGTGAGCGCACCAAGTTAACAGCTCAGTCAGTTGAGTGTGTTTTTCTTGGATATAGTCTTGAGCATAAGGGCTATCGCTGTTATGATCCCTCTGCTCGGCGTATGCATATTTCTCGTGATGTTTCTTTTGTTGAGGATCATCCTTACTTTTACTCTTCTGCCACTCGGTCCTCCTCTCCCGCCGAGTTTCTCTTTTCTTTATCTTCCGCCCATTGTTTCGTCTGATACACCTTCTTCTGTGGAGTCTTCCTCTCCATCCTTAGTCAGATCAACGTTTCCTCTTCACTATACTCGTCGGTCTAGGGTTTCTCCTGATACTCAGCTTGCTACTTTTTCCTCCTTTGATGGCATGGCTAGTACTGATGATACTCCTTCTGCTGATCCTCCACCGGCACCGTCATCTCGGTATGAGCTTCGTGATCGTACTACTATTACTGCTCTTGACAGATATGGTTTTTTTTCTACTGCTGTTGTGCCTGAGCCTCACACTTATCAGGAGGCTGTTGTTCATCCTGAGTGGCAGTTAGCTATGGCTGAGGAGTTGGCTGCTTTGGATCGTACTCATACATGGGATCTTGTTCCTTTACCTGCTCATGCTGTTCCTATTACTTTCAAGTGGATTTTTAAAGTTAAGACGAAATTTGATGGTTCTGTTGAGAGATACAAGGCTCGACTAGTTGCTTGTGGTTTTCAGCAGGCATATGGTCGTGATTATGATGAGACATTTGCTCCTGTTGCTCATATGGTAACGGTTCGCACTCTTGTCGCTGTGGCTGCTGTTCACTCTTGGACTATCTCTCAGATGGATGTGAAGAATGCTTTTCTTCATGGTGATTTGCAGGAGGAGGTTTATATGGCTCCACCTCAGGGTGTTGTGGCTCCTGCTGGTCATGTTTGTCGCCTTCGTCGTGCGCTTTATGGTCTCAAACAGGCTCCTCGTGCCCGGTTTGAGAGGTTCGGTCGATTGTGTTAGCTTCTTTGGTTTCTCCCTGAGTAATCATGATCCTGCATTGTTTATTCATACATCTCCATGTGGTCGTACTTTGCTCTTACTCTATGTTGATGACATGCTGATTACTGGAGATGACAAGGAATATATTGCTTTTGTTAAGCAACTACTCAGTGAGCAGTTTTTGATGTCAGATTTGGGTCCTCTACATTATTTTCTGGGGATTGATTTCACTCACACAGATGATGGCTACTATCTATCTCAGCAGCACTATATTCAGGATCTACTTGCTCGTTCCGGTCTCACTGACACTCGGACAGCTGCTACTCCTATGGAGCTTCATCTTCAGCTTCGTCCTACTGATGGCACTTTGCTTGAAGATCCTTCTCATTATCGTCATATTGTTGGGAGCCTTGTCTACCTTGCAGTCACACATCCTGACATTGCTCATTCTGTTCATGTGCTCAGTCAGTTTGTTTCTGCTCCCACGTCTGTTCACTATGCTCACCTACTACGTGTGTTGCGCTATCTACGAGGGACTGTTGATTGTTGTCTCTTTTATTCTCGGTCGACTCAGCTTCAGCTTCATGCTTACTCTGACTCGACTTGGGCGAGTGATTCTGTTGATAGACGATCTATCTCAGGCTATTGCATATTTCTTGGGTCTTCACTTATTGCTTGGAAATCGAAGAAAGCAATTGCGATTTCACGATCTAGTCTTGAGGTAGAGCTTGGCGTTAGCCACTACTACTTCAGAGATTGTTTGGCTTCGTTGGTTGTTAGCTGATCTTGGTGTATCATGTAGTACTCCTGCATCTCTCCTGTGTGACAACACTAGTGCTATACAGATTGCTACTGATCCAGTGAAGCATGAGCTGACTAAGTACATTGGTGTGGATGCATCTTTCACACGTTCTCATTGTCAATAGAAGACTATTGCTCTTCAGTATGTGCCTTCTGCGATTCAAGTCGCTGATTTCTTCACTAAGGCTCAAACTCGAGAACAACATCGCTTCTATCTCTCCAAACTCAATGTTTCAGATCCTCCTGACCCATGTTGAGTTTGAAGGGGGTGTTATGTATATGTGTATATGGTCCATATGTATTTATGGGCCTGAGACCCATTAGCCCTTGTTAGGGTTTGTAATGTAGTATATATATACTACAGTATTGATCTAATACATTGAGAAGTTGTATTATAACAGCTTTGACCGCCTAGCCGGTCCTAGGCGGACCACCCGCCTAGTTCGCCACTTCGGCGAAGCCGCGGCGGTAGGGCTTAGTTGACTACCTCGGCGGTTCCTAGAGGTGATTTCTTGAACCTTGCACACTGACATGTGGGACCCAGTGCATAAGAAATTTTAAGTTTTATTTGCGAAGCCATTGCCATATCATGGCCACGTCAATGTCCACACGTCAAAACCACTAACACTTGGGATCTAAACCGGACTGGATTGGGGCAAGGAGTCATGTGGTCTGGTATTGATAGTTGAGGGTTGTGTTTTAGACAATTTTGGAGTTGCGTGTTGAAAATCGTACCAAGGCAATAATTGAGGGTTGAAAAATGGACTTTTTTCCCATTTTATTTCTGGAACCACGTATTCTTTGAGTTGTAACTTCTATTTACGATTTTCCTAAGTGTCACTTATAGTTTCTTAATAAGATAAGAACTTGCAATCAGAGATAGAAATCCCGGCCGGTAACCGCCTACCGGCCGGGGGCCGGGATCCAAAATCCCGGCTGGTTTTTCCCGGTTTCGCAAATTTAAATTTCAAATTTCAAATTTCGGTTGGTTTTTAAGCAAATTCAAGCGAATTTCGTCCGGGTTTTTTCCCGGGAAATCCGGTTCCCAGCCAGCGACCGGGATTTCCCCCGGGAACGGTTTTTGGATCCCTGCTTGCAATACAGCAGCAGTGAGAGATGATCAAATATGGTCTTTACCTTGAAATTTTGTATATGCTACTAATGTCCACTCCCAAAAGGGTTATAGGGCTTCGCTTCCTTGTTGATGTCTCTTTATACTTATTGTCCTATCTTAGAACTAGCTATCACATATTTACTCTGAACAAAAAGAGAGAATGAGACTTTGCTAACCTTCCACCTATAACATCTCATTACATTCAATTAAAGAAGAGTAACATAATTTTTAATGCACTTTACTCGGAAAAATCGAAGGGCCAAGGCTACTTGCTAGCTAATAATGGATGGATGGATGGCTCGATGGTCCATGCTGTTTGGTTGCTCGATTTCAGAAAGCATAGTGCTTGATTTTACTCCCGTGTCAAATTCAAATGGATTGTTTGAACAATTCCGTGATTTCTGGTTTTCGCAAAATCAAAGCGGGGTGGGAATTTTTCTTTAACCAAGAAAGTTTTCCCTGTTGGTGCCTATAGGGCACCAGAATACTTCCATTAGTAGTATACCACCACACTAAATTTGTGTTGTACAAGTCCACTCAATGGAAAAAGTCAAGGAGAAGTTGATCAAAGTGGATCTGTTGAGATAAGTTTTTTGCTTGAAAGTATATGCACATGGATTTCTGTTGAGCTGTGAACCATAATGAGCATAATCCTTCATTTAGTCTTGGTGGTTCTTGAAGATTCTGCCGTTTCTGTTGTTTGGTTAATGTGCTCGAATGCAGGATATCTTATTGTACTTTATTATTTTGGCAGAACTAGCTCTTCATAAATAGATTTTACTGCACACAGCTTTTTACAGTGGGAGCATCCTTTTTATCCTTTCTGGAGTTTCTTTGCTCCTCCCTCTGTTTACTGGGATAGCACAAGCTAGTACAATCCCATGCAGTAATCCATAGAAAACTCACACCAAAACTTCCTTTGCTTGATAATAAGTTGCTGAGATGTGAAATGAGTTCCATATTTAAATGTGATCCATATTCTCAAGCATTTTGCTAACTGTGGTTCTTCTACCCTCTATGGCTGCAAGTGCTCAGGGAGTATAACCATGTGCATCCTCAAGATGACGAAGAGGGGAAAATCTTTGCCAATTCAAGAGTACGATGATACTGTATTTTCAGCTTTTGTCCTACCATAGACCATTTGACACCCTGGTCTCTTGATCATTTTCTTCCACACATTCTCCTCTGATTAGCAGTATGTCTTCCGCACTTGTTTCTGTTTTCTGACATGTTCACCTTTTGTCTTGTTACAAATGCAGAATTCTCTACATCTAAATGTAGCTGCTTGCTACCAAAGATGGGTGAGTACAGGAAATCTATTGAGGCATGCAATAAGGTAATTTTCTGAAAGGAACTTTGTGATAACTCCTTTTGGCAGCTGCTGTTTATAGTCTGTAGGTGATGATTTGGGTTTAGAGGCAAATAATCTTCCTTGCTTAGTACATCAAAGGGGTAGTGCAAGCCTACATGGGGTGCTATCATCAAAACACCCACATGGGCCTGTGGATTTGGGGGATCCAAGGGCCATATGGATGTACAATTTCTCTTAACCCCTTTTGGATCGAAATTTTGGAGGGATTTCACCTCCTGAACTCCACCCGAGTCTGATCTTCTGCAAAGTTTGGAAAATAGTATTTAAATATGGGTTTGCTCAAGGCAACACATGCCCATGAATTTGCTTATTGATTTGTTTTGTTCACATTATGATGCTTGGCATTTCAAGGCAATGGTAGGTGAAGCCAGATCTGAATTGAGCTATTTTTCTTTCATTTACTCCTCTTTGAGCAGGTGCTAGATGCAAATCCTGTGCATGTCAAAGCTCTTTAGCGCTGAGGAATATCCTGCATTTTAGGTGGGGACTTTGATGATGCAAAGAACGATTTTGAGAATGTTGGTGACACCATACTTAAGTGCCATGTTTAATTGGTTGAGCACTGCTAGCTATATGTGATTGTATTGGTTTGTTAGATGATGGTTGTCGACAAGTCCTCCGAGCCTGACGCTACAGGTGCCCTTCTTAAACTTAAACAAAAGGAACAGGTATGCAACAGTACATCAATAACACAAACGCCTCTAAATTTTTAACTAACAATTGATGGATAATTGCTAAAATTAGGAAACTGAAAAGGAGGCAAGGAAACAGTTCAAAGGACTATTTGACAAGAAGCCAGGAGAGATTTCTGAAGTCGGTGTAGAATCGGAGGATGGCAAGAATGCGAGCGACATAGCACACTCTGGTGAGGCAGTGACAAATGCTGATAGAGATGCGGGCGCAAAGGCTGGTCCGGATGCAGAACCAGGGTATGCCTTTCAGCAAGAGAGGCCAGGACTTCTTGGCCGCATATGGCCTTCTGCAAAGGGGATTTTTCTCCTCACTTGGTCTGAACAGGTGCACAATACTCTGAAGTGTTTTCATTATGCTACAGTGGCAACCAGAACCATAGCAGCAAAGAGCTGTGTAGAGCTTTCTGACATGCGGAGTACTCAGATACACAAAACTAATCTGGAATTATTTGACTTGGACGTATGCAAATTGTACCATGTCAAACTGATGAATGAGATAATGAGAAAGTACCTGCCATTCTAATAGTGAAAAATGAGTATCTGCCATTCTAATAGTGAAAAATGGTCTCTGTTTGAATATGGCGATGCATTTGTTGACGTTAGGAGGTGTGAAGCTGGTACTGCAGTAAAGCCGAGCATTCACGCGGTCATAGAAATGTAGTGTGGTGTTTTTTTTTCCATCTCTCCGAGGATACGGAGGTGGTGTTATCAGTAGATACTACCACTTGGTGGTGTACTGGTGTGGTCAAATGTCGATATCGAAACTGTGCCGAGATGGAACCTGCAGAGTCACAGAGCTGGTGGAATGTATGAGTTGAAAAAGTGGATAATATTTTAATTACAGGTTTTAGTACGAGGTAAATATAACAGATAACTAGAGATACATAAAGCGATATTAATAGCAGACAACTCATTACACTTCTAAATATATTAAATAATATAATCACTAAATAATATGATTATAGTAGAAAAACTAGTCGTATGACTAACTTACAGTTAAGCTTGATGAAGAACACGGAACAGTGCAAACTCGATGCAGTACAGATCGTAGATGTCGCAGTGAAGCGGGTAGTTGTAGGATGCAGTGCAGAGAGCAGTCGCGCAGATGCGTTGTTCAGAAAACTTATTGCCGCCTCGTGCATGAGAACTCTGCGACAATGGTTTAGAGATATCCACCCAC
Source organism: Hsuehochloa calcarea (assembly GCA_036346395.1). Taxonomy (NCBI): domain Eukaryota; kingdom Viridiplantae; phylum Streptophyta; class Magnoliopsida; order Poales; family Poaceae; genus Hsuehochloa; species Hsuehochloa calcarea. The sequence goes on from CM070597.1 coordinate 53,970,511, forward strand.
CCTCCTTCCCGGTGCACGCCGAGGAGAAGGGACGGCTTGGTTCGACAACTCAATCCCTCGGCACAGTTAATCAGAGAAAGAGAGAAAAATTGGAATGAATTGATCTCTTGGTTTGGACGTGTTCAGATCATTTTAAGGTCGATATAATTACTCTCCAGTAACTGCATACTTAAATCACGGGTAATTGCTAATTGCTAATTCAAAACCAATTAATGGTCATTAAGCAGTGTTTATTGATCCTAATTGTACACTTGTGTACAGCTTTGACCAGTGTATTACGACCACACTGATCTAAGGATCCGATCACTATTTTTCAACCACACTGGTTTTTGCCTTCGACCACAATGGTCTATAGCTTCGACCATATTATTTCGATCACACTGGTTTAAGGCTCCGACCACACTAGTCTATGCCTTCGACCACATAATTACGACCACACTGGTCTATGCCTTCGATCACACTGGTCTAAGATTTCGATTACCCTGGTCTAAGGCTTCAACCACTGGTCCAATGCTTTGCATGCTTTGGAATTTTAGAAATGAATGTGCATTTACACATATAGGCACAATTCCAACGGTATGCAGCTGAAGCATTTGTTAATTTGAACATGTACACAACATATTGTGAGGACCCGAGGTATTTAACTTGTAATACTTAACCATCCGGTTGGTTCTAGCATTACAAATCAAATATCCCGCCCTCGGTGTATTGTGTACCTCCCAAAAGCGGTACACATACACATCACAAAACAGTATCAGAAGTAAAGTCATACAACAATATTGCAATACCTTAGTCTCAAAAGATTACAACATAATCATTATACAACTTTAGTTTCATACATACGACCGACCGGCCAAATAGCAATAATAAAAGTTAAGTACGCAGTGGAATAACAAAAGCCACAAGATAGCACAAAAAAGCCGACTGGCTGCCCTCACCCACAAGGCAACCTGACCGGAAGCCTACCGAGCTAGTCGTCGTCTTCGTAGACAATCTCACAATGATTGACTCCTTGGGGATCAACTTCCTCTGAAATTTGTAGCAACTGGGTTGAGTACAAAATTGTACTCGCAAGACTTACAAGAAAAAGAATATTTAGATGCATTCATGTATCAAAGGAAGGCTACTACACTAAGCAATTTTCAGTATAAAGCAACATTTCATTTGAAGTACAAGTAGTAGATTGAAATAGCAAGTGAGTAAACATTTTTGATACTTTAAATAACAGCGAATAGACAATATTAGACAGCCTCTAAACAATAACAGGTGGCTACCTCGCAGTTCACAAATATAGCATGGGACCACTCTCAATGCCAACCGATCAAGTTTTAAAGTTAAAATTTCAAAACGTTAAGTCTAACTTTTGCAAGTCCAATCTCAAGCGTGTCCATAACCTAGGACGAGGCTATTCGAATAGTTTATACCCTGCAGGGGTATACTAATGTACTCACACACCAGACCGCTTCTTTTGTCAAGCTATTTAGCACACTTCCTAAGGTATGCTGGTAAGGCTAAGTCATACGAGACGTTTCCAATATAATGTATTAACTACGAGTCGTTCGTATAGATGGAAACCTTTAACATCCCTGATTTAATTAATGATAATTATTATGCATCTCATTAACATGCATATGGTTTTTAAATCTTTTGCATCATTTATTGCACTTGGAAAATCCCAATCGATTTAAACCTACAACTCAAATCTGAACTTTCAAAAGAAATCAGTAATAAAAACATATGAAAATATTCTGTAAATAATTTATTAAAATACAATATTAATTATCATGAATTAATATAATTTTTAGCAAATTTTTGGACCTGAATTCAAACCTTAGAAAATTCAAACGCAATCAATGACCTATTTTAAGTTCGAATTTTAATTGAGCAAATAACTCATGAACAGTGGGATTTCAAATTTTATATGGGTACTAGGTCACCCCAGGAACACCCCTAAATTATTTTATAATTTTTAGATTTTAATTGATGTGTTTAAAGCCTCAGTCAAACCCTCTAATTCTCGGTCAAAACTGGAATTCAAAACCCCTCGCACTGTTGCACCGACCTGAGTCGTTCACAGTTTCGACCCGAGCCATCGGGCGCGACCAACCAACTCCCGCCAAACCCTCTCATTTTCCGTCACTAACAGTGGGTCCCACCAAGCAAGTGTCGTCTTCCACCTCGGGCAGGCGCAAGCAGAGCTCGAGCGCCACGCGCCCGCCGAGCCCTGCACTGCCCCGTCAGCGGTGTTCCCCCACCGCCCTCCATGGCCTATCCCCGAGCATCGCCCGCTCACACCATGACTTCCTCCGTCTTTGGTCTCGCACAAAACCAACCCTACCCCATTCTCTCCCCTCACTTCTCTCCTCGGCCGTGGGAGAGAAGGAGGCTTTGAGCTCCTCCCCGTCCCGGTATGCGCCGCCGCGACCGCACCATTCTTCTTCCCTCTCGACACCGTCTCCATTTTTTGCTAATCCAAGCTCTTCATGCTTCTTGTAGCTCTCGGAACGCCACTGCGCCATTGCTATCTTCAGAGCACGCCCCGAAAGCCATCATTGTGTCTTTTTCATCTCCAGTAGGTATTATCCTCTCTTTCACGTGTCACTTTGTGCCTCTTGGTATAAGCACGTGTTCCCCTCGACTGATTCCTTCAATGCATCACAGGGACGTTTGAATTTGGGTTTGTCCCCAATTCTCGGCTGGTAACACTATTCCCCGTCCATTGTCAATCGAGTGAGTCATTTTTCGATTCCATACGTTTACACCATCTACGCCACCTTCCGTGGTTTTCCCTACTACCAATTATTGGTTTTGTTGCCCAGGGTGCCTTCTCCTCATGAAGCCCTACCACCGCCGCCGCCATTGTCGTGGACGACACCTCGCCGAGCTTCCCCCGGCCTTTTCTTCCCTCTGGTAAGCCTCATGGATCACTCTTGTAGCTTTAGCGCGCTTTGGTTAGCTCAAAGTTGTACCATGCCGTCTCATGCACGTTTGGCTGAAACGCGCCGCCGTATTCCATTGTCGTGCCGCTGCTACATCCATCCTCCGACCTTGTTCCGACCACCAGTCGGACCGTCAGACTATTAGAAACCCGTACCTGCCCTTGGTTCACGCCGGCATGCACCACAGCGCCGGCAAGCTGCCAGCAAAGCTCGTGGCACAGAAGCTCTGTTTTGTCGGGATGGCCGACAGCGACTATAGCACGACGATTAGGGTTAAGATCTGATGATTAGAAGTTAATGACGAAATCACTGTCAGAAATCCAGTGTTTAACAGATTAAATGAGTTATCGTAGACAATGACAAGTGGGCCTAGCTCTTAAAGTGTGACGGTTACTGTTCAGTGGACCGCGAACCTGTACACGTGGCTCGGTCCATGCACTGTGTTCTTGGACCGTGCCACTGACGGATGGGGCCCACGCGTTAGGAGGTATAACCCAAGAAATAAATGAAAAAGAAAATTAAAATCTGCATGGGTCCCGCTGTCAGCGACTGAGGCTAGGGTAGGGTTTGATGATAAAAGTACTAAATGATTATAGAAATTCCGAAATGGTTTATTTGTACACTGAAAATACAATTTACTTTAAAATGCATAACTAATTCATTTTAACTCCAAAAACAGTGAAACCAATTTTGTTATTTTCATTTTAAATGAAATTTATTTTAAAATAGGTTTCAACCTTGTCAGTATCACAGAAAACATAGTTTATGGAGAGTGATCCAAAATTGAATTATTGTTACATTATAAATTGCTAATAACTTTGAAAATTCATAACTAATTCATAAAAACGCCAAATGAGTTGAATCAAGTTATTTTGGTCTTGTAATAATATTCTCTATCCATTTTTGTAATCCTTATCTCCACCACTACTCCAGAAATTTTTGTGAAAACTTTAAATACAATGAATAGTGATAGATTCTATTTAAATTGGATTTTTTTTTCTTCTAAAAACTGATTTTTCAAACAGCTATAACTTTCACATACAAACTCCTAATGTAAAATTGCTTATACCTAAATTCATATAAAATCATGATCTACGTACTGTAAAAATTTCATGCAATTTGGATGATACTGAATTTTTGGATATTTTTGATGTATTCGTTCTTATTCGATGTTCTCGTTCGTTTGATAGTGTTCGACGGTACGAGTGTGATAGAGAGTGAAATTCAGCAGTACCTGGACCATCCCTAACAAAGGCAAGCAGTTCTTCCTTTGATGCATGTTGAATTCCTATTACTTTCGAAAATGTATCTATGTTATTTTTCAAGTATTCTATGCATTGCTTAATTTCAAATACTTGTATGTCAAATGGGCAGCTTAGTTATATCCACTCACTGCATTGGTCCTCCTTTGAATGTTGATTACCCTTTCTACCTTGAATGATTAAGGATATATGTTATTTGAGATTGTTTGCTAATTTGTAGAACAATGCTTAGCCATGCTAGTAGTTGTAACCGAAAGCGGTTGATGTAGCTAGTCCATCGACCAATGGATTGAATTGAATCTTGATAAAATTTGAGGATTATATAGATTGATTTATGTTGAATTTGAGGAATATTTCTAGATCTTCGAATCTAGTTATTGTGGACTTGTTGGGTAGTGGTTTTTGTGTGTTGGACTTGGACGGGTGATAGGGTGATGAAGGGAGGTTGTCCTGAATTCATGTAGCCTCGTCTGGGTATTTGTGGACCGGTCTGTGGTGTGATGAACTAAGTCTTACGTACAACCACACGCCGGGATAATGGCGAAGAATTGGCTAACTAATTTGTTGTGTGTTAGCTATTAGAACACAATTAGGTTGACAACTTTTATTGTTACTGTTTAATTGTTGTGTTGTTAATCTAGTGGGGGCATGTTAAGCGTTTTCTTACTTACCCTTAAGGGTCTTTTGTGCATGCCCGTTAGCTGCATAACGGACTTACTTACACAACGGGTACACCCATGGTGACGATAAGCGACTTTCGGCCATGGTGTTGTTTCCTCGGGTGGTTTGATAGTTCGGACATGACATTGTAACGGCCTCGTTATGATATCCCAGTCACACTCCTACGGAAGAGTGCATGGCGACAGTACGAGGTAATCATATCGTGTGGGGAAAGCTGTACACCTCTGCAGAGTTAAATAAATCTATTCGAATAGCTGTGTCCCCGGTTACGGACATCGCTTGTGGGAAAGCATGCACAGTTAGCTTATGAGAACTTTGGTTTGGGTTATGGTTGGAAATGTTAGCATGCACAGTTAGCTTATGAGAACTTTGGTTTGGGTTATGGTTGGAAATGTTATGTTATTATGTTAATTTGTTCAGATCTGAAATTGTTATCACGAACGGGGAGTTCACGTGTTGATTTTGTTAAAGAATGACTTGTGTTACGAACGGGAAGTTCGTGTATTGATTATTTTTAGAGTATCTATTGTTGTCGATAATAAATTGGGATTACCTACTATTATATAAAGTTTATAAATGTTCTAAAAATGGCAATTTGAATCTATATCGTTTATCTCAATTGAAAACTTGCTTTATGCTGAAAATGAGCCAAGTAAACCTATCCTTTGATACTTGAATGCATTTATTATATGTTGTTATTCGTAGGTCTTACGAGTACATTTTTGTACTCAGCTACATTGTCCATGTTGCAGGTGAGAAGTCGTTCAAATTGGGTTAAGTACTTTAGATGCTACGACTTTAACTCCAGTTGGTTGCTTGTGGGTTTTGGGCATGCCAACTCGGTTTTGCTCTTTTATTTCCTTATTTATTTTCCGCTACGATTTATTTGAGTTATATTTAAATTTGGTCGGTCGGCCCTCTTAAGCAAACTTGTACCTTAAGGTTCTGTTTAATAATGTTGTAATAGAGATTCTATTATTTTGTACATTGTGTATGGATGTGAATGCAATGTTGTGTTAGAATATGTGCATGTTAGCCACTGATCCTTGGGAGCTAATATGAGACACATATCCGGACACTCGGAATCGTATTCGTCTCTCGTTAAGTATTGCGTTTTCGGCGTAATTACTTAGTTTGAAATAGGTCCGATCGCGGGGTCACCACAAAACCCATACGTTGTGATGCTCCTCAAGGTGGAGAGCCTACCAGGAACTCCACCACCGCACACCCACAATAACAGAATATTTTTTTAACAATAGAACAATCACCCTACGACCCGGAGCTAACACACGCCAAAGTACTAAGTCAAGAGAGGTCTCATATCCCTCTCATGTGGTTAGCACACAATTGAGCTTAGTTTGGGTGAAACAAGATGTTCGATCCTTATTGACCGAGGCAAGATATCCATACATCCAACAACACACCATCCAACCACTTGCCCAAGTCTAAATTGTTTTATTTGTATTTTTAGTTTTCAAACCAACATAGCACATGGTGCTGGACATAGCATAATAAAATGATTTGTTTGATCAAGGTTAAGTCGATAACCGCCCAATTATATCAGAATCTAAGCATGACTAAACATTGATTTGCATAAATATGTATAGACTCTATAATATCCACCGAGCACTAACATCAGCGGGAATAATAGCTTGGGGCTAGTGGCAAGGAATAAATATTTGGTACAACTCATGCATCTAATAGGAATAACCACCTCTAACGAAAAATAGTCATTCAAGTAGAACATGCATACATACAAGTTGTAAACAAGATATTTTGTAACGAAAGTAATATGATCAATATGATCAGGGGGGCTGCTTGCCTTGTTAAAGATAACTGTTGGACCGAAAAGGCGACTAGAGGGGGGAGTGAATAGGAGCACGCTCACTTTTTCAACCAAGATCAGATTCAATACAAATTTCACTCCAATAGCTATGGAAGCTATGAAGATCAATATACCAGTACAGCGGAAGACTAGTATTGAATCCAATCTAAACCCCGAAGCAAAACAACCAAAATCAACACGGGCTAAAATTCTAAGTGTTGGGCGGTCTGACCTCTGTGTTAATGGCAGTCGGACCGGTCACCTTGGGCGGTCTGACCTCCAGTCTGATGAACAGTAAAATAGCCTGAAAAACGAAGTTGTAAATAGATGTAACTTTTGATCTACAACTCCAAACTTGATGCAACTTGGAACACACCTTCTCTAGGATGTCAGGAACCTATTCCAGTTGAAGATCATGAAGATCCTTGGAAAAGTTACGACCTTTTTTCCGTTTGAGAGGAGGATGGTTCAAAACTGAGTCAAAACGAAAACTAGATCCAAAAACTTGCTCGTGGGTGATTGATGATCAAGATGATCCTAGATGTGTTCCCACATGTCACATCAAGCTAGATCACGTGAAGAAATCAATCAAAGACTCACGAATCAAAGAAAGACTCAAAATCACCAAATAGAGAGAAGGAAGGCAAAGAGACACATCTTTGAGCAAACATTCCTTAGATTAATTTGATAGGGTTTGGGTTTACAGCCACTCCATCAATGGAGGACAAAGCTCAATCCAAAAGCACAAAATCAAATCAAAACTCTCTAGAACCCTAACCTCCACTAATCCTCTCCCTAAGCAAAACTAGGGTTTCAACAATAATGGAATGGTTGAAGGGGTGCAGCCAACTCCTTCCTCTATTTATAGTGGAGGCTTAGACCTTCTAGAAGATTAAACTTAAATGGGCTCCCGTTAAGGCCCAACACAAACGGGTCACACACGCACGCATTTTAAAGCGTCGTCTTCAACACCTCTTGACCTAAACCGCTTCTCTTTACGTCGTCTTGCGCCGCGGGTTGGCAAAAGGTCACCAAGGTGGTATTTGGTAAGATTACCAAAATACCCCTTCTCGGTCCTTTTCCAAAGACCGGGTCCATCTGCGCGAAGCACTTCGCCTGTTCTGCCACGTGTAGGTTGATCAACGGCTCTCTCCGTGTCGGCAAGTCTCTCCCATCCGGCTCCCACCGAAACCACCATGACACTTGCACCGACTCTCGCGCCGCTTGATCAAACTAGTCGCATCGAACTGTCCCTTCGGTCATCCTTGTCTATTCTGCCCACACTTAAGTTCATTGACCTCACCCGGCATCGTCGATCGTTCTGAACCTCAGCTCTCCAAGTCTAGTCCCGATCATCCTCGCCGTTGACCGTCGTTGACCACCAAGCAACCTGCACAACAATAGACAAGCAAATCAAACACGGGAACAAGTTCTTCACAACTTGACCCATGTTAGTCAAAACATGCAACACGCAACACATATGCACTAAAACTCATGACTTTGACCTAACCAACGAACAACGCCGCCACAAAGACCGACGTTCAAGTGACAATCGGTCCGATCAGCCCCTCGTGGTGGTCGAACCGACTTGCTTACGGTCGGACCGCCAGCTATAGGCCGGTCCGACCACCCAAAAGGACTTAGCCGATTTTCAACCCCTGAAAATCTGAAACCTACTGGAAACTTTAAACCAATAGAACTTTTGACTAGAGACTCCAAAAATTATAGGACCAAGAGCAATATAATCCCCTCTCTTGCCTACACCATCTATTTTTGGCCTAGCTCTTTTTGACACATTTGGTCACTGTTGGTTCGACCGCCGCTTATGGCCGGTCCTACCGATTTGAGACCGGTAGGAGCACCATGCTATGGCCGGTCAGACCGCCTGTCACCTGACAGTTCTGAAACTTTGTCGAAAACACGTGAAACGACAAACCGTTAACGCCATTGCCAATAGTCACATCATCCTAAGATCTGAAGCATATCCCCATGATATCCACAATAACCCTCTTGTTGCTGTTGAAGATCACAATTGAACTCATTCGGATCTTCGTAATCTAACGTTCGAATATGAAAAGCCAATAATAACTCATAACACCAAATACATCCAAAAATTCAAAGTAATCCAAAATGCATGAAAATTTAATAGTAGGTATATTATGATTTTATATAAATTTAAAAATAAAAAAAAATTTATTTGGAGTTTGTATGTGCAAGTTATTGGCTTTGGAAGATCAAATGGAAGAAAAATCAGTAAAATTGCAATTTATTACTATTCATTCAAAAATTATCTTTTTTGCAATATTTTTCAGAAATGTGGTGAGGATAAAAATTACATAGCATGATAGATAAAAAAATGTTATTACCAGAATAACTTGATTCTCCTCATTTGGAGTTCATATGAATTTTTAAAGTTAAAGCATTTTCTAGTGTAAAAATAATCTTATTCCGAGAGCAATATTAAAAACTAATTTTTCTAGGACAGTAACATACCAAAAAATTATACCATATTAAATTTCATTAAAAATAAAAATTATCAAAATTGGTTTCACTGTATTTGAAGTCAAAATGAATTAGTTATGCATTTTTGAAGTTAAATGATTTTTTGAGTGCAACAATAAATCATTTTGGAATTTAATAAAGCATTAAAAACTTTTCTTACTGTGAGAAATCTAGCCAAAGTCACTGACAGGTGGGGTCCTGTGCATAGTATTATTTGCTTTTTAAATTCTGAATTTAATTTCCTATTGGTAGGTGGGGTCCACATGTCATAGTCTCGATTCATAGCACAGTGTATGGACTGAGGGTCCATGAGCTGGTCCACGGGTCTACAACTGTGCACTTAAGTTCTCAGGCCCACATGTCAATCTGAGTTTTCAACCGTCATTTAACAATTCATTTACTGTGCTCAGTCCCACATGTAATAGACACATTAACGCATTAAGACAGTCATTAAATACGCTAAGCATTCATTACGCCCTAATGACCGAGATTTGGCCTAATAATGGCGCTATAGGAGCGGTTTGAGCAGAGCTCGCACAGCTGTGTGCTTCCTTGCCGGCTCGCCGACGCTACGCGCCATGGCGGTGCGAGTGAATGCCCAAAACGGGATCCCTGAAGCTAGGCGAAGCTATAGGAGGTTGAAACGTCATCGGAAGTGGTCCGACGCGGTGACGCTACGGTGGAGAGCGGAGGTGCTCCTATGGGCTGTGGTGCATGTCGCAACCCGGTGACTAAACCAGCTATCTCTTGCGCGCATTAGCAACTACGAGATCCAAGGAAACTACCTGGGTGCCAAGGGGAGGTCCAGTTGGTCGGAGTTGGGCCGGCGACGAAGAACTAAGGCGGCGACGGTTGCTTCACTGTGGAGGAGATGCCCTGAGCAAAGGGAGAGAGAAAGGGATGTCGGAACAATTAGAGAGAGTCACTAGGATGGTCACAAAGCAAGGAATTGGGTAATGCCTCACCGTGCCATCGCCGGGGAAGAAAGTATGTCTTGCGGCCGAAAAAGGAGCAAAACTGGAATTCCTGAGCCCGTGTGAAATGAAGTCAAAATCAAGTGAGGGAAAGACTCATTTGTGCTTAGGAACACGATATGACACACCTAGTAAGGAGAATGACTTACCGGAACGAAGGTTGACACGATGGAGCTTGTACGGTTCGTGTATCGGAGCGGAAGGAGACGAGCTCGCGTTCCCAATTGTTCACTGCAAGTCAAGATCTAAGCTTAGCACCAAGGACACGTCATGCAACAGGAGCAAAGACGAGGGGTGGAGCATCGATGTTACCTCAGGGAGGAGGGAGAAATCACCAAGCTTGTCTGAGCGGCCGAGAGGGAGGAAGGGGGGTTTTGACGAGCTCCTACGGGTGGGAGATGACGGCGTGAAGCAGCGACATGAAGGATTGGCTCCCTACGGCGGCAGTGTCATGGTGTGACCGTTGCATGGACGGCATGCGCTCCGCGTGGCGAGTGGGCTCTGCACGAGAGCCAGCACGCTGGAGACGACGGGTCTCACCGGTGGGGTCAGCTGGTCAGCGACAGCGGCGCGCGCGAGTCACAGCCTGGCTCGGTCGGTGCAGTTAGTCGGTTGGATCGAGTCAAGTCGAGTCGGTCCGAGTCAGAGTCTGGTTTGGGCCTGATGAACAGTGCAAATGTTGACTGATTTGACTTTCAATTCCTTCCGCTTTGACCAGGTTAGAAAATATAGCAAACAAGTTTCAAAAATTATGAAATTTTTCAGGGAGGTTCCTGGGATGACCTAATATCCATATAAAATTTGTAACCTCACTGTTCGTATTTTATTTGATTATTTTTTATCCTTTAACCACAGGGGTTAAAGAAATATGTTTTGAATTTTCTCAGGGTTGATCTGGTTTCTAAAAATTTGGAAACATTATATTTATTCATGATAAATATTATAAGAGTTAAATAAATTATTTTTCAATGATGATCACAAGTTTTTATTTATATTTTTCTTTGTAGCTTCGATTTGTGTTGTATGTTTTATTTGATTTCAAAATCATCAAATGCAATAATTTATGCAAATTCTCTAGAAATCCAATCCATGTTCAAAAGTTTTAAAAAGATCACATTTTTATGCATTTGAAATACAAACCCAAGATTTAGGATGCTACACATATCTGTTTATTCTTCTTCTAGAGGGTGCATCTGAAGTTCAACCTGTTCGATGTTGATAAGGAGACTGAGAGCCCACTATGTCCACCACTGCAAAACTGCAGCTTTTGCCGGATTGGCATCAGCGTCTGCTGCTAACCAAATGGTCTCACAGGAAGGGATGGCATGTGTTACCGCATGAGTGCACGTTGCATGTGCAAGCGAAAGCAAAGCTATCCATGCCATCGGCCAGTGAGTTATTGGCCCATTTAGTGCTATTTCACGATATAAATAGCAAATCTAGTTCTTTCTCAATGAATTAGTAAAAATAGCACTATGAAATAGCACCCAGCGCCGTTTACTGCATCTACAGTGTCTTAGTTGCTCTGGGTATTAGCCGACAATCACGACTGTAGCAGCACACTGGGAACGCGTTCTTCAAAACAGTGACCTATAAGTGGCGTTTACTGTAGCTGAGCAGTGGGGATGCATTTCCCTCTCCGGTCGTGCGCTCCTACAGCCCGGTTCTGTGCCGCGTGTCGTCTGGCGAATGTTCTGTGTGTTATTTTTTTTTTCTAATTCATTCGTAAGAATGTTAAACATGCTATTGCGTCGTCGTAGAATAATGTCAAATGTGACGATAACTCCCGGCCGGTGCGTGGCGAGTGCTGAGCAGTGAGTGGCAGCTGGGTTCTGCTGCTGCTGCTGCTGCTGCTGGGACGACGGCGATGGTTGCTCCTGTCGTCGAATTCTTCTTAATTTGTTGTTGTTGCCTTGGTGGTGGCGGCGGCTCCGTGCCGGTTACTGCAGGACGTGAACGGGACAGCGAGTTGGGGGAGTCTTTCTTTTCTTTTTTTTGCTCGGTTCTTTCTTTTTTTTTTACGTGAGAGGGGTATGGTGTGGGCGAGTCAGAGTCCGGCATCTTGTGATCTTTTCTCCCTCTCGTTTTGCCGGTGTTTGTCAAGCGAGGGACGGGGGAAATGTACGGCATTTGTCGGAGCCTGTCCATGACGGCGATGGGCGTGCATAAGCAAGTGTACTAGGGGTTCAATTTTTCCTTATTTCTTCTAGAAACTCCAGGTCGACGCGCCGTAAAATAGCTACTACATTTTCCCCATGTAAAATATAGCCCATCTGGCTTGCGGTCTCTCTCTCTAGGCGAATGTCGACGTCCTGTCCTTGGGTGGAAGGAATATAAAGGATCGATTACTCGATCGAGCCACATACCCGATGCTGAATCCTTGCTCTTTTATCTATCCAGGAAACTATGTATGGTGGAAACTGCGCTAGGCATGAAACATCGCACATTTATTTGAACAAATTTTCATTTGCTTGCTGTGATCCAATTGGCCAACTTCACAACGGCCTTGAATCTCAGTTTATATATATATATATATATATATATATATATATATATATATATATATATCAGTTTTGTTACAACCACCAAATTTATCGAGATATGCTAGCTTATCTTCGTATTAAATTGAATTTATAATAAAGTGGTATTTCTGTATCAAAAGACTTATCATTGGGCCGGGTTGCAATGATGAACTACCCACCTTACAGTCCTCCATGAGACACAAGTGTATTTTTTTCCTTTCTTTCCATGAGACACAAGTGTATTTTTTCCTTTCTTGAAGGAAATGATACATTAGTGGTGCGAATTGGACACTAAACCGGGGTGCCTAGGATTACCAATACGTGGGGCACGTTAAAATGATGCTGAAAGTAGGAAGCTGGCCTCTGACTATATGACTAAGGGTACTGCGAGTGTGAACTCAACCCATCAAGAATAAAAAAAAATTGGACTTGGGCGCTGATGTCCGCCGATTTTAGGAATACACACATATGCACATTCAGTGAAAAATCATGTGACCGTACTCCGTAAGGCCTAAGATGCCTTCAATAAATCCCAAGCGTGTAGAGGACACGTGAGTGGTGTGAGTACGGTGTGTACGCCCACCTTGTAGTCTCAAAAAATAACGATGAAAGTAAGATGTTCAAACATTCTCCTTTTACGGGAGAAACATTTTGAAAACGGATAAACCGTTTTCGGGAAGTAACAAATATGTTTAGCATAACACTCGGGAGATAGAGTATATACCCGAGTGTATAAAAACGAAAACACTCGGGAGCGAAATTTTAGTGATGCGCCCTTTTTTTCCCCGCCGCGCGTTCCCCCCTACTAACCCTACATCCCCACTCATCCCCAATTCCCGCAGCTGCCGCCTCCTTCTCCCTCCCGCTCCCCCCGCGCCAAAGACACCTTCCTCCTCCTTCCGCGCCCGCCTCCTCCCTCCTCTGGCACCGCCGTCCTCCTCATCCCTCCTCCCCGGCTCCCTCCTCCATGGCTTCTTCTCTTGGAGCTCCCTTCGGCCGTGGTCTGCTCCTGGCGCCGCGCCTCCCTGCGCTCGGCCCTCGACTCACTACGCCTCCACGTTCGGCTACGCCTGTGCCCGCACGCTTGGTCCTGCGCGCCCGGCTCGCGCCCTCCTCTCTACGGCTCGGGCTGCCCCTCTGGCTCAGCCCCCCCCCCGCTTAGTCGCACCATGGTCTAGGCCCCGCCGGCTGTCTTCGCAGCCATGTCGTCCCTCGACTTTGAGACCTCCGTCTTCAAGGAGAAGGTCTCCCTCACCGGCCACGAGGAGGTCCTCTCTCGTATCCATTGTAACACCCCAACCCATCAGGGACCTGGAATGCTACTAAATAAACATGATAAACAATAAACATAAGGCATAATTCTAAATTTCGGCATAACCTCCTTTGTATAACTAGGTATACTGGAGTTTCCAACAGATGCATATATTATTATCAATATCTCAACATCCAAAGTTCATCAAGCATTCATAAATACTCTATTCAGCTAAAGAATAAGCAAATGTAATTAAAACTTACCACTCTCATTATTACAAATAACCCAATGCATTCAGGCATAACCAAAATTAATCCTTAAACAATTTGCTTATTATTCAGGTACGACCTAAATGATAATCATTTTTAAAAGATTGTGTGGTAGTGAGTGCATCCAAGGCAATTCTACTCCCTCCCATGCATGCCGTTCTTGCAAGTGGTACCTAAAAGCACAACAAAAGCAAGAGGTGAGTCCAAAGACTCAGCAAATATAATAAATGGCATCAATAACATACAAGCATGTAACCCATCAACTATACTTCACAAAATCACACATCAATCACTTTACACATGTATGCTATGCAATATGCTCAACATAGTTTTTCTCTTTCTCTTTCTCTTTCTCTTTCCTTTCACTTTACACCCATACATGTAACATCTGGTACATGGACCTTTGCCTATACTCTACATGTATGGGGACCTGAGCCCATGCTCTTTAAGCATGAGAACCCTTAGCCCGTCATTAACATGACGGGGACCTCAAGAATTGCTTGGTCCTCACATGACCAAGACTTCAGTAAACCAACATAATGCATATGTATGAATTCTCAAAGTAATACAAATATGCATCCACAACAACATTGCGTATGAATAACCTATTCTTACTCCAAAATCTCATAACCACAGACCAACAACCATGAATAACACGTGATTCATATCTCTAGCAACCATGAACAATACCAATAATGCCATCATCATCACAAATATGAACACACAAGTACTCATAATATATACCAAATATTGTCATTCAATAATACACATTATATTCATCATTATATTTGCCTTAACCACGAGAGAACGATGGTTGTACAGAAGGTGCTGCCCTCGGTACCAGTCCACCACCTGAATAATAATTATAATACACGCTAAGACACAGCAGCGGACCAAAGCAAACTATATAACAACAACCATGGACTCGCAAAACATTTAACTCGATCCCGTCCCCAAATTCCTAAATGTCGATCTATCCCCTCAGTGGATAGTCAACTTCAAAAATCCATATCTATTGGTACAGAAGGCTAAATAAGATGTTCTTAGACTTTCTGGAAAGGTAATTAAATTCTCCAGCTAAGTCTAGTTGGTGAGCCTTACTGAATCGGTCAAATAATACCCATACCAGGCCAGTTAATAAAATATCAATTTCACGTTGGGTTCTCTGAACAGAGCACTAAAACCACCATAAATTTGGCTACGCAACTCGGAACGAGGTGATCTTGGACTGTCTGGAATCACGACAAAACCATATACAATAGTCTAGTTGGAGAAGTCTCCTGATTCGGCCTCCTACTAATTCTTATATTCAGGTAAAAAATTTCTAAGTTTTCTGTCTCTGCATTCTGACCGTCAGCGAAACAGCAGCGGTAAAAATTCCATAACTTTTGATTTCCAACTCTAAAAATTGCATTCTTTATTAGCTTGGAAAGCTTACTAAAGCGTCTACAATATTTATTTTGGGTGGCTTTTCTAATTCGGCCTCTAAATAATTCTTAATGGCCAGGCAATATAATCTGCCAAAACTCGTCAGCTCTTCTAGTCAGTCGCGGTAAAACTACAATAACTCCTAAACCGTAGGTCCAAATCAGGTGATCTCGGTTCCCAAAGAAAGCTAAAACCGATATCTATAACTTTCTAAGAGGCGGCCAGATTTGAAAACATACGAATCTTACCGTAAATAGACGAGCAACAGCGCTGAACAGATATGATCTGCTATCTCCACTTGGCCGGCCCTTCAATTGTCGTCTCCTCACCTTCCTTCCAATGGGCAGCAGCAAGGGGCTTCGCCGGGGAGGGAGGTGGTGCTGTTGGGGAGGTGGTGGTGCAGGGGGAGGCGCAATGGAGCAGGGTAGGGCGGCCAAAGGGCAGGGGTTGGCGGCTCTAGGGGAAAAAAGAGGGAGGGGAGAGGTGGGGCTAGGGTTTTGGGGGTGGGAGCCCCCCCCTTTGGCCGGCCACCCTTGGGCTTCCCCTCTGGGCCGCGGTCCGTAGCCCAGGTTGTTGAATAAAGGCGAAAACCCCTTTAAACTTCAGAATTTTTACTCCTTTCTTTGCCCTCTCTTCTTCCAGCTGATTTTCTAATTGCCCGATTCAATTCCGGGATATTACATCCATGCTGCTTCTGGAACCTCTTCTGGCTGCTTCCTGAGGCGTTCAAGAGCATCAACCAGATCGGAGTGATCAGATGGGGCTCTTAGGTTCAATCAAAATGCCAACTTTGTTGTTTGAGTAAATAGTTTCTCTACCATATGCTGCTAGGAAATATGGTTCATCCGTTGCAGATGGTTTGTGCCATAGATGTAGCATATCTAGCTACTTATCATGTACTGAGTCATTGTGTTGTACCTGAATAATCACATCACTTAATGGGTTGGAAGGATGTTGCAATTTTTAATGGGTTCAAACTTCAAACTAAGTTATTGTTTAGGCTAGTTCTTTTTCTGTTATCAGAAACAAAATACGTTGTCAAAATTTGCAGCTTTGTCTGACAAACTAAGTTATCCCGTTCCTTTCAGGCATGGGGAGCGCATTGGCTTTCGTTAGCTTGTTTCGCAGAAGTATACTGGTGAGAAGGCACATATCAATATTCTGCACAATTCAAAAGTTCACGAATTTAACATAAAGCTAGCAACCCACAAAAGACTCATTCCAGCTCATATAAAGGGAAGGTCACCGTCATATTACATTGTTGCTGGTTTTGTTTTTATGGCTGTATATGTTCCATATTTTCGATCTGAGGTATGTTATCTTACTTCATACTCTGTCCTCTAGCCCTAGGTATGAAATAATAATCAAGATAGTACATCCCTGTTCACTCGTCAGAGTTCCTACACACCACTGCATATTCAGTATGACTTTCTTGCAATTTGGGAAAGCCTGTTCTTGATAGTAGTAAGTAGTATGTGCCTTATCTCAAAAGCTCTTTAAAAGATTATTCAATTGCTGATTTGCTGCCATGGAAGCATTGTGTTGTACACTTTTGGGGAAAATAATGCTTTATAGGAGATATTCTTAATTCTTTTGAAGTTACCAGTGATCTATTTCTTTTTAAAATAAAAAAGAATCATGTACATGCTTAGCTTCATATATGTGAGTGAGCTTTCACAAACTTTATATGTTCAGCCATCAATATTTTATTTTCTAGTGTAGTGATTTGCCATTTCTGTTCATCATGCTATGGTGCACATGATAACATGGATTATTTTGACTCTGCGCCATATGCTCAAAGATCAAGGGATACATCTATGTGTTGCTAGTCCTTTTTTTTGCTGCTAAAGATTCCTCTATCAGTGTAGCTTAATTTTTTTTGGAGAAGCTATATGTATTTTATCATACTTTCTCAATGATTTTCTTGGAAAAATCACCCCCAATAGACTTTGGTTACCCATAAATGTGCTTGGATCCTGCTTCAGTATTTCTTCCCCTGATTCCTGCTGCTTATGATTTCACTTAAAAATCTGTTATGGCAGAAATTTTGATATTAAAACTAACTAGAATGCTTGTTGACCATTGTGGAAAAGACTATGAATATGATGCCCCCGTCAAGTTTCACCTTGAGTATTTCGATCTTCGGTTTTGTCAGCTGTAGAGATGAGCAACGAATGCCCTGGAAACAACTGAATCTGCTAGGTGGTTCACTCGACTTTTGCATTCTTTTTTTTTTTGCACAAGGTGATGCATACATTCTGAGGTGTAGATTTTGTATCGTTTGTTTGTTGGTTGTTGATGAAAAGAAAGCATCGCCATTTTGTAAACATGTATGTGCTAACAATTCATTTCATACGTTGTCAAAATATGTGTTTCAATCCGTATGTACTAACAATTCATTCGTACGTTGTAAAAATATATGTTCTTTTTAATGATAAAGCGGCGAAGTTTGCATTGCTATACTACCTGCAGATAGATTATTCTTCACTTTTTTAGATGTAGAACATAGTAAATTCAGGATACGGGTGGTGTGTTTTCGTGCTATACTACTAGTAATCAGTGTCACTTTTTCTACTTTCCCGAGTGTTTCCCGAGTGTCAACACTCCGTAAAAGTATTCCGTTACGGTGGCTAAACCCGTTGTGGCATCTATTCTCCTGAGTGTTCAGATTTACACTCGAGAAAGCTATTTTTCCCGTGTGTTTAAATTTACACTCGGCAAAGTTATTTTTCCCGAGTGTAACACTCGGAAAATTAGTTTTTATCCGACTAAACGATCTGGACTATTTTTTTTTCGACGGCCGACCTCCGGGAATGAATATCCCCAGTGTTTTGATATTTTTCCGAGTGTTTCGAGCACTCGAGAAATTTACGCTTTCTGGCGGTATGCTAGGAACCGTCACAAATAATAACATCCTACCAGCAGATCCATGATCCATCGACCGACCGAGTCCATATGTATACACGCCATTCGCAGTGAGCGAATCAACCGTGCCTCCTGATCCAATTGCCACATCTCCCCTGTGGGATTCCACGGCTGGTGGTTAAGCTCACCAAACCTTGAGAGCGACGGCGACGCCCATCGATCAATCGATCGCGCCCTTCCATGTGGATTGTCCATCACTCTCCTTCACCTACTCCGCTGAGAACGCCACCCACCCAATCGGCAGATCGGTAGTACCAGGACTCTCCTATGTTACTTTGTTAACACCATGGGTGGTGAGCTACTTAACTCGAATTCATATTATTTCTTTCTAAATATGTTGTGCTGGAGAATAAATTTTATCTTTTCACACCATCGTTTTTAAGCGGAGGTAGTCGTGCAGTGCTACTCACTTTGGATTTGGATTTAGCATGCATGCTGCAAGCCACAAGCAAAGCATACAGTGATACAGTCTGACTAATTACAGTGTCCTGTTTGCCAGAGCTTCAGCTTTACCGAAGAACTACGTATAACTAAAACCCTCTCGCGTATACGCGTACATACCGGCCGGTTTAGATAAGCCGGATCGACCCCTCTTTGCACAAGGAACTGACCAAAACTTATATATTTGTCTCTGTACCTTAGTCCTGTTTGTTTAGACTTTTTATCTAGCTTAAAATTAAAAAATCATAAGCCTAAACAAAGAGATATCTTTTTATTCAGCTTATAAAAAAGTTTAAACCATTTTAAACCTAAAAACCATAAGCCATGGAAGATATGTTTTTTTTTTGTTTTTGCGGAATAGAATAACTGTTTGCTACTAAAGTTCGCTGAAATTACCCACAAAATGTCATTAGATATAAATGCAAATCGTTCCATTTTTTCCTATTCCATCCCCCTCTTCCCCGATTCCCTTCGGTTTCACAACGCCGCCGCCTCAAATCCCCTCCCCTCCTCCTACTCCGCCGTCGCCTCCCAAGAAGAAGACGCCGCCGCCTCCCCTCCCCTCACGGCGCCGCTCCCCTCCCCCTACACCGCCGCCTCCCCTCCCCTCCCCCCATGGCGCTCGCTCCCCTCCCCCTCCCCCTCCCCCAACGCCGTCGCCCCCAAGAAGAAGACGCCGCCGCCTCCCCTCCCCCCACGGCGCTGCTCCCCTCCCCCTACACCGCCGCCACCCCTCCCCTTTTTATGCACTTCTACCTCTGGCAAGGCCTCTCGCTCCTCTGGTAGCACCCACCCCACTCCCTCCCCTAGCTCCCGTTCCACCCCGCTCGCCTCCTCTTTCTCTCCTCCCTCCACCTCTCCCCCATCGTCACGATGGGAGAGAACTCCGTAGCTGGGAAGGATGCGAAGGGGAAGGCGCCGGCCCTGACCCCGGCCGTCGTGCCTGACGAGGCCTACTTGGAGGCGTTGACACAGAAGCGGATCCGCTTGTTCGAAGAGATCAGCTTTTGGAGTACTTTACTGGAACAATTGCTTGTTGATGAGATATCAGGATTACGCTATTGCTGAGAAAGAAAACTATCCGAACTGCTTCAGTATTCAATTAAATTGCATTTTCTACTAAGGCTTACACTGGGGGATCATACGATTTTGAACCTCAATATCCATGCTACTTTATGAAAAACATGGACTACAGACATATGTTCTGCCTAATTCCTATAATATACAATTCAAGTTCCTTACATTTTTTTGTATTATACCTTTTCTTGGGAGCAATAAAATTCAAGTCCACGTGCAATCATCTGCTTTACATAATGGTATTGAATTCTTCATTTGTAATGTTGTTTTCCATAATGTTCTTCAGGATAACTTTGCCCGATGGCGCAGTCAAGGAAGGCAAGAAGTGGATATCAACCCCAATGGATATTGCTAAGGATATATCAAGTGAGTTAGCAGCTAGCTGTTTGATAGCTCAAGTGAACGGAACACTATGGGATATGGCAAGGCCACTGGAAGGTGATTGTGAATTGAAGTTGTTCAAGTTTGATAGCAATGAAGGGCGTGACACCCTCTGGCACTCGAGTACCTGGGGAAGTGAGTTAATGCTTCACAAGTTATCTTTGAGCATGATTTTTGTTTATGAGAAAATCATGTGTTAGTTATATTAGTAGTGAGCATCTAATAATTTTGAAGATGAGAAAAGGAGCATAGCGGATGAGCTTATAACAGCCATTGAAGAACAGAAGATGAGCATAGGCGAAGGCAGTGCACGATGGTTCAAATGAAGTGGTTGTAGATTTTTTTTGTCATGACTTGTTCTTTTCATGTAGTTTCAATTGTAAACCGTAATCGACTGTAAAAGCATACCCTTGCTTGTATGAAGAAAAGGAATACATTGTCGTGTAATGTGTGCATTTCTTCATATTCCAATATGTAGTGTTATTTATTATTTACTGAATAGTCAACAATGTATCTTCATATTTTGTTTCATATTCCAAAAGAGCTCCATTTGTATCTCCAATTTATTTGGATAGACTATGGTACACACACGCATGCTCGTACGAGTGAAATTTATTTTGTTTCTGTAGGACCGGAAAGGCGACTAGAGGGGGGTGAATAGGAGCTCAAATAATTTTTTAAAAAACTATTTGATTCAACAAGAATTTGTCTCCTATAGCTATGGTAGCTATGAAGATCAAATAAAACAAACCAAGGAAGACTTGGGTTGAATCAATTCCAAACCCCCATGCGAGACGACAGAAAACACAGATTTGAGTTGAAGAATCAGGATAATCGGAACTACCGCAAGCAAATGAGCGGAACTACCTATAATCGGAACTTCCTCAGTTGAAAGGGCGGAACTTCCTATAATAGGAACTTCCTCAGTTATAAGGGCGGAACTTCCGATTATCCTGGAACAGTGTGCAGACAACACTGTTTCAAAACGAAAAACGATCCAACCTTTGATTTATCCAATGAAACTTGACCAAACTTGGTACACACTTTCCTAAGGATATCTGGAATCTAATCCAAGAGGCGATCGTCTAGATCTACGTCAAAGTTTTGATCTTTCTCTATTTTTCCAAAGGAAGGTTCAAAACCGAGCAAAACGAAAAACTTGATCCATCACTTGCTCGTGGGAGATTGATGATCTAGAGGATCTTAGATGTATTCCCACACGTCATAGCAAGGTAAAAGAGATGAAAAAATCAATAAAAAACAACAGGATCAAGGAAGCACCCAAAATCATCAAACAAGAAGGAAGAACACAAGAGGACTCATATTTGAGTAATTATCCATAGATTGATTCGATGTGTTTGCTGATTACAGTTTCTCCCTTAAGGAGGACAAGATCTCAATCAATGAGCACGCACTCAACACATCTCCCTTAAAGCCTAAGCCTCACCTCTCCTCTCTAAACCCTAAACCCAACTAGGGTTTTGTCTCATCAAGTGCTTTGGGGCTACTAGACAGCACCCTCTCTATTTATAGGGAGGCTTAGACCTTCTAGAAGATTTCACTTAATGGGCTCCCGTTAAGGCCCAAAACAAACGGGACACGAACACACACACTTTGATTGACCTAAACCTCTAATCATCGCTCCGTCTTGCGCCGCGGTTTAGCCAACCGACTCTCAAGGCGGTATTTGGTGAAATAACCAAAATACCCCTTCTCGATCCTTCTCCATGGACTGAGTCCAATCCCGTCGAAGCAATCGCTTGCTTCGCCACGTGTAGGTAGATCAACGGCTCTTATCATGTCGGCAAGTCTCTCCCGTCCGAATCCCATCGAACCTCCAAGTCACTTGCACCGACCCCGCGCCGCTTGATCCAACAGCTGCATCGAACTACCCATTCGATCCATCTTGTCCATTCTGCGCCATGCTTGAGTCTTTCGACCTCACCCGGCATCCATGATCGTCTTGGACCTAAGCCCTCCAAACTTAGTCCAGATCCTCCCCGCCGTTGACCGTCGTTGACCTGCAAGCCACCTGCACAGCAATAAACAAAGAAATCGGAACAAGTTCTTCACAACTTGACCCACGTTAGCTAAAACATGCAATATGCAACACATATGTACTAACCCCAAGAACTTGGCCTAACCCAATTTCAAATTTCCAATTTGACCAAAATTGAACCACAATCGGAACTTCCGCCAAGTAATAATCGGAACTATCGGACGTGCGGTAGTTCCGCTCCTAACACTGCGGTCGTTCCGATTCTCGGAGAAAAACAGAAATTCACACAAAAAACCTTCTCTGGAAAAAACATTTCGCCAACAACCGGAACTACCACCATGCGGAAGTACCGCCAAGTAAAAACCAGAACTACCGATTTTCCTGACAATTGCGGAAGTACCGCGTCTTGCACGCCGGAACTTCCGATTATCCTGACACTTGCTGAAAACAAAAATTCAACAAACCAACAAGGCAAAATCCAAATGTTTCATCATCCCAAGATCATAAGTATATCCCCATGATATCCATAGTTTCATATATACACGTGCATGTATCGTCATATTTAAAAATTTCATACAAAAATAAGTTTAAATACATACTTAAAAGGCCCTTTAAACTCTAAAGAGCAATTCAGACTTTTAATCAATCAAACACAACTCAATAAGCCAACATCTTATAAAAATCAGACTACTAAACACCAAAACTTGACTTAAAAGTTAAGAGGTTTATAAACTAATTAAGCCAAAAAAATAGACTTTAAGTTATAAGCTAAAAAGTTTAAACCTAAATAAACAGGACCTTTATATGAGAAGCCAGCTTTTCAAACAGGTGGAATCCAGCTTTTCGAACAGGTGTAATTGTGGAGCACGTCCATGTTTTACTAGGGCAATGATCGTTTTGGCTACTTCCTGTTGCTTTTAAGACATTTGAATTTTGGATCGCGCATTGAGATTAGTCGTAACGACCTACGAATAAATGCTTTGAGGCAACGCATCGGCACACCTTTCGTACGGCAGTAGAACATATTAAAGCATATGTGATACCCATTCGCTACTCATCAGTCATCACCGTCTCCTACTCTCAAAACAATCCTTTTTTTTTACAAAAGTAAAGTGTCAGTATAAGTTATCCACTCTACAAACGCTTGCCGTACAATAATAGTTGCAGTGCGGGGGAGATCGAGATACAGAGTATATGCTCCGGGTTGTCGTTTTTCCGGTTCAAGGTTTGTTTGGATAGGGAGGGATTAGAATCAATTTTTTTAGATTGAAATATCTTTTAGTTCAAATTTTTAGTCAATTCGAAGGGACGGTGTTGGATCATAATATATTCAAACAAGCCCTTAAAGAGTTTAATTAGTAAGAGAATTTACGATACGTCACTAAATAACTATATAATTTACAATATGTTACTTATTATAAGGTTTACATATTGGCAGAGAGCTTATATATCAGTGAGACATTATTAACATATTGTGAAGATCCGAAATTAGCATACAACTAATTACACCTTAATTAGGAGCCTGAAAAGGAATTAGTGCTAGTAGGTTATGCAAGGTGGGCTCGTGTGATTAATTATTGATCGCTTGTGCGCATCTTACCATGGTTCAATGGTTTACAGGTAGAGTTACTGTTGTAAAAAAGGCAGTTTTAGCATAAATGCATAATTAATTCTAGCAAAGATAATCATAATCTCAACACCAATTAAATGGCATATTTGACATATAAACATGTGAATCCTCCAAGTTATTTAAAAGGAATAATATGCTCAACACAAACAATATGTGTACAATTAAAATCCACATAAAGCTAAGATTTAGAAGTTTGTATATTGCTCTCAGAAAGCAAGTTGCACAAGATTTAACCTTGGCCATCACAACACTTATGCCAAATGTAATCACAAATTGAATATGGCAATTTAAAGATTAGGCCTTAAGCTCAATAAAAACTTGCTATTCTAATCTGACAAATTCAAACAAATTAAACAACTTTATATATGCTCGACAATAGAATAGCTTTTTATCAATTTACTACTAACAAAATGTAGATCAGTCACGGAAGAAAAATCATAGATAACAGTATGTAAATATTAAAACAGCCACATCATGTGTAAATTGATTGGAAGAGCTACAGGACCAGCTGATCTAACAGCTCAAGGCATAATTTATACACAGTGTCACATCTAATTTCATTTATGACATCAATTCATCGTAGAGCAATTCAACCGAACCCACAATAATCACTTTGCAATTTCTCCCAGTACTAGAGACTAGCAATTACATATTGAAAAAATCACTAGCATAGCACATATGCAAAGGGATATGAAAATGGAATACCACAATACTCACAAAGCCAATGGCACTCAAAGCCACTGAGAAGAAATCCAGACAAGGCACGCCAAAAGGCGTTGTCTCAGGAAACCTAGCACCCCGCTGTGCCGCGGTGTGAGGACGTGGTCGTCGGAGATACAATGCCGTTCTTTGTCATTCGGAACACATCGAAAAGACAAAGTTGAGGTACAGAGAATATGTTGCAAAAGATCACCAAGAAGATGCTCCGGTCGAAAGCACCAATAGAGCACTAAAACCAAAGGAAACCGAAACCCTTTTTCCTCCTCAAGATCAATCCAGAACTGGCCTCCACAAAGCACCTAACCCCAAATTCCAGAATCCCCTCACCGACAGATCTCACAGAGAATGAGTCGAAAGGGAAACCGGCGGGATAGCACAAGGAGATCAAGAGCTTGACACAGAAGTAGTATGAACAACTACCGTGGTGTCACAGCTCCAAATCCCTCCCAAATCAAAGCCGAAATCGATCAGGAAAAAGCCGATCCAAAAGGGGGAACAAAACTTGTTTTTTCTGGTATCGAAAAGAAGAGAAGGGGCCACCTTATCAAGAGGAGAATCGATGCGCTATACGCGGTGGCAGTGAACGACCGGCTCTGAGAAGACCGGACCTGCTCGCACCTCGCCTTCTACACGGTGCACGCAAGCATCACCTCCATGCGTATACACTGCCGAGCCAGCCACCAGGTTGGAGATAAGGTCTTTAACCTTATGTCTTCTTCCAACCAAGTGACCTGCGGCCCCACTTCTCAATTTCTTTACCTTTTCTATTTATTCTTTTCTCAAAATTGAGAAATTCCCTAGTAGCCCCAATCATATACAACAGTTACATCCATAACAAGAAGGAATGTTTGGTGAGTTTGATGTGAGCTTGACGCGCAAGTAGTCTCCGATCGATGCGAGCCTTCTTCTAGCTGACGTGAATCATATCGTTCGTCTGATATTGGGAATCTGGCAGCGCACCTAGCTAGGAAAAGATGATAGCATGTGATCGAATTCAACGAACGTGATCAATCCCCTTGTGTTGATCGGACGGCTCGATATGAAGTTTACATGCTAGACTGCTAGTAGCACGGATTCAGAAATGGCTAGGCCCG
The DNA here is from genome assembly GCA_036346395.1 of Hsuehochloa calcarea. Lineage (NCBI taxonomy): Eukaryota > Viridiplantae > Streptophyta > Magnoliopsida > Poales > Poaceae > Hsuehochloa > Hsuehochloa calcarea. The sequence continues at coordinate 53,996,432 of CM070597.1, forward strand.
TGATACATTGCCTACATGTAGGCCAGCATTAGTGATCTACGATCTCTCTGTTCTTTTTTACTCGGCATTCTAGTTTTTGTGCCGTCAATTTTTTTAAAATTTAACTATCAATTGGTTTAAAATTATTTAGATTGGCTATGTAAAAATTATATCACTAGATTTTTTTTGTTAATTTTTTTCTTCATAATATTATAATTTTATTAGTGCATCTTAACGTAAAGTCATAAAAAAAGTGGCAAAAGTTATATCTTAGCGACTATAAAAAGAAAAAAAAACAGAGGGAGTAGCAAGTGGTAGTGTACTACTCCCACCATTTCGCTATATTTGTTCATAGTCTCGGGTGTATCTATTTTAATATATTTGTCCATTGAGAAAATCTAGAATATAGTTATTATATATATTTTCTCCATCCATACTTAAATGTTTTGCAAGAGATTAAGTGGTTGTGGTTTGCGATTTAATAGGAGCATATATGGTTATTTTTTATTAAGTATTTTTAAATTTAGTGCTTCTTAGAAATCACGTACGGTGATCTGTATAATGAAACACGCAGGGGGAATAAAAATAAATTCTACAGGAGGAGGCGAGTACTAGTTAACAAACAGGGTAGCAATACTAGCTAGGCAGCACGATAAAATTAGCCCAACACGAATATAAAGGCGTCGTGCAGAGTGCAGACACCCTTGCACAACACAACCGCAGCGCTCCGACACGTCCACCCCGGTCTCTTCCCACGGCGCGCGCGCCACCGCCGTGCACCGCCATGCAGCTCGCCGCGCTGTGCACCGACCCCTTCGTGCTCTCCTGCACCTTCCTCTGCCTCCTCCTCCACCTGGCGCTCCGCTCCCTCCACCCCACCTCCGCCCCCGGCCGCCGTCTCCCGCCGGGCCCGCCCGGCGTGCCCATCCTCGGCGCGCTGCCGCTCGTCGGCCCGGCCCCGCACACCGGCCTCGCGGCGCTGGCTCGCAAGTACGGTCCCGTCATGTACCTCAGGATGGGCACCTGCGGCGCCGTGGTGGCGTCGTCGCCGTCGGCCGCGCGGACGTTCCTCAAGGCGCTGGACGCGCGGTTCGCCAACCGGCCGGCCGTGGCCAGCGCCGTGGACATCACGTACGGGTTCCAGAACATGGTGTTCGCCAACTACGGGCCCAAGTGGAAGCTGATGCGGAAGCTGGCGAGCGTGCACCTGCTCGGGGCGCGCGCGCTCGCGGACTGGGCGCGCGTGCGCCGCGACGAGGCCGGGCGCGCCCTGCGCGGCATGGCGGAGGCGGCCGAGGCCGGGCTCCCCGTCGTCGTGCCGGAGGTGCTCGTGTGCGCGCTCGCCAACATCGTCGGGCAGATCACCGTGAGCAAGCGGGTGTTCGACGTGCAGGGGGACGAGTCCAACAGGTGAGGTGCAACTGTGCAAGTGCAACAGCGCGGTTTTTTTTTTTCACCCTTCGTTCTTCGCACTAATGCTGCATGCATCGCCCTGCAAAGGGGCTGATCTGTAGTTCACTGTTGGTGGATTTTACTTGTGCAATCTCTGCTTTCCATTTGGCAATGGAGCGTTTGCGAATGTACCTTCGGTAACATACTAAGATTACTTTTTTGTTTCAAAATCATGAACATCTTCCTCTAAAAAACATAAAATCCTCTCTAAAAAAATTTCTCGAACAACTTGTAAATGCTTCATAGGAAATGGACAGTTCAGATCCAACTCCATCCCGGGTGGATTTAATCATGGCTTATTGCTTATGTAATCAGGGGTGGATCCACGGTCCGGGTATTTCTTGTAGTGTTCTAGCCTATCCTCCCTGCAGCCGGATAGTTTTTTTTTTCTTTCTTATATGATCGAACTCCAGGCCTCATTGTGTGGGGGTGTAGTCTCTTTGTAGCTCCCCGCGCAAAACCAATACCTGTGCCCCTTTGCTCTTCATTGGATCCAACATCGCCTCAGTCCCCTGCATATCCATTTTCTGCCTTTCCACTGATTGTAATGGTCAACATCAGTTCAGATGAACTTATTCGCCATTGATGTGTATTAATAGAACATATTGGCTTCCTACCAGTAAAATTAGGGAACACAGAGTTTCAAAATTGTTTTCAAGAATTGATATAAACATGTTGAATTAAAATTTAAATTTAGCAAATAAAAGTGGTATTTTCTTTCAATTTTAGTACCTTTAAATTTCGGTTAAATTTGGACTGTAGTTTGGACCTTGTAGCATCTTTTTGAGGGAAGAACTGGTTGCATTAATGATGTTTTGTTGTACAAGTAGTACTCGGTTTTGTTTTACTGAACTGTTTTCCTTTTCGGAGACTAGTCGTAGTACTGGTAGTTGTTTTCATGCTAATGAGTGAATCAGCACGCCTAGGACTGAAAAGTGCCCCGGTCGAGTCCTAGCCAGTGAAGAGTCTCCCGCTAAAATACTTTTTTTCTTCCTCTTGCCAGAACGCTAAAATTCTCGCAACCAAGTGAAAGAAAATCCAGATTTTTTTTAAAAAAAAAAGTGAAAGAAAAAAAATCCAGATTTTTTTTAAAAAAAAGGTGAAGGAAAATCCAAGTGGTGTGCTCGAAAAATTACATAAATATCAGGGCCATTTTTACTTGAATTTGGTGGCTCCTGTATGCTTGCAATGAAGGAACTAATTGCACTTTTTTTTTGGGGGGGATGTACAGCTACAAGGACATGATCGTGTCGCTGCTGACGGGCGTTGGGCTGTTCAACATCGGCGACTTCGTGCCGGCGCTGTCGTGGCTGGACCTGCAGGGCGTGCAGGCGAAGCTGCGGCGGATCCACAACCAGTTCGACGGCCTCATCACCAAGCTGCTGGCGGAGCACGCCGCCACGGCCGGTGACCGCGCGCGCGAGGGCCGCCAGGACTTCGTCGACAGGCTCCGCGCCAGCAAGGACGACGACGAGGACGGCCAGACCATCACCGAGGTCAACATCAAGGGCCTCATCTTCGTAAGTTCCACCCCAACTAAACTCTAATTCCTTCCTTCCTTAATCCCTTTCTAATTAATTAATCACCGCGAGTGATCGATCGACCAGTTGATTGAGCCCTCTTTTCCCCTTTCCTTTCCTTTGATTTATCTTTAAATTTGCGCTGACGCGAAAAATGCATCGAGCATTCGTGTGCATGACAAGGCAACCACCGACACCAAATGCAATGAGCTAGCCATCATCAAAGGCCAGGGCCAAGGGTTTGGCAGCCCTCCACCCTGTTTCTTAAAAATGGAAGAAGCTCTAGAATAATAGCAGCTAACAACCAAGCTACTCGTATGTATGTGTTCTTTTGGTGCAATTGTGGGGCGGCTCAAGGGAAGCTGGTGGAGTTGTTGGAGAGAGAGATCAAAGCACTGGGACAAATGTCGTTGGTTTAATGGTTTTGTTATGGTGATGGGAAGTGGCCGGCTGCAGGACGATCCTTTAAACCAGTCTGGTGATAGCTGACGGTTAGTCTGATTCAAACCTTAACCCAAATGGTCCAAGTTCGTAAGTACATACTGTTTTCTGACAATAGAGAGCCCACCAATTTTGCCGCATTCTGTCTTGCAAAGAAAACCCCTCATCCATCAGGGAGAGGGGGTCGCAATCTGAACCATGTGATCTACAAATACTTCACTTCAGATTTGCAACTTCAGCTTCCTGTACTTCTGAAAACCACACTTAAACATGATTCATGACATTTCAGCTTAATTAATCTCCCCTACTTACCTACCACCTACCTAGATTCTAGACGCCGTATAATTACGCGAACTGTGAGAGTGAGAGAGATGCTTGAACCGCAAGCCTAGCTATTTTTGCCAACACACAATAATTTAGCTCGATCTCTAAGACTTCAGAATTAACTTGTAGTGGAAACAATATAAAAAAATAGTGCAGCTCCAAGGTTAAAATCCAACATTACCAGCTAAATGCATCGAATTGTCTCGTATTGAAGTATGCTAGCCAGGTGTAGTACTCCTGCCCCGTTCGTGTTCTTTAGGTAAGTGCTCTAGCCAACCATTCCTTGGGCTCGCAATCATAAAAATATCCTTAGCTAGCACACAACATACGTAATTAAATACATTCTGGACTTTTAGGAAAAGGCGGCTGGTGGTCGACGACCTCCGTATATTAATTGCTTGTTGGTGCGAGTGTTACGTGTTGAATCTTAGTCCGCATTGAATCGATTCAATACACTGGAGGGGTCGATTCTAATAATTTTCTTTTTGCATAGAACCGGACTCGGAGTCGATTCAAAATATTAAACAACTTATATTAGCATTAACAACTACATAGGAGAGAGTGCGGTTGAGAGATAATATTATTATTTTATGGTTTTTCAATGTAACGTGGGTAGTATGAATCGGTTCAATACATTAGAAAAAAACAAACTCGGTTTCTAGAATACTTACATAACATGACTTTAAATCAACATCGATTCAATACACTAAAGATGCTATAAACTAGCTAGCACACGGAGTGATTGAAGCAACCAAACCACTACCTAATGTTAAGGTTGGGTATCACATTTGGTACTAGATGCCTAATGCAACAATCTCTTTGGGACATCAATTTGACTTTCGCCGGTCAGATTGATATGAACACCTGCGTTGATTAGAAACCGGATATCGTTATGTGTGTCATATACATAGAGAAATGAAGTGCTCGAAAATTGGTCGAGTTTTAATGGGGAGCATATATAATGAAGTGCCGAAACCTAGCTTTTGACGCTGATCTCAAACTCAGTTCCAAATAAGTAGCTACACCACAATTCACAAATTTGCCTTGTTTGAACAAAAGAGAGAGTACCACAACTCTTGACCGTCTCGATCCTGAACCACAACTGATTAGTGACTTCTGCACTACTCATGCCATGAAGTATGTACTAAAATAAAAGAAAGGTTAGTGATCATGTGGTGTTCTTAGTTCTTACCTATTGCATGCCGCATACATGACACATGACCTCACTTGAATTGCCTTGCAACGCACTTCTGTTTTCCAACTAGAAATGTTCCTTTTTTTTTTCCAGGAACTAAAAAAAATCAACAACAATTACTCTTTTCACGACCAAACTCGAAAGCAATTAATCATCGTTTTTTGTTAAACAAATTGCGCTATCTGGAAGGGTGGATTAGTTTAGTCCTTGGGTTGGCGAGTCCAGTACTCGGTTGGTGCAGAGTAGCTAGCTTTGTTTTGCTTTGCTTTCTCTTGAAAAGATGGACACTAACTATATATGCTTATGGTGTACTTGTACCACCAAACACGTGAAAACAATACATCATTCTCAGCACAAAGAGAGTAGAGTACACTACCAAACAGAACAAATTGCCAAGCAAAGTGGACTATGGGGGATCGATACCAGAGTCATGATGATATTTGTGTTTTCGTGATGCATCTCATCTAGATGACCAAATGTGCCGTCAGAGTCAACGCACGGTTTCTCTTAACTATGGAACCGAATTGTCGTACCACAATTAGTGTTATATGTTGAAAAATCAACCCCTATGGGGCCACATATCATCAATCTGAAATTGCATCTCTGCAGTCCGTCTACCTGAGACGGACGAATTCAACATTCTTGTTCCCTTGGTTTGCATTGCAGCAGAAGCAAAAGTCTGGTCGTCGTCGTGATCGATACTTCCATTAGGACCACCCTCACCCTGAAATTTAATCCCTAACCGTTTGATCGAGACAATGCACTTCCATCAGACGGTCTGGGGGACTAGCTAGGACTAAGTAGTACTAACCCATAATGTAGTAAAAACACTTTTTCATACGGAAACGCGTGCATGCAGGACATGTTCACGGCCGGCACGGACACATCGTCGATCATCGTGGAGTGGGCGATGGTGGAGATGATCAAGAACCCGTCCATCATGGCGCGCGCGCAGGAGGAGATGGACCGCGTGGTCGGCCACGACCGCCGCCTCGAGGAGTCGGACATCCCCAACCTCCCCTACCTCCAGGCCGTCTGCAAGGAGGCCATGCGCCTCCACCCCTCCACGCCGCTCAGCCTCCCCCATTTCTCCTTCGAGGAGTGCGAGGTCGGCGGCTACTACGTCCCAGGCCACACGCGGCTTCTCATCAACATCTGGGCCATCGGCCGGGACCCGTCGGCGTGGGAGGATCCCCTGGAGTTCCGGCCGGAGCGGTTCCTCTCCGGGCCGGCGGCAAAGGTCGACCCGCTGGGGAACTACTTCGAGCTGATCCCGTTCGGCGCCGGACGGAGGATCTGCGCTGGGAAGCTGGCCGGCATGGTGTTCGTGCAGTACTTCTTGGGCACGCTGGTGCACGCGTTCGAGTGGCGGCTGCCGGACGGCGAGGAGAAGCTGGACATGACCGAGACCTTCGGGCTGGCGATGCCCAAGGCCGTGCCGCTTCGGGCCGTCGTCACGCCGCGGCTCGTGCCGGCCGCCTACGCGTGAGCGCTGCATGCTTGGACATTCGTGTGACCGTGTGTGGAGCTCGGGGTCGGTGTGGTGTTTAAGGTAGAACGGGTGGTTTGATGTTACATCCCTACGTACATATTTTGTCATGTTCGCATTTAATTACCTGGTTTCTGAACGTTTGAACTGAATTGCTCATCTGCCTGCATTTCAAAAGCAAACAAAAAAAAATCGTGTTTGCGATTTGCCTGCCTTACTTTAAATTTTAACTCGTTTTGCAAGACTTTCAGTGGAGCAAATAGGGCGATAATCTGGCAATATGTACTAGAGATTTGAAGTATGTAGATAGCATATTTTACCTTTTTTTAGTCAGGAATAAATTTGGGCTAAACACAATTCTGAAGTTTGGAGAGTCCAAGTCAAGGGTTGACCTGAGCTCTGATATATAGTCATATCTAAGTGCAAATTAAACGCTAATTTCTCCAACCCAAAAAAAGAAACGTCAGCCTATGAGCCCAACAATGTATGTTAGTCCATCTTTGTTTTGGGTTCATTGAGGCCATCTATAGCCCAACAAGTCTCTATCTCAACAAACCAGAATCGTAACATTCCTAATATGTTCCCTAACCTTTGGAATCCGTCCTATCTATACAATACAATCGTGCATAAAATCAAAATACTTGACTATTTTTATGCATGATACCATCCTGCTATCTTGGACTAAATGTATAATGCATATATAACTGATATACACTGAGTCCAGTGTACTCAGCGTCCATACTACGGAATTTGGACAATATTTGCATGAAGCTCAACAAAAGGAGCAAAGCATATATAAATGTTGGTAGCATATGAAGCGTGAATCATAGCTATTATATAGCTGCACACGATGAGTGAACATGTTGGGGCCGCAAGGCATACAAAATTCTCCGTATCATGTAGAAGATGACAATATATGGGATATCCTTTTTAGCATAGTCTAGAATCTCCTCTGAGGAATATGTGTATACAACATCACAGAGGCAAATGATAAACATATTTTAAGTATAGCAGGGGACCCTAATGATGACATAGATGACACACCTAATGATGACATAGATGACAAAAAAAAAATAGTGCGACTTTTTTGTTACTAAAAATAAGGAAACAATATCTAAGATTCCAAATCTGCATTTTGTAGACATAAATCTACAATAGTTTACTACATGTTTTTGTAGATTAACTGTCAAGGCAAAAAAAGAAAAAGATCTGCGTCCGCCTTTGCCTACCAAAATTCCATGCTTATGAACTTAATTGATTGGCCTATGGTACAATGTGTGATTCCAAAAAAATTACGTTGATTCTTTGCCGCGGGATTGTGGCCGTTGTAACATCGTTGACAATAATTAATCATGCAAAAGTGTGTTGTCTTTCCTCAATGACTATCTAGAGGATGACGTATTGATGCCTTTTCAATCATATAACATTACTATGGTAAACTAAGATCTATAGAATCAGGTAGCCGTCAAGAACTCAATATAAACGAACTGCCATGGATCAAAATTTTCAAAATATAAAATTACATGTGCAATTTCTACAAAAGGATGAACGAATCATTACCTCAATTATCAGGTACCATCATCAGTCGTCTGCGAAGCAACGCAACAAAATCCCCTAGCATGTAGAAATATAAGCATAAGGAAAGAGGTAATAATGTTATATAGGATTAAAAGAGTATCAGGATCATGATCTGTGCACTACTCATACCAGCCCTATGCAGTATGCACCAAATGCAGTTCTAGGCAACGACTCACTATTAACCTGGTAATCTGTCTAATTCTGTCTAATATCAACAACAGGCATGGCCTGAAGCATGAACAGCATGTGCAACCCAACAAGTAACATATTTGAGCCGGTATTTATAATTTAGCAGCTAGCTCTAAAATGTATCAGTTTATAAGCACGGCCTCAATCAAGTTTGAGCGGTTTAAAAAAGATTGGTGCACCAACTCCTAAATAACAATAAAATTAGAAGTGCTTTAGATGCCTAAGAAGAACATACGTCATGTAAATTGAACAACAACGGTACACTACCCCTACGAAAGTGTAATATCAGGTACCAATAAAAACTGGCCTTTTTCAAGAGAAACAGGGATCACAATTTTAAAGTTCACAATTTTTATACTGTCCAGGAAGGCGATCTTTTTCATACCGTCGAATTGTTCGGTTTGGTAGGGTAGAAAACAAAATGCACAATTCTTCACCAGCCAAATGATGTTACCTTCTTGCAAGTACCCAGCATCTGAGGCTCAAAGTTCTCAAGGTTCACTCCAAATTCTTCAGTTATAACCTAGTTTGAGGAAGGAGCAAAATTCAATAAAGTGAATTTGATGATCTGATAACAGTGAAATGGGCAAAGGAAGAGGTATTGCCTTACTTCTCCCCCTGTAAGGACAGCAAAGTCCTGCAAGTTGGCTTTCCTGTTCTCCCCAAAACCAGGAGCTCTGACCGCACAGACATACATTTTATGTCCAATAAGGCCAAAAGTTCTATAAACTATTAGCCACAAAGCATAAAGAGCTAGCACCAACCTTAATGCCTGCACGAAGCTTGTTAATAATCAGGGTACCCAATGCCTTACTGTCTACATCTTCTGCAACAATAAGCAGAGGCTTTTGCTTCTGTTTAAGCAGAGGTCATAACAAACCAGCATCAGCTATGTAAATAAACAAATACCGTAATATTATTGGCTCATACCATTCTTCTGATTGCGCTGCCTTCTCTCCGTGCCGGTGAACAGTGACGATGGGTGGGAGGGAAGGCGACACAATAAGAAGAACAGGGACGACAACACCCTTGCCTTGGCTGGCTCCGGCTCCACTCACGGACACTCGCCCTCACCGGGATGCCGGCCGCCGCCCTCGTGCAGCTAGGGTTAGGAGCAGGCCATGTCGGGGGGGTGTAACCATGCGGTTTGTGTGAATACATCGCATTGTCAAATATCTTATGTCAATTTCTCCACACATGTCCACATGTGTATGCAGCAGCAGAACAGCAAGGAAACAGCACATTCTTTTGTGTTGTGATTTTTTTACACAAAAAAAATGATACATAAGCATATTAACAAACTATGTAATGAAATGTAAAAATTAGTGGAATATGTTAATTGCCTATCCCATGAAATCCACAAATTTCCACAATAGAATCACCTGAAATTTCACATGACAACCAAAGACAGACGTGCAGCACCAATTAGGCATCTCGAAAACGTAAAAGCGCAACTGAAAGGGCTCATATTTTCAGACGCCATCCATACGTAATGCATGAAATAAAAAACTTTTGAGTCACCTGCAACATAGCAGGAATTAGGAATTAACTTTTCATGTATCAGCTAAAAGAAGGTACACAAAAAAAATTATACATAAGCATATTAACAAACTATGTAATAAAATTTACAAATTAGGGGAATGTGGTAATTGCCTATTTCAGTGAATCCAGAAAGTTGCACAATAGAATCACCTCAAAATTCACATGAGAATCAAAGACTGACGTGAAGCAACAATTAGGCATCTCCAAAGCGTAAAACCGTAACTGAAAGGGATCATATTTCCAGCCGCCATCCATACAGATTACAACCGAAGGACTAGGGGAGGAGATTGTAATCTTCAGTAACATCACTATCCATTACGTATTCAAACAACAACGGGATAATAATCTGAGTGGTCATGCTTGATGGTTGTAATCTTCAGTAAGCTTGCTAGAAGATAGTATTTGATCCATACAGATTCAAAGAATTCCAACAGAAACTCACCAGTTATCAGAAATATATACAACATCGAATGAAAATCATTTAGTCTGAGGTAAAGTAGAAGGAATCACATATTAAATAAATTTGCACGAGACAAAAGTCTAAAAAACTGGGTGTGCAATATCTCACATTCTTTTGTCCAGTACGATTCGCTGGGCCTAGAGTTTGGTCTATGACATATATAGCTCCCAGAGCTCATCTAATAAGCTTTTTTCCTGGGTGACATGGCCCCAAAAAAAATAGCTTACCAGATAATCCTCATCCTCATCTAGGCCAAACAGAGCCATAGAATTTGCATAAAGCAATAGTACATTCTTTCTTCAATTCTAGCTTCCAAGGGAATTTATCACCATATGTTCATGATGATCTCAGTACATAAAAATCTGTAGTGGTATCCAACAAAGATAAAATCTGTCTTAAAGCGAAAGCTACTTCACCAAAGAATTGGAAATGTTCGAATATAAATTTATAGGCCTGGCAACTAAACAGAGCTCAGCGATGAATTAAAATGATAATTAGCAGCGCGATGGTAGGCAAGTTAGAAGTACCCAGAACAAGACTGGAAGAAGCTCACTGATGGTAGGCCAGACAATCCTTCCTTCCAGAACTGCATCATGAGGCTTCACTAATTGTGTAACACACAACCATCTCATCATCCAGCGGCACAAAATTGGATGGTGGCATTCCTGGAGGCCTCTGAAGACGCTCGCAGGATACACACACAACACAGAATCTGGTGATAAGGCAACGGTACCACAAGAGAGATGCAAAAACGAATCAGTTCACCTGTCAGGCTAACAAGAAACCAATTAAACTATGAGAAGTTAAAATCCAAATGCAAAATTCCCAATGTACAAAGGAAGCATACATTACAATCCAAGAACTAAAATACGAACCTTGTAGGTGTGCGGCGGCCTGTGTGTTGTGCTATGGAACTATGCATCCATTTGTGGTTTCCGCTATAATAAAGAGAGTGCCAAGTTCTGAACATAGATGTGCCTGTAATAAGTGTCAATGGTTGAATAGTGCAATCAAACTGAGGGTGCCTAAAACTAACAAAATGTGCACAGTTATTGTAGGATCGTTAATGATAATCAGACGGAGTGAATGATTGTGATATCTGATGAAGACCTCTTTTTTTTTTTGTGTTAACAATCCTGCTGTTTTCCTATTAGTTCAATTGTGTCAACTCATGTCCCCTGCTGTTTCTGGCAATGTCATGGAGAGTGCGTCGGCACCTCAGATCCGCGAAGCGTCGGCTTCGTTCTCGCAATGGAGCTGATCTTGTAGTTGCCAACAATTGCAACTATCTGACGAAACTGAAAACGTAGACAGAGACAAGTGTTTTTGCGTGGTGTTTTTCTCTATAACCACATTTTCTCTATCTCCTCTTTATTATCCTCGGTTACAAACTAACCTCCACTAAATTTGGATCTTGGATCTTGGACCAAGTATTCCGGCTGTGCCATCCCACGTTTAGATCCCAGCTGCCTAAAACTACGGCTAAACTAACTGAATGTAAAGACTCGTTCGTGCTGTACAGGCACAGACACAAACTGTTATTTGCTAACTGAGAAAACTATCTAACTGAACAATGCGACAGGATTAACTAGGCCAACAATTCACCCCCTTAAGCCTGTTGCATCGGCTTCACCTCTTCGACTCCGAGCTTCAGTCTCATTTCAACAAACTTGACACGCCCAAGTCCTTTGGTGAGAATATCAGCCAACTGAAGTTCAGTTCTGACATGCTCGACATCCATCTTGCTTGTCTCAACACATTCTCTGATAAAGTGATGTCGTACCTCTATATGTTTGCTTCTGTCGTGGAAGACCGGATTCATGCACAATGCAATGGCTGATTTGTTGTCCACGCGAAGCTGAAACATGGCCGGCTCAGTGCCCCTGATTTCAGCGAGCACTCTTGTGAGCCAGAGTCCTTGACAGGCTGCTGCTGATGCCGCAACATATTCGGCCTCACACGAAGACAGAGCAACAATCTTTTGCTTCTGTGAAGCCCACGAGATGACGCTTGAGTCTAGGAAGAATAATGTACCAGTTGTGCTCTTTCGTTCATCCACATCGCCGGCGTGATCGCTGTCACTGAAACCAACCACCACCGGTTCTCCTGATCCAGCCCGGTACACACACCCGTAGCTGATTGTGCCTCGCACATAGCGCAAAATTTGCTTCACCAGAGCCCAGTGTTGAGTTCCTGGTGCCTCCATGAAGCGGCTCGCGATCCCCACTGCATACGCAATGTCTGGCCGGGAGTTCACAAGGTAGCGTAAGCTCCCGATCACGCTACGATAGAGTGTAGCGTCGACTGGGTCACCTCCGTTGCGCTTCCCAACCTTGCTTCTGGTTTCTGCTGGAGTATGACACGGATTACAACTACCCATGCCTGCCGAATCAAGAATTTTCCTTGCGTAGCTTCCCTGACAGATTGAAATCTTCCCAGCTTCCTGTTGTACTTCAATGCCAAGGTAGTATGACAGAAGACCCAGGTCGCTCATACGGAACAACTCTTGCATCTGTGTCTTGAAAACTTCGATCTCATCAACATTTGTGCCAGTGATTACCAAATCGTCAACATAGACACCTACCAGCAAATATGAAGCTGCATCTCCTCGCCTCGCCTGTACAAGGCATGTTCCAAGGAACACTTCTCGAAGCCGAGCGACACCAGAGACGTGTCCAGCTTGGCATTCCACGCTCGTGGTGCTTGTCGAAGACCATATAGTGCCTTCTTCAGACGCAGTACCTTGTCCTCCTTGCCAGCGTTGATGAAACCCACCGGCTGCTGAACATAGACCTCCTCTGCAAGATCTCCATTTAGGAATGCGCTCTTGACATCCATATGATGCACTTGCCATTGATTGTGAGCAGCAAGGGCCAGCAACAGTCTGATAGTCTCCATGCGAGCAACTGGGGCGAAAACCTCCTCGAAGTCGATCCCGTGGCGCTGGGCATAGCCCTTTGCCACTAGCCTGGCCTTGTGCTTCATAATTTCCCCGGCAGGATCCTTTTTGACTTTGTAGACCCATTTCAGTCCGATTGCTCGGTGGCCTGGTGGGAGGGTAGTCAGTTCCCATGTCTGATTTTCAACAATCGAACTCATCTCCTCATCCATTGCCTTCTTCCATGCGGTGTCTTGAGAGCCTCATCGCGATGGCGTGTTCTTGGCAATGAGAAAGCGCAATCGTAATCCTCATCAGTGTATTTTGAGTTGGGCTTTACAATCCCGTCCCTTGCCCGTGTTTACATCGGATGGCCTTGGGCCGGCCCGGCTGTCGGAGCCTCCTCACCCCCTAGTACAGGCCCATCCTCATCGAACCGAATCCGCCCATCATCCAATTTGGTCCTCCGAGAGTCACTTCTTGCCGAGTTCTGCCGCCTCTCTGTCAGTGTGTGCGGTGAGCTACACGTCTTGATTCGAGGATGGTCCACGCACCTGCTCTTCATCATCGTTGTAAACGACGACAAATTCCCTTGACTGCGCCAGCTCTACTCCAGTTGCTGCACAGTCCCACTGCCGCTCTTCTTCGAAAATCACATCTCTGGTAATGTGAAGACGCTTCGTGGCTGGATTGTAAACACGATATGCTTTCGCGCCATCCTCATATCCGACAAATACCATGGCCACTGACCTGTCATCCAGCTTCTTCACACCAGGCCCTACAACCTTGACATGAGCCACACAGCCGAAAGTTCGTAGGTAGCCCACATTTGGCTTTTTCTTGTGCCAGACCTCATATGGTGTGACGCCCTGCAGAGCACGCGTTGGTGATCGATTCAGAACATGAACAGCTACCTTGATCGCCTCAGCCCAGAGCACTGTCGGTACTGCCATACTCTTCATCATGCACCTGGCCATCTCAACGACCGCCTGATTCCGGCGTTCTACAACACCGTTTTGTTGTGGTGAGTAGGGGGCTGTGGTGTGTCGACGCAGACCATGCTCGCTGCAGAATTCAGTGAACTCGGTTGATATGAATTCACCACCGCGTCGATTCGAATGTCTTCATTTCGAGACCGACTCATTTTCAGCCAATGCTTTGATCTTCTTGAAAAACTTCAGAGCTTCATCCTTGCTTCTCAGCATCTCTACCCACATGTATCTGCTCGCGTCGTCGACGACGAGAAGAAAGTACCGGTTGCCAGCCAGTGTTGCTGGGGCGATGGGGCCGCAGAGATCCCCGTGGGTGAGTTCCAGGCGTTCCTCCGCGCGGTATGCCGCGGCGCGAGGGAATGGCGCACGGCTTGTGGGAGGCGAGCGACCCCGGCAATGGCGACTACCGTGACGATAGGATGGCGTTATCTGCCATACTCCGAGCCGTTTCGTCGGAGATGCTGTCTACGCTTGCAGTCAAGAACACCGCCAAGGATGCATTGGGACACCATCAAGACAATGCGCATGGGCGTCCAACGCGTACGCGAGGCAAAGGCACGGACGCTGCGCAAAGAATTTGACGACATCAAATTGAAGAGCGGCGAGTCGGTGGATGACTTCGCAATGCGGCTCACTGGCCTAATCAACAACTTGGAAATACTCAGGGACAAGATTAAGAAAGACCGTGTTGTTAAAAAATTCCCCCGCGTCGTCCCACCAAGGTATTCTCTGGTAGCAATCTCAATTGAGACGCTCGTTGACTTGCAGACGCTCTCGGTGGAAGAACTCACCGGACGACTGAAGGCCGTAGAAGAGCGCAACGAACAAGACAACACCGACGGCGCCAGTGGACACCTGCTCCTCACAGAGGATGAGTGGCTTGCGCGCATGAAGCAGCGCGAGCATGGCCAGGGCTCGTCTGGTTGACAGAAGCCCGGTGGTGGCAGACAATTTTACAAGGAATCGTCGGAGGAGGACGACCGTGACTCATCAAGAAGCCGCGAGCGTGGACGTGGGCGTGAGCGAGGCGGCAGAGGAGAGCGTGAAGATTGGGCTAGGCAAGATGATGGTGACAGATCCCATGACAAGTCACATATCAAGTGCTTTAAATGTGATAAATACGGTCACTACGCGTTGGAGTACCACAGCCACATAAAGTGCTTCAACTGCGATAAATATGGGCACTATGCTTCTGATTACCGAAACAAGAAGAAGAATGAGGAGGTAAACCTCACTCGAGCTATTGAAGACGATGGGTCGACCCTGCTTCTCTCCTTATGTGTCAACTAGGCGCCGGTCATGGTGATGTTGAACGAGGAGAATGTAGTTCCTAAACTATGCACAGAGGGAGGCAACCATGATCATACTGATGAGTGGTACTTAGACAATGGAGCAAGCAATCACATGACGGGAGATCGCTTCATATTCCATGAGCTTGACGAGAAGATTTCGGGCAAAGTCAAGTTTGGCGACGGCTCCACGGTGCAAATAAGAGGTAAAGGATCAATGCTATTGCAATGCAAGAACGGTGTTCAGAGGATGCTGACTGAAATCTATTATATACCAAGTCTGTGTAACAACATAGTCAGTCTCGGACAGTTGGCGGAACGGGGGTGCAGGGTGGTGCTGCAGGACGAGTTCTTTTGTGTCTATAACAAGAACAAAGATCTGTTGATGAAGGTGAAGAGATCCCCGAACCGGTTATATAAAATTTTTCTGAAAACTTGTAAACCGGTTTCTGTGAAGGACAGTCTGGAGGAGCCAGAGTGGAATTGGGGAGTAGAGTCAGGACAGGAGGTCTCAGGCGTTGTTGATCTCATCGGTCAAGGACATGATAGGACCCAAGGACGGCACGCAGTTGGCGCAGGAGGCGCAGGAGGCGGAGCCTCAGGGGGTGCAGACGGTACGCGGGAAGGCGTGTAGGGCACTCAAGAGGACGGTAAGTCCCACGCGCATGCAGTTGCTGCTGGAGGAACCAGCGGCTCGGGTCAAGCCCATGGACCCCATTGGCATGCAGGCACAGCAGGAGGGAGAGGCGGTGTAGCCTCAGCTAAGATGAATGCGAGGAAGTGGGCAGACTTGGTCCAAGAGAGAGGAGCGAGAGGCTCAGGTAATGGTGAAGCCCAGGTGGTTGTGGCAGCAGGTGCTTCGGCACAGGTGGTCGTGAGAGCAGATGCTCCAGCCCAGGTGGGCGTGCACAGAAGGATGAGTTCAGTCCAGGTGCGAGGCGCGGCAAGCGTTGGTTTGTGCTCGGCTCAGGATGGAGCAAGTGCAGACGGTTGGGTGGTGGAAGGAACGACACACGGGACTGCAGGTAAAAGAGGAAGACTTGAAAGTTCAAGAAAACGAGAGAAGATTGGCGTGATCAAGGTGAAGAAACAAGATTAAGGGGGTGATTGTTAGGATTAATCTTGCTTTTCTTACAATTTTATTTTTCTGTTTTTTTCGTTTCATGGTTTGGTAGGGTTGGTAGTTGTTTGGTTCGGATATGTAGTCCGAGTTCAAGTCCAAGTGCATGAACTCAGCCTTTAAAAGGCCATGCAGCCATGTACCATGAGAGGTGGGGAGTTGAGAATAACTAGAAAAGATAATAAAGAGGAGCAGCAGAGGCAGATTGCTTCAGGCCAAGACGTGTCCAGGCGGGTCACGTTGAGGTGATAAGGAGGTCGAGCAAGACCCACGGGAAAGTGAGGCGCGTCTCTACTCTGGACCGAAGAACCAAGCGAAGTTCTCGTTCGAAGCATTATCAAAACACAAGCCAAATTCCAACATGTACAGCCCCTCGTTCATACACCCGACGATCAGCGCCATCGAGCACACCACGTTCGGCACCGGCATCATGCCGTACACTCACCGCGCGTAGCCCAACGACGCGTTCTTCACGTAGGTATCCACCAGCGCCGCGAACAGTATGTCATCGAACTCGACGACCGACCTCACAATGCGCGCGTGGACCTCCCTCACGGTGCCGGGCAGCCCAAGCGCCGCGGGCAGCTTCAGCGCCATCGACAGAGCGAACACATCCAGCCGCCCGGTGGACTCTGCGAGCCGCCTGACGACCCCTAGCGCCTCCTCGGGGAGCCCTAGCCGGAAGTACCCCGCGACGAGGTAGTTGTGCGCGGCGTGACGTCCTATTTTTGAATGGTATATAGTCTCGACCATTTGGTTTTCGATTTTCGTTCATTTTTTAGTTTGTCGCTTTAGTTCTTAAAAAAACTCCGAGCTTCCTCTAAGTTTGGGTTTGTGTTTCAAACCTCCATTCAAATTCCGAATTCAAAATTTAAATTTAATTCGCTTGCTTTGGATCTTGGACCCCTCTTCCAAAATCTATCTCTCATTTGTTTTGCTTGGGCCAGCCCTATTCTTTCGGGTCGACTCATTTTTCTCTGGCCCACTTAATTTCTTTTTGGCCCACTTTCTTTCTCCATTTTCCTTCTCCCCCATTTTCCTGGCCTAATATCTTTTTCCCGGCCGGCCCATTCTCTCCCCTCCCTCCGGCCTGCTCTTTCCCCTCCCGGCCCACCTTCTCCTTTTCCTCCTCCCGGCCCGACGTTGCCCCGGTCCAGCCGCGTCGCTCGCCCATTTCCTCGTCTCTCCTTCGGCCGCATCGCATCCTCCCCCACTCATTCCTCTCTTGCTGGCCGCCACCAGAGCACGTCGCCTCCACCTGCTCCGCAGCCGTCAGCTCCCTCCGCACCATCCCTTGTAGCACCTACTCCACCCGTGCCGCCATGCCGCCGTGACGTCAACGCTGTCCCCTCCGCATGTGTGCACGCCTCCGACCAGTCCGAGCGGTGCAGCAGAGCCTAGTCAACGCCTGCGTCGCTGGTCTGTCGCCTACTCCACCTGCGGCACCGTCCCATCGAGCTGCGCCCACTCCGCCACGCCATGCCGCCACCTCCTCCCAACATCATCGCCCCCAGCAGCTCCCTCCTCACCAGCTATAAATAGCCCGGAGCCCCTCTGCCTGTCCCCGTCTTGCTTTCCCCTTCCCCTCGGGTAAGTCCTCCAGAAAGCAATTGCTGATTTTGCTTCTCCTCTCCCTCCGGACGAAGCCCCCTTCCTGCCGCCAGCCGCCCCCACCGCCACCTGCATCCTGTCGCCGGCTCCTGGAGCTCCCCCTCGGCGCCCTCTGCCTTCCCCAGCAGCCGTCCGCAGCTCCCGGCCGTCGAGGACCCCTGCCGCCGTGCTCCTCCCCGCGCCGCCCTCAGCTCCCGTCGCCGGCGACCTCCGGTGCACCCCCGCCTCCACCAACCGTTCGGTAAGACTCCTCTCCTCCATTCCTCTCCTGTCCCTTCGGTCCTCATCGCCGCTGTTTGGCTCCAGCAGCCGACCGCCCCCGGCTGCCGTCAGCTCCTCCTCGTTGCCGCTCCTGCCGCACCACCACCTCCCTTAGCTTTCTCTCATGCCCAGCAACCCATTTTGGTTATCCCCAGTGTCTCCCCGGCCGTCGCTCACCGCCGGCAACCGTCGCCCGAGCACCCCCCCTCACTACTCTGCTTCCCTCCCTGGGTGCGCCCCTCTGTTGGTCCGAAGAATCAGACAACAACAGTAGTGTCTGAGTTGTTTGCCCCTTAATTGCTGATGATTTGCTACCAAATCTTAGTCTTCAGGCCATTTTTCGTGTAAGCTAAAGATGATGATTGATGGTTTGCTGCCTCACTAAATCAGTGACTACTGGCAGTAATTGTATTCTGGCATTTGAAAGCCAGTTTTGATCTAGCATTTGAAATCTCTGTGTTTTACCTGACATTGAGATCATGTATAGCTAGCAATTGAAATCCCTGGAGTAATTTGGCATTTTGAGAATCTGTGTTGTGGATATCGTGGGGATATGTGCATGATCTTAGAGTGATGAGTCAATTGGCAATGACGTTGTTGGTTTGACGAATCTCGTGTTTTCGAAAAACTTCAGTGCTGTTAGGTCATTGGCGGTCCGACCGGCCAAGCCGCCGGTCAGACCGGTAGTGTGGCAGTCCGACCGGCAGTGCTTGCCGGTCCGACCAGCCACTTGTGATGATGGAGTTTGGAGCTAGGCCAAAAATAGGTTGTGTAGGCATGAGAGGGTAGTCTCCTGCATGTGGTCACATAATTTTTGGAGCTCCCAGTCAAAAGTTCTATTCAAAAGAATATTCCAGAGAGGGTGCGGATTTCCGAGTTGAATTTTGGCTAAGTCTTTTTGGCGGTCGGACCATTGCTCGAATCGGTCCGGCCATTGGAAATCGGTCCGACCAAGCTGGTGGGGCGGTCAAACCGGCTTCCACTTGGACTTCGGCCATTTTGGCATTGATGTGTTTTCGTTGTGTTTAATGCATGAGTTTCAATGCTTTATTGTTGCATATTGTATTGTTGAGCTAACGTGGGTCAAGTTGTGAAGAACTTGTTCTCGGACATAATTTCTTTGTCTATTGCTGTGCAGGTGGCTTGCAGGTCAACGACGTCAACGGTGAGGTGGATCGGGACTACGCTTGGAGAGCTGAGGTCCAGAACGATCATAGATGTCGGGTGAGGTCGTGTGACTCAAGCAGTGTGCAGAATGGACAAGATGGATCGAACGGGCAGTTCGTTGCAGCTGGTTGGATCTAACGGCGCGGGAGTCGGTGCAAGTGCCTTGGAGGTTCCGATGGGATTCGGACGGGAGAGAACTGCCGACATGATGAGAGCCGCTGATCAACCTACACGTGGTGAAGCAGACGATTGCTTCAACAGATTGATGTGTGTGTGTGGGTCCTATTTGTGTTGGGCCTTAATGGGAGCCCATGTGAGAAACCCTAGCCTGTCCTATAAATAGAAAGGGGGAGATGGAAAAACCCTCCAAGCACTTTAGCTCTCATTTGCAAAAACCTTTCTAGGGTTAGGGTTTGGAGAAGAGAGGAGAGGAGAAAAATTTGTGTGTGCTCTTGGATTGAGCTCTTGTCCTCCTTGAGGGAGTGGCTTTGTAAGCAACATCTTGAATCAATCAATCTATTGATGTTTGCTCAAGGGTGAAGTCTCTTTTGTGTTCTTCTCTCTTTTTGATGATTTTGGTGCTTCCTTGATCCTAGTGTTTATGCTTGGTCTCTTGACCGATTTTACCTTGCTATGATGTGTGGGTATACTCCTAGAATCATCTAGATCATCAATCCCCCACAAGCAAGTCTTGGATCAAGATTTTCATATTTCTAGGTTTTGGAACACTTCTTTGGTAAAACCTTAAGAGATCGATTTCTTAAAGTGGATTTGAATGATCGTCGCCAGAAATAGGTCTTAGATATCCTTAGGGAGGTGTGCTCCAGATTTGGTCAAGTTTCATTGGTTGAATCAAAAGTTGGACCAATCTTCGTTTTGGATTTGGGCATTGTGTGTTGCCCCTGGACTAAATCGGTCTGACCGATTTTACACCGCTGGTCCGACCGCCTGACAATCAGACCACCAATTGAGGCCGGTCCGACCGCCAGGCAGTCAGACCGCCAGCAGCACACCGGTCCGACCGCCCAGTGAGATCAATTCTCCATATTTGTGTATTGTGATTAAGGGGGTAATTGAATTCAGCACAAGGCTTCCTCTGTGCGTTTACTGATCTTCTTAGCTTTCATAGCTAAAGGTGAAAAGTGCGTGTTGAATTTGATTAAGGTGAAAAATCGAGAAAGCGTCTATTCACTCCCCTCTAGTCGCCTTTACGGTCCTACATGTGTTTTATTAGCAATTGAAATCGCTGTGTATAATCGGACAACTGAGATTGTGTGTTGATCTGGCTTTTGAAATCTGTGAACAATCTGGCCATTGGAAAATCTATTCTTGATCTGATAATTAATGTTGGTGGTGTAATAATCATGCTATCTTCCAAATCCGAAGTGGAGTATCCCTGCAAAAGTTCCTTCGACCTTACCCTCCTTTGTATTTTCCCTCCCGGCAGAGTTCCCCCGCCATTTCCTTTTTCGCTCAATTGGTCGTTTGACTTTGTCGAACATCCCTGTTTCGCCAAATCCCTTCTGTCAAGCTCGTCCTCCGCGATCTTATTTGAAGCTCTTGTGTTTTATTTGGTCTTTGAAGTTCTTTGGATTTATTTGATTTCTCGATCGTTGTTGCGTAATTTGAAATCGAAGTCCAGAAGAAGCAACGACTCGAGAAGAACCAAGATTCAAGCAAAGACGCCGACCAAGACATCTAACCCCTGTCCGAGCAGGCTTCGAGTAAGATCAAGACCATGGTAAACTAGCCCAGGCGAGTCAGCACTTTGATCATGCTGAACCTACATTTATGCAAATTATATTCGTTTAAAATATCAAATTGCATGCTTTAATTTCCTACGTAAATGTATGTCAAACACCCTAAGGTAGTTAAATGCCTATTTGATGATTAAATAGTTATTATACCATTTCCTTGATAAATGAATTCCCAAAACAATTGTCACCCTAGTAATTATATGGTAACCTACTAGTTATGGGTCGTACTTAAACATCATGTTAGTCTTGTTTAAGTACCAGGGTATTACTACCCCAAATCTGAAGGGTTACGGGCAAGGCAACGATTGCACAAATAAAAATTTACCGCACAACCAAGGAACCTCAGCTAGTAATAGACCACGAGATTACCGCTAGACGCGCCGACTCGTGGCGGAAGTAGAGTCGTTGTAGCAAGTTTATGCAGTCGTAGTCGTACTCACGACGCGTTTCCTCCTTCGAGTGGTCGTACTCGCCACGTGTCTGCTCCTCCGAGTGGTCGTACTCGCTGCACGACTTCTCCTCCGACTCCGGTGATCGTCACGAGTTGTGGATCGTCCTAGTGCTGATGCTTCGCAACAACACCTCCGAGGTATCCACACGTACGGGGCAGGATCACCACGCGCTGGAGTGCTAGAAACGGCAGCGTAGTTGAGAAGGCGTGGCTATTAGGGTTTCGGGAGTTCTTCCAAATATCATCTGAAAATCATCACAACCCTATTCCACCTCCCCTCTATATATAGGCATCCATGATGGGTCTCGAACTTGAGGCCCATTAGGAACTCGTGGCCTATATGAATTCGGATCACCATCCGAATCAAATCCTAGCCCTTTAAGTGTGTGACCCTACAGGTTCATGTGTAATCGGTTAAGTCTCAGAAACTCTTTTCCGACAACCAGTCGTTAACGATACCTAGCAGCACATAACGATTCCCAAATACACATAGAATATATCGGACAAACCTTGATGTAATATGATCTATAACCAAGTCCTCGTCATTTACGATCAGTTCATATCTCCATACGACCAGATCGTATTTGGTCCCGACCAGTTCTTAACTCCTTACGACCAGGTTCTTACCATTCTGTAATTACGTTCGATCAGTCTACAACCAGCTCGTATCTCTATACAACTAGTCCGTAACATATCGAACTAAGCGACCTGCTCATGCATTCTCTCTTTATCTCACGATGTCTGGTTGAACTCCAGGTGAGATGTTGTGTTATCCATGGACTGTTCAATACTTTCTCGATCGAGTGTCGGATAACTTCATGTGGTCGACACTTCGACCACTAGTGGCATGGACATGCATTTTCTTTATCCGACCACCACGAGGGGCCCAGAGACAATTCTCCTGTTATGTTAGGAGGGGCAAATCCCATCTCGAC
This sequence comes from Hsuehochloa calcarea, assembly GCA_036346395.1. Classification (NCBI taxonomy): domain Eukaryota; kingdom Viridiplantae; phylum Streptophyta; class Magnoliopsida; order Poales; family Poaceae; genus Hsuehochloa; species Hsuehochloa calcarea. Next base: position 54,019,062 of record CM070597.1, read on the forward strand.
CAGTCACATCCCTTCGCATGTTTAATAGCATACCCAAAAGCTACCTTTAAAACTACCTAGTTACGACTAGTGTATGGCATCCCCTAAGATTGCTATTATACATGTAGGAAACCATGCTGATCTCAGGTCAAAGAATTTATGCATCATCATTACTTGAGACCAACTAATGACACATAGATTCATAACAATCTCAATAGTGTCTCAATGATGGGTCTATTCAACCCCCTGTTCTCTAACATGTGCTCACATTATTGATCTGATATCCCCATATCCATTACCGGTGAAACATGGTCATCAATCAATACATGTGCTGGTCGCAGAGTCACTGGTGTTCCAACCAGTGACATCCGACCAGGGATACATTTAGAATGGCATCATATAAGTTAAAGAGTTCCACCAACAAGTCACATACTTATTGATCTATAACTGATGATTCATTCAAGGAACACGATAACATATTATCAAAATCATGAACATAATAAAATATCATCATCTCTATGATTGCCTCTAGGGCATATTTCCAACAGAGATAGCATCCACGACCAACCTCATCGAACCTGACACACTCACTTGGCAACCATGCTTCTTGAACCCGCAGGGGCTGGTCATACCGACCAACCAGAGAATGGTAAAGAAGTAAGACTATGCCAAGCCAGAATACAGTCACGGTATGATCAGCCCCTCCAAGTTCAAGAAGCATCGCTGTGAGGAGTGTGCCATGTTCGATGAAGTAGGTCGTGGCTACCATCTCATCACTTCATTCTACGTGGACGATAACCAAAAAAAGATCATACTTCATGGTGGGCTTGGTTGCTTTCTTAGCTATACTCGCCGTCTTCATCAAAGCAGCTACATCAGAGACAAATGAATAATAACCATAGATCACAAAGAACAAATAGATCTACAAGTACACTTAAAAATCTACGGTATTTCTTTCACCAAACGCGCCCCAGAGCCTGCCGCCACCTTCAAAGCAGCCGCACATATATTAGAGATATTTCTCACTACCGATAGATCTAGATCTGAGAGGATGACCAGATATTTAATGGTGCATATCACATTTGCAAATATCGGCAACATGCCACAAGGAGTAGTTGCAAGGACTTCAAGCATTTGTAAAATACATCTACAAATTATAGTCTAATGCTACAAAGATCATGATGCATGAGTTTCAACTATTTGTAAAACACATTCGCAAACAATAATACCATGCATAGATGAGCTAGAGCAAGCACATTGAGCAATCAACACATGACTAACTCAAGCTACTAGTCAAGACCCCTCTTAGTAGTACGATAAACTATACTAGCAATCTGGTCTCCAACCAAATACCAAGACCGCTAAAATACTAGGAACACATCCTCAGCTCTAGCCAGTCACACCTTTGCCTTAAGAATATTCTTGAAGCTTGATGACACACGTCTTTACTTCAAGTCCGGGTTCTTGACTTGGATAATCATCAACACATGATGATCTCCTTTACTTCAAGTTCTTGACTTGAATATGCATTAATCTATGATGCATTCTTTCACTTAACCTCCATCAACACATGATGGGTCTTCTCTTGACTTTATTATCAACTCATGATCATCTCCTCTTCTTGAATATCATCAACACATGATGATTTCTTTTTCTTTGAGATCTAGATACGCATCAACACATGATGCATCCTTTACTCCAAGCACTTGACTTCAATATCATTAACACATGATGATCTTCTTCACTTTGGGATCTTGACTTGAAAATCATTAACACATGATGATTTCCTTCATCCTGAGTCTCGACTTGATGACGATCTGTGTTTTATTAGCAATTGAAATAGCTGTGTATAATCCGACATCTGAGATTGTGCGTTGATCTGGCATTTGAATTCTGTGAATAATATGGCCATTGGAAAATCTATTCTTGATCTGATAATTAATTTTGGTGGTGTAATAATCATGCTATCTTCCAAATCCGAAGTGGAGTATCCCTGAAAAGTTCCTTCGACCTGACCCTCCTTTGTACTTTCCCTCCCGGCAGAGTTCCCCCGCCATTTCCTCTTTCGCTCAATTGGTCGTTTGACTTTGTCGAACATCCCTGTTTCGCTAAATCCCTTCTCTCAAGCTCGTCCTCCGCGATCTTATTTGAAGCTCTTGTGTTTTATTTGGTCTTTGAAGTTCTTTGGATTTATTTGATTTCTCGATCGTTGTTGCGTAATTAGAAATCGAAGTCCAGAAGAAGCGACGACTTAAGAAGAACCAAGATTCAAGCAAAGACGCCGACCAAGACTTCGAACCCCTGTCCGAGCAGGCTTTGAGTAAGATCAAGACCGTGGTAAACTAGCCCAGGCGAGTCAACACTTTGATCATGTTGAACCTACATTTTATGCAAATTATATTCGTTTAAAATATCAAATTGCATGCTTTAATTTCCTACGCAAATGTATGTCAAACACCCTAAGGTAGTTAAATGCCTATTTGATGATTAAATAGTTATTATACCATTTCCTTGATAAATGAATTCCCAAAACAATTGTCACCCTAGTAATTATATGGTAACCTACTAGTTATGGGTCGTACTTAAACGCTATGCTAGTCTTGTTTAAGTACCGGGGTATTACTACCCCAAATCTGAAGGGTTACGGGCAAGGCTACGATTGCACAAACAAAAATTTACTGCGCAACTAAGGAACCTCCGCTAGTTATAGATTACGAGATTACCGCTAGACGCGCCGACTCGTGGCGGAAGTAGAGTCGTTTTAGCGAGTTGATGCAGTCGTAGTCATACTCACAACGTGTCTCCTCCTTCGAGTGGTCGTACTCGCCACGCGTCTGCTCCTCCGAGTGGTCGTACTCGCCGCACGACTTCTCCGAATCCGGTGATCGTCACGATTTGTGGATCGTCCTAGTGCTGATGCTTCGCAACAACACCTCCCAGATATCCACACGTACGGGGCAGGATCACCACGCGCTGGAGTGCTAGCACCGGCAGCGTAGTTGAGAAGGCGTGGCTATTAGGGTTTTGGGAGTTCTTCCAAAGATCATCCGAAAATCATCACAACCCTATGCCACCGCCCCTCTATATATAGGCATCCATGATGGGTCTCGAACTTGAGGTCCATTAGGAACTCGTGGCCCATATGAATTCGGATCACCACCCGAATCAGATCCTAGCCCTTTAAGTGTGCGACCCTACAGGTTCATGTGTAATCGGTTATGACTCGGAAACTCTTTTCTAACCACCAGTCGTTAGCGGTACCTAGCAGCACATAACGATTCCCAAATACACATAGAATATATCAGACGAACCTTGATGTAATATGATCTATGACCAGGTCCTCATCACTTACGATCAGTTCGTATCTCCATACGACCAGATCATATTTGGTTCCGACCAGTTCGTAACTCCTTATGTCAGGACCCCTGGCTTATTTCCGTAAGACCAAGGTTTACCTGGTCTTAAGGAAATAACTCTGGCCTCAAGTAAATGAATTCCACCTTAACTCCATCCAAGTGAGGAGCCCGACCAAAACTAGAGTCCCGCTGATCATGCGCGTTATTCCTCTGCAAGCACTACATGATTGTCGGTTCTCCAAACGGTCAAGGCCAATGCTTAGACAAGTTAAAGTGGGATTCATAACAGCGAGTATGAGGTCGTGTTGGCTCCCAGGATCAGTGACCAACACGCTTATACTCTCATTCAACGTTGATCACATCCATACAACATCGTACATTAATAATCCAAAAGACATACAACATAATAGTTAAGTCTACAACAATTACATAACGGCCGACCGACCAAATTCAAATAAGAGTGATAAATAACAGCGAAATCAAGATAAATATACCAAAAGGTCCAGCAAGGTATGCCCATGTGGATTTCATGGGGATATGTTCCAGATCTTACGATGATGTGACAATTGGCAATGGCGTTTACGGTTTGTAGTTTCACGTGTTTTCGACAAAGCTACAGGTATTCTGGTCAGGGGCGGTCCGACCGGTCCTTGCACGGCGGTCCGACCGGTCCCAAATCGGTCGGACCGGCCATGTGGGGCGGTCGGACCGGCGGTGACCTAAAAGTACTCAAAACGAGCTGGGCCAAAAATAGGTGTTCTAGGCAAGTGAGGGGATCCCAATGCACTTGGTCTCATAATTTTTGGAGTCTCCAGTAAGAAGTTCTATTGGTTTAAAGTTTTCAGAAGGTTTCGGAATTTGAGGGCTTGAAATTCGGCTAAGTCCCAGGCGGTCCGACCGCTCACTGTGGAGCGGTCCGACCGCCATAAGCGGTCCGACCGCTCACTGGAGCGGTCGGGACGGTATTCACTTGATCATCGGCCAACTTCGTGGCGATGCTGTTTTGTTAGGTCAAGTACATGGGTTCCATGGCATACGTTTTGCATGATGCATGTTTTGACTAACATGGGTCAAGTTTTGAAGAACTTGTTCCCGAATTCGTGTTTGCTTGTCTGTGGTTGTGCAGGTTGCTTGGTGGTCAACGACGGTCAACGGCGAGGAGAATCGGGACTAGACTTGAAGAGTTGAGGTCCAGAACGATCGACGATGCCGGGTGAGGTCAACAACTCAAGCGTGACACAAGATGGACAAGGGTGACCTATTGACAAATCCATGACGCATGGTGAAGCGGTTTAGGTCAAAAGGTTAAAGACGACGCTTTGCGAAGCGTGCGTGTGTGACCCGTTTGTTAGTGGGCCTTAACGGGAGCCCAATTGAGTCAAACCCTAGGAGTTCTAGGCCTCCACTATAAATAGGAGGAGGTGGTGGCTGCACCCCTCACCCTTGCTACTCTCGCCTTTTTATGTTTCAAAACCCTAATTGTCTTTAGGGGAGTTGAGGTGGAGGCTAGGGCTCTTGATGGTTTGTGGTGAATTTCGTGATCTTTGATTGTCCACTGATCCATGATGGTGTGGATGTAATCCAGCATCAATCACGAAATCAATCTATGCAAGGTTTGCTTGAGATAAGTCTCTTTTCGTTCTTGCTTTCAATTTTGTGTTTTTAGGGCTTTCTTTGATCCGCGAGTTTGTGATTGATTCTTTCACGTGAATTAGCTTGCTGTGATATGTGTGAATCTATCTAGCATCATCTTGATCATCAATCCCTCACGAATAAGCTTTAGGATCAAGTTTTCGTTCTTGCCCGGTTTTAGACCTTCTGTTAATCAATTGGCAATTGCTCAAAATCGTTCCAAGAATTATCATAATATTCGATTGGAATAGGTCCTCAATAGCATATAGAAGGTGTGTGCAAAGTTTCATAAAGATTAGAGTTGAGAATCAAAAGTTTCACCTAATTGCAACTTCGTCATCGGGCTGATTTTACTGTTGCAGATCGGTTCTGGAGTCGGCCGGTCAGACCGCCCGTCATCACCGGTCAGACCGATTTTGGAGCGGTCCGACCGCCAGCACAACGCCGGTCAGACCGCCCGGCAATCGGTCCGACCGATTGGGTCCAGCGGTCAGACCTCCGTCTTTGTGAGTCTTTGCAATCTTAGTTGATTTTTGTAGCATCGCTTAGGGGTTTAATTGGATTCAATACTAGTCTTCCATTTGTCTTGGTATATTGATCTTCATAGCTTTCTAATAGCTACTGGAGTGAAATTGTATTGAGTTCATAATTTGTGAAAAAGTGAGCGTGCTCCTATTCACCCCCCCTCTAGTCGCCTTTACGGTCCAACAAGTGGTATCAGAGCCCGGTTAGTTCAATTTTGATCTTAACCGGTCACTGAACTTTGGCGATGGATAAGTTTTCTACTAAACCGCATATCTTCGATGGGCACGACTATGCCTATTGGAAGAATCGCATACGCGTCTTTCTTGAGAGCGAGGGCCAAGCTATTTGGGATGTTGTTAGAGCCCCGCTGGTTATTCCTGAAATTGCTACACCTGCTTCTGTAATTCTTTTGGCTAACAACAATAAGGCTAAGAATCTTTTATATGGTGCACTTGGTAGACAAGAATATGATCGAATTTGTAATCTTTCAACTGCGCATGAAATTTGGAACACTCTCGAAACATATCATGAGGGTTCGTCCCAAATCAAAAAGGTGCGCCAAACTGTTTACAAGCGTGAATACAATAAATTCGAGATGCGTCCCGAGAGAGCATCGATGACATTTTCATCGCTTTAATAAAGTAATTAATCAAATGAAAATTGTTGATATTGAATATTCTCAATCTGAAAATGCCACCCATCTCTTGGTGCAATCAACACCAAGGAGTGGGAGATGAAGGCTCTTGCTATAGAGGAAAATGTTGATCTTTCAAGTCTTACTTTAGAATTGCTTTATAGTAAACTCAAGACTCATGAAATTAAAAGAGTTGATCATCCCAAGAAAGATAATTTAGCTTTGGTAGCAGATCCTCTCAAAAGGCTTTTGATGACTCTTTTGAATCTTCTTACGGATTTTCATTTGCTTGTTTATCTGCTATTCATGAAGAGGAGCTTGAAAGTATTCTCAAAGCAGAGTTAGCTCTTCTAGCTAAAAAATTCACACGGGCCTACAATAATATGAGAAACAAAAGAGAGGTGGTTCGGTGACATGCTATGAATGTGGTGAGCTCAATCATATCCGCAAATTGCCCCAAGTTGAAAGGTAAGAGCAATCATAAGGAAGGAAAGCCGACTTGGAAGAAGCCTCCTTTCAACAAATCAAGGTATGAGGCTAATAAGCTTGTGAAGGTCGCTCACCGGGTCCTTGCCGCTTTGAGGATCAATCCTTGAGCGATGTGGATACCGGAGTGAGGAGGACAAGGAGGAGGAGATCCTCAAGGCAAAAGAAAGGGAAGGCCAAAGACTTCACGGCATGTGCTTCATGGTCGACACGGACGACATTGATGATAATGAGGTATCTTTTTCTTATGATGAGCTTTCGCTAAATATGATTCTATAGTTGAACAATTGCTTAGTCAAGATGAAGCGCTAGAATTTGTTATGACAAAAATAAGAAATTAGAGTCAAAGATTAGCAAACTGAAAGTAGAGCTTAAAACTGCTAAGACTCTTGAACCTGATGAATGTTTATCTTGTCATGCTATGCATTCAGAAATTACCAAGTTACAATCTGCTTATAACATTTCTGTACAACAACTTGAGAATGCTAGATCTGAACTAAATGAAATTAAAAGTGCTCCTTGTGAAAAATGTTTAGAATCTAGTAAATTGATTGCTTTTGATGTATTTGATTCTAGCCCTTGCACTTCATGTTTAGAAAAAGAACGTGAAATCAAAGATATCTTAGAAGCTGCTAGAGTCAAATATGCTAAGCTTAAGGACAATATTGAAAATATTACTTGTGCTTCTTGTTCCACTCTTAAGCTTGAAATTGCTTTGTATAAGGAAAAATCCATGAATAAAACTTGTAATGCTTGTGTTAACTTGAGAAAAGAAAATGCTTACCTTCATGATACATTAGAGAAATTTTCTAAAGGTAAGAAACAATTAAACATGATTCTTGACAAGTCTAAAACTCCTTATAAGAAGCAAGGTTTAGGATTCAATTCTTTTCAAGACAATTCAAACTCAAAAGTCATTCAAGTCTTGGAAAAAGGTTTAATTGAATTCAAAACCCAACCTGCAAAAACATCTTTTAAATCTGTAGGCTTTGCCCAACCTTGTATTAATTCAAATGGTGCTTCTTCTAGTGGTACCAAGTACCATTGCACTTATTGCAAAAAGGTGGACATTTGATTGAATTACATTGGCGAGGTTGAAAAATGATAGGAAACATTTTGATAGAATTTCATTCATGCAACCTAGAGCTTCTATGAGACATGGTAACATTGAAAAGAATAAACACGGATTAGGATTTTCTCTCATGCAAATCATTATGTTCCTAAATATCCTAATTTTAATGTTTATCGATGGCGGTCCGATCATTGGTGATCACCGGTCGACCGTTTTGGTCGCGGATCGACCACTTGACAACGCCGGTCAGACCGCCCATGGACAGTTCAAGTCTCATTTTAATTTAAACATTGCTCATAACCGAATGTTAGATGAAATCAAGGATAGTACTTCGGTTTGTATACTCCTTGCCAGACGTGTGTCTCGAAGATCGATTCCTAAATTATTTTTATCTAACCTTGAGATTGAGACACATCGTTCTTTTGTTCCTTGATTTTCAGGATTATCGCGGAAAGGGGAAGAACACGTGGTTCGTTGACTCCGGATGTTCACGCCACATGACCGGGAACTCAAAATGGTTCACCTCTTTCACGCGAGCAACAGGTGATGACTTCATCACCTTTGGAGATGATACACAAGGGCGAATTGAAGGAACAGGATCAATTAGGGTGAACAACAAATTCATTCTAAAGGATGTCGCTCTTGTGGACAAGCTTAGGTATAATCTCCTTTCTGTTTCTCAGCTTCTTGATGATGGCTATGAGACGGTTTTTAAGAAAAATGCTTGTCGTGTGCTTGATTCTACTGGTGAGCTTGTGTTTGGAATCTCTAGAGTTGGTAGAATTTTTGGAGCTGATTTTTCAGAATCTCTTGCTGGATCTCTTAAATGTTTGCTTACATCTTCTTCTGATTTCTGGCTTTGGCATCGACGTTTGGGGCACATTGGTTTTGATCATCTGACGCGAGTTAGCAACCTTGATCTTATGAGAGGTTTGCCCAAACTCAAAGCTGTCAAAGATGTAGTATGTGCGCCCTGTAGGCATGGCAAACAAGTTCTTCGCCTCACACCCTTCGTGACTATGGTTATGGAGCGGACCGGGACGGTTGCTTCATATGGATACTGTTGGTCCTGCTAGAGTCCGGTCAGTTGGTGGAAAATGGTATATTCTAGTCATAGTCGATGATCTTTCAAGATATACTTGGGTGTTCTTTCTTACTTCAAAAGATGAAGCTTTTGGTTATTTTCATGACCTTGTTCTTCGTTTGGCTTCTGAGCTTCCTGGTGCTTTGAGAGCGATTCGCAGTGATAATGGCACGGAGTTCAAAAATACTTCTTTTGCTTCTTTTTGTGCTGAGCGTGGTATTGAGCATCAGTTCTCCTCTCCACACGTCCCTCAACAAAATAGCGTGGTGGAAAGGAAGAATAGGACCTTGGTCGAAATGGCTAGGACGATGCTAGACGAGTATAACACACCGAGGAGATTTTGGGCCGAAGCTATTGCTCTCGCTTGCCATATTGCCAATCGTGTCTTTTGAGACCTTCTTTAGGCAAGACTCCTTATGAGCTTCGTTTTGGTAGAAAACCCTCATTTCGCATTTTGAGTTTTTGGATCAAAATGTTTTATCCTTAAGACATGCAACTTAGATAAATTTGAATCAAGAACTTTTGATGGGGTATTTCTGGGTTATCCTGCTCATTCGAGGGGTTTTCGAGTTTTTAATACTGAGACTAACATTATTCAGGAGACTTGTAATGTCACTTTTGATGAGACTAGATCTGGAGCTAGATCAATTGCTCTGAGATGATTTACTGGTGTGAGAGCATTTTTGTGGAGGAAGATGAGGACGAAGCTAATGTCATTCCCTCATCTGCACGCCGAGGCGCCCATATTGATACAAGAACACCGCTACGCCTAATTCACCTTGATTGAGGCTCTGTTGCATCATCATCATCGTGATACTGCGGAGGTCGAAGAAACGACATCTCACCCGGCGCTCCACTTCGCATTCAGAGACAAAGATCCTCGGAATGATAATAGGTAATCTACATGAGCGAGTCACTCGCTCGGTATAATGATCCAAATCTCTACTCTCATTCGGCTTTTGTTGCTTCTTTTGAACCCCGCGATATATCACATGCTTTATCGATTCTATTTGGGTAAATGCCATGCATGAGGAGTTAGAGAATTTTGAAAGAAACAAAGTTTGGAACCTAGTAGAACCTCCTAGTGGTCATAATGTTATAGGAACCCGTTGGGTGTTTAAGAATAAACAAGGTGAGGATGGTTCTGTGGTTAGAAATAAAGCCAGATTGGTAGCTCAGGGTTTCAACCAAGTTGAGGGGTTAGATTTTGATGAGACATTTGCTCCTGTTGCTAGACTAGAAGCCATTCGCATTCTGCTTGCATTTGCTGCATCAAAAGGTTTTAAATTATATCATATGGATGTTAAAAGTGCCTTTTTAAATGGTTTCATAGATGAGGAAGTGTATGTTAAGCAACCCCCTGGTTTTGAGGATCTTAAATATCCAAATCGTGTTTTCAAGCTATCTAAAGCATTGTATGGTCTTAAACAAGCCCCTAGAGCCTGGTTTGATAGACTTAAGACCTTCTTGCTTAAAAATAATTTTGAAATGGGTAAAGTGGATAAAACTCTATTCATTCTTAGACGTGACAATGACTTCCTGCTTGCTCAAATTTATGTGGATGATATTATCTTTGGTGGTTCCTCTAATGCTCTTGTTTCGACTTTTTCGACACTATGTCCAGGAATTTGAGATGAGTATGATGGGAGAGCTTAATTACTTTTGGGACTTCAAATCAAGCAATGCAAGGAAGGAACTTTCATCCATCGACGAAGTACACTAAAGATCTACTAAAACGCTTCAACATGGGTGATTGCAAGCCAATTTCCACTCCCATGGCAACCTCGATCGTTTTGGATCCGGATGAGGAAGGAGAAGTCGTGGATCAACGCGAGTACCGCAACATGATCGGCTCCTTACGTATTTGACGGCCTCGAGACCGGACATTCACTTCACCGTATGCCTTTGTGCAAGATTTCAGCGTCTCGAGAACTTCCCATCGCCAAGCCGTTAAGCGCATATTCGGTATTTACACTCTACCCTCTTATATGGCATTTGGTATTCTGCTCTTGACTTTGTCCGTTAGAGGTTTTTGATTCGATTTTGCGGTCGTCGGTTAGATAGGAAGAGTACCTCGTGCACTGTCACTACCTAGGCACTTCTCTTGTATCTTGGTCTTCTAGAAGCGGTCTTACATTGCACAATCCATCTTTGAAGCGGAGTATGTAGTCGCGCTAGTTGTCAGAGCTGATTTTGTGGATGACGCCCACTTTGAAAGATTATGGGTTAAACTTTGCTAGTGTTCCTCTTTTCTGTGATAACACTTCTGCTATTAATATTGCTAAAAACCCAGTGCAACATTCTAGGACTAAACACATAGATATTCGTTTTCACTTCCTTAAAGATCATGTTGAAAAAGGTGATATTGTGATGCACTTCGAGAGTCCAAGCTCAATTGGCGATATTCTTACCAAGCCTTTAGATCAAACCAGATTTTCCTCCTTAAGAAGCGAGTTAGGCGTAATTTATCCTTATGGGTTGGTTTGAGGGGGAGTTTGATCTTTTTCTTATCTTTCCTTGTTCTTTTGATCTTTTATTGTTCTTTTCCGAACTTAGTGATCTTTTGAACTTTTTAGGTTTTAGGCTTTTAATTGCATCTCATTGTGTCATATTGCATTCATATGAAAACTTCAACAAGTGGTTACAACAAATGGTATGAAAAATCCAAAAGATGCATTGTAATATAAGGTTTTACGCTTATTTTTAAAAAATTGATGAAGCTTTCCTATTACCCTTTAGAGCTTTTGTATTTCAATTCTTGCTCAATGTCATGTCTAGTTCTTTGACTTGCTAGAATTATCATGCTTTTACATGTGTAGCTAAGTCTTTGCTATATGAGCTATAACCTTTTAAACAACTCAAACTAAGAAATTGCAATTTGTGGATGTTTTAGCGAGTTGCGCAATTAGTGCTCCTCTTGTGATATTGGCCCTGTCAGAATTGCTTTGTTAGCTCTTTGATCTAAAATTGACCATTACTTGAGCTTTTGTGTTCTTGAGATTCTAAAACTTCTCATGTGAAAAATGAAAATCAAGATTGTCTTATGCTTAAATTGTGCCAAACTATTCTTACGAGGCGCTTGTCAAATGACATGAACTTGGAGATAGTTTGATGAACAGACGATCTCATGGGGACCGCTTGTCGAAATGACATGAACCTCAAGATTTGTCGCCCGGTAGAAGCTTAGAAAGAGTTTGTGGATGGCTCCTAGTCCAGGATCTTCTTTACTAAGATATACCTTTAATCAACTTTTGGTCGAAGCTTAGGATGAGTTTGTGGATGGCTCCTAGTCCAGGATCTTGTCACTAAGTTAGATCATTAGTCAACTTCCATATTCAATGCAAATGAGAAAAATGTTGACAAATGGACGTTTACAAAATATTGAGCAAAATGATTCAATACGGGACTTGATTGACTCTTAATGTGGTCTTTGTTAGATTTTTGATCTCACTTTGACATTTTGACATGGCCAATTTCACTTTAGGATCCCTGTTGATGAACTTGCTGAATTTGAAGCGTTGCTTAAATTGATCAAATCTACTGCTTTACTTTTGAGCCTTTATGCTTAGCTTTGATATATATGTCTTACTATGATCTTTCTAGCGCTGTCAGGCTTGATATGCTGTTTGTGCAATATTAGAGATACTAGCTTGTTCTTTTGGGTAATCTCCAAAGCTTCTTGTAATAAAAAATTGAAGCCACTCCATTGCACTTCATGCATATTCCTCTTTATGCTTCTCTTGTTTCTGCTTCTTCCTTTATTTTTTATTTGTTATCTCTGGATGAGAGGAAGGCGTGATTCCTTGATGAATCCATTGCCAAAGGGGGAGAAGATGTGTTAAATGAGAAGAGAAGATGTGTTAATGAGAATATATTTCTTTGTTGGGGGAGAAGTTTGTACAAAGGGAGCGAAAATTTGAAAAATTGAGGATCATAGTGAGGGGGAGTTCTTGAGTTGCATTCTTATTGTCTTATTGTATATTATGAACTTGAATTGCATTCTTTTATCCTCACAATGATCATAGGTCAATTGAACAATTGTTCTTTCATATGGACCTTATGTGAGATTTTTGACCCTTTTCTGGAAATCAAAGTTTTTATGCTTACTTTTGCGTTGTCTCACATGCCTATACTATTCTGATGCCAGCTTGGTCACTTACATTGCTTTTTCTTGCTTATGGACCAAGTTGTGCCTTTGTGCGAAAACTACGAGTAAACTCGTTTTCAAACCTCTTACTTACATTTTCTGGATAATTGCCAATGTGTTCATCAAGGGGGAGATTGTGGATTTCATGGGGATATGTTCCAGATCTTAGGATGATGTGACAATTGGCAATGGCGTTTACGGTTTGTAGTTTCACGTGTTTTCGACAAAGCTACTGGTATTTCAGTCAGGCGGTCCGACCGGTCCTTGCATCGGATGGTCGGCCGGTCCCAAATCGGTCGGACCGGCCATGTGGGGCGGTCGGACCGGTGGTGACCTAAAAGTACTCAAAACGAGCTGGGCCAAAAATATGTGTTGTAGGCAAGTGAGGGGATCCCAATGCACTTGGTCTCATAATTTTTGGAGTCTCCAGTAAGAAGTTCTATTGGTTTAAAGTTTCCAGAAGGTTTCGGAATTTGAGGGCTTGAAATTCGGCTAAGTCCCAAGGGGCGGTCCGACCGGCTCACAGGGAGCGGTCCGACCGGCCAAGGGGCGGTCCGACCGGCTCACCTGGAGTGGTCAGGCCGGTATTCACTTGATCATCGGCCAACTTCGTGGCGATGCTGTTTTGTTAGGTCAAGTACATGGGTTCCATGGCATACGTTTTGCATGATGCATGTTTTGACTAACATGGGTCAAGTTTTGAAGAACTTGTTCCCGAATTCGTGTTTGCTTGTCTGTGGTTGTGCAGGTTGCTTGGTGGTCAACGACGGTCAACGGCGAGGAGAATCGGGACTAGACTTGAAGAGTTGATGTCCAGAACGATCGACGATGCCGGGTGAGGTCAACGACTCAAGCGTGACACAAGATGGACAAGGGTGACCTATTGGCAAATCCATGACGCATGGTGAAGCGGTTTTGGTCAAAAGGTTAAAGACGGCGCTTTGCGAAGCGTGCGTGTGTGACCCGTTTGTTAGTGGGCCTTAACGGGAGCCCAATTGAGTCAAACCCTAGGAGTTCTAGGTCTCCACTATAAATAGGAGGAGGTGGTGGCTGCACCCCTCACCCTTGCTACTCTCGCCTTTTTATGTTTCAAAACCCTAATTGTCTTTAGGGGAGTTGAGGTGGAGGCTAGGGCTCTTGATGGTTTGTGGTGAATTTTGTGATCTTTGATTGTCCACTGATCCATGATGGTGTGGATGTAATCCAGCATCAATCACGAAATCAATCTATGCAAGGTTTGCTTGAGATAAGTCTCTTTTCGTTCTTGCTTTCAATTTCGTGTTTTTAGGGCTTTCTTTGATCCGCGAGTTTGTGATTGATTCTTTCACGTGAATTAGCTTGCTGTGATATGTGTGAATCTATCTAGCATCATCTTGATCATCAATCCCTCACGAATAAGCTTTAGGATCAAGTTTTCGTTCTTGCGGTTTTAGACCTTCATTAATCAATTGGCAATTGCTCAAGATCGTTCCAAGAATTATCATAATATTCGATTGGAATAGGTCCTCAATAGCATATAGAAGGTGTGTGCAAAGTTTCATAAAGATTAGAGTTGAGAATCAAAAGTTTCACCTAATTGCAACCGTCATCGGTGATTTTCTTTGTTGCAGATCGGTTCTGGAGTCGGCCGGTCAGACCGCCCGTCATCACCGGTCAGACCGATTTTGGAGCGGTTCGACCGCCAGCACAACGCCGGTCAGACCGCCCGGCAATCGGTCCGATCGATTGGGTCCATGGTCGACCGCCTGCGTCTTTGTGAGTCTTTGCAATCTTAGTTGATTTTTGTAGCATCGCTTAGGGGTTTAATTGGATTCAATACTAGTCTTCCACAGATTGGTATATTGATCTTCATAGCTTTCTAATAGCTACTGGAGTGAAATTGTATTGAGTTCATAATTTGTGAAAAAGTGAGCGTGCTCCTATTCACCCCCCCTCTAGTCGCCTTTACGGTCCAACAGCCCATAAACCAAGGCAACCGACTGGGGGTTAGATAACAGCACTACTCGTTAGTGTCGCCCAATTCGGCACTGACGAGCTCTGCGGGCTCGAAGTCGTTCTCACCTGAAAATGCCAGCAAACATCTGGCTGAGTACAAGTGTGCTCGCAAGTCTTATGTAAAGTAAAATTAGTTATGCATATTGGGCAATCAAAGGATAGCATTAGTGGCTCTAGTTTTGCGAAAGACGCAACAATTTTCAACCTACACATACTAGTTTTACAATTGCTATTTAAAAATCAGATTTGGAGTTGAAGTAAAGCATGTGATAAAGTGATACATTTGTAAACAAAGTGAACAATCAAATACCAAAGTGGCAGCCCACTTTGATAAACTAAGTACATGAACACCCGTTCATGCCGAACACCAAGTTGTAACCATTAATTTTAATTCAAAGTCTAACAATAGTGACTCCCGAACTCAAGCGTTTGTCCATAACCGTGGACATGGCTATTCGAATAGATTTAACTCTGCAGAGGGGTACTACTTTACCCACACGACCCGATTAGCCCGTAAGCCTACGGAATTAACACACTTCCTATGGTGTGTCGGCCGGGAAAATCGAGATCCGGTATTTTTCAGCAAGAAAAGCTTATTGAGTTAGACCACCCATGTGAGAATGAATCCCAACCTAGATATAAACATATAGCAAATGCTAAGTGGGCACACATGTTGTGCCGGAGGGGAGCTAGTGCACGTTGTTAGTATGTTGGTTAACCGCCAACATAGAAATCGTGCTCACCTGCACAGTATATATTACACTGGGTTCTTAAGGAACATAGGATTTCACAGTCGCTAATGTCCTCACACCACCTGCAGTCCAACCCAATAAAACCCCCCTACTTAACCGACCGAGTCCCACCCCACGTGTGGCAGCACGTGCGTACTTGAATTAACAACGTCACCAAAGTTCGGTCCTTGTTGGTCCGAACAAGTCATCCACATACCCAATCTCGTGGACGAAAGCACCATCACTAGCAACCACCTGCCCAGACCCAAATCCCTTTTTAAATAACAAAATTTAACTTGAGAAACAGATATGAAGATCTGGAATAAAACGATAATAAGAAAAGTTGCGTCTCCCATGATTATCGGGTTATTCTCGACAATCAAACTACCGTACTAGACTTGCATGGCTAAGCAACTCCAAATAATATATTTCACACAACCTAACTTAAGCATTTATGTACTGTAAATAATTCAAGGATAACCTCATGAATAGGATATAACTAACCACACATCACAAAAATAGCGACATAACCAAAATAAGCATGCAAGCAATTATCACTGCATCTAACTAATCAAAACTGGGAGCAATATGATGCAAAAGAAAGTTCAAATGATGCTTGCCTTGCTGGTATTCAAGTTGTTCGGCCTCGGTGGCGTACGAGTCAATATAATTCGCTTCGGGATCTAAATAAAGATAATACCGAATAAACATCGAGAAAAAGGCACAAAATATAAAATGCACAAAAATATGCGAGATTTTTATAGTTGTTATATGATGAATTTAGGTGCAAGAATTATTCCATTTTCATTTAGTATGTGAACGTTATGGCCGTTTGAATTTTGTATGTCCCGAAATGCATTTTATTTGATTTAGAGTTTTAGCAAAAATTTGTAGAGCAGTGAGGAGGCCAAAGATTACATAAATAAATTGAGAGTATTATTATAGGCCTAATGCAACTTGGTTCATCCCATTTGGAGTTTCTATGCAAAAGTTATGAATTTTCAAAGCTATAACTATTTTTCTATTGTAAAGATAATCAATTAAATGCTTATTTTCTAGAACTATACTTAATGCTATAGAGAAAGATGTACAACCTATTGTGAAATAAAGCTCATCCAAAATTAAAATTACCAGCACTGGTTTCATCCAATTTGGAGTTAAAATGAATTCTTTATGCATTTTTGAAGTTAATCACATTTTTCAGTTTACAAATAAATACTTTCTGATTTTCTTAAATGGATTTATACTTTTCTTACCGAGGCTTCACCTAGCCACTGCCAATGACAGGTGGGGCCAGCCACAGTGCCATTTCTCAATTACGTTGGGAATTATATTTTCCCGACTGACAACTGGGGCCTGCCTGTCAGTGACTGGGTTTACAGGAGAGTGCGTGGACCGCGAGTCCACGGCCGGCTCACAGCACAGTGAACGTGCGTTTAAGTGGCCAGACCCACTTGTCAGCTGCAGCTTATTCTCTTGGTTTTCTGTGCATGGGACCCACATGTCATAGGCTCATCACTTACTTAAGACATCATTTACTACAGTAAGCAATCATTTGCCAATAAATGACCGAATCAACGTCTTAATGGCTTTGTTACAATATTATCGTTAATCCGACAATACTGAGCTTCATTCGCCGGTGTATTACTGGCAATTCCGGCCACAATGTCGCCGACCAAGGGCAGGGATGGGTGCGCAATAGCAATGCGCTTCTATGGGAGGTGGTGGCGACCTCATCGGCGGCCAGTAGTGGTGGCGCGCCAGAGATGAGAGGCGGTGTAAACACGACAAACATGTACAGCATAAACAAGCTCTGCAGTGTCCAAGATAGCGGGTGCTCGAGCATCTACAGAGTACTAGGGAGCTACCTGAGCGTTGGAGAGAAGACTGGATGGCCGGAGCTGGCTTGGCGACGGTGAGGTCCACGGCGGCGATGCGGTTCAACGTGGAGAAGACACCCTGAGCAACAAGGAAGAGATTGAAGCTTCGGGATGGCCCAAAGATCCCTATGGTATGCTCTAGCAGCAGAGAATTGAGGAGTGCCTTACCGGATCAAAGTGGGAGACGAAGAGTTTTGATTTCAACCGAAAATGGACCAACCTTCGAATTCACAAGCTCCTGTCGTGCATTGCCAAATTGTGTGAGGGGAACTCATATTCAAGCTCAAATACATGATATGACGTGCGAGAGTTAGCAAGTATCTCACCGGAGGCGAAGATAGCACAACGGTGTCCTCGGGTGCAAGCTTTGGGCGTGAACCGAAGCCAAGGAAGACACAGTCGCGTTCCGGGAGCTACAAACAAAACCAAAGCTGGGGCTTAGAGAAAATGGAAATGGCACCAAAGGAGGAGACTCAGAGAACCAGAGGCGAGGATTTTACCGGAGAACTGAGCTCACACGAGCTTCTTCTTCCTCTGGTGCCGAGAGGAAGAATGGCCGAGAATGGGGGGTATGTGGTGGCTTAAGGCTTGGAAATGAACGGAGTGGAGGCGGTGTTAAAGGGCGATGCCCAGGGATTGGCTACTAAGGGAGGTGGGGGCACAGCGTCGATGAAGCACAGTAGAGGTGACGCGGCGTGTGGCAGTCGAGTTCTGCGTGAGCGCCAGCGGGAGGTTGACGACGACAGTGACGCATGGCCCACGTGCCAGCGACAGCGGCGCGGTGGGCGCGAAGCGGTCGAACGGGTGCATCGTGGGCCGTTGGATCAAGATCGGATGATGTGTGTTTAAGGTGATTGAGTTGAGCCGAGCGGCGCGGTCGGTTACTGTGCGCGTGACTCAACCCGAGGAATAGTAACCAGGTTTGACTGATTTTGTATTTTAATTCTCCTAGATTGAATGGCCTTCAAAATATATCAAATAAATTCATAAAAAATATGAAATTAATCAGAGGGGTTCTTGGAGAAACCTAGTACCCATATAAATTTGGAAAACCCACTGTTCAAGATTTAATTGGTATATTTCAATTTCACAAAAGCATGAGTTATTAATCGAGTTTGAATTTTATATGGTTCATATTGGGTTCCAAAAATTTGGGAAAAATTATATTAATTCATGATAATTAATATAGTATTTGAATAAATTTATTCCAGATTATGATCACAAGTTTTTGATATTGTTTTCTTTAGGTTTTGTTTTGGTAAGTATATGTTTAAACAATTGGATAAGATTTTCCTAGTGCAATGTACAATGTAAATGCTTGAAAATATGATGCATGCTAATGAGATGCATAGTAATTCTCTTTATTAATTTGGGGATGTGACACCTTACGACCAGGTTGTTACCATTATGTGATTGCGTTAAATCAGTCTACAACCAGCTCGTATCTCCATACGACTAGTCCGTAACTGATTGAAATAAGCGACCTACTCATGTATTCTCCCTTTGCCTCATGATGTCTGGTTGAACTCCAGGTAAGATGTTGTGTCATCCATGGACTGTTCAATACTTTCTCGATCGAGTGTCAGATAACTTCATGTGGTCAACACTTCGACCACTAGTGGCATGGCCATGCACTTTCTTTATCCGACCACAACGAGGGGCCCAGAGACATCTCTCCTGTTATGTTTGGAGGGTCAAATCCCATCTCGACCAGTCACATCCCTCTGTATGTTTCATAGCATACCTGAAAACTACCTTTATAACTACCCAGTTACGATTAGCGTTTGGCAACCCCTAAGAGTGATATTATACATGTAGGAAACCACGCTGATATCAGGTCTAAGGATTTATGCATCATCATTACTTGAGACCAACTAATTACGAATAGATTCATGACAATCCCAATAGTCTCTCAATGATGGGTCTATCCAACCCTATGTTCTCTAACATGTGCTCAAATTATTTATTCGATATCCCCATATCCATGATCGGTGAAATATGGTCATCAATCAATACATGTGCTAGTCGCAGAGTCACTGGTGTTCCAACCAGGGATACATTTAGAATGACATCATATAAGTTAAAGAGTTCCACCAACAAGTCACATACTTATTGATCTATAACTGATGATTCGTTCAAGGAACACGATAACATATTATCAAAATCATGAACATAATAAAATATCATCATCTCTATGATTGCCTCTAGGGCATATTTCCAATAGAGATAGCATCCACGACCAACCTCATCGAACCTGACACACTCACTTGGCAACCATGCTTCTTGAACCCGCAGGGGCTGGTCATACCGACCAACCAGAGAATGGTAAAGAAGTAAGACTATGCCAAGCCAGAATACAGTCACGATATGATCAGCCCCTCCAAGTTCAAGAAGCATCGCTGCGAGGAGTGTGCCATGTTCGATGAAGTAGGTCGTGGCTACCATCTCATCACTTCATTCTACGTGGACGATAACCAAAAAAAGATCATACTTCATGGTGGGCTTGGTTGCTTTCTTAGCTATACTCGCCGTCTTCATCAAAGCAGCTACATCAGAGACAAATGAATAATAACCATAGATCACAAAGAACAAATAGATCTACAAGTACACTTAAAAATCTACGGTATTTCTTTCGCCAAACACGCCCCAGAGCCGGCCGCCTCCTTCAAAGCAGCCGCATATGTATTAGAGACATTTCTCACTACAGATAGATTTAGATCTGACTGGATGATCAGATATTTAATGGCGCATATCACATTTGCAAATATCGGCAACATACCACAAGGAGTAGTTGCATGGACTTCAAGCATTTATAAAATACATTTACAAATTATAGTCTGATGCTACCAAGATCATGATGCATGAGTTTCAACTATTTGCAAAACACATTCACAAACAATAATGCCATGCATAGATGAGCTAGAGCAAGTACAATTAGCTATCAACACATGACTAACTCAAGCTACTAGTCAAGACCCCTCTTAGTAGTACAACAAACTATACTAGCAATTCGGACTCCAACCAAACACCAAGGCCGCTAAAATACTAGGAACACATCCTTAGCTCTAGCTAGTCATACCTTTGCCTTAAGCATCTTCTTGAAGCTTGATGACGCACATCTGTACTTCAAGTCCGGGTTCTTGACTTGGATAATCATCAACATGTGATTATCTCCTTTACTTCAAGTTCTTGACTTGAATATGCATCAATCTATGATGCATTCTTTCACTTAACCTCCATCAACACATGATGGGTTTTCTCTTAACTTGATTATCAACTCATGATCATCTCCTCTTCTTGAATATTATCAACACATGATGATTTCTTTTTCTTTGAGATCTTGATATGCATCAACACATGATGCATCCTTTACTCCAAGCTCTTGACTTCAATATCACTAACACATGATGATCTTCTTCACTTTGGGATCTTGACTTGAACATCATCAACACATGATGATTTCCTTCATCCTGAGTCTTGACTTGATGACGATCAACTCATGATGTCATCCAAAATCTCCATCATCATGGAACATAACCTATTTATCCAACTCATGGAAAATGTTAGTTCCACAATGTGCATAACATACCATTAACTCATAATGGTGGGATAAAATACTTAAATCTTGCCCTCATCGGTAATTGATGATAACCACTTCAATTGCATATAATTGAATGCAGATAAATATGAGTATATATGAACTACACAAGTTTTATATACTCAAGGATATGTTTCAAAGTAGAGATCCCCAATATATGTGATAAAGAAATATGGATCAATACTAATGAAACCACAAAACATAGTGTGAACTCCCCCTAATTGTATGCATACACAAATGTGTAATAAAAACATATGCACATATTCAAGTTAGACTTTTAGTGGAGTTGAACCAATATTTTAGATCCGAGGAATGCAACAATATATTAGAATATGATGTCGAGTGCATACTACCATGATTTTCATCTTTTTATCCAAATAGGACTACACAATAATGAAAGTGTTAGTCTCACATATAGATTTATCATTAATCACCAAAATACTCTGTTAACCCGACAAAGTGTCTTCTTTTGTCATCCTTCTTCTTTCTTGATGATGGTTTGGGCTCTTCTTCATCTTCCCCATCATAAGGACATTTTGAAGCAATGTGTCCCAATTTTGGACAATTGTAGCACCTTAGAGTCTTGTGGTGCTTTGTATTTGAAGATGTGCTTGAATGTTTATGTGAGTCATGTCTCTTCATGAGATCTTCCATTTTGTTCATGAGAGGGACAAATTCTTCTTCGGTGTCATCATCTTCCTCATCTTGATCCTCATCTTCACTTGAATCATATTTAGCTTTAAAAGTATGAATTCTTTTGCTTGAAGTTGAGGCCATCTCCTTGAGCTCATCTTTGTCCTTTTTGTACATTTTATTTGTGAGAAGATTTCACAAAAGAGCGGTAGGAGTCATCCTTGACAATTCGGATTAATTGAGGAATAATGTCACTAAGGTCCCATATTTCTCCAGTAGATCCCAAAGCATCTTGCACACAATATCAAGATTGGTTAAATCACAAAATAGACATTTGATACAAAATAGACATTTGATCTCATTTACTATGTTGTTCATTCTAGAATACATCTCATTGATGCTCTCATGAGGCAACATGGCAAATGACTCATACTTGAGCTTTAACCTATGCAATTTAGCTTCTTTGACCGTAGAGGTTCCCTCATGAATTTCCATGAGAGTTGTCCAAATATCACAAGCATTTTCAAGATTGCTCACTCTATTGAACTCCTCTACACTCAAAGCGCTATATAGAGCATTTAAAGCTTGAGCATCGAGTTGCAAGTTTTGCTCTTCTCTTTAAGTGAGGTTTTGTGGATCAATCGGAGTAGCAAAACCCGCATCAATAATTCTCCATAGGTTTGGGCTCATAGGCTTAGTAAAGATGGTCATTCTAATTTTTGAATAAGCATAATTTGAACCATCAAAGTGTGGTGCTCTATCAAAGGAGAAACCCTCATTAGCCATCCTTTACTCTCTAGGCGGTGAAGACTAATAAATGAGGGCCAAGCTCTGATACCAATTGTAAGATCGAGAAGGTCGACTAGAGGAGGGTGAATAGGAGGTTTTAAAAACTTCTTTGGTTAAAACGGATTTCTAATGTGGAAGCTAATAACAATGCGGTTTTGCACAATTAAAGATTAAATCAACTAGTCTTTACTAAGAATATTAACAATCAAAGACTATTGATAATTATAGTAATCATACACATACAAGTAAGCAATTTAATTATATGAAT
The DNA here is from genome assembly GCA_036346395.1 of Hsuehochloa calcarea. NCBI lineage: Eukaryota > Viridiplantae > Streptophyta > Magnoliopsida > Poales > Poaceae > Hsuehochloa > Hsuehochloa calcarea. Next base: position 54,041,871 of record CM070597.1, read on the forward strand.
GTAAATTGTAATATAGTAAAGCACAAGAGGAACAAACCACAATGACACAATGATGTTTTACCGTGGTGTTCGGAGACTTGCCGGTCTCCCCAAATCCACGTTGAGGTAAGCCTAAACTAATTGAACTGGCTCCACAAATTAAGCCAACACCTCCGAGGTAAGTCTAACCACTTGGACTGGTTCCAACACGAACCAACACCTCGATCCACTCAGGGTTGCTCTTCCTCCACTCCGGTGATGGCGAGCACCAAACCACTCACAACCGCTCGGGCCTTCTCGCAACCTTCTTTGAGAAGATCACCGACGCAACTCCTCCAAGCCGTCTATGTGTCAGCAAACACCAAGAGTAACAAGTTAAAGATGCTCACTAGAATAAATCAAGTGTCTAAGCTCAAGTGGATACACAATTCACTACCTAATGCAATACATGCACTCACGGTTTGCTCTCTTAGCTCACTAAGTGCAACACGTGCACATAAGATTGTAGAGAGCTTGCTCTTTTCTCAAGGAATGGGTAATGGCACCAGCATTCTTCTCCACAACCGGCCAAGGTGGGTATTTATAGCCCACACATAAAAACTAGCTGTTGGAGAAAAGATTCTAAAAAAATCAACACGGGCGGTAGTACTGCCGTTCAACGGTCGGTACTACTGTACTTCCTCTAACGCACAGTAACGGCTATAAAAAGCCTCTGAAATAGCCATTGGAAATGCAGCGTGGTACTACTACTATTGAACATGCGGTAGTTCCGCTCACCGGTAATTCTGAAAAACCAGGGCGGTACTACTACTTTCTTTGAGGTCCGAAAATGGTCCTTACTGGAAATAACGTACTGCTTCATAAATCGGTTATACCGGATTGCGGTAGTTCTGTGGTAAGCACTTCGGTCATACCGCGATGTGGTATTTCCGCCAAATGAACTCTGGTACTACCGCTTTCCCGGAGAGCAAAACACGCTCAGAAGGTGTATCTCTGGAAAACATGTACCGCCAGCTAAACTTCGGTCCGACTGGGTTGCGGTAGTACTGCACTACATACCCGGTCATACCGCCGTGTGGTAGTACCGCCAAGAACACTCCGGTACTACCGATTATCCGGAAAAAACATAGTTGGCTTTCAAAATAAGCTCAATTGTAAAACACATTTACCAATTAATGAGTGATGCAAATAAGAGTTAAAGGTAAGATTCTTAACAAGTTGCAAAACACACTTGCCAACTTTTAGAATCAACGCCACAAGGAATAAGGTACATGGACTTAAACCATTTGTAAAACACATTCGCAAACTAAAATCACATGATACAATGATTATGCATGAGCCTCGACTATTTGCAAAGGAGTAGTTGCATGGACCTCAGCCATTTGTAAATCACATTTACAAATTATAGTCTCATGCTACAAAGATCATGATGCATGAGGTTCAACTATTTGCAAAACACATTCGCAAACAATAGTGCCGTACATAGATGAGCTAGAGCAAGCACGATGAGCTATCAACACAAGGCTAACTCAAGCTACTAGTCAAGATCCCTCTTAATAGTACGGCAACCTATACTAGCAATTCGATCTCCAGCCAAACACCAAGATCGGTAAAAGACTAGGAACACATTCTTAGCCCTATCTAGTCATACCTTTACATTAAGAATCTTCTTGAAACTTGATGGCGCATATCATTACTTCAAGTCTGGGTTCTTGACTTTGATAATCATCAACACATGATGATCTTCTTTACTTCAAATTCTTGAGTTGAATATGCATCAACCCATGATGCATTCTTTCACTTGACCTCCATCAACACTTGATGGGTCTTCTCTTGACTTCATGATCAACTCATGATCATCTTCTCTTCTTGAATATCATCAACATATGATGATTTTCTTTTCTTCGAGATCTTGATACGCATCAACACATCATGCATCCTTTACTCCAAGCTCTTGACTTCAATATCATCAATACATGATGATCTTGTTCACTTCGGTATCTTAACTTGAACATCATTAACACATGATGATTTCCTTTATCCCGAGTCTTGACTTGACAACGATCAACTCATGACGCCATCCAAAGTCTCTATCATCATGGAACATAACCTATTCATCAAACTTATAGAAAATGTTAGTTCCACAATATGATTATCATTAATTACCACAACATACCATTAACTCATAATTGTGGGACAAGATACTTCAATCTTTTCCTCTTTGGTAACTGGTAATAATCATTTCAATTACAAATAATTGAATGTAGATAAATATGAGTATATTTGAACTACACAAGTTTTATATAGTCAAGGATATATTTCAATGTAGAGATCCCCAATATATGTGGATAAAGAAATAAGGATCAATACTAATGAAACCACAAAACATAGAGTGAACCCCCCTAAATGTGTGTATACACAAATATGTAATAAAAACATATGCAAATATTCAAGTTAGACTTTTAGTGGAATTCAACCTTTAGTTTGGATCAGAGGAATGCAACAATATATAAGAATATGATGTCGAGTGCATACCTTCATGATTTTCACCTTTTTATCCAAATAAGACTACACAATAATGAATGTGTTAGTCTCACATTTAGATTTGTTATTAATCACCAAAATATTCCATTAACTCATAATGGCGGGTCTAGATTTTCAGGGGAGCGTAAGAAAGATGGAAACATAAGACACCTTGCTGATTCTGCCTAATGGAGAAACTTTGATAGGAGCTTCGAAAACTTCGTGGAACCGATGAATATAATGTTTGGGTTGAGTACAGATGGAATGGATCCTTTCAGAAATATGACCAGCCGACATAGTACCTGGCCCGTGAATCTATGTATGTACAACCTTCCTCCCTGGCTGTGTATGAAGCAGAAGTACATTTCGATGTCACGACTTATCCAAGGGCTGAAACAACTTGGGAACAATATTGATGTGTACCTAGCACCATTGCTGAAAGGTCTTATGACACTGTGGAACAAAGGGGTACTGGTATGGGATTCGTACAGATGAGAGAACTTCACTTTACGCGCCATGTTTTTTTGCACCATCATTGATTTTCCTGCCCTTGGTAACCTGTCGGGGTTCAATACAAAAGAAGTCAAAGCATGTCTACACTGCATACATTATACCGAGAGTGTGTGATTGAACAACTCACGCAAAACTGTGTACATGCGTTACCGTAGGTTCCTTCCTAGGTATCACCGATATCGCAAGGTGAAGAAACAATTCAACGGAAATAAGGAGGGTGGTTCATCTCCAAGGGCTTTTAGAGGGAAAGAGGTCTATGGTGTGGTTAAGAATATCGATGTTGTGCTTGGGAAGAGACGTAAATTGAGGATCCGTTAGAAAAATATCTGGAACAAGCGATCAATTTTTGGGGACTTACCTTATTGGGAGCACTTAGAAGTTCGCTACTGCATCGATGTCATACACGTGGAGAAGAATGTATGTGATAACTTGATTGGTCTCTTACTGGACATTCGTGACAAAACAAAGGATGGTGTCAACGCACAACGTGACTTGGTTGATATGAACATAAGTACCGAGTTAGCACCGAAAGAGACTGATAAAGGATGAATGTACCTTCCCCTAGCTTGCTACACTCTGTCTAAGGTCGAGAGAAAGGAACTATGCCATAGCTTACAAGGTGTGAAAGTTCCGTTCGGCTACTCCGCCAGCATGAAGAAACTTGTTTCTATGGAAGATTTAAAATTAATTAGTATGAAGTTTCATGATTGTCATGTGCTGATGACACAAATGATTCCTGTTGCAATTATAAGTATTTTTTCGAATAAGGTCCGAGTGGCAATCATGAGGTTGTGTTATTTCTTTAACTCGATTGCTCAAAAGGTCATCGATACTGAAGGACTAGATGCTTTGCAGGCCAAAGTGGTGATGACTCTATGTCATCTTGAGATGTATTTGCCTCTGTCATTTTTTGATATCATGGTCCATCTCATTGTTCACCTTGTGACAGAGATAAAGATATGCGGTCATGTGTTCCTACGTCATATGTCCAAAATCGATCTCAGTCGGAGGGTAGCATCATCGAAGGTTATGCAACTGAAGAGGGCATTGAGTTCCGCGTCGACTACCTGGCTCAGGTGGAACTGATAGGCATGTCTCTATCTCGTCATAAGGGGAGGCTGCAAATTATCGGGATCATTGGAAGGAAAGCAATCACTCCCGATTTCGATGCGTACGCTCAAGCCCATTTCACAGTCTTGCAACACAAGACCCAAGTGTCTCCGTACATCAACGAGCACAAAGACATAGTACACCAACAGAATCCAGGCCAGTCGGAGATTTGGATCATAAGAGAGCACAACCGCCAGTTCAACGAATGGTTAAAGGTGTGATTCACTAGAAGGCTGTCGTCAAGTGATGATATGCTTTCATGGTTGGCAAAAAGGGCTAAAATTTACAATTGTGATATGGCAAAGATATGACATAAATGAGTACATATATTATACGACATCTCAGGATAGGAAGAGCACAGTCCAAAACATCTGTGTTCACATAGATGTGTTTCACAAGCAGTTCAATACCGCTGGGTTGAGCTCCTACTATGGGTTCGTAAAGGAGATTTGGGCGCTCGACTATGTACTTTTCAAGATCCCCTTGTTTCGGTGCCATTGGGTCAAACTTCTACAAGGTATGAAGGTCAACAAGTACGACGCCACTACTGTGGACCTCGAATGTGTCAGATACAAGGACGAACCATTCATACTCGCTAAGCAAGTTGTTCGTGTTTTTTATATGTAAATGACCCGGCAAATAAGAACCGCCACGTAGTTCTTTATGGAAAAAGAAGGATTATCAAAGTTGAGAATGTCGTGGATGAGGAGAAGTACAATCAATTTGATGAGTTGCCTTCTTTCGGAGACGACATTAGGCTCGAGGAAGAACCCAGTGAGGAAGCTAGCTATTTGCGCTTCGATCATCGTGAAGGGCTATTTTTTTCAAACGAAATAGCCAAGTGGAATGATCCCACATGCTGAACACCTATTTCGAAAATTGTTCCATTGTAATTAAGAAACTCAGCATGTAATTAAGTAATTATTCCATTGTAGTGGATTCACTAATTAAGAAATTATTCCATCCGTGATTGTATCTACTTTCTTGTTTTCAAAGGGCATGGCTAGTATTTCCTGAGTCTAGCCGAAAAACATAATATTTTTTAGCTATAGAAGGAATTATCACAAGCGATTTAGTGGAACAACCCGTTTGTGATATATGTAGCACAGATGATTCCTAAGGCGCCAAAATATTTCACCTCCCGCGCACGTGTCCAAAAATTTCCCCCACCCGCGTTGAGCATCACAGACGGTTCCATAATAGAGCTGTCTGTGATACTTGTCACACACGGTTCTTAATTATAACCATATCACAGACGGTTCTTAAAGAGAACTGTTTGTGATATGCATTTATAAATAGTGCCCCGCTAGGGTTTACGTCCTTACTCCTAAGACCTCACTCTCCGGTCCACCTCCCCAACACCCATACTTCACGTGTTCCTCCCGAGCCTCCTCTCTCCGCGCCGTTGTCCTTGCACCATCCTCATCCCCTACGCCGCTGTCATCCCCGAGCCTCCTCTCTCCCCACCATCGTCCCCGCGATGTACTCCTCCCCTACGCCGCGGTCATCCCTGCGCCTCCTCCTCCCTGCACCGGCGTCCTCCCTCTGTGACCCCCGACCTCGATGCCGCTGCCCCTGACCCCGTCGACACCTCTCTCCCCTGACCTCGACTCCCTCTTCATCCACGTTTGCTGTCAAGGTACGAGCTCACCGCTTTGGATTGTGCTAGTAGAAGTTACAGATTGTGTTGATTTGATTAACTCTAGCACTGCGAGATCTTGCTTAGTAATGTTGTGGGAGGTACGAGATAACATCTTTGGATTCTCTAATATTGCATCATGTTATTCATGCTCATCAGATCCCTCTGTTTCATTATGTTGATGCTGTCTGGTCATTTTTCTCCATTCTGTTGGTAGCTTCTATTCACAGTGATTATTGTTCAGTCATTGTTTATATTTCTGTCAATTGAAATACTGTGTAGTTGGTTCAATTGAAATATTGATAGTGAACTCTCAATTGATGATTTATTTTGTTGTGAAGTTATATCTTTTGAGCATTTTATCCTAATTGATGCAGTATTGATTTGTTAATCTTGCGAGACAGCAAGTAAGCGAGATGGTGTCTGCACCATCTTTGCCGCCATCATCGACGTCGCCAAATGCTTCTGGATCTCCGAGGAAAATGGTACCTAAGCGACATGCTAGAGGAATATCGAAAATGCATGTCGACCTAATGACCATCATGACCGTCAGTACCGCTGGGGTCCCTCATTGCTTATGTATAGATACATGATGCAACAATGCCCGACGATCACGACAACCGGTGGGTTTCCTCGACCCACAGTTGATCTCTGAGCAATGCAACATCCAAGACACATCCTATGTCAAGAAGTGCATAATGAGGGGATTGTTTACTCACCGCGACAGGGACTACATACTGGTGCCCTACAACCAGGGGTAAGTGCTTCAATAGTTGCTATACAAATTTAATTTGTTCTTCATACACAATACAAACTTAGGTTTAATGACTATAGCGACATACATGAGTAGGTTCCACTGGATCCTTTTAGTCATTATACCAAAGTGGAACAAGGTAATATGCCTTGATTCCCTAGCCGACAAAAACTATGACTTCAGTATTGTGTAAAAAGTACCCGACGGGTATGATTATTTCCTCCGTATGTAACTCTATTATAGTCTTCCTTAGTTTGAAATGTCCGATGATAACTTTTTGAAATCACGTAGGTCGTTTAGCGCCTATGTTGCCAGTGGAGGGATACACAAGGAACCGGGTGCCACACTATAACACAGGACGCGATGTTCAGTACCCGCTACAGCACAATAATCCTATATCACATTTCGTAACCTGGCCTCTCGAACTGACTATATCTATATCGTATACCACACTTCTATTTTTGTAGTGCCACCAGCAACTACTACAAGGCAACGTATGTGCATTCTACGTTTATCGTCATATGCTGGAAATCATGAGTGTCAAGATGAAGGATCCAGAGGTTTGTCAGTCAATATCGCAATAATTATTTCATAATTATGAATTTAAATATATATGCTTACTACTTTACTCTTGCTAGCGACAGGGCATGACAATAAAAAAGTGTCTTCCATCTGGACTTACTTACAGACGTTCGAGGACTACTCGACGCCTTCATCACGGGAGAGATCATTAACCAGAATGGAGAGTTTCACCCCGGCGACACTGATTTATTGTAATTCACTTTGAGATGTAATTCAAATCTCTTTGTAATTGATATTGAGTTTTTAAATCACTTTGAGTTGTTCTATATCAAATCAATTGTGATATATCTATTTTCTACATGCTTGTTTTAAGAGGGCATGGCTAGCATTACCCGAGGCTAGCCAAAAAACCAAAATATTTAGGTATAGAACGAACTATCACAGATGGTTTTGTGGAATAAACCGTCTGTGAATGCATACTATCACAGATGGTTATCACCAAAAACCATCTATGATATGTCGGATTTCATAGATGGTAATTTTTATTTACCATTTATGATATATATACAATCACAGACGGCAACTACTAACAACCGTCTGTGATATGTATCCAATCTCCAATGGCTACTACTAACACCCGTCTGTAATACGTATTCAATTACAAACGGCTACCACCAATAACCGTGTGTGATATGTCGGATATTACAGATGGCTACTACCAAAAACTGTATGTGATATTTATGATATCATAGACGGCTATTTTTACTTACCGTCTGTGTTATGTATCTAATCACAGACGGTTGGTACATATAATCGTTTGTGATAGTTGGGCTTTACAGACGGTTTATACTAGAAAACAGTCTGTGTTGTTGCTTATCACAAATGGCTCAAAAATCGTTTGTGATAACTGTCTGTTATCACAGGCACATAAATTCAGACGGTTGAGAAACCGTATGTGATAACTGTTTAGAACCGTTTGTGATGACACTTTCTGTAGTAGTGTACGTAGAGAACGTGAGAGGGAACTGGACGAGACGATCAGTGCTGAGGACGTTGGACGATTGACTACGACCACTACATCGACGTGCTCGACGTTGGACCAAGTTGCTCTAACTCTTCTGCGCTGCACGATGCATCTAGTGGTAACGATATATGATAATTTACTCGCAAGACTTCCTGGTTTATGTGGTAGAATTTTTAATTTTGTGCTAGTGTAGCCTATCGTATCTATACAGCAGGAGCAAACAAGTCAATTAAATCTATTAGGACATGGATTTGTATGGAATTTTAACACTCAAGAAATACTTTTCTCTGTCAAATTCGTATGTAAATCCAAGGTTGACATTTGTATTATAATTCGAATACAATAAAATAAAGCATCTATGTGTCCGTATACCTATATTCAAAAGCAGCTTGTATATGTATTCTACAAGGGAGTAGAAGAATTAACATTTTCTTAGCAGAGAAGTAGTAAACAACTTACGTTTCCAAACAAAGGAGAAATCAGCAACAGGAGATATGCAAAAATAAATAAATAAATAAAATTCATGAGCAGGTCTAACAACTAGCCGGTGCATAACAAAGACAAAGTTTTAGTTTGACTTGTTAAGTTTTCATATGGGTTCAGTCCAATAATGCTGATCGGCCCGCTTGACATGTGTTATGTACGTGGTGTATGTTGTCTTCACATTGATATCTGAACTAACTGTTTTTGAAACATTAGTGCAGAAGCGTTCCACTGGGATTGCATTCAGGATGGATGTAAAGAGATGTATCACCGAACGAACCGAGTGCACATTGTGACACATTAGTGGCTATTCTTTACGAGCACGACAAAGATCAAATCTATACCATACTTATTTCATGGGATTGTACCGGGATCTTCGACCAAACCAATTGATCAAGTGTCTCTTTCTATAACATTTGGTTCTCCAAACAATTTCAAGACATAGAAAATCTCTTTTGATATGGTCGATTTTGACACAGCATATAATGCCGTACTCGGCCGACCAACTCTCGCACAATTTTAAATGGCTTCTCATTATGGTTATCAATATCTTAAGATGCCATATCCAAAGGAATAATCACAGTCTGCTGCGATCAGAAAATGACGCTTACATGCGACCGCAAGTCCGTCGAGATGGTTGGCCAAATACCAACTCGAGAAGCAAGCAAGGGGTAACATTCGACCAAGTAGTCGAAGCCTAAAGTTGCACCAAAGCCGTACGACCAAGTTAAAAAAGTTCCACTGAATACAGAGGAGCCTACAAAGACCGTTCGCATAGGAGTCACTTCCGACCCTGCACAGGAAAACACCCTCGTCACCTTCTTCCGAGCAAACGCAGATGTCTTCGCGTGGCAAGCATCCGACATGTCCGGAATCCCTAAGGGGGTGATCGAGCACAGGCTAGCTCTACGGCCTGACAAGAAACCCAGAAAATAAAAATTACTGAGATTTTCACTTGATCGACGAGATGCCATTAGATCTGAATTGGATAAGCTACTTAAAGCGGGCTTTATAAGAGAAGTCAACCATCCAGAGTGGTTGGCTAACCCGGTAATAGTTAGAAAATCTAATGGTATGTGGCGTATGTGTGTAGACTTTATTGATCTTAAAAAAGCTTATCCAAAAGATGATCTTTCCCTTCCTTATATTGATTAGTTGGTTGATTCTACTGCTGGATGGGAAATATTAAGTTTTCTAGATACATATTCTGGTTATCATTAGATAAGTATGTACCTAAATGATGAAGAAAAGACCGTATTTATTACACAATTTGAAATATTTTGCTATGTCAAAATACCATTTGGTCTAAAAATGTTGGCGTTTATTTTCAACGCTAGATGCAAACGACCTTTCCTATTCAACTAATCCAGAATTTGGAGGCCTATGTTGATGATATGGTCGTAAAAAGCATCAAGCGCATTAATCATATTTCTGACTTGCAAGGAATATTAATTCGACAACCTCATAAAATATAATTTGAAACTCAATCATAAAAAGTGTGTGTTCGGAGCCTTTTCAGAAAAGTTGCTTGGATTCCTTATCTCTGCAAGAGGAATCGAAGCAAACCCTGAAAAGATAAAAGCCATTGGACAAATGCGCTCTCCGACCACAAAGAAAGAAGTCCAGAAACTCACATGAAGGATGGTGGCTTTAAGTTGTTTAATCGCACGACTACGAAAAAAATGACTTTCTTTCTTTAAACTTCTGAGAAAATATGAGGGTTTCGAATGCTCAGAGGAAGCAAACAATGTCTTCGAGGATATCAAGAGGTATCTTACGAGTTTTCCTGTTCTAGTTTCTCTAAAATCAGAAGAGACACTCTTAATATATCTAGCTGCTACGCCACAGGTAGTGAGCGCAATACTGGATACAGAACGTGAAAATGTTCAACGACCAGTTTACTATATTTGTGAAGTTTTACACAGGCCTAAGGAGTGATACCCTTTGATCTAAAAGCTTCTATATGCCCTCCATATGTCTTCGAGGAAAGTGAGACACTATTTTCAGGAGCACAAGATAATTGTGTTGTCCGAGTTTTCCTAACATAACCGGAGATATATCTCTAGACCCCTCGATGTGGTCAGATAAAGAAAGTAGATGGTCGTGCCACAAGTGGTCGAAGATTCGACTACAAGAAGTTATCCGTTACAAGATCGAGAAAATATTAAATAGTCCATGGATGACAATATCTCACCTGGTGTTTGACCAGATATCGTGAGGCCAAAGGAGAATACGCAAGCAAATCATTTAGTCCAACCAGATATGACCCGGTCATATAGAGATACAGATTGGTCATGAGCTGGTCATACATGATCATTAACTAGTTGAACAGGTCATAAGGTATTACGATCTGGTCATGACCAGATGTGAAATGGTTGTAAGGAGTTACGAACTGGTCGTGAGTCATAAGGACTGGCTCGAAGATCATATTGCATAAGGTTCGTCCGATATAACCTTTATGTGTATTCGATAGTCGCTATGTCCTGCTAGGAACCACTATCGTCTTGTGATCGGAAAGGAGTTTTCGGGCCACGACTGATTACGCATAAACCTACAGGGTTAGAACAAACTAGTTTGGATTTGATCCATTATGAGCTCTTTATAAGGGAAGACATGGGGCTATTGGGAGTAAGAGATATATGATACACTGAAACCATAGCCAACACCTCCCGAAGGCCCTGCCGTGCGCGCACGTGATAGCACACCGACGTAGTACAGCGTTCCACCCCTAGATGTGTGGATACCGTAGAGGTGCTGCTATGATTGCTGCTGCACTAATCGAGCATGATCTGCAACCTACGTAGAGAACGTGAGAGGATATCGGAGGAGACGATCGGTGCTGAGGACGTTGGGAGATCTGTAACACCCTGACCCAAAATCGGCTCAATGCCCAGCCCACCGTGGGGCGGACCCACCTACACATAGCACCTCACTTACACTTTCATCCTCGCTTCGTGTAAAAGGGTTAACCCGGAGGTGCTACGTTTGGATCCAACAGGCATTATATACTACTACAACTCACTTGAGATAAGCAATGTGGGACTAATCCCACCACACAACTCCTTATGGGCCACTTGGGCCACACTACAAGCAGGCCGAGGTATTACATTCACCCCCCCTTAAGGGCTGACGCCCTCGGCAGCATACCGCATACGCGGCAAATGCCCAGAACCACCCCTCGGTACACGTCCGTGCGTCCAGTGCCGGCACATATGCCATGCCATGTGTCCACTCCGGGCCCACATGTGCCATCGCCATATGCCCGCTCCTGTCCCTTGCGCGCCCGTGCGTGAAGGTTGATGCTCGATACCATCTGTAACACCACGACCCAAAATCGGCTCAATGCCCACCACCAGTGGGCGGACCCACCTACACATAGCACCTCACTTACACTTTCGTCCTCGCTTCGTGTAAAAGGGTTAACCCGGAGGTGCTACGTTTGGATCCAACAGGCATTATATACTACTACAACTCACTTGAGACAAGCAATGTTGGACAAATCCCACCACACAACTCCTTATGGGCCACTTGGGCCACACTACGAGCAGGCCGAGGTATTACAAGATCGACTATGACCACTGCATCGACGTGCTCGATGTTGGACTAGATTGCACCAACTCTTCTTCTGTTGCACAACGCATCTAGTGGTAACGATATATGATCTTTTACTCGCATGACTTTCTAATTTATGAGGTACAATTTTAAATTGTGTGCTAGTGTCGCCTACCCATATCCTTATAGCTAGAGCAAACAAGTCAATTAAATCTATTAGGACATGGATTTGTTTGAAATTTTAACACTCAAGAAATACTTTTCTCTATCAAATTCATATGTGAATCCAATGTTGACATTTGTATTAGAATTTGAATACAATAAAATAAAGCATCTATGTATCTGTATACCTATATTCAAGAGCAGCTTGTATATGTAGTCTAGAAGGGAGTAGTAGAATTAACAGTTTCTTAGCAAAGAAGTAGTAAACAACTTATTTTTCCAAACAAAGGAGAAATTAGCAACTGGAGATATGCAAAAATAAATAAAAAATAATCATGAGCAGGTCCAACAACTAGCTGGTGCATACCAAAGAAAAAGTTTTAGTTTGACTGGTTAAGTTTTCATACGGGTTCAGTCCAATAATGCTGATCGGCCCGCTTGATATGTGTTATGTATGTGGTGTATGTTGTTTTTGTTGAGGAACTGTCACTGGTGAGTCCAGTCCAAGCGATTACCTCGTAGACAAACTCAGAATCGTAAGAACAACGCAAGAACGCAAGAATAGAATAATATATTGAACACAGAGATATAAGAGAACTTATGGCTTTTTTTATTGCTCTTTTGTAAAACTGTAGTACAAGGGCTGGGGGTCCACCCTTTATATAGTCTACTGGGAGGATGAGGAGACCATCATGGGCCAGTCCTGCTTGGCCTAGGCCCGTTTTCTTAACACTCCCCCTTGGGTACTCATCCATCATGCTGATGTTTCATCAAAACTCTATAAAAACCAGTAGGAAAAATTTGGAAAAGAGTACATTAATCACGTTTTACTGTGCTGCACAGATTGCCTCATTAAAAACCTTAGCCAAGAAACTTCAAGAAAACTCGTTAAGGGAAAAAATACAATCCATCCAATTTCATTTAATCTCTAGGATTTATTCTTTGGGTACTCGATCTTCGTGATGAAGCTTTAATAAAGAGTTCGTGGAGATCCCCCCCGTGAATTCTGCACTTCTCTAAGTCTCACCATTCCAATTCCACGTATGCATCTTTCAAAGATAGACACTGGAGGTGACTTAGTGAATAAATATGTAAGATTTTCACATGACTTAGTATGCAGTACTTTAATTTTGTCAATCTTTTGTAATTCATGAGCATAGAAGAACTTGGGGTTGATAAACTTTGTGAGATGACTCTTCACATAACCCATCTACACTTGTCCAACACAAGCTACATTATCTTGATAGAAAATAGTGGGGGTTTGCGTGGTATTTAATCCACACGACTACTGGATGTGGTGAATCATCCACCGAAGCTAAGAACTTCTCGTGAGGCCTTGTACAGTACTGTTGGACCGAAAAGGCGACTAGAGGGGGGGTGAATAGGAGCACGCTCACTTTTTCCCAAATAATGAATTCAACACAATTTCACTCCAATAGCTATTAGGAAGCTATGAAGATCAATATACCCGATCTGTTGGAAGACTAGTATTGAATCCAATTAAATCCCCTAAACAAAATAACAAAATCAACTAAGATTGCAAAAGCTCAAAGCACGGGCGGTCTGACCTCTGGACCCAACCGGTTGGACCGATTGCCAGGCGGTCTGACCGCTGTTGTGCTGGCGGTCGGACCGCTCCAAAATCGGTCTGACCGGTGATGACGGGCGGTCGGACCGGCCGACTCCAGAACAGATCTGAAACAGTAAAATCAGCCCGATGACGAAGTTGCAATTAGGTGAAACTTTTGATTCTCAACTCCAATCTTTATGAAACTTTGCACACACCTTCTATATGCTATTGAGGACCTATTCCAATCGAATATTATGATAATTCTTGGATAGATCCTGAGCAATTACCAATTGAATAACAGAGGGTCTAAAACCGGGCAAGAACGAAAACTTGATCCTAATGCTTGTTCGTGAGAGATTGATGATCAAGAAGATGCTAGATAGATTCACACTTATCACAGCAAGCTAATTCACGTGAAAGAATCAATCACAAACTCGCGGATCAAAGAAAGCCCTAAAATCACAAAATTGAAAGCAAGAACGAAAAGAGACTTATCTCAAGCAAACCTTGCATAGATTAAAAACGTGATCGTTGCTGGAATACACCCACACCATCATGGATCAGTGGTCAATCCAAGATCACAAAATTCTCCTCAAACCATGAAAAGCCCTAGCCTCCACCTCAACTCCCCCTAAGCCAATTAGGGTTTGAAAGCGACAAAAGAGGTGAAAAACAGCGAGAGAGCGGGAGCAGCCCCCACCTCCTCTTATTTATAGTGGAGACCTAGAACTCTCTAGGGTTTGATTCAATTGGGCTCCCGTTAAGGCCCACTAACAAACGGGTCACACACGCACGCTTCGCAAAGCGTCGGCTTTAACCTTTTGCCAATAGGTCACCCTTGTCCATCTTGTGTCACGCTTGAGTCGTTGACCTCACCCGGCATCGTTAATCGTTCTGGACCTCAACTCTCCAAGTCTAGTCCCGATCCTCCTCGCCGTTGACCGTCGTTGACCACCAAGCTACCTGCACAACCATAGACAAGCAAACACGAATTCGGGAACAAGTTCTTCACAACTTGACCCATGTTAGTCAAAACATGCATAATGCAAATCATATGCCATGAAACCAATGACTTTGACCTAACAAAACAACATCGCCACGAAGTTGGCCGACGTTCAAGTCAATACCGGTCTGACCGCTCCATGTGAGCGGTCGGACCGCCTATAACGGTCGGACCGCTCCTGTGAGCGGTCGGACCGCCCGAGACTTAGCGAAAATCAAGCCACGAAATTCGAAACCTTCTGGAAATTAAAAACGAATAGAACTTCTTCTTGGAGACTCCAAAATTATGAGACCAAGTGCATTGGGATCCCTCACTTGCCTACAACACCTATTTTTGGCCCATTTCGTTTTGACCATTTTAGGTCACCGCCGGTCCGACCGCCCACATGGCGGTCCGACCGATTTGGGACCGATCGGACATTAATGTAAGAACTGGTCGGACCGCCCACGACGTAATACTGTAGCTTTGTCGAAAACTCGTGAAACAACAAACCGTAAACACCATTGCCAATTGTCACATCATCCTAAGATCTGGAGCATATTCCCATGATATCCACAAGTACTATGATTTCTTAGTAGTTCATCGAAGATGATACAAGACTTTGCTTAGATGATTTTTATAAAATTGCAGTTCCGCCACATAGAAATACATAGCATGTTTGCGACTTGGCTGTATGCAGGTCTGACAGGTACCCAGAATTTGCAAAGCCAGTCATAGTTAGGTCTTGGTTTTTCTGTAGAACAGACAAAGATCTTTGCTTCTTTGGAGATATCAAAAGATATCCTTTATTCATTGCCAATGTCTCTTGGTAGGTTCTGGACTATACCTTGCAAGTAGATTCACGACAAATGTAATGTCTGGTCTAGTACAGTTTACTAAATACACGTGTGCTTTTATTGCACTTAAGTATGGGAAATCTGTCCCAGGACTTTCTCCCCCTCTTCTCTAGGTCTGTACTAGTCCTTTTCTTGATGAATGGATCTCCTAACCATTGGAACTTTAGAAGGGTATACATTTTCAAAACCGAACATTTCTATCACTTTCTGAGGGTAGGTTGACTGATGTACTAAAGTTCCTTTAGGGGCATGCTCAAGCTGCAAGCCTGGGCAATATTTGGTTTTACCCAAATCTTTCATTTCGAACTCCGACTCCAGGCAAGAGCTTGCTTTCTTAAGATCTTCTAGGGCCCCGATGATATTCAGATCATCTATATACACTGAGATTATACAAAATCCATCATAGGATCGTCGTGTAAAAACACAGAGACAATACTTATTGTTCGTGTATCCTTTCTCGTATAGAAAGTCGCTCAAGTGATTATACCACATTCTGTCTGATTGTTTCAGTCCATACAGTGACTTTCTGAGTAGCACACTGTACAAAATTCTATTTACTCTATCTTGGTTCGGGACAGGGATACCTTCAAGTACCTTCATATAAATATATGAATGCAAGTTTCCATAAAGGTACGCAGGTACCACATCCATAAATTTTATTTCTAAATTCAAGCTTACTATCATTGAGATTAAATAGCTAAAGGTAGTTTTGCCCATGACCAGGGAATATGTTTCTTCATAATCGACTCCTGGTCGTTGAGTGAAACCTTGTGCAACGAGCCTTGCTTTATGTCTTACAACTTAATTATTTTTATTTCTCTTTCAAACAAATACCCACTTATACCCTAGGGGTGCACATGGGGAGGCGTGCAGCTTACAGGCCCAAAAACCT
Source organism: Hsuehochloa calcarea (assembly GCA_036346395.1). Lineage (NCBI taxonomy): Eukaryota > Viridiplantae > Streptophyta > Magnoliopsida > Poales > Poaceae > Hsuehochloa > Hsuehochloa calcarea. Next base: position 54,058,433 of record CM070597.1, read on the forward strand.
CTCTTTAATTCAGAGATAATAATTCTACTTCTATTGCCTTCTTCCAATCTTCCTAATTTGATCTTTTCTTACATTCAGCGAGTGATGCAGGCTCTGGATCTAGATCGATGATTGTGGTAATTTTCTTTGCAGAATAAATATCGACATTGCCTGTTGTCCAATTTATAGTTCTCCTGTGGTCACATAATTTATAGTTATTTCTTCATAGGGTGATACTTTTAATGCTTCTACTCGCTCACTGCTGCTTCCAATTGCGGGGGTAAGCTCCTTTAGTTTTTTAGCTCCGATGTGTGTGCACACGTCCATGTTGTTGTCTCCCTTCGTGGGAATGTTCAAATCTTGCATGCCTTTTCCTAATGGTTTCATACCGGTGTCAGGTCTCAACTGGCTACCCTTCTGGTTCTAGGGAACTTCGGTGATCGGACGTGTCAAGTCCTTCTTATCCTTTTTCAACAGGCGTCCCCGGTCACTTCAGATTCGAGGAGCCAGAGTTCTCGTCCTTTCTGAGGCCTCGGGACGAGATTATGGATACATGTTTCTTTCTTTGGTATTTCAACCCTCTTCCGTGCATTGCGTACAGGCACATGCAACTTGATCACGCTCTTCAAATTACTAAATTGGACAGGCAGTTGATTCGCTAATGCTTGCAAATCAATTATCTTTTGGACTTCAATTGTCTTCTGAACTTCAATTATCTTTTGGACTTCAATTGTATTCTAGACTTCTCTATTTCCCGACGTTTTTCATCAAGAGATTGATTTCCTACCCCTAATGACGGGAAACTATCCTCATCAATTATACTATCAGCGAATCGGGCAGTATGCAAATCTCCCATCATAGTGTCCAAATACATGATTATGATGCTATCTCATAACCAACGTAAATCTCAAACTTTTAGACAAGGCCCATTTCAGTATGTTGTGGTGTGGGTATAGGTACATAAACCTTGCACCCACATATGCGAAGATGAGAAAATTTTCGGTGCTGACCGTTGCGTTACTTGCATAGGTGAATGGATGTTATTTGCCGATGGTCTAAAATTGATTAGAGCTGCTGCATTCAGGACTACGTGTCCCCAACATGTAGTTGATAAATTACAATTTTGCAAAATCTACTAGTCCATTCTGGGTGTGGACATGCGGTACGGAATACTCAACTTTGATTCCCATTTTCATGCAATAATCATCAAATGCCTTTGAAGTAAATTATCTGGCGTTGTCCATTCTGACGGACTTCGCATGATGATCTGGAAAATTATTTTTAAATTTTAATTATCTGCGAGACTAAGCTTTGCAAATGCATAGTTTCTTGTAGACTATAAACATACGTGCGACCATTTCAAGAAAGCATCGATGAGCACCACAAAGTACTTAAATGGCCCTGACAGGAGCTGTATAGGACAGCAAAAGTCTCCTTGGATACTGTCCAAGAATGTAGGGACTTCATCCTTCATCTTCAGAGCAGAAGGTCTAGTAATTAATTTCCCGGTGGCACATGTGTGGCACATAAAATCTTCTTGATTTGGGAAATTCTTTACATCGATATTATGTCCCTGTAAATTATGAATTATTTTTCTCATCATCCTAAGACCTGGGTAGCCTAATCTATCATGTTAGAGACAGAAAAGTTCAGAGCTTCTAAATATGGTTTTCAGTACAGTATAGGCTGCAGGTGCCTTAATATTAGTGTAGTATAGCCCAGTTTCATGTGAAGGAGATTGTCCTAATACCCTTTTCCACTTTCTTCACGCTTTGTAATGAGTAGGTATTCTTTACCATACTCTTCTTTAGTCTTTAAGTGGAAACTGTTAGCGCAAATATCCTTGAGAAGTTGAGAGTTCTAGTCGATTCTGGGTACAACAAGGATTTTTTAATGACCAATGTTGTGCCCATCGGAAGTATAATTGTGGCCTTTCCTAAGCCTATTATATACAAGTATCGCTGTCTGCGATTATCATAAGACTACCAATATTCTTGTTGATCGAGTGAAAAAATTCATCTCTCTCAAGATGGTATTCGTTGTGCCACTATCCGCTAAGTACACTTCCTCCATAGGACGCTACACGTGTTCTAATACTTCAAATATTAGAACATAACTTGCTACTATAAATACGGGAATATAAGCCTTGCGGAACTCATCATAAGAATTAAATGCTTTTGCTCTCCTCAAGCTTACAACCATTATTCAAATGATAAAATAATGTGATGTTCTGCTTCAATCCGCTCCATGGCAATCTTCTCCTCTTGGCAACTACGGTTGCGGCCGCTACGATGTCCAAAGGAGGGGTAATGGGGCTGTTACTTGGCTGTCCACATCCATGAGTGCAGCTAATGGTTGTGGATCCTCTGTGCCTGTAATGGCGAGGTGTGTCTCATGTTGTTCTTTGTCCTTCTTCTGAGAACAAAAAGTATCAATAACGTGCGACCCATGACCTTATCCTTCTTGCCCCTCTCCTTTGTGAGAGGCTTGCTCACCTTGTAGCTGCAAGCATTGGCTTCATAGCCAACATTACTACTAGACGGCTGTGAGATGTAGTTCTTCCTTAGAGTATCATCTTGAGCTTCCGCATCTTGTATGATGTCAATCAATTCGGCATACTCCTTGTAGTCGTCTTGACGGTAGTTGTATGCGGATTGCACCACATTTGGATGAAAGGTAGAGAGAGCCTTCTCAATCTTATGCTCATCCGTGATTACCATTCCACAGAATTGAAGACTGGTACAAATTCTGGCCATGCTGGGCCAGCTATTCGAATTCCTGGTTCATGATGTGAGTCAACTCCATATTCATGCAAAGAGTTCAAAAGATTACTGTTGGTAATTTACACAAAATGGTTGCAAAATTCTCATAATGCTCTTCAAACTTCTGATTCGTGATCCCATATTTTTCTATGCATTTGTCATGCTTTACTGCTATTTCTAGTGATTAAAAGTAATATAAACAATCACAGATAATAAAAAATAGTAAATACAATAAATTAATTGCATAGAAATAATAATAAAAAAGTTAAACATACCTCAAAAGTTCAAAAGGATTCAAAAATTGAATTCCAAAGGCCTTTTTCTACTAGAATATGATTTTTTGGTGAATTCTGCAATTTTCAAGGGCCAAACCGCAAATTTTCAGTTCTTAGAAAATTTTCTGCATAATTTTTCAATTTCTGAGAGGTTATTCTATAAGAATTTCTTTCTCGAAATGTTTCCTCGTAATTTTTAGAACTTTGAGGGTTTATTAGCAAATTTTTAGTTCTAAGAAAATTTTGCATAATTTCAGAAAAAATCCAAGGGCCTTTTTGAAAAAATCTGAATTTCCTTTTCTCCCTTTTTTTCCTTCTTTTTCAGCCGGGCCGATTCTCACAGGCCCATCTAGCCTTTCCCCGGCCCATTACGCCGACCCACTCAGCTAGTTCGGTTATAACATGGGCGCTAGGGTTCCCCTAGCGCCACTGTGCTAGTAGTGACGGCCGCGCAATACACGTGCGGTGCGGAGGGGCCGCTTGCATGCGGTGCCCTGGCTCAGCGACAGGGCGGCCACGGCAGGTGACGCGATGCGTCCGTGCAGGAGGGCGACGGCGGCTTCACGCGGCGGCGCGGGCTTACGTAATCTTTGCGATGGTGGCTCGCTCGTGTGGGGCCTAATGGCGCCAGGGGTAGAGGTGCATGCGAGGGCCGCGTCCAGGCGACGACGTGCCTCGTGCGGTTGTGCGGCCGGCTGTGCAGGGGCCGACAGCAGCACGTGCAGGCACGACGGCGCATGGGAGATGGCCGGCTTGGACGTTGAGCGGCTACAGACCGGTGACACGCGCGCTAGGCGGTGGTGCGCGTGCATGCGAGTAGCCAGGGACAACATGGCTCTAGGCCGGCGGTAACACAGCTCCTGGCTGGGCACGGGTAGCTGGGGACGACATGGCTCCAGGCCGGGCGTGGGTGGCTGGCGGTGGTGCCGCTCCAGGCTGTCGGCTGTTTTTTGTTTACTATTCATATAATGCGATGTAAAGTGCAATCCACATCGTCCTTCATCCGATCTACTGATCAACTTGGCTGACGACTTCAAGTCAGCTGACAGTAGATTAGAGTGGATTTGCAATCTACAATCCACAGTGCAATCGACATCTGCTCTTTCATGCAATCCACCGATCGTCATTGTGTCGACGACTTAAAGTCGGCTCACGTTAGATTAGAGCGAATTTGCACTGTAGGTGAAAGCAATCTAGAAAGCATCAATTGCGGAATTGAAAGCGATCTAGAAAATGATTCGATCTACGAGTATAATTCTTGACGATTACCTTTTCAATCCGTGCGGTAGGAGGCGTACTCGTCTTTGGCGTGTTGAGAACCGATCTTTGGCGAGTCGATCGGCGATTACCTCGAAAACAAACTCAGAATCATAAGAACAATGCAAGAATACAAGAACATAATAATAGATTGAATACAGAGATATGAGGGAACTTCTGGCTTCTCTTTATTACTCTTCTATAAAACTGTAGTACAATGGCTAAGGGTCCCCCTTTATACAGTCTACTGGGAGGATGAGGAGCTCATCATGGGCCAGGCCTGCCTAGCCTGGGTCCGATTTCTTAACACCCCCCCTTGGGCATTCATCCATCATGTTCATGTCTCATCAAAACTGTATAAAAACCCAGTAGGAAAAATTTGGAGAAAGAGTACATTAATCACGTTTTGCTGTGCTACACGAATTGCCTCATTAAAAACCTTAGCCGATAAACTTCTGGAAAACTCATCAACGAAAAAAGAGTACAATCCACCCAATTTTATTTAATCTCCATGATTTATTCTTTGGGTACTCGATCTTCGTGATGTAGCTTTACTAAAGAGTTCGTGGAGATTCTCCCCCTAAATTCTGCACTTCTCTAAGTCTCACCATTCTAATTCCACGTATACATCTTTCAAAGCTAGACACTGGAAGTGACTTAGTGAATAAATCTACAAGATTTTCACATGAATTAGTATGCAATACTTTAATTTCGTCAATCTTTTGCAATTCATGAGCATAGAAGAACTGTGGGTTGATATGCTTTGTGAGAGAACTCTTCACATAACCCATCTACACTTGGGCAACATAAGCTGCATTATCTTGATAGATAATAGTGGGGGTTTGTGCGGTATTCAATCCACATGACTACTGGATGCGGTGAATCATCCGTCGAAGCCAAGAACATTCTCGTAAGGCCTCGTACAATGCTATGATTTCTCTATGGTTCGTCGAAGTTGATACAAGACTTTGCTTAGACGATTTTCATAAAATTGCAGTTCCGCCACATAGAAATACATGCATGTTTGCGACTTGACTGTATGCGGGTCTGATAGGTACCCGACATCTACATAGACAGTCATAGTTAGGTTTTGGTTCTTTCTGTAGAACATACCAAGTTCTTTGATTCGTTGGAGGTATTGAAAGATATCCTTTATTCCTTGCCAATGCCTTTTTGTAGGGTCCACACTGTACCATGCTAGTAGGTTCACGGCAAATGCAATGTCTAGTTTAGTATAGTTTGCTAAATACATGAGTGCTTTTATTGCACTTAAGTATGGGAATTCCAGTCGCAGGACTTCTTGCCCCTCTTCGCTAGGTTTGTGCTGGTTCTTGTCTTGCTGAAAGGATCTTCGGACCATTGGCACTTTCGAAGGGTATTCTTTTTCAAAACCGAACCTTTCTAACACTTTCTGAGTGTAGGTTGACTGATGTACTAAAATCCCTTCAGGGGCATGCTCCAGCTGCAAGCCTAGGCAATATTTGGTTTTACCCAAATCTTTTATTTCGAACTCCAACTCCAAGCAAGAGTTTGCTTTCTTAATATCTTCGAGGGTCCCGATGATATTCATATCATCTACATACACTGAGATTATACAAAATTCATCCTAGGATCATCGTATAAAAACACAGGGACAATCCTTCTTGTTCGTGTAGCCTTTCTCGTATAGAGAGTCGCTCAAGCGATTATACCATATTCTGTTTGATTACTTCAGTCCATACAGTGACTTTCTGAGTTGCACACTATACATATTTCTATTTACTCTGTCTTGGATCAGGACAGAGATACCTTCAAGTACCTTCATATAAATGTATGAATCCAAGTTTTCATAAAGTTATGCAGTTACCATATCTATCAATTTTATTTTTAAATTCAAGTTTACTGCCATTGGGATTAAATATCTAAAGGTAGTTCCGCCCATGGCTATGGAATAGGTTTCTTCATAATCGACTCCTGGTCGTTGAGTGAAACTTTGTACAACAAGCCTTGCGTTATTTCTTACAACTTCATTGTTTTCATTTCTCTTTCGAACAAATACCCACTTATACCCTACGAGGTGAACATGGGGAGGCGTGCAGCTGATAGGCCCAAAAATCTCTCTTTTATTAAGAGATAATAATTCTACTTCTATTGCCTTCTTTCAATCTTACTAATCTGATCTTTTCTTACATTCAGCGAGTGATGCAGGCTTTGGATCAAGATCACTGATTATGGCAATTTTGTTTGGAAAATAAATATCGACATTGGCTGTTGTTCTATTTATAGATTCTCTCGTGGTCACATAATTTATTGTTATTTCTTCATAGGGCTATACTTCTAATGCTTCTACTCATTCACTGCTGCTTTCAATTGCAGGGACAAGTTCCTTTAATTTTTCAGCTCCGATGTGTGTCCATACATCCATGTTGACATCTCCCTTCGTGGGAATGTTCAAATCCGACATGCCTTTTCCTGATGGTTCTATACTAGTGTCTGGTGTTAACTGGCTACCCTTCTGGTTCTAGGGAACTTTGGTGATCGGACGTGTCAAGTCCTTCTTATCCTTTTTCACCAGGCATCCTCGGTTAGTTCGGATTTGAGGGGCCAGAGTTCTCGTCCTTTTTGAGGCCTCAGGACGGGATTATGGATACATGTTTCTTTCTTTGGTATTTCAACCCACTCCGGTGCATTGCGTGCTGGCACATGCAACTTGGTCACGCTCTTCAAATCACTAAAGTTGTCAGGCAGTTGATTCGCTGGTGCTAGCAAATCAATTATCTTCTGGACTTCAATTGTCTTCTAGACTTCAATTATCTTCTGGACTTCTCTATTTGCTTCACTAGTGCGCGGGTCATGTGCATAGATTTCAATTATCTTCTAGAGGATGCGGAGCCCATCATGGGCCAGGCCTGCGTGGCCTGGGCCCAGTTTCTTAACAATTTTGACATTGATATCTCAACTAGCTGTATGCATGTTCTCCACAGGCCAAAGTAGTGATACCCTCTGATCCAAAAGATTCTATATGCCCTCCACATGTCTATGAGGAAACCGATGCACTATTTTAAAGAGCATAAGATAATTATGATGTCTGAGTTTCCCTAACGTAACTGGAGAGATATCTCTAGGCCTCTCCATGTGGTCAAATAAAGTAAGTATATGGTTGTGCCACAAGTGGACGAAGATTCGACCACAAGAAGTTATCTGTCACTAGATCGAGAAAATATTGAATAGTTCATTAATGACAATATCTCACCTGATGTTCAACCAGATATCGTGAGACAAAAAGAGAATACGCAAGCAGATCATTTAGTCCAACCAGATACAAACTGGTCGTATAGAGATAAAGATTGGTCATGAGCTGATCATACATGATCATTAAGTGGTCGAACTAGTCGTAAGGTACTACGATCTGGTTGCAGAAGCGTTCCACTGGGATGTGATGGATGCAGAGAGATGTGACACATCAGTGGCTATTCAATCATCTCCACATCGTCTGACACATTGTGACACAGGAAGGGGAAGGGGAATATGATGTTTCATGTTTTCACGAATAATCCACGAGAAATTGGCTAAAAGATGGGGAAAATGGAGTTATATATAGATGTGTATTTGGACGGCAATTCTGACCTATAGGGGGTGGCAATGAACTAAAATGACTTATACGGGCTAACTGACAAGCACCACGTTGGTATTTAGATGCATAAGACAACTGAAAGATCGGTGACATGATTTCATAAATTAATGGTTGTAAAATTTGATCGAATGGTGTAAAAGTCTTTAATTCTTTTGAGAGGAAAAATGACGCTAGAAGAATCTTATGTTCCGTTTATATGCGGCTAGCTAGTTCAAGATCTGTACGAAAAAGTGAGTAGATAAAACTTAAGGATCGATCGATGGGGTTTTATTAGTTAGCTTTTGCTCCGTTTAATTTTCAATGTTCTAGCTAGCTGTGTATGTACGCATAGCTAGCTGTGTAGGTACGCGCATGGAGGAAGCAAGCTAGCTAGCCGTCGAACGCGGAAACGACATTTCACTTGCTCTGCGTCCTGACCAAGAACTCGCTAGCTTGTTCGTAATAAAATGCCAAGTCGTTACAATTAGTTAATTAGTATCAATTTGATTCATGGCTACAGTCATAAGGGGTTGAGATGTCATATCAATGTTCATAATTTTCTCCCTATAAATCGCCTCGTTATTTCATTTTTTATGCAACACAGTTTGGTAACATGTGGAGTAGTGCCACAACTTTGATAAAGTCAGGTTCGCTTAATTAATTAAGGGATGGTTTTCACACGGTGATTGTGTATAGTATTAATGAAAAATAATGTTGCCCCGTCAATGGATCTACTACCTCCAGTGCACAATAAATGTTGTCCTAAACTCCATCCAATCAACCTTTTAAAATTTTGATCTACAGATAAAAGTATTTTGATTTATCATATGGAAATATTATTATTTGACTTATCATGAAAAATACTTCCACTACATTTTAAATAAATATTTTCTACCATAGAATTAATTAGAAGATCAAACACTACTACAGAAAAGGTCATCACAGACGGTTCGTAACAGTCATCACAGACGGTTTTTGAACCGTCTGAAATTTTATGTCTGAAATAACAGGCGGTTATCACAGACGATTGAAAAACCGTCTGTGATAACTCTTATCACAGACGGTTCCAACTACGAACCGTCTGTGATACACAGACGGTTCGTTGTTGGAACCGTCACGTATCCTGACGTTCGTCGTTGGAACCGTCTGTGATAATTCATTATCATAGACGGTTTCAACTACAAACCGTCTGTCGTTATTCAGTATCACAGACGGTTCGTAGTTAGAACCGTCTGTGATAAGTCCTTAAACCTAATTAAATTTTTTCGTATTTTCAGCTATCCTCAGGAATTGCTAGCCATGCCCTCTGAAAACTAGCAAGTAGAAACATATCACAGATAATTGCTGACAACTCAAAGTGATCATTTAACTCAAAATCAATTACAAAAGAATGTTTCAAGTATATATTGTCGCTAGAGTTACAAATTGAATTACAACCAGTCAAAGTGAATTACAATATTGAATCAATTGTTTCGAGGTCGTTCATCGGTGTCGACGGCGTGAAACTCTCTGTTGGTGTTAACTATATCTGCCTTGATGAAGCCACAGAGCTCCCCTTGAATGTGCGTGACCTGGTCCATCTCGAGTGCATTTAACTCTATGTTCAAGTCCTGTCGCTAGCAGGAGTAAAGTAGTAAGCATATATATTTAAATTTATAATTAGGAGATAATTATTACGAGATTGACAAACCTAGGGATCGTTCGTCCTAGAATCAATCAATAGCTGCATATGATGGCATACGTAGAATGCGCATAGGTGATCTCGTTTTTGCTGGCGGCACTGCAAAAATAGAATTACATATATATGTACAGTCAGTTCGAGACGCAATATTACGGAGTAGGATATATGATTATTGTGTTGTAGCGCGTACCGGAAATCGCATCCTGTGAGTCAGTGTGGCGCTCGTTCCCTTGTATAAACCTCCCTCGGCAACATAGCCGATGAACGCCCTACATGATTCAAAAAAGTTATCCTTGTCCATTTAAAACGAAGGAAGACTACAATAGAGTTATGTGCGGAGGAAATGAACATACCTGTCGAGTATTCCTTTAAGAATGGTGAAGTCGTGATTTTTGTTGAGTAGAGAATCAAGGTACAATACCATGTTCCTCTTTGGCACAAGAATCAGAAGAATCCAATGGAACCTACTCGTGTATGTCGCTATAGTCATAAACCTATGTTGAAACGTAATTTGTATAGCAAATATTGAAGCACTTACTTACGGTTGTAGGGCACCATTATGTACTCCACATCGTTACGAGCAAGCAATCCCATTTTATGTAATTCTCGGCGTAGGATCGTCTTGGTTGATTGTTTGCTCGGAGACCACGTGTGGTCGAGAAACCCACGGTTCTTTGATTCGACAGCACGTTTCATAATGTATCTTTACATAAGCAATGAGTTATGATATTTATCGGTATCACGTGAGTGTAGAAATTGATTGCACACACTTACAGTGTCCAGCATCGTAGAAGTGAGGCGTCGAGGGCAGTTAGGTTGTATAAGTCAAATAAGTCTTGAAGCCCACGGCGAAGTGGCGTGCTCGTGGAGAAAACACTCCTCCCGTATGTGACGGTGATTCGAAGATGACCCCCTTCGCTCGGTCTTGCGCAAGTACCAATCATGCAAAGCTTGACAAGCTACTCCCGAGCTCTTTAGTTCTCTACGGAGACCAGCGGACTTCCGAGTGAGTATCGACGGGGTTGGGAGGTACCTTAATGTTCTTCGATTTGATTTCTCTAACGAGGCGGTGAGGGCGTCTTCCGTGTGGCGCCTCGGGGACCGATATGGTGACACGCTTTTCTTGTCCCTTTGTCGTCTTCTCGGCGGAAGCGATGTGGCGGCCTTCGAAGCTTTGGTTGAGGCGGACTCATCGAGGTCCTATTGGAGGCGGGGTCCTCTCGATATCGCGTCCTTGAAGGGTCGGTCGATGTCCTTCTTGGGCCTTTGGATAAAAGTGTGCGTGGCATCCCTAGTATTACGATTTCTTCGTCGGGAATCTCGGTAGGATAGCCATGAAATTGTCATGGACCATGTCCACCGCACCTGGCGTAACCTGCGCCACGGGGCACCGCCGTCTTTCGCTTGCCCCTTCTGGTATGGATACACCATACCCGCCCGACCTCAATAGGAATCGACCCTACTATCATCACTTGGAGCTTGCAGGGCGTTGGCTCCTACAAAAGCGTACACAATTAGCTAAGGCGTCCTATAGGTCTATCTTTGGAGCACTCCAGAGATGTACATTACCTTGATGCCGTCGATCGGTAATTGCACATCGTCATGTCCAGAATTATGTGTGGACGCGACGCTACTCCGATGTCGAGCAGGACTTGCTCCCAAATTAACAGGGGCGGCTTGCGCCTGCATGAGTTGATTTACTTGGTTCTGCAAGTTTGTTATTTGTTCTTGAAATTGTGCAATAATCACATGTTCCAACCGGCGTCGTCTTGGTCCTTGGATCTCTTCCTACTCCTATACGTGTCGGAGTTGTGTGGGAATCCATCCCTCCAAGGTACGTAAACCCCAACGCCTCGCGTGCGACCCGGGTGCTCCTTGTTTCCCAGGGCCGTAGACAGTACATCCTTCTCCCTGTCTACTTCTAAGGAACCTTGGAAACATGCGGAAGTCAATGCTTCCTGCAAGAGAACATCATGTTATTGTAGACACCATGAAGATATGGACTTATTAACAATTAAGTGGTTCGAGAAATTTACCAGACGTTGAGACACCGCCTCGTCTGCCGGGTTTGTCGAGAGATGTTGCTCGAAGGCGTGGTGATGCCCTCGCTCTTAACGAGATCGGCGCGCTCGTCCGAGATCACAAACAAGCGGTCGTGCGGCGGTCTCGTCCTCCGCCGCCATCTGCGTGGCTTTACGGCGTACTCGGTGGTGCCGAGTGCGTAGGGGTGAGTGTTTTGTTCTGGATAGCTCATGCGCCGCACTTTGCTCTGAAATTCGCCGTCGTCTTCATACGCACGGCGTCCCATGTATCCCGCGACAAAAATTGATCGTCGTGAAGGCGTCGACCCGTGTTCACGTCTTTGCGTGACAAGCGTGCTCTTGAAGGTCCTCCACGCGTGGGACATCGCCGGCGGCGCGTGCCATCGCTGCGTGCAGTCCGCCGAGGAAAGTGAGCGAGGCGAAAGTTCATCCACAACTGGTCTCTCTGTACATCCGTCAGAGACTTCCAGGTTGGGGTGGTGATGGGGACCGTTCCCTTGCAAGTACCCGCAGACGGTCCGGAATCTCGCGGTGCTTTCTTGGGACTCGGCGGGATCCCGGCGTCAGCGACCTCCGTGATCGTCATGCGGCGAGGGCAATTTGGAGATTCCTCGCCTTCTCGCTGCGTACCACCTTGATCGGAGATCCAGACGCATTGGCGGCGTCGCTGACGGTGGCGAAGACGGTGCCTCTGCCATCTCGCTTACTTGCTATCTATATAAGTTACGTACGCAATTATTACATAGTATATAATATATGGGAAATTGCACAAAAAAATATAAACAAATATAATCAACGTTTGCCATCTCAGAGTAAAATAAAATAAATTGCCGTCAGTGTACCATAAGAATCATCACGGTTCCTAGGTTTACCCAGATTAGTCGGCACCCTAAGTATCGAGACTACCCACACCAACCTAGGTTAACCGGCATCTTGGTTTTTCAAGTCACCTAAGCTAACCCAGATTAGTCGGCACCGGGATACCCATGATACCTAGGCCAACCTAGTAAATTGGCACCGTCTTATTTCCATAGGTTTTCATCATTCGGCACTATACCTCAAGTTTCAGATGCGAAAATTAGTTAACAAAACACAACCACGCTACCAACTAGACTGTACTGATGTTTATTAAGAACACATAGTAAAATATTGATCAAGAACTGACAACTACAAGAGAGATTTTTCTTAATAAATGCAGAAAAGTGAATGAAATGAAATACAACAGTTATAAACTAAAATTCTCAGAACACCTAGGGTGCACACTTAGTCAATTTCACTGGTTATTTAAGACAAATCACAAAATCCAGTATGATAAAACATAAGGAGTGCAAACAAACTAGCGCATAGATATTACCTAAAGATGGGTCACCCAAGGGGAGGGGGTGTCAGTTTGCAAATATCTAGCACTTCCTCCAAGTCTCCAACTAATGAACCTTCACACACATTATTTGATCAGAGCATAAATGATGAGCAAAACCACAAGCAAGAGTTACGAAGGTGGCCAAGTGCTTGGCTTGCCCTTGAGTGAGAGGGAAACATACTTGGAGAAAAAGCACTACACACCTAGGAGCAAAAATGCAATTGCCTCAATGCTTCAAGTCAAGAAGCATTTGTATGGTGTAGAGCTATAGAAAATTGCCCAAGTATAAGCATCTGATTGACTTCATTATTTATAGGATGAATGGTCCCATGTGATGATTAAATAATTATAAATGGAAAAGTAGAGCATCTAATTTTCTCGCTTAATGATATAATGAATATGCAATCAATAGACAACTCATTTTTCTAATATTTGCCTCAGATAACAGGGACCACTCCAGCTCAAAAGCGAATTATTTCTTCTGCTGTTTGTACAACAACCACATATTGATACTTGACTAACCATAAACCTTTGCTTATGCAAAGCAAATGAAATTCAGAGGTACGAAAAAAAGTAACAATCAAGATGCAGACTGCATCGACTAGGCCTCAAATAGCACATACACTTATTGATCTTTCTCCACGAAATTAATTATTAAAATCGTATTAAGCGAAGTACCACCACACGGCTAGCTACCTAAACATCCTATGAACAACAATCAAGCATCTATTGCATGGACCTCTCTTGATCGTCATGATTAATTACGGTCCGTAATGTGATCCGCTAAGCTCCGATTATTACAACACAAAGCAATCACAAAACAAAATAAACCCTCACGGCGAGGGCGAAGGAGGCGGCCCAGTAAACCCTCAAAGCGAGAGAAGGAGGCGTGGGAAACTCACCGGGTGCTCGGCGGCGGGAAGGCGGCGCCAGTCGGGCGAGGACGAGGGAGGCGGCGCTGGTCGGGCGGGACGAAGGGGAGGCGGCGCTGGCCGGGCGGGACGGCGAGGCGGCGCGGCCGAGTCGAGGCGGGACGAAGAGGCGGCCTGGTAAACCCTCACGGCGAGAGAAGGGTGAAAAAGCGAGTGTGCACAACCGTTCGATGATAGAACAGACTTATATACATGGATATCACGACGGTTCTATGATAGAACCATCGTGATAATAAATCGCGACGGTTCCATAATAGAACCGTCAGTGATGTTAACTATCGCTGAGCGATTCTATTATGGAACCGTGCGTGATAACTTAGAAAGGAAACCTAATTTTAATATCACGAGCGGTTCCATAATCAAATGCTCGTGATATGTTGATATCACGACGGTTCATTAATAGAACCGTCGTGATATCTCGATGAACAAATCCATCGCTAGATCAACGATCCAAGTTCATCCACGTCGATTTAATTTTGGATTTTCCGAGAAGGCTTATTTGTTATCTGAAAAATACAATTTAATTCAAAAATGCATAACTTTTTCTCTGTAAACTATTTTTGAGTGAATCCAATTTTTTTGGATTCCTCTATTAATGAGCTTACTGTGAAAATTAGTTTGGAACATGTTACTATTTCCAGAAAAGTTTACTTATGCATTTTACTTTTGCTCATTTCAAGGCTTTGAAAAATTGTAGAAAGTGCATCATAGCTCCAAATGAGATGAATCCAATTGGGTTGTTCATCTCATGAGGTGCTTGATTCATCGTACCATAGCTCAAATGAGGTATTTAATTTTCTCATATATATCTTTTGCATTACAAGTCTGATAAACCGGGGTCTCACACAACCGATCGAGGCAAATTGACCGATTGCTTTGGCCCATAACACGTGACGCGTTTCCATGTTAACATCAAATTAATTACGATGGAATATATACATGCTTAATTGAAATACGGTCCTTCATGATGATCGGCGCATATAGCTAGCTTCCTTCGGGTTCTTCCACGATCGATGCCGAGTCTCGAAAGGAGGCAACTCGTCAAATTGATTGTACTCTTCCTCATCCACGACATTCTCAACTCCGACAATCCTTCTTTTCCCATGAAGAACTACGTGGCGGTTCTTATTTCTCGGGTCCGTTACATAAAAACTTGAACAACTTGCTTAGCGAGTACGAATGGTTCGTCCTTGTATCCGACACGTTTGAGGTCCATGATGAGTGACACCGTGCTTGTCGACCTTCACGCCTGCGGAAGTTTAACCCAAATGACATCGAAGCAGGGGATCTTGAAAAGTACATAGTCAAGCTCCCAAATCTCCTCTACGAACCCATAGTACGAGTTCAACCCGCGTGCCCCCGCGGTATTGAACCCCTCGTGAAATGCATCTATGCGGACACCGCTGTTCTGGACTGTGCTCTTCATATCCTGAGCTGCCGTATAAAACGTGTACCCATTTATGTCGTATCCTTGCCATGTCACAATTGTAAATTTTGGTCCTTTGGCCAACCATAGCAGCGTTTCATCACTTGATGCCCTCCAAGTGAATCGCATCTTTAACCATTCGTTGAACCGACGGTTGTGCTCTCTCGTTATCCAAACCTCCGACCGGTCTGGATTCTGTTGGCGTAACATGTCTCTGTGCTCGTCGACGTACGGGGACACTTGGGTCATGTGTTGCAAGACCGTGAAATGGGCCTGCGCGTATGTATCTAGATTGGGAGTGATTGCTTTCCTCCCGATGGTCCCGATACCCTCCAGTCTCCCCTCGTGACGAGATAGAGGCACGCCTATCGGTTCCACCTGAGCCATGTAGTCCACGCAGAACTCAATGACCTCTTGGTTGCATAACCTTCGATGATATCGCCCCGCCGAGATCGATTCCGTACGTAGGACTTCAGAATTCCCATGTATCTCTCGAAAGGGTGCATATGACGTAGGAACACAGGGCTGCATATCTTTATCTCTTTCACAAGGTGAACAATGAGATGGACCATGATATCAAAAAAAGACGGAGGGAACTACATCTCAAGATGACATAGAGTCGTCACCACCTCCGCCTGCAGAGCGTCGAGTCCTTCGGGATCGATGACCATCTGAGCAATTGAGTTAAAGAAATAACACAGCCTAAAGATTGCCACTCGGACCTTGTTTGGTAAGATACTCCTAATTGCAACAGGAAGCATCTGTGTCATCAGCACATGACAATCATGAGACTTCATACCAATTAATTTCAAATCTTTCATGGAAACAAGTTTCTTAATATTGGCGGAGTAACCGGACGGAACTTTCACACCATGCAAACTTTGACACGCTTCATTTCTCGGCCTTGGACAAAGTGTAGCAAGTTGGGGAAGATGCGTTCGTCCTTTATCGATCTCTTTCGGTGCTAACTCGGATCTTATGTTCATATCAACCAAGTCACGCCGTGCGTTAACGTAAATCTTTTGTTTTGTCGGTAATGTTCAGTAAGAGGCCAATCAAGCTATCACATACATTCTTCTCCACGTGCATGGCGTCGATCGTTGGCGAACTTCTAAGTGCTCCCAATAAGGCAAGTCCCAAAAAATTGACCGCTTCTTCCAGATATTTTTCTGAGGGGTCCTTAATTTACCTCCCTTTCCAAGCACAACATCGATATCCTTAACCATATCATAGACCTCTTTCCCTCTAGAATCCCTTGAGTGAACCGTCCTCCTTATTTACATCGAATTGTTTCTTCATCTTGCGGTATGGGTGAATCACGGAAAGGAACCTACGGTGGCGCATATACGATTTTGCGTGAGTTGTTCAGCCATACACTCTCGGTACCATCTATGCAGTGCGGACAGGCTTTGGCTCCTTTTGTACTGAACCCCGACAGGTTACCAAGGGCAGGAAACTTTGACGCATATACACAGTTTTGCGTAAAGTGAAGTTCTCTCGTTTGTACGCGTCCCATACTTGTACCCCTTCGTTCCAAAGTGTCACAAGATCTTCCAGCAATGGTGCTAGGTACACATCAATATCGTTCCCAGGTTGCTTCGGCCCTTGGATAAGTAGTGTCATCAAAATGTATTTTCGCTTCATACACAGCCAAGGAGGAAGGTTGTACATACATAAATTCACGGGCAGTGCTATGTCACGCTCATGTTACCGAAAGGATTCATTCCGTCCGTACTCAACCCTAACCTTATGTTCCTCGGTTCCGCACCAAACTCTTCGAAGCTCCGATCGAAGTTTCTCCACTGGGCAGAATCAGCAGGGTGTCTGAGCTTCCCATCTTTCTTACGCTCCTCCGAGTGCCAACGCATCAATCTTGCCTCCTTTCGGTTCGCAAATAAACGCTTCAAGCGTGGGATCACAGCGAGATACCACAACATCTTAGCAGAGGTTCTTGCTTCGCCTTAGCGATATTCTTCCGCTTGTATCGGGATGCTCTGCACACGGGACATGCATGCATGTCTGCATACTCTTTACGGTAGAGGATACAATCGTTCGGACATGCATGTATTCTTTCTACTTCCATTCCCAATGGACAAAGAATCTTCTTAGCTTGGAAGGTCGTGCTGGGCAACACGTTTCCCTCTGGAAGGATGTCAGCTAAGAGACCTAACAACGCCGTAAAACTCTTGTCGGACCAACCATTGCTTGCCTTCAATTTCAGCAGTTCAAGCACGGTTGACAACCTTGTGTATTCCGGCTTGCAGCCAGGGAACAAAGGTTTCCCCGAGTCCTCCATTAAGCCCTCGAATTTACAAAACTCTATCTCACCGTAGTTCCCTTCTGCATCGCGTAGCATCTGATCCAGATTGTCATCATGCGATCTATCCTCATCAAAAGTACATTCCATACCCTGCATATCGTTGACTTCCTCGGCGATGTCGTCATTACTGACTTCCGGTATAATCTGCTCTTCACCGTGACTGCTCCAACATGTATATCCTTTTTTGAAACCTCTTCGTATTAAGTGAGCTTCGATCTGCGCCGGGTTGTTAAACATTTTCATATTACCGCAATCAATGCATAGACAGTACATATATTTTATCCCCTTCTTCAACATATCCTGCTCGGCGGCTCTTCTAAAAGCAAACACGTCATTAATATACTCTTCACTCACACGGTTCTCAATGTACATCCAGTTTCGGTCCATCTACACGTATACGCACGTAACAAATTAATTAGTGTTAAATTATATATTAATAAACCGCAAGTACCCTTTATAATGACCAAACACATTAGTGAGTACTTTATAGCAAATATAAAGGGTTACAGATCGTTACACATTAGTGATTAGTCTGGAGTAAAAATAAAGGGTTACAGATCGATCGTTACCCTTCTCTCCAAAGTGGCGCAATGTGGGAGGAGGCAGCAGAGGTGCCGCAATGGGCCGGGGGTGAAGGAGGCAGGGGTAACAGCTCAAAATGGGAGAGGAGGAGGTAAGCGTAACAGCTCAAAATGGGGGAAGGACGCAGCAGCAGGACGGTGGTGATGGTTCAAATGGAATTAATAGAAATAGGGACTGTCGGCAGCGCCTACTTAAAATGCTAATATATCACAGACGGTTCTTTTAACGAACCGTCTGTGATAGTCTTCTATCACAGACGGTTCGTTATACGAACCATCTGTGATACTTCACAGCCGTCCGTCTGTGATACAAATATTATCACAGACGGTTCGTAAAACGAACCGTCTGTGATGAGAAGAGTATCACAGAGGTGTCTAGTATAGCATGTTTTGTAGTAGTGAAAGTAATTGCACACCAGCATTAAATATTGCTAGAGCATTTTTACACGCTAATTAACTAAGCTGGCTGAGGGACGTCGGACGTGCATGCCCTTGTTACGTCATAGCTTACACAGTCGTTAATCGGTTGTATGAAGTATTTAGGAGTGGGGGAAATTGCTCACAAAAGTTTGAGGGTGTAGAGCACACAAACTTGCAATTTACACCCTCAAACTTTTGTGAGCGGTTTCTTCTACAAAATTGCTATATATCATGCGCATGACTTCTTCTTTTTTCAAATTATTCAAATTTCTAACCTTGTGATCAGCAACAAGATCCAGCCGCATCAAAAATTTAAAAGGTTGAATGGATGGATTTTAGGACAACATTTATTGTGCACTGGAGGTAGTAGATCCATTCACTGGGCAACTTTAGTTTTCATTAATACTATACACAATCACCGTGTGAAAACCAGCCCTTAATTAACTAAGCGAACCTGACTTTATCAAAGTTGTGGCACTACTCCACAAGTTACCAAACTGTGTTGCATACAAAATGAGATAACGAAGTGAATTATTGGGAGAAAATTATGAACATTGATATGACATCTCAACCCCTTATGACTGTAGCTATGAATCAAATTGATCCTAATTAACTAATTGTAACGACTTGGCATTTTATTACGAACAAGCTAGCGAGTTCTTGGTCAGCACGCAGAGCAAGTGAAATGTCGATTCAACGTTCGATGGCTAGCTAGCTTGCTTCCTCGATGCCTACATACACAGCTAGCTAGAACATTGAAAATTAAACGGAGCAAAAGGTAACTAATAAAACCCCATCAATCCTAAAGTTTTCCCTACTCACTTTTTCGTACAGATCTTGAACTAGTCCCATATTTATATATTGTTATTACTTACTAAAATAATTTTTAGGGGTCTATATGCTTTCAGTCTCCCTTTTTTTGGTAATTGATGACAACACAATCAATATATGAGAAAGATATAATTTTGAATATACCACTTGTTATGAAATAAGTTGTATATTCTTGTTGTGAATTAACAAAATAATTATTGCAATAAGCTCAGACGAGTATGAGAATTATTAATTTGCTTGTTAAAATCAATTCAAAGAAAGCTCCCCACAAACATGTGCATATAATTGAAAAGAATTTGCAAACACATGTAAAGATTTTTGAGTAAAAAATTTGAGGGGTTTCTTTTGCTTGTTGAAACTTAAGGAATTTACAATACTATAAATCAGTAAAAGATTGAGATTGCAATTCTTAAAGAATATCTTAACCATGACATTAAGTACCAAGTTCAACAACATATCATAACGACATAAGAACATAATACCATAATTTGTTTAAAGTAGACTCTATTACAAGCACACAAGATATTATATTATCCTTTCTCCTCCTAACTTCTCCCCCTTTGACGTCAAAATACCAAAAAATCACTCAGTAGGAACTTGAGAACCCCTGGGAAGTGTGTTGAGGCGACGTCTTCCATAACGATTTGGAGTCAATATAGCTTGCTCAAAAGCTGTCACACTCTCCGTCAAAGCAGCCAACCTATTATTTTTTATTTCCAAGATAGCTGAATAAATCTAGGAGAGGGAAACTTGGCTTTCTTCTTGAGCATCTTGCCTTTGATCATCTTGCCTTTGAGGATCTTGCCTTTGAGGAGCCTGAGAACGAATATCTGCATGAATAGGAGGACCCTCACGTGGCTTGTATGGTTTGTGGAATGATCCCAAGCCTCCACAGTATCCAGTATTTCAAATGATCAAAGCCATGATATATGAAGCATAGTTTATCCTTTTGACTCGATTATTTTTTGAAGAAGTAATCTCCCTGAGAATTACATCTACCACATCAAATTTCCTCCCATGCATAATATTGTCAATCAGATTCCAAGCATGTCCTCTTATGGCATTAAAGTTCCCACTCTTAGGGAGAATTGTATGATTAATAATACTGTTGACTAAGCTTGGAATAGGTAGGAGACCACCTATCTTTCCTAGAGTATACCTGGCATTCTCATCATAATACTCCATCCAAGTTGGAACCAAAAGAGCAGGTTTATCACAAAATCTTATCAAAATTACTTGATTATGTCCTTAAGGCAAGCTCAAACCCATGCCTCTGGTAATCCAAATAAGTAGTTCCTGTCATCCATGCCAGTCGACTGAAATCTGGAGATACATACATAGTAGCATAGAATTGCCTGATTATCTCCTCATCATAGTCGCACTTGAGTGTGACTAGGTCATGAATACCGGCTCTTTAAAAAAACCGATATGTCCCTTCATACTTATTCAGAGAGTTAAGATGCGGCCAGTTTACCCACTTATGGTCAGCAAACTATCTGTAGGGTTCATACATCTACTCATAAACCAATTCCCGAAAACTGGTGTGAAACTTAGGATTTTGATATGACCTTGGAGGCACAAACTGATTTCTGTGACGCATTATAGCATATTCATCTATAGGGATAGTTTTTAAATTGATTTGCTGCTTAACAAGTTCTCCCATTTCTTCATCAGATTATGTTGCTGCTTCTGTTTCTGTCTCAGATGAGCTCTCCTCAATTTCTGAATCATTGAATGCAAGACCTTTGCCTCTATCTTGTCTTCACTTTCGTTGTTCCTTTGAAATTTATTCAGTGGGATCATGAGCAGGAGCTGCAGGTGGTTGAGAAGAAGACCAGATTTGACCTCTTGGACGGCTATAGGACTTGCGAGTGGCGATCCTTGTCCTTGGCACCTTCAATCAAAGAAGATGTCGTCGAGGCAACCTGCCCCGGCGTCGTCTCCTGCACCGACATCATCGCCTTTGCGGCCCGCGACGCGTCCTACTTCCTCATCGGCGGCAAGCTCTACTTCGACATGCCGGCGGGCCGCTGCGACGGCACCTTCTCCAACGCCTCCGAGCCGGTCAAATTCCTGGTCCCGCCAATGTCCAAACTCAGCGACCTCGCCTCCAGCTTCGCTGCCAAGGAGCTCTCCGTGGAGGACATGGTCGTCTTCGCTGCCGCGCACACCGTCGGGCGGTCGCACTGCTCATCCTTCATCCCCGACCAACTCAACGCCTCCTCCGACATCGACGGTGACTATGCTGGGTTCCTGAGGAGCCAATGCCCGCCCAACCCGACGCCTGGGCGGCGATGACTCAACGGTGATGCAGTATGAAGTGACGCCAAACGAGATGGACAACCAGTACTACAAGGACTTGCTGGCGCACACGGTGTTGTTCATTTTCGACGCAGCGCTCCTGACGTCGCCGGAGACAGCGAAGAAGGTGCTGGACAACGCCAACATCCCCGGGTGGTGGGAGGACAGGTTCAAGGCGACCATGGTGAAATTGGCCAGCATCGAGGTGAAGGCCGGTACCAGGGACAGGTGAGGAAGAATTGCCGGGCTATCAACTACTACTAAGCTCAGATGCATGCATGCATGCATGGTGAAGGATTGATCTCTCCGTTGTTTATTTCATCCATGAGTTGCAAGCGTGTTGATGTGTTGTTGTAATTGGAAAATGTTTGAACTTTGCGTTTTGGTTGTTCATTCGCTTTGTTCAATTTCTCCGGCCACAAGCTTTGATGGGGTTCGCTAGCTACGGAATTCTTTGTGTGGACTTGTGTGTATGTTCTGTGTATTTGAAATAGTACAGTTCAGCTTACATATCTCTATATCTACTAATTGCAAGCCTCCACATTAATCATAAGAGGTAAAAAACCAGAAATTCTTATATTAATCTAAAAAATAAAAAATAGCTAGAAATTCATACATCTCTATATCCACTAATTGGAAGCCTCCACATTAATCCTAGGAGGTAAAAAAAACTAAATTCTCACATTAATCTAAAAAAAAAAAGCTGGAAATTCACACATTAATCTAAGATTTTAACTTTGCCTCCACAATAGGTAATCTCTATCCGTAATAATTACGGTATTCACCTCCAAAGGAAGGAACATGTAACGAGCCAAACATGTCAACCATAAAATAATCCGTATTGAAAACTTGCAATGAATGTTACTACTGCAGATCGGACAAACACCGACGCCATTGCCCAGCTTAGTTAAAAGGGAATTTATGTTACATAGATATACTTACGGATGGCACCGATCATACATTGATCTGGAATATGTGGTCCAGTCTAAAAACAAATCCATGTTGTAGTTAAAAAGTTGATACACATAGTCGATCGGTTGCCTAACAAGTAGAATGCAAAGACGAAGACGATAGAAAATCCCCAAATCTATCGGGTGACAACTCCTTAAACTTTGATGAATGAAAGTTTAAATCTTAGATTAATGTGTGAATTTCTAGCTATTTTTTTTAGATTAATGTGAGAATTTCTATTTTTTTTACCTCGTAGGATTAATATGGAGGCTTCCAATTATTGAATACTAGTCATCAACCCGTGCATACGCACAGACATGATACTTTTTAAATATTATTTTCAGGGCTAAGAATTTTTGTAACTTTTAGCTCCTAACTAATATGAATTTGACATATATTTTTTAGATTGAAATTATCTCTCAAAATTCTAAAATTTTAAAATTTATAGAATTTAAAATTTTATTTTTATATTAAGTGACAAATCTATATTTTTTCACCTTCGATTTTTGGTGAGTCCATATTATAACGCTATAGATTTAACGTTAAACTTAAGATCTTATGTAGAAATCTGGCCATATTAATTTCTCATGTGTTCGGATGTCATTATGTAGTAAGTATCTGCATCCTACACGGTTATTTGGTGAAGCTTTATATGTTCAAATTAGATGGTTAGGATGTCATTATTTAGTAAGTATCTGTATCCTACATGGTTATTTGGTGAAGCTATATGCGTTCAAATTGGGTGGTTAGGATTTTCCATTTTTCTCTGATTACTGTGGGAATTTCTAGTTTTTTTTCTTCTCCGATTAATGTGGGAATTTTTACCTTTTTACCTTCTATGACTAATACGGGAGCTTCTAGGAGAGCCTCCAATTAGTATAGAAATAGATAAATTGGATGGTTAGGATTTTTCCATTTTCTCTAATTAATGTAGGAATTTTTAGCCTTTTTACATCCTAGGATTAATATAGAGATTTATAGGAAAGCCTCCAATTAGTATAGATATAGATAGATAGATTGGATGGTTATGATTTTTCTATTTTTCTCTGATTAATGTTGGAATTTTTAGCTTTTTTTCTTTTTCTCCGATTAATGTGGGAATTTCTACCTTTTTACATCCTAGGATTAATATAGGAGCTTCTAGGAGAGCCTCCAATTTGTATAGATATAGATAGATTTATCTGATTAATGTGGGAATTTCTAGTATTTTTTCTTTTTCTCCGATTAATATGTGAATTTTTACCTTTTTACCTCCTAAGATTAATACGGGAGCTTCTAGGAGAGCCTCCAATTAGTATAAAAATAGATAAATTGAATGGTTAGGATTTTTCCTATTTTCTCTAATTAATGTGGGAATTTTTAGCCTTTTTACATCCTAGGATTAATATGGAGGTTTATAGGAGGGCCTCCAATTAGTATAGATATAGATAGATAGATTGGTTGGTTAGGATTTTTTTTCTTTTTTCTCTGATTAATGTGGGAATTTTTAGCCTTTTTTTCTTTTTCTCCGATTAATATGAGAATTTCTACCTTTTTACCTCCTAGGATTAATATAGAAGCTTTTAAGAGAGCCTCCAGTTAGTATAGATATAGATAGATAGATAGATAGAGATGTATGATTTTCTAGCTATTTCTTGTTTTTTAGATTAATATGAGAATTTCTGTTTTTTTACCTCCTATGATTAATATGAAGGCTTACAATTAGTAGATATAGAGATATAAGCTGAACTGTACTATTTCAAATACACAGAACATTCACATCAAAGCTTGGGCCGGAGATTTTGAACAAAGCGAATGAACAACCAAAACGCAAAGTCCAAACATTTTCCAATTACAACAACACATCAACACGCTAGCAACTCATGGATGAAACAAACAACTGAGTGATCAATCCTTCACCATGCATGCATGGATGCATCTGAGCTTAGTAGTAGTTGATAGCCCGGCAATTCTTCCTCACCTGCCCCTGGTACCCGGCCTTCACCTCGATGCTTGCCAATTTAACCATGGTCGCCTTGAACCTGTCCTCCCACCACCCGGGGATGTTAGCGTTTTCCAGCACCATCTTCGCCGTCTCTGGCGATGTCAGGAGTGCCGCGTCGGAAGTGAACAACACCTTGTGCGCCAGCAAGTCCTTGTAGTACTGGTTGTCCAGCTCGTTGGGCGTCACTTCATCCTGCATCACCGTCGAGTCGTCGCCGCCAGGCGTCGGGTTGGGCGGGCACCGGCTCCTCAGGAACCGGGCATAGCCGCCGTCGATGTCGGAGGGGGCGTTGAGGCGGTCGGGGACGAAGGATGAGCAGTGCGACCGGCCGACGGTGTGCGTGCCGGCGAGGACGACCATGTCCTCCACTGAGAGCCCCTTGGCTGCGAAGCTGGAGGCAAGGTCGCTGAGGTTGGACGTCGGCGGGACCAAGAATTTGACCGGCTCGGAGGCGTTGGAGAAGGTGCCGTCGCGGCGGCCCGCCGGCATGTCGAAGTAGACCTTGCCGCCGCTGAGGAAGTAGGACGCGTCGCGGGCCGCGAAGGCGATGATGTCAGCGCAGGAGACAACGCCGGGGCAGGTCGCCTCGACGGCGTCCTTGATCGCGTCGATCAGCTCGAAGCCGCGCAGGGTAGGGTCGTTCGGCGCGCTGAGCTTCTCCGGCGTCGGGCTGAACGGGGTCGGGTCCAGGAGGACGGAAGCATCACAACCCTAATTAACAATTCAACCAGTTAGCCTACCCAATCGACTATACGGAAGTATCTGATTCAATTTTTTCCTTGCACAAACATGAGGTAAAGCCCAATGTTGGTTAGCTGGTAGGTTAAAGAAACTAGGAAGAGATAATCTCATTGTTAAATATTTAGTTGGCATGCACGCGCGCGCTATAACCCTAAAACTACAAATGAGTACTTAAACTTGACGCCTTTGCTGATTGATGATCAGTACGATATAGTGTCTTGAAAAAAGAATGATCAGTACCTCGACGAAGCAGTCGTGAAAGAGCATGCGGATGACGGCGGCGCCATTGCCGGGGTTCTGATAGATGGCCTTCTCGACGACGCCCGTGACGACGGCCTCCGCCTGGGGGCACTTGTCGTGGTAGAACCCCATCTGCAGAGGCCAGTAAGGGCTGGCCTTGCACGCCACAGCCAGGAGCAGCAAGGCACATGCCACCACAACGGGCAGCTTAGTAGCCATGTCTTGGATATGCTCCCTCTTGTACGTACTTGTCTATCTCTTGCAGTACTCAAGCTTGAGTAAGATAGGAGAAAGACAGGTGATCGATGGCGGAGAGTACTAGCTGAGTAGGGTCAGCTATTTATAGGGGGAAGAAGACCCATGCATTGACGGACCGTGCCAACGATATCGCACATAAATTATCAAGGGTTTCGTCAGATTTTTTGCTTTGTTCAAAATTTATCGGTGAAAATTGGTTCTATAGGACTCCCCCGGTAAAAGTTCAAATTACTCCTGAAATATTTATTTTGCATGAATTTTTTCAAATATAAAATAATTTTTTGCGAAATTTATTTTCAATTTTTTTGGCCGACTTTTTTTTTGAAATTTAATTTTCAATTTTCAGCTAATGTTTTTTTTAATTTTCGGCCAAACCGGTCCGTTAAAAATTTGAGACCGGTTACCCAAAAACCTGTTTACTACACCGGGTGATGGCCACCTAGCTTAAGTTCATTCACAGTGTACCTGCACGAGCACGAGGAAATTAATTGAGGGTGTTGATAATTAATACACACACTGCAACATTGGTTTACTAACCCTGATGGATATATGGGGTTGACTTGGCTGCTTTAGGTTGTACTGTGCATGCATGAATGGGCATAATAATGTCATATATATAAGCTAAGATATCTCGATCCTACTAGACGAGCTAATTAATATAGCTCCGTGTTTCTCTCCTAACATTAATTTCAGTTTTGTACTACGATAATTAATAATCTACCAGTTGCAGATGGGGACGGATGTTTTCCCGGTTGTTGAGAGGTCAGGGCAATTACGAACGTTTCCTTTGAAATGTTCTGACCTGGAATATGCTTACAATATAAGTTTTTTTTTGCGAGGACATTAATAAGTTAATTTGTTTTTTTTACAACTATGAACTTTTTGCAGGTGAAACGTACTCTCAGAAAGCGTCACAAAGATACACTTGCGTCATGGTTTGACCTAATCATTTGTCACGTTTTGAGATAGCTGGGATGTTAAAGTTAATCTGACGTGTGTTAGATTTATACCTACGCGTGCAAAAAGGACAGTAGTGTATGAAATGAGAGTTACACTAAAAATACCGTTAATTACTCCGTGATACTTTCCTTTATTATTATTTTTTTACTTAACGGACTACACCTGGGACAAACGAATGAACACCCGGTGTTGTCAATAATGTTTAAGCCACTTGAAGCACGTACAGCTAAGATAAACAGATGTCGATAATGACAGTTAATTTAATGCGGTAAAAATCTTATTAGTTTTAACCCTCCATGTATCTACCAGTAGTACTTGTCCGTTGGTTGGCATATTGCAAGAATGTATTGTCGTTGTATCAATTGATGGATGTAAAATAATTACCGGATTCGTCGTAACCCCCGGCATAGGCACATACTGTGTGCAAGATTCATCGACCGAGTAAGATTCGTGTTACGTGACACATCGTGGATATATAAAATTAAGAGTAAAGTACACTGTGGGTTCCTAAACTTGTTAGAGTTGGTCACTTTTGTTTTTAATCTATGAAAATGCCCAATCAGCTACTAAATTACATAACAAACAGAGCATGACCAATCAAGAAAATAGTGATATGTAGTTCAGTTGAGCCATAATATTGCATAAAGCATTCACAACATTACATAAATGACTTAAGAACTCTTTGGAGTAATTGGCAAAACTCCAGAACTTAGCAGCTTGTAAACATCTCATTGGACACTTTCTAGTTTGTACCAAAATGAACATGTAAGCATTTGATCTTATCACTTTGTTTCTTCACAAAATATTACAACACCTTTGTCTGCACAAAAAAGTACTTCTTCGTACCACCAGGATCACTTTCTTACTGCACAAAATACTTGCCAAGACATCATTCACTTCTTGCCAGTAGCCCTCTTAGCAATAGCATCCTTCTTGCGCTTCCCCATCTTGTCTCTAGCTACTATCCTTGAAGTGGTAAGTGCAACTGGTCTTGTTGTTGGTACATTCTCAGCGATGAAATCACATTCAGGAATTGAAGCAGCTTGTTGTGTGTAACGTCCCGTTTTCAGATGATAAATAGTAACTACCTCGGTTTTCGATTTTCATTCGAATTTTCGAATTTGGTTTATTTTTTAAAAAAAGCTCCTAGCTTCCGTTAAGCTCGGGCTTGTGTTTCAAACCTTCTTTCAAATTCTAGATTCAAAATTTGCTTTGAATCCACCTTTTTCAAATTCTAGGCCCATATTTTCTTCTTGGGCCAGTTTTTCTCCGGCCCACCGTCTTTTTTCGGCCCAACCGGCCCGGCCACATCTTCCCAGCCAGCCCAACCCCCTGGCCTTTCTCTCCTCGGCCCGACCGCACCCCCTTTTTTCTTCTCCCCTCCCCCACACTGACTGCGCCGCCATTCCTCTCCCCTCTCCCAACTCCTCCGCCCCCCCTCACCTCTCTCGCTCGCCCGGGGCCCGGCCGACCGGACCCGCTTCCTCCGGATCCGGCGCCGCCTGCACCATCGCCTCCCCGCATCGTCTGCCGGCTCCAAGCCTCCTCGCGCCGCCCGTGCCATCCGGCTTTTTGCCTCCCCGTGCGCCCGGTCTCCTCCCCCATTGATGAGGACATGACCGCAATGTTGGAAATATACCCTAGAGGCAATCATAGAGATGATGATATTTCATTATATTCATGACTTTGATAATATGTTATCGTGTTCCTTGAATGAATCATTTGTTGTAGATCAATAAGTACGTGACTTGTTGGTGGAACTCTTTAACTTATATGATGTCATTCTAAATGTATCCTTGGTCGGAGGTCACTGGTCGGAACACCAGTGACTCTGTGACTAGCACATGTATTGATTGATGACCTGGTTTCACCGGTCATAGAAATATAGATATCGAATCAATAATGTATGTGAACACATGTTAGAGAACATGGTGTTAGATAGACCCATCATTGAGACACTATTGAGATTGTTATGAATCTTTGTGTCATTAGTTGGTCTCAAGTAATGATGATGTATAATCCTTAGACCTGAGATCAGCATGGTTTCCTACATGTGTAATAGCACTCTTAGGGGTTGCCAAACGCTACTCCGTAACTGGGTAGTTATATAGGTAGCTTTCGGGTATGCTATGAAACACGCGGAGGGATGTGACTGGTCGAGATGGGATTTGTCCCTCCTAACATAACAGGAGAGATGTCTCTGGGCCCCTCGTGGTGATCGGATAAAGAAAGTGCATGGCCATGCCACTAGTGGTCGAAGTGTCCACCACATGATGTTATCCGACACTCGATCGAGAAAGTATTGAACAGTCCATGAATGACACGTCATCTCACTTGGAGTTCAACCAGACATCGTGAGGCAAAGGGAGAATGCATGAGTAGGTCGCTTAGTTTGATCAGTTACAGACTAGTCGTATGGAGATACGTCTTTGGTCGTAGGCGATCAAACGTAATCACACAATGGTAAGAACCTGGTCGTAAGGAGTTACGAACTGGTCGTGACCAATTACAACCTGGTCGTATAGAGATATGAACTGGTCGTAAGTGATGAGGATCTGATCATAGATCATATTACATAAAGGTTCGTCCGTTTTATTCTATGTGTCTTTGGGAATCGTTATGTGCTGCTAGGTACTGCTAACGACTAGTGATCGGAAAGGAGTTTCCGAGTCATAACCGATTACACATGAACCTGTGGGGTCGCACACTTAAAGGGCAAAGATCTGGTTTGGATGGTGATCCGAATTCGTATAGGCCACGAGTTCCTAATGGGCCTCCAGGTCGAGACCCATCATGGATGCCTACATAAAGAGGGGCGGTGGCATGGGGTGAGGCAGATGATGATCTTTAAAAGAACTTTCGAAACCATAATAGCCACGCCTTCTTAACCACGCTGCCGGTGCTAGCACTCTAGCGCGTGGTGATCCTGCCCCGTACGTGTGGATACCTCAGAGGTGTTGTTTCGAAGCATCAGCGCTAGGACGATCCGTGACTCGTGTTGATCACCGGAGACGGTGAAGAAGTCGCGTGGTGGGTACGACCACTTGAAGAAGCAGACACGTGTCGAGTACGACTACTCGAAGGAGGAGACGCGTCGTGAGTACGACTACGACTGCATCAACTCGCTACAATGACTCTACTTCCACTACGAGTCGACGCGTCTAGTGGTAATCTCGTGATCTATTACTTGCGGTGGTTCCTTGGTTGCGTGGTAAATTTTTATTTGTGCTATCGTAGCATTGCCGCGTTACCCTATAGTGGTATCTGAGCCATGCCGTCTAGTTCTAGATTCGGATTGGACACATATTGTGATATGTGGCAGTTATAGATGTGATCTATCTCTGTTTTGGCGGTGGTCGATATGATCGTCCATGTGCATTGGTGGTAAGATGGGTTTTTATTCATTATTCTGTGATCGTGCTTGCATGGTCGTATCACGACTTGCCTCTACCGGTCGATTTCTGCCATCGGGGCAGACAGTGATCGTAAATCCATTGGAGCACGCGAAGATCAATATGGTTGATCGAATCGGAGTTATGATCGATTATGTACCAGATGTTTTATTGCGCTTGTTCACGATCACCTTGCATGATACTTCTACCGGTCGAAGTTCCGCCATCGGAGTATGCCGCAGTGTGTGGTCGTATCAAGGTAATGATCAGATCGGTTCGGAATAGGGTTAATGTGATTAATCTGATCGGGACCGCCGTGCTGGGTAATCGGACCGCGCTTATGTAGTGTGTGTTCTTGTTGCCCGTTAAAATGCTACTCTATGCCTAACTTATTTTTGCAGGTTGATATGAATAGTATGACCCATGATGTTTGAGATGAATGCATGTGTGTAATGTTCATGACCTATGTGTCATGTTTATTACAGCCCAAGGCTGTCTATTTTTGTATAACGGCCTGCTTGTCGACTTGGAGTGCTAAAGTTACTCCTTGTAATTTTATCCCTAGTGCTGTTAGGTGTAATGGCTTAGTGGGAGTACTTGGGGGTTTTTGGCAACTTGGAGACATGGCGAGCAGGATGCTTGGCAATGGAGATCACCATAAGGAAGGGTAATACTATATCACGATGCAATTTGATTGTCTTGAATGCCCTTATATTTCTGTTCATTTATTTCTATGCATGTTTTAATTGCTTGAAATGTTTTTAACATGGTAGAAGTGTCCTTCGACCACTGATGAGCGAGACTATATGAATAGTATTCCATATGCTTCGGCTATTGGATCTATTATGTATGCCATGGTTTGTACCCGACCAGATGTATCATATGCTCTAAGTGTTACGAGCAGATACCAGGCTGATCCCGGTGAATGTCTCTAGACAGCTGTGAAAAACATTCTTAAGTACTTGAGAAAGACTAAGGATGTGTTCCTTGTTTATGGTAGTGATGAAGAGCTCGTTGTAAAGGGTTACACCGATGCAAGCTTCCGAACCGATAAAGATGATTGTCGTTCGCAATCTTGTTTTGTATTCATTTTGAATGGAGGAGCAGTGAGCTGGAAAAGTTCCAAGCAAGAAACGGTTGCTGATTCTACGACGGAGGCCGAGTACATTGCAGCTTCCGAAGCTACAAAAGAAGGTGTTTGGATAAGCAATTTCCTTGCTGAGCTGGGTATAGTTCCGAGTGCCTTATGCCCATTGGATCTCTATTGTGACAATAATGGAACCATTGCACAGACTAAGGCACCGAGATCCCATCAGAACTCCAAACACATACTCAGGCATTATCATCTCCTTCGCGAACTAGTCGATACAGGAGATGTTAATATATGCAAAGTTCATACGGATTCAAATGTTGCTGATCCGTTGACTAAGCCTCTTCCACAGCCTAAGCATGAGGCACACACAAGAGCTATCGGTATTAGATACTTAAATGATTGACTCTAGTGCAAGTGGGAGACTGTTGGAAATATGCCCTAGAGGCAATCATAGAGATGATGATATTTCATTATGTTCATGATTTTGATAATATGTTATCGTGTTCCTTGAATGAATCATTTGTTATAGATCAATAAGTACGTGACTTGTTGGTGGAACTCTTTAACTTATATGATGTCATTCTAAATGTCTCCCTGGTCGGAGGTCACTGGTCGGAACACTAGTGACTCTATGACTAGCACATATATTGATTGATGATCTTGTTTCACCGGTCATGGATATAGGGATATTGAATCAATAATGTGAG
Source organism: Hsuehochloa calcarea (assembly GCA_036346395.1). NCBI lineage: Eukaryota > Viridiplantae > Streptophyta > Magnoliopsida > Poales > Poaceae > Hsuehochloa > Hsuehochloa calcarea. The sequence goes on from CM070597.1 coordinate 54,090,518, forward strand.
CACATGTTAGAGAACATAAGGCTGGATAGACCCATCATTGAAACACTATTGAGATTGTTATGAATCTATGTGTCATTAGTTGGTCTCTAGTAATGATGATGTATAATCCTTAGACTTGAGATCAGCATGGTTCCCTACATGTGTAATAGCACTCTTAGGGGTTGCCAACCGCTACTCGTAACTGGGTAGTTATAAAGGTAGCTTTCGGGTATGTTGTAAAACATGCGGAGGGATGTGACTGGTCGAGATGGGATTTGCCCCTCTTAACATAACAGGAGAGATGTCTCTGGGCCCTCGTGGTGATCGGATAAAGAAAGTGCATGACTGTGCCACTAGTGGTCGAAGTGTCGACCACATGAAGTTATGCGACACGAGATCGAGAAAGTATTGAACAGTCCATGGATGACACAACATCTCACCTGGAGTTCAACCAGACATCGTGAGGCAAAGGGAGAATGCATGAATAGGTCGCTTAGTTCGATCAGTTACAGACTAGTCGTATGGAGATACGAGCTGGTCGTAGATTGATCGAACGTAATCACAGAATGGTAAGGACCTGGTCGTAAGGAGTTACGAACTGGTCGGGACCAAATGCGTTCTAGTCGTATGGAGATACGAACTGATTGTAAGTGATGAGGACCTGGTCATAGATCATATTACATCAAGGTTCGTCCGATATATTCTGTTTGTATTTGGGAATCGTTATGTGCTGCTAGGTACCGCTAACTACTAGTGGTCGGAAAAGAGTTTTCGAGTCATATCAGATTACACATGAACCTGAAGGGTCACACACTTAAAGGGCTAGTATTTGATTTGGATGGTGATCCGAATTTATATTGGCCACGAGTTCCTAATGGGCCTCAAGGTCGAGACCCATCAAGGATGCCAACATAATGAGGGGGCGTTGGCATGGAGTCAGCAGGAGGATGATCTTTGGAAGAACTCCCGAAACCCTAATAGCCACGCCTTCTCAACCACGCTATAGGTGCTAGCACTCCAGTGCGTGATGATCCTGCCCCGTACGTGTGGATACCTCGGAGGTGTTGTTGCGAAGCATCAGCACTAGGACGATCCGCAACTCGAGACGATCATAGGAGTTGGAGGAGAAGCGCATGGTGAGTACGACCACTCAGAGGAGCAGACGTGCAACGAGTACGACCACTCGAAGGAGGAGACGCGTCATCAGTGCGACTACGACTGCATCAACTCGCTACAATGACTCTACTTCCGCTACGAGTCGGCGCGTCTAGATGTAATCTCGTGATCTATTACTAGCGGTGATTCATTGGTTGCGTGGTAGAATTTTGTTTGTGCTATCGTTGCATTGCCTCGTTCCATTAGTGGTATCAGAGCCATGTCATCTAGTTTTAGATTCGGATTGGTCACATATTGTGATATGTGATAGTCATAGATGTGATCTATCTCTATTTCTACTGGTCGATTTGATCGTCCATGTGCTTTGGTGGTAAGATGGGTTTCTTATTCACTATTCTGTGATCGTACTTGCATGGTCGTATCACGACTTGCCTCTATCAGTCGGTTTCCTCCATCGGGGAAAACAGTGATCATAAATCCATTGGAGCACGCGAAGATCAATGTTGTTGATCGAATCGGAGTTGCGATCGAAAAGTACCGGATGTTTTATTGCGCTTGTTCATGATCACATTGCATGATACTCCTACCGGTCGGAATTCTGTCACCACAGTATGCCGCAGTGTGTGGTCGTATCAAGGCATTGATTAGATCCGTTCAGAATAGGGTTAATATGATTAATCTGATGATTTCCAAGGCTCGGTTTCGTGAAGAAGATTCATGTTCCGGAAAAAAAATTTGAGAGCGCTGCCCTCGTCCAGCGAGGGGCACTGCCCTTTCGAACCCCGCCCGCTAACCAGCTAGCGGGACCGTCATGCTGGGTATTCGTACCACGCATTAGAGGTGGTATTGATAGTTCACACCTTCCGTTAGAATGCTATTCTATGCATAAATCGTTGTTGCAGGGATTGATGTGAATAGTATGACCCATGATGTATGAGATGCATGCATGTGTGTAATATTCATGACCTACGTGTCATGTTTATTGCAGCCCAAGGCTGTCTATATTTGTATAACGACCTGCGTGTCGACTCGTGGTGCTTATTCACTCCTTGTAATTTTATACCTAGTGCTGTTAGGAGTAATGGCTTAGTGGGAGTACTTGGAGGTTTTGGCAACTTGGAGACATGGCGAACATGATGCTTAGCGATGGAGATCACCATGAGAAAGGGTCATACTATATCACAATGCAATTTGATTGTCTGTGAATGCCCTTATATTCCTGTTCATTTTCTTTCTATGCATGTTATTTAATTGCTTGATATGCTTTTAACATGGTAGAAGTATAATTCTCTCAGATAATATTAAGTTAAATTGATGCCCTCCCAATTAGCTGCACTATCCATAGTCTTGTATTTTAATAGTAGGTCTTGCTAAAGCAGAGTGCCATTAATATTCCTTAACTAGATGGGTTTATGTTGGACACTTACACACAAGCGTTGGTTTAATTTGACAAGGTCATCATAATGGTTATAGACTTTGGGGCATAGGGTTGGGTGCCGGAGCATAGAGATGCTGCCCAACAATAAGAGTCATATAGAGATATGATTAGCAAGGGGTTGCTTACCAAATTCACTAATCTTCTAGCAGTGATGCCAAAGCTCACTAGTAGATTAAATGATTGTGGGTCTTGAATCACTAAAATATCATAAGAGGGATATGGTATTTAGTGGGAGTATCTTCTTTAAATTGTTTAATAAAAGTTACTTTTCTTGAACATATGTCTTAGTTTTTGCATATTTCATGTTGTAGATCATGGCACCAACTGCTGTACCTACATCCAGTTTTTCTTTACGTTCTATACTTGATAAGGAAAAACTGAATGGAACAAATTTTGTGGATTGGTCCCGCAACCTGAGAATTGTTCTTAGGCAAGATAAAAAGGAACATGTTCTAGAGGAACCAATTCCTGATGTGCCTGCTGAGAATGCTGCTGCTGCTCTTAAAACAGCCTATAAAAGGGCATGTGATGAGTCCCTTGATGTTAGCTGTCTCATACTTGTTGCCATGAACTCAAACCTTCAGAAGCAGTTTGAGAACATTGAGGCCTACGATATGATCGTGGCGCTCAAAGGCTTGTTTGAGACACAAGCAAGAACTGAGAGATATGAGATATCAAAGAAAATGTTTGGTAGTAAGCTATCTGAGGGCAGTCCGGTGAGCCCACATGTGATCAAGATGGTTGGTTACATACAGAGCTTGGAAAAACTTGGTTTTCCACTTAGTCAAGAGTTGGCTACAGATTTGATTCTTGCTTCGCTTCCTGCAAGCTATGGGCAGTTCATTATGACTTTCCATATGAACGGCTTAGACCAGAATCCCACCGAACTGCATATGATGCTTAAGACTGCAGAAGACAACATTAAGAAAAGCAACAGTCATGTGATGATTGTGCAAAATAGTACAAGTTTCAAGAAGAAGGCTAAGACTTGGGTCAAAGGTAAGGGCAAGACTTCAGATGGGATCCAAGCTATCAAGCCTAAACCCAAGACCAAGTCCGGCCCAACTCAAGAGAATGAATGCTTTTACTGCAAGGAGACAAGAGGAACTGCAAGAAATACCTGGCTGATTTGAAAAATAATGGTGGGACTAAACCTTCCACTTCAGGTATTAATGTTATAGATGTTTTTCTTGCTGATTCTTATGTTAACTCATGTGTATTTGATACCGGATCAGTTGTTCATATTTGCTATTCGATTCAGAGTCTAACAAGGAGTACGAGAATAACAAGGGGCGAGATGGATCTTCGCGTCGGGAATAAAGCAAGAGTTGCTGCATTAGCCGTCAGGACTTTGCCATTACTTTTGCCTTCTGGATTTATTATGGAACTAAATAATTGTTATTGCGTTCCAGCCATAAGTAGAAATATCATCTCTGCATCATGTTTGATGGCAGAGGGTTATAATTTCATTATAGAGAACAATGGTTGTTCTATATTTTTGAATGAAATGTTTTATGGCTATGCTCCCGTTTTGAACGGGTTATTTATTTTAAATCTTGATGATGCACCCATCTATAATGTTAATGCAAAGAGGCTTCGACCTAATGATATGAATTCCACTTTTATTTGGCATTGTCGTTTGGGTCACATAAGTGAGAAACGCATGAAAAGGGCTCCATGATGATGGAATTATAAACTCATTTGATTTGGAATCATTTGAAACGTGCGAATCTTGCCTGATCGAAAAGATGACCAAGACACCTTTCACTGGTCAGAATGAAAGGGTGTCCGACTTATTGGCACTCATACATACTGATGTGTGTGGACCAATGAGCACGACAACTAGAGGTGGTTTTAAGTACTTTATTACTTTCACCGATGACTTTAGTAGATATTGATATATCTATTTAACGAGGCAGAAGTCGGAATCCTTTGAAAAGTTCAAGGAGCTCCAGAATGAGGTACATAATCAACTTGTCAAGACAATCAAGTCTTTACAATCTGGTTGTGGAGTATAATTTTTGAGCAATGATTTTTGTGATCACTTGAAACAATGTGGAATTCTTCCACAGCTTACACCACCGGGTACTCCACAGTGGAATCCGAGCGGCGTAATCGAACCTTGTTGGACATGGTTCGGTCAATGATGAGCCAATCGGATCTGCCATTGTATTTTTAGTGTTACACTCTAGAAACTGCCGCTTTCACTTTGAATAGGGTACCATCTAAATCAGTAGATAAGACGTCATATGAGATATGGACTGGGAAGAATCCTAGTTTGTATTTTCTAAAGATTTAGGGTTGTGATGTCTATGTTAAACGTTTCATGTCTGACAAACTCACACCCAAGTTAGATAAATGCTTCTTCATAGGATATCCTAGGGAAACCAAAGGATATTATTTCTACAATCAAGAGGAGGGCAAAGTTTTTGTTGCTCGAAATGATGTCTTTTTGGAGAAAGAGTTTCTTTGAAAAGGAGTCAGTAGTAGAAAGATGCATCTCGAAGAAGTTCGGGAAACATCTGAAAGTGTTTCAACTCCTACCGAACCTATACAGGACGAACAAAGTGTTGTTGAACCTGTATATGAGACATCAGCCCCGAGTAGATCTAAAATGCTGCGTCAATTGCCTATAAGGTATGGGCATGACGTATTATTGTTGAGTAATGGTGAGCCTGAAACTTATAAGGAAGCGATGATGGACCCAGACTCTGAGAAATGACTTGGAGCCATGAAGTCCGAGATAGACTCCATGAGTGTCAATCAGGTTTGGAACCATTGAGTGCAAATGGATCTATAAGAAAAAGATTGATATGGATGAAAATGCTCACATTCATAAAGCTCGACTTGTCGCAAAAGGGTTTCGACAAGTTCAAGGAGTTGACTACGATGAGACTTTCTCACCTGTAGCGATGCTTAAATCTATTCGGATCATTCTAGCTATTGCTGCACATTTCGACTATGAGATATGTTAGATGGATGTCAAAACGACCTTAATGGAAACCTAAGTGAGGATGTGTACATGACACAACCTGAAAGTTTTGTTGATCCAAGGAATGCTAGTAAGGTGTGCAAACTTCAGAAATCCATATATGGGCCGAGGCAAGCATATCGGAGTTGGAATTTGTGTTTTGATGAGGAAATCAAAAGGTTTGGTTTAGTCAGAAACAAAGAAGAACCTTGTGTTTACATGAAGGTTAGTGGGAGCTCACTTGTAATCTTAATCTTAAATGTGGATGACATATTACTGATTGGGAATGATATTCCTATGCTGGAATCCGTTAAGGTATCATTGAAAAACAAAGAAGACCTAGGCGAGGCAGCATATATCTTGGGAATAAAGATCAATAGAGATAGATCAAGAAGGCTAATTGGATTAAGTCAAAGTACTTATATTGACAAGGTGTTGAATCGGTTCAACATGCATGATGCCAAGAAAGGGTTCATGCCTATGTCACATGGCATAAGTCTTAGCAAGAGTCAGTGTCCTTCGACTACTGATGAGCGAGACCATATGAATAGTGTTTCATATGCTTCGGCCATTGGATCTATTATGTATGCCATGATTTGTACCCGACCAGATGTATCATATGCTCTATGTGTTACGAGCAGATATCAGGCTGATCCCGATGAAGGTCACTGGATAGCTGTGAAGAACATTCTTAAGTACTTGAGAAGAACTAAGGATGTGTTCCTAGTTTATGGTGGTGATGAAGAGCTCGTTGTAAAGGGTTACACTGATAAAGATGATTATTGTTCGCAATATGGTTTTGTATTCATTTTGTATGGAGGAGAAGTGAGCTAGAAAAGTTCCAAGCAAGAAACGGTTGCTTATTCTACGATGGAGGCCGAGTACATTGCGGCTTCTGAAGCTACAAAAGAAGGTGTTTGGATAAGAAATTTCATTGCTGAGTTGGGTGTAGTTCCAAGTGCCTTGTTCCAAATGGATCTTTATTATGACAATAATAGAGCCATTGCGCAGGCTAAGGAGCCTAGATCCCATCAGAAGTCCAAACATATACTCAGGCGTTATCATCTCCTTCGCGAACTCGTCGATAGAGGAGATGTTAAGATATGCAAAGTTCATACGGATTCAAATGTTGTTGATCCGTTGACTAAGCCTCTCACACAGCCAAAGCATGAGGCGCACACAAGAGCTATCGATATTAGATACTTAAATGATTGACGCTAGTGCAAGTGGGAGACTATTGGAAATATGCCCTAGAAGCAATCGGAGGTGTTGTTGCAAAGCATCAGCACTAGGACGATCCGCAACTCGAGGCGATCATAGGAGTGGGAGTAGAAGTCGCGTGGTGAGTACAACCATTCAGAGGAGCAGACGCGCGGCGAGTACGACCACTCGAATGTGGAGACGCATCGTGAGTGCGACTACGACTGCATCAACTCACTACAACGACTCTACTTCCGCTACGAGTCAGTGCGTCTAGCGGTAATCTCGTGATCTATTACTAGCGGTGATTCCTTGGTTGCGCGGTAGAATTTTGTTTGTGCTATCGTAGCATTGTTGCGTTCCATCACGGCGTTGACGGAGGTTTGGCAGGGTCTGCGCGGCGCGTGGCGCTCAACTCCAGCATGCACCGGCTCGAGGAGGAAGAAACCACTAGCGCGGTGGGCCAGGCGCGTCAGCAGCACCGGGGAGGTGCGGTCAGGGCGAGCGGGTCAGGCCAGACCAGTTGGCGCGATGGGCTCGGCTCGGGTCAATAGTGCGTGGGTTCGTTCGGTGCCCCGCGCTGGCTGTTCGGCGAGTTGGATGGGCTGGACCAAGCTGGAGTCTGGTTAGAGTCGGACCAACAGTGACCGAGTTTGAATTTTGAAATCAGATTTGACCGAATACTAATAGGTTCAAGACTTATTTGCTTAATTTAAATTCAAACTTAAAATAAGTCATTTATTGTGTTTGTATTTTCTGTGGTTTGAAATCAGGTCCAAAAATTTGGTAAAAGTTATTTTAATTCATGATAATTAATTTTGTATTTTAATAAATCATTTTTAGAAGATGCTCATATGTTTTTATTACTGATTTATTTTCGAAGTTCATATTTGAGTTCTAGGTTTAAATTGTTTGGGATTTTCCAAGTGCAATAAATGATGCAAAAGATTCAAAAACCATATGCATGTTAATGAGATGCATACTAATTATTGTTAATTAAATTGCAGATATTACAAACCTCCCCCCTTACCAAAGATCTTGACCCTGAGATCTCGGTATGTCGGGAGTTGGACAGGAAGGTTCTAAAAGATACAACATCTGTTGTCTTAATTTCCTTCAAAAATAGTGCTAAGATATCCTAACAAGGTTACCAAGAGTTCTATTATATTTTCCTTCCCATTGCTTTGTTTAACCTTTTCTTTCTTGATTCAGGGACACTTTAGACAGAAGAAAAAAGATCAGGATATTTCGTATATGGTCTTCTCGCTCCCATGTTGCCTCATCTTCAGCATGGTTGCTACAATAAATTTTCAAGAACTTGATGACGTGATTCCTTGTGGTGCGTTCCATTTGTTCAAGGATGCGAATCGGGTGCTCCCGATAAGAGAGACCGGGTCAAAAATCGAGGTCTTCTAAAGTGGTTACTTCGGTTGGGACTCAAAAACACTTCTTCAGTTGAGATACATGGAAAACATTGTGCACATCTGAAAGTGAGGGTGGTAGCTCCAACTGATACGCTACCGATCCTCGCTTCGCTGGAATTTGGAAGGGACCGATGTAGCGAGGTGTCAACTTGCCTTTAACTTGAAAGCCTTGCATTCCTTTCATCGGGGAGGCTTTAAGGTAAACATGATCGTCCACCACAAAACTCAACTCGCGTCGACAACGGTCGGCATAGCTCTTTTGACGAGATTGACCTGTCCGTAGTTTCTCCTGGATCTCACGGACTTGCTCTTCGGCTTCATTGATCAAGTCCAGTCCAAAGAATTGTCTTTCTCTGAACTCAGACCAGTTGAGTGGCGTCCTACACCTTCTCCCATAGAGCACTTCAAAAGGTGACATTTGGAGGCTTGCTTGATAGCTATGTTAGAGGAGAATTCCGCGAATGGTAAGCATTTATCCCATTTCTTGCCATGGGACAGCACACATGCCCTCAACATGTCCTCCAAAATTTGATTCACCCTCTCGGTTTGGCCTCCAGTTTGTGGGTGGTAAGCGGTGCTAAAGGATAATTGGGTTCCCATTGTTTCATGGAGGCAATTCCAGAAATACGAGGTAATAAATTGAGTACCTCGATCTGAAACAATCCTCTTCGGCACACCATGGAGGCATACAATTTTTGAGATGTACAACTCTGCCAAATGGTTTCTCGAATAAGTGGTCTTGACGGGGAGAAAATGAGCAACTTTCGACAACCGGTCGACAATTACCCATATGGAGTCATACCGTTGCTGAGTCTTAGGAAGTCCAATGATGAAATCCATGCCGATTTTGTCCCATTTCCACTCGGGAACGAGTAGGGGTTGAAGCATGCCCACTGGACTTTGATGCTCGGCCTTCACCCATTGACAAATGTCACACTCTGCAATGAACCGTACAATATCCCGCTTCATCTGTGTCCACCACAATTTTTGCTTCAAATATTGATACATCTTTGAGCTTCCTGGATGAATGGAGAAAAGAGAGTTATGGGCTTCATGAAGGATTGGTTCTTTAAGCTTCACATCATTCAGCACAACCAACCGCTTTCTGAACCACAAAACACATTGGTGGTCCTCGGAGAAACACTTGGCTTTGCTGGCCTCCATTTTCTTCCTAATTCTTTCCATACCCTTGTCAGTTTTCTGGGCCATCTTGATCTGGTCCTCAAGGGTAGGTTTCACTTCTAAGGCAGCGAGAAAACCCTCATTAACCATCTCCAAGTTGAGTTGTTGAAGTTCGTTTCATAAGGCCTCCGTTTCGGGTCTAACCGAAATACAATTGCATTGCGATTTTCGGCTCAATGCATCTGCAATGACATTGGCTTTCCATGGATGATAATGAAGTCTCATATCATAGTCTTTGATCAATTCAAGCCATCTTCTCTGCCTTAGATTTAGATCGGCCTGAGTGAAGATGTATTTCAAGCTCTTGTGATCGGTGTAGACTTCGCAATGATTGCCGACTAGAAAATGTCGATATATCTTCAGAGCATGAACCACTGCAGCAAGCTCTAGGTCATGAGTAGGATAATTCATCTCATGAGGCCTCAATTGCCTTGATGCATACGACACAACTCAGCCTTCTTACATAAGAACACAACCAAGACCAAGGTGAGATGCATCACAGTAGATGTTGAAGTTTTTATGGATATCATGCAGAACTAACACCGGAGCAGAGGTTAGACGATCTTTCAACATCTGAAAGCATGCTTCACATTCTACTGACCATTCATACTGTTGGAAATATGCCCTAGAAGCAATCATAAAGATGATTATATTTCATTATGTTCATAGCATTAGATAATATGTTATCTTGTTCCTAGAATAATATCAACAATATTTATTATCAAGTATGTGACTTGATTGTGAAACTCTATATTTCTGTGATGATTATTCTTAAATGTTCCCTGGTCGAAAACATATGAGGACACATATGAATAGACTAGCATATGTATTGGTTGATGACTATGTTTCACAAGTCATGGATATGGAGATATTAACCCAATAATAAGGACACATGTTAGAGAACATGGTGTTGGAAAAGACCCACCTTGAGACACTGTTGAGATTGTTATGATTGTATGTATCATTAGTTGGTCTCAAGCAATGATGATGTATAATCCTTAGACCTGAGATCAGCATAGTTTCCTACATGTGTAGTAGCACTCTTAGGGGTTGCAAAACGCTACTCGTAACTAGGTAGTTATAAAGATAGCTTTCGGGTATGCTATGAAATATACGGAGGGATGTGACTGGTTGGATATGGGATTTGCCCCTCCTAACATAACAGGAGAGATGTCTCTGGGCCCCTCGTTTTGATCGGATAAAGAAAGTGCATGGCCATGCCACTAGTGGTCAAAGTGTCGACCACATGAGGTTATTCGACACTTGATCGATAAAGTATTCAACAGTCCATGGATGATATATCTCACCTGGAGTTCAACCAGACATCGTGAGGCAAAGGGAGAATACATGAGAAGTTTTTTCAGTTCGATCAGATACAGACTAGTCGTATGGAGATACAAGCTGGTCGTAGGCTGGTCGAACATAGTCACTAAGTGGTCGAAATATGGTCATAAGGAGTTACGAATTGGTCGAGACAAAATATGAACTGGTCGTACAGAGATACGAGCTGGTTGTTAGTGATATGGACCTGGTCGTAGATCATATTGCATTAAGGTTCGTCCGATATATTCTATGTGTGTTTGGGAATTGTTATGTGCTGCTAGGTACCGCTAACGACTAGTGGTCGGAAAAGAGTTTCTGAGTCACAACCGATTACACATGAACCTATAAGGTCGCACACTTAAAGGGCTAGAATTTGATTTGGACGGTGATCTGAATTCTTGTAGGACACGAGTTCCTAATAGACCTCTACTACGAGACGTATTATGGATACCTATAAATAGAGGTGCGGTGGCAAGGAGTGTGATGATCTTTTTGAAGAACTTCCCAAAACTCTAATAGCCATGCCTTCCTCAACCACGCCGCCGGTGCTAGCACTCCAGCGCATGGTGCCCCTGCCCCGTACGTGTGGATACCTTGGAGGTGTTGTTGCGAAGCATCAGCACTAGGACGATCCGCAACTGAGTACGACTAGTCGGAGGAGCAGGAGCACGGTGAGTACGACTACTCAGAGAAGCAGATGCGCGGCGAGTACGACTACGACCTCATCAACTCGCTACATCGACTCTACTTCCGCTACGAGTCGGCACGTCTAGTGGTAATCTCGTGATCTATTTCTAGCGAAGGTTCCTTGGTTGCGTGGTAAAATTTTATTTTGTGCTATCGTAGCCTTCCCGTGATCCTTCACATACTTATTTTCTTTCTTCAACAATTGGGTCATCGATCTTGCTATTTTCGAGAAATTCTCGATGAAACGACGGTAATAGCCTGCAAAATCGAGGAAACTTCAGATGTCAGAGACGGACTTGGGCTGTCTCCAATTAAGCACATCTTGTACTTTACTTGGATCCACAATGACTCCTCCTTCGGATAGCACATGACCCAAAAAGGTGACTTCTTTTAGCCAAAATTCACATTTACTAAATTTTGCATAGAGTCGATGTTCTCAGAGCTCATCCAACACAAGACGGAGGTGTTCTTTGTGCTCCCTATCAGATTTGGAGTATATGAGAATGTCATCAATAAATACAACCACAAATTTATCCAAATACTCCATAAATAGTGAGTTCATGAGATTCATGAACAAGGGCGGTGCATTTGTCAAGCCAAAAGACATGACGGTGTATTCGTACAAGCCATAACGAGTTGAGAATGCCTTCATGGGAATGTCTTCAGATCTGATCCTAACTTGATGATAGCCCAATCTCAAGTCAATTTTGGAGAATATACAGGCACCAGTCATCTGGTCGAACAAATTATCAATCTGTGGAAGTAGATACTTGTTCTTGATAGTGACCTCATTCAACGGACGGTAGTCAACACACATCCGCAGACTGTGATCCTTCTTTTTCACAAATATAGCCGAGCATCCCCAAGGTGAGGAGCTCAGCCTAATGAAACCCTTCTCTTGGAGTTCCGCGAGTTGCTTCTTCAATTCAACCAACTCATTCAGCGGCATTCGATAAGGTCGTTTTGATATTAGGGTAGTTCCGGGCTGCAGCTTGATCGTGAATTCAACTTCTCGTGAGGGTGTCATGCCCGATAGTTCCTTGGGAAATACATATGGGAACTCACATACTACTGGAACTTCACTCAATTCCGGCAATTCTTCGCCGCTAAGGGCATAGAGATGTGGATGCTCCAATTTTGGTCCCATTTCGACTTGAAAACTAAGAGGACTTGTAAGAGTGATAACTTTGCGGGCACAATCGATTTAACCATGGTTCTTGGACAGCCAATTCAGCCCAAGAATAACATCAAGGCCCGCTGAATTTATCACTATAAGATTGGCCGAAAACTTCACTCCTTTGATCTCAATCTCCACTCCACGACATTCGTGTATGCTCCTCATTTCTGAGCCAGAAGATTGAATCATCATAGGTATCGGCAACACGCTGAGTGCGACATTGTGAAGTGTAGCAAATCCTCTTGACAAGAAAGAGTGAGAAGCCCCAGAGTCAAACAAAACGGTCGCGGGAGTCGAATTGACTAGGATGGTGCCCAACACAACGTCGGGTGCTCCCTACGCCTCCTCGGCAGTGACATGGTTCACATGAGCACGACCGATGTTCTGAATAATGACATCGGGCCTCCGATCAAGGGATGTTTCAAGGTCTTAGTGCTAATCGGGAATAGCTTGGTGCTTCACCGGGCAATGACTTGCAAAATGCCCCGAATTGCCACAACTGAAATAGGTGGACTTTGCGGCCGAGTTGCACCGCACCTTCTTATGCCTTTTGGCCTGCCCTTACTGGATCTCTTGTGGAGGTAGATGAGACACTTGCATAGTATCTTAACGAGTTAACGAATCTCGAAATTCAGGAGGATCAGGCTGCCAAGCACATGGTTCATGAAAACTGTGGCTTGCTGAAATTTGTGCAGCCCTATTACGTTTTCGCAATTCCTCAACTGCTTGTATTTTATTCTCCACTACAATTGCTTTATCAACCAACTGTTGGAAGTCACGGAAGTCATGCACAGCGAGCGCTAGCTGCATCACTTCTGTTAGCCCATTCAAGAACTGGTCTTGCTTCCTTGCATCGGTGGAGACATCATCAGGAGTATAACGAGCCAAATGATTGAACTTGTAGAGATACTCCTTCACGGACATGTTGTCTTGCCTCAACATGAGGAATTAACATCTCTTGATATTCACAATGCTAGAGGGAACATATGCCGCTCAGAAGGCTATCCAAAACTCGTCCCATGATGGAACGTGACTGGCGGCTGTATGGCGCAAAAATTATCCCACCATGCACAAGCTGCCCCTTCGAGTTGGTTGGAGGCGTAGAAGACCTTCTCGTTGTCGGCACACTAAGTTATGCTCAACTTCTATTCAATGGTTCGAAGCCAATAATCGGCCTCGAGAGGATCCTCCGAACGAGAGAACATGGGTGGCTTTGTACTCAGAAAATAAGCAAATCGAGAGCCAAAAAGGCCGGCTCCTCCCACTGCCATTTGAGCACCTAGGAAACTAGCGATGTTCTGAGCAATGAGCTGTAAGATCCGAGTCTGGTCTTGCTGACTTTGTTCCATCTGGGCCAATAGTTCGGCCATGGATGGTTTAGGTGGAGTCACTTCTTCTTCTTATCGACCCACAGGCTGAAATTGCGGGACGGGGTGCTCCGAATTATGCTGTTGAGGATTCGGGAGTTGATCATCGGGGATTTGAGAACCCACATGCTGTGAGTCCTCCATTACTTCCGACGTTAAGCGGGTTTTTCGACCCGACATCCTGTTGCCATATGAATTGTTAGCAACCGACAAAAAGGAATGAGGGGAAGCGTAAGGTAAGCGATTGATAGCAAAGGGGTAACTTAATTTAGCATGAATGCACAATGGAAACACATTTATGCAAGAAGAAATGGGGTGCTAGAGCCCAGGTGGACAGCACAAGATACAAATGAAACACGATTAGTTTTCTAACATAGTTGTGATATAACCCACCCGTAGGCGATGCACAACTACTTGGAACAAAAGAGAGCAAATGATCTCCAAATAAACCAGCGTCTATGAACTAATTAATAATATCATTAGGGCATATTTAATCTAAGAACAAACCCTAATTTATTCCTAAATTCACAACAAGACGCCATTTTCTTGTTCTTCCGTCATTGCTCTTCACCGATGACTATTTAACGTTTCTAGTATTGGAAAACAGAGATGAGCAAAGGAGAAAATGATTTTTCTCAAATCAAATGAATAGTAAGGTAAGAATTAGATGCTAGGACGGGTAAGAAAGAAATGAATTATATTACTTGCATTTTTGCCAAATCTTTGATAGTTTGAAAATATTCTTTGCTAATCAAAATCCGAATAACGTCCATTGCTACGGCTGATACCAACGCTGTGGTGACCCGGTAGATCGGATCTACTTCAAGCTAAGTAATTACGCTGAAAGTGTAATACTTAACGAGAGATGAATACGATTTCAAGTGCCCGGATATGTGTCTCATGTTAGCTCCCAAGGATCAGTGGCTAACATGCATATATTCTAACACAACATTGCATTCACATCCATACACAATGTATAAAATAAGGGAATCGCTATTACAACATCATTAAATAGAACCTTAAGGTACAAGTTTGCATAAGAGGGCCGACCGGCCAAATTTAATCATAACTCAAATAAATTGTAGCGAAAGATATATAAGGAAATAAAAGAGCAAAATCGAGTTAGCATGCCCACAACCCACAATCAACCAACTGGAGTTAAAGTCATAGCGCCTGTAGTACTTAACCCAATTTGAATGACTTCTCACCTGCAACATGGACAATGTTGCTGAGTACAAAAATGTACTCACAAGACTTACGAATAACAACATATAATAAATGCATTCAAGTGTCAAAGGATAGGCTTACATGGCTCATTTTCAGCATAAAGCAAATTTTCAATTGAGATAAACGATATAGATTCAAATTGCCATTTGTAAAACATTTATAAACTTTACATAACAGTACGTAATCCCAATTTATGATCAACAACAGTATAAACTCCAAAAATAATCAACACACGAACTTCCCGTTCGTGACACAAATCATTCCTTAACAAAATCAACACATGAACTTCCCGTTCGTGATAACAATTTCAGATCTGAACAAATTAACATAATGACATAACATTTCCAACCATAACCCAAACCAAAGTTTTCATAAGCTAACTGTGCATGCTTTCCCACAAGCGATGTCCATAACCAGGAACACAGCTATTCGAATAGATTTATTTAACTCTGCAGAGGTGTACAGCTTTCCCCACACGATATGAATACCCCGTACTGTCACCATGCACTCTTCCATAGGAGTGTGACTGAGATATCATAACGAGTCTGTTACAATGTCATGTCCTAACTATCAAACCACCCGAGGAAACAACACCATGGCCGAAAGTCGCTTATCGTTACCATGTGTGTACCCGTTGTGTAAGTAAGTCCGTTGCGCAGCTAACAGGCATACGCAAAAGACCCTTAAAGGCAAGTAAGAAAACGCTTAACATGCCCCCACTAGATTGACAACACAACAATTAAACAGTAACAATAAAAGTTGTCAACCTAACTATGTTCTGATAGCTAACACACAACAAATTAGTTAGCCAAGTCTTCACCATTATCCCGGCGTGTGGTTGTGCGCAAGACTTGGTTCATCACACCACAGACCGGTCCTCAAATACCAAGACGGGGCTACACGAATTTGGGACACCTTCCCTTTATCGCCCTATCACTCGTCCAAGTCCAACACACAAAAACAACTACCCAACATGTCCACAATAAGCAGATTCGAAGATCTGGACATGTTCCTTAAATTCAACATAATTCAATCCATACAATCCTCAAATTTCATCAAGATTCGATTCAATCCATCGGACGATGGACTAGCTCCATCAACCGCTTTCAGCTACAACTACTAGCATGGCTAAGCAATGTGCTACAAATTAATAAAGAATCCCATATAACATATATCCTTAATCATTCAAAGTAAAAGGGTAATCAACATTCAAAGGAGGGCCAATGCAGCAATTGGGATAACTAAACTACCCATTTGACATACAATTATTTGAAATTAAGCAATGCATAGAATACTTGAAAAACAACATAGATATATTTTCGAAAGTAATAGGAATTCAACATGCATCAAATGAATAACTACTTGCTTTTGTTACGGATGGTCCAGGTACTGCTGATTATAACTCTCGATAACACTCGTATCGTTGAACACTATCAAACGAACGAGAAATCATTGAACACTATCAAACAAACGAGAAATCATTGAACACTATCAAACAAACGAGAACATCGAATAAGAACGAATACATCGAAAATATCCAAAATTTTAATATCATCCAAATTGTATAAAATTTTTACATTAGGTAGATAATGATTTTATATGAATTTAGGTGAAATGTTTTAAATACTGTTTACCGCCTTTAAAGTTTTCACAAAAATTTCTGGAGTAGTGGTGGAGATAAGGATTACAAAAATAGATATATAATATTATTACAAGTCCAAAATAACTTGGTTCATCTCATTTGGAGTTTTTATGAATAAGTTATGAATTTTCAAAGTTAATATCAATTTATAATGTAAAAATAATTCAATTTTGGAACTCTCTCCACAAAATATATTTTATGTGATAGTAACAAGGTTGAAACCTATTTTAGAATAAAGTTCATTTAAAATAAAAAATAACAAAATTGGTTTCACTATTTTTGGAGTTAAAATGAATTAGTTATGTATTTTTGAAGTTGGTTGTATATTTCAGTATACAAATAAACCATTTTGGAATTTTCTAAATACATGAATACTTTTCTTACCAAACGCTGTGATAGCCGCAGTCAATGACGTGTGGGACCCCAAGAGTAGTGTGTTTTCTTATTTTGATTTTCTGATTTAACTGTGCTGACATGTGGGGCCTACTTGTCATAGGCTCGGTCCACGTACATAGTGCATGGACTAAGAGTCCATGAGCCCAGTCCACGGTCCACCGCTTAGTGCACTGTGCACTTAATGTGCGGGATCCGCATGTCATAAAGACATTACTCGATTAAGCTGGTGCTAATGAATGCTTTGCCGACAGTGATCCCCGATTAAATGCTAATCAACGCACTTAAACCCTAATGACTTTGCTACAAGGACGGTCGTAGCGTCCGACATAACAGGGCTTCTGCGAAGCGAGCTTTGCCGGCGGCTTGCCAGTCCTGCGGTCCATGCCGGCCTGAACCAAGGGTAGGTACGGGTTTCTAATAGCTTGACGGTCCGACTTTTAGGCCGGAACAAGGTCGGAGGATGGCTGTAGCGGCGGCGCGACAATGGAGTGCGGCTGCGCGATTCGGCTAAATGTGCATGCGACAGCCCGAGCGAGCAGTGAGCTAACTAACGCGTGCTCTAGCTGTAACACCCCAGCCCAACTCTGAGCCTAGAATGCCACCACACTACTCTTTAAACTAATAATTATTGACACACTATAAAATTACATGAAGAAATCATCAATAAACATATCCAAGGATCACAAACGAACATGCATAATTATGGTTCAAACGATAATAATTAATCAAGTGGAATAAAACCAGGTAAACAGTCCAAGATAGCATCAACCAATGAATCCAATTTATTAAAGCAAATAGTCTAGTCCAAACGTTGTCCTAAACTTTATTCAACCTCTAACATGTCCAAGAGTAATCCAATTGTGAATGAAAAGATTCTTATGACAAATGATCATGAGTTGTCCACGTGCTCTACTCGCTCTCAGTTACGGCACCCTCGAAGATCACCTAAAGACAACAAAAGAGCAAGGGTGAGTCCACGACTCAGCAAACACATCCATAAACAACGAACAATAATAAATCCACAGCATTCAATAACTTCATTATCATCACAGGTACTTCTATTTGATTCACATCCATTAATCTCATGTATCAATGCAAATCTAATCTACATGTCCACATGCACTTCTTTCGCGTATACCGGTATAGCATGAGTGAATGCTCGCGACAACATTCACTCTCAAGCCCGTTCCTCCATAAGGATCGGGGACCTCCTCCACTCCCGTGGAGTTGTGATCATTCATGATCACCTGCTCATATGCAAAGATGCTTATGTATGAATATGCAAACTCCATCATAAACATCATGTCCAACTTTTCATCATGCTTGTCAACAACGATATAAACATACCAATTATTTGTTTGCAATTAAACAAAATAAAAGCACAACAATAATGGTAATAGAAGATAAAGAAAACAATGATCGATCATTGATCGCTGTCTACCATGCACTTGCCTTTACTAGATGCGACGCACGATTTGGCTAGAAGATGGCAACAAGCACGACGCCTCTCCTATAGTAAATACACAAATTTCAATACAAGCTACAGCATCATAAGAACAACAATCAATCGACATCGCTCCTACACGTCACCAAATATACCACGTTACGCCGGTACTGAATAGTTACCCGTAGCTGTCTTAGTACTAAAACGAACGTAACTTTTGACTCGAAAGTCCGATCACCACAAACCACCCCATTCTGGATTCTTCATAAAATTATCCACATTTTCTTAGATTACAAAGTCTTCTAATTAAATCATCTGACCCTCCGTTTTTAGCCCAGCAAACCGATCTGTCCGCTTCGGAACAGCAGTCTTACTAAATTCATAACTTTTGTTTTACCCAACCAAAATTCGCGTTCTTAGATCCTACAGAACCCTTAGACAATTATCTACAACTTTCATGTATATCAAAAACTCTAATTAGTCTATTTGCTATTTTTAATCCGCACTCTACAAAAACAGCGCCGAAAGGCGACAACCCCAAGGACAGCAGCCTTCCGAAAATCATAACTCGAATTCTACTTGTCCGATCGACATGATAAAATATGCTATAGAAAGATATCGAAATTATCTACAATTAACTAGTAGATGATATTTTCAAAATTTGTCATTAAGGTACCCGAATAAATCGTTCAACAGAACAGCATACTAATCAGAAGTACTAAACAGCCATCGATTAGAAAATTCTATAACATCTCTAATTAATCTAAATCCTAATCTCTAATTAGACCAGTAAAACAGAGAGAAAACAAAATCACAAATCGTTACCCACTCCAATCCGGATCTTGATTTCTTTCCTTCTAATTTTCTTCTCTACTGTTTACTAGTATCTTCTTTCGCTTTACATAATACGCCTCCCTTACTTGAACTCAATTCAGCACATACAAATCATGAAGCATGTTATCTAGCAACCAGAATAGAAATTAATGCAAAGGCTCACGTGTGGAAAGGAAGATGGCTCCCGGTACCGGCGATAGAAGGCTTCGCTCGCTCACAAAGGTAGTAGGAAATCAAGAAAAGAAGGCGGCTCGCTTCAGCGGTCTTGTGGCAAGGCGAGATCGATCGCAAAGAAGAATACACGACAAAGCGGCAAAGACAAGAAATAAGAAGACCGGCAGCAGATCTTGGTCGGTCCACGCAAAGAAGGCACCAGATTAGGCGTTTCGTTGGCAAAGCGGCGACCACGCGACAGAAGCGGCAAAGAATGCCACGCCAGTAGGGCGGCGATCACGCCTGCAGGCGGCACTAGATTTGCTCGGCTACAGGCGACGGCAAAAAGGAGCCGGCGGCTAGGGTGGGAAAAAAATGCTAGGGTTTCTAGAATTCCCACAAATCTATTTATATAGCTCTTAAAAATTCTAAAATTCTATTTTTATATGTACTATTTTATTTAATTACGCACCGACCCTTAAGACGTTAATAATATTTATTTATTATTACCATTTATTTTTTTTCAGAATATTACATTCTACCCCCCTTAACGGAATTCGACCCCGAATTCTACTCGCCGTTCTACTGAAATAAAAACTACACTGCTGAAATTAAACAACAAAATAACACGTGCAGACGTGAACAACTCGGATATTGCTCGCGCATGCAGACTCCAACTCCCAAGTCGCCTCTCTCTCGGTCGATCGCCCACGGCACCTTGGCGTATACCAATGTCTTGTGCCTCGGACTCGCTCCGACCTCTCCGAGAATCACGCACGGACGCGACTCAAGCTGTGAGGTCTTGCTCAATAGTCGTGGCTCTAATGAAATCTTATGCTCTGGATCTCTCAAAACTTTCGGCATCGAGACGTGAAACACATTGTGAACTCCACGCATGGACTCAGGAAGGTCCAGGCGGTAGGCTAACTTCCCAATTCTTGCAATAATCGGGAACGGTCCAACGTACCTCGGGCTAAGCTTTCCTTTGGTACCAAACCGAACAATACCTTTAGTGGGAGACACTTTCAAGAGCACCTGGTCACCCACCGCAAACTCCAAGTCACGCCTCCTCAAATCAGGATAACTTTTCATGCGCTCTGAGCCGCTAATGATTTCGCCTCACCATGGCCACACGCTCAACGGTCTTCTGAATCCAGTCCGGACCCAAAATTGCCTTCTCTCCAACTGCATCCCAACAAAGCGGCGATCTGCACTTCCGCTCATAGAGAACCTCAAATGGCGCAGCTCTAATACTGGAATGGTAACTATTATTATAAGCAAACTCTGCAAGTGGCAACTGGTCCTCCCAACTACCCTTCCAAGATAGAACACAAGATCGCAACATGTCCTCCAAAGTCCAGATAGTGCGCTCTGATCGCCCATCATCATGGGTGAAAGCAGATGTAAAGTGAGCTGTGTGCCCAATGCACTCTGCAGACTTTCGCAGAACTTGGAGACAAACTTCGCGTCCCTGTCAGAAATGATGGTCTTTGGCACACCATGCAGTCTTACTATTTCACGCACATAAATAGGAGCTAGATCACTCGCTGAATTTGTTGTGCGAATAGGAATAAAGTCTTGTGATTGTTGAATCGATCCACCACTACCCAAACTGCATCCTTCCCACGCGGTGAACGAGGCAACACCACCACAAAGTCCATAGAGATATCATCCCAAGGCCACTGGGGAACCTCTAAAGGCTGCAACAACCCTGCAGGACGCTTGTGCTCAGCTTTCACTTGCTGACAAACACCACAAGAAGCCACATAATTAGCAATGTCCACCTTCATTCTTTTCCACCAAAAATTCTGTTTCAGATCTCGATACATCTTAGTCTCACCAGGATGAATAGTGTACGGAGTGCGATGTGCCTCCCTCAAAATATCATCTTTGACCTCCGCCTTTTGTGGTACGCAAAGGCGGCCTTTAAACCTCAAAGTACCAAAATCATCCATGCTAAAATCACCCTCTTTGCCTTCATCCAGACGCTTCCTAACCTCTTGTAATAACCGGTCACTCTGTTGTGCTTCCCGCACACGGTCTGGAATAGCTGACTCAAGAATCAACTGTGTCTCCACATGTGTCGTGCCCGCATAACAAAAAGATATTCCCATGCGATCAAAATCAGCAATGAGGCAATCTAGAGTAGCAGGAGTCGCCTTGCGACTAAGAGCATCAACAACTACATTGGCCTTGCCTGGATGATACTGAATGGTAAGATCATAGTCCTTGATCAACTCTAACCACCTCCTTTGCCTCAAATTCAGATCCTTCTGAGTGAAGATATATTTGAGACTCTTGTGATCTGTGAAAATATCACAAGGCTCGCCGTATAGATAATGCCTCCAAATCTTGAGAGCAAAGACAACCGCAGCCAACTCCAAATCATGAGTGGGATAATTCTGCTCGTGCTTCTTTAACTGTCTCGACGCATAAGCAATCACCTTACCGTCTTGCATAAGCACACAGCCAAGACCCACTCGAGACGCATCTGAAAAGACTGTGAACCGCTTCCCCGGCTCGGGAAGAGTGAGAATAGGAGAGGTCACCAACCTGTCCTTCAAAATGCAGAAAATGCGCTCACACTCATCAGTCCACTGGAATCTCACACCTTTTTGAGTAAGCTGAGACATCGGTTTGGCGATGATAGAGAAATCCTGCACAAAACGCCGATAATATCCAGCCAAGCCCAAGAAACTCCTCACCTCCTTCACATTAGTCGGCCTCTTCCAATCCACCACTGTGGAGACCTTACCAGGATCAACAGCAATACCTTGAGGATTTATTACATGACCCAGAAAACCCACTTCTGAAATCTAGAACTCACACTTCTTCAACTTAGCATAGAATTTGTGCTCTCTCAAGGTCTCTAAGACTAGCCTCAAGTGATGCTCATGATCCTCATTGGTCTTGGAATAGATAAGAATATCATCAATAAACACCACCACGAACTCATCTAGATACTCGTGCAACATGTTGTTCATGGTCTCCATAAAAATAGCAGGTGCATTAGTCAATCCAAAAGACATAACTTTATACTCATAATGCCCATACCTGGTGGAGAAAGCAGTCTTCTCTACATCCTGCTCACGCACACGGATTTGATTATACCCTGACTGGAGATCGATCTTGGAGAATACTTGAGCTCCATTCAACCGATCAAACAAGTCCTCAATGCGGGGCAATGGATATTTGTTCTTGATCGTGACCGCATTAAGCGCACGGTAATCAATACACATGCGCCAACTCCCATCCTTCTTCTCTGTGAACAGAACAGGAGCTCCCCATGGCGATACACTACGCCTGATCAAACCTTTAGCCAACAAATCATCCAACTGCTTCTTCAACTCGTCACGAAGCGGACGTGCTAGTCGATATGGAGACATCGAGATGGGGCGAGTACCGGAACAAGATCAATGCGAAACTCCACGTCTCGCGGTGGCAAACCGGAAGCTCGGTGGGAACACATCCGGTAATCGCGACCACCGGAATCTCCTCAATCTGCGAAGCCACGCTCGGTTTCTCGGAAGAGCTAAAAGAAGCCCGATTTTCATCGCCACGACCGGGAACGATCCGTAATATCGAAAGAGAGCGCGGGCGCACTCCTGAAAAGTCAAAGTATCCCCAGACGGAGTGCGCACGCAGATTCTCTGAAGCGAGGATATCACGGCTCGATAAGAATGCAACCAATCCATACCCAAGATAACGTCGAGCGGCTCCATTTGAATAACTATCAAATTCGCGTGAACTTCTCTCCTTCAATAATAATAGAACACCGGGACAAGCAAGAGAGCTAGCAATAATACCCCGGAGAACTAACCAACACCGGTCGAGAAATCCATTGCATACTCAAGTTCGCTCTCCTAGCAAATGCCGTCGAAACAAGCGAAAAGGTAGCCCCGAATCGAAAAGGACTAAAGCATCAAGCGAATCCACAAGCAAAGTACTGTCACCACGTCGGGGCGACCGCGGACTCATTGTGGGCATGGCGTACCTCCTGTGGCGCCATGGCGAAAGAAGACGATGGCGGGCGGCGAGCCCCAACAATCTCTTGTGGCGGTGCGGTAAAGCCGGTCGTGCAACTGAGCGGTCTTGAAGGTGGCGGCCGCCGATAGTACCCTACCGAGGCGCCCAAGTGAAGGAAATGGCATTGGAGGAGCGATCATCATCTGGAAAGATCCTCGGCGGGACCCGAAGAAGAAGATGGCACAGCTCCCACTTGATCACACTAGCGGGGTTACGCGACACACCCGCTCCTTGTGACCGGTCGGCCACTGCGACGGCAATCTCCGTCCAAGTGCACTCGGCAGCGGTGTCCATCACCGCACTTAAAGCAAAGCATGCCCCTTACAGGGACAGACGAAGAGCTGGAGTCCACGCAAAGGATGAGGCGCCAAGAAGGAGCGGTCTCGATCGCTTAGACACGAAAGATGCGGTCCTCCTTTAATTTCTTGAAAGTGTTGACGAACGGACCCACTTCCCTCACTAGAGCTCCTCTTACGGTCACCACCGAAACTACGATCCACGAGGCTTGTCGCCTTTGTGAGTGCATCTCCAACTCCATGCCCTGGCTTGCTCCCAACAGAGCAGTAGTCACAGAGTGGAGTAGCTCCCAACACATGTCGGTACTCGAGGTGAGACCCGACGGAACCTCTTGGCTTTCTGAAGATCATCGTTCGCTACTGAAGGGACAAAGCGAACCAAGTTGTTGAACTCAGCCTCATACTCAGCAATAGACCTCTTCCCCTGAGCAAAGGTCGTCAAGGCAACCTCCATCTTCTCAACAAATGAATAGGGGTAGAACTTTCCCTTGAATTGATCAACAAAGTCCTCCCAAGTGACTGGACCTTGAGTGGCGGTCCTGGAAGACAACACGCCCTCCCACCAAATATCAGCTTGCCCTTTCAGCTGAAAGGCTACAAAACGGCCCCTCTGAGGTGAAGACATCTCCAAAGCTCCAAACTGCCTCTCCATGTAGCGTAACCAGTCCGCTGCCTGGACCGGTGTGCCCGACCCGTCAAACGGATCCAACCTCAACCCCATCCACTCTCGAAGTGTCATCCGCGCCTCAGGAACCGGTGGATATGCGACAGGAGCAACAACAGATGCCGCAGCTACAGGGGCTGCCGGCGCCTGTTGACGAAGAGCACGGATCTCTCCCACCAACTCTCTCAGCAAAGCGGGGGTCTCATCCTGGACCACAACCGGAGGCGGGTCAACAAACAACCCCTCACCATCGACTCATACACTCTAGGAGGTGGCTCCACGGAACCTCGCCCGCGGCCCCGACCTCCACGACCGCGGCCACCACGACCACGTCCTCTACCCCTCGGCATAGCTATCAACCACAATCAACAATACACAATAAGTTCAAAGGTCAAAATAAATTCATGCATCAATGAACAACATAACGGAAGCGTAAAACTATATTCGTACCTCTCTCTAACCTACTGTGCACTAGTGTGTCAAATTTTAGGTTAGTTAACCATTAGCAAATTTTAGTTGATTTACTAATACTAAAACAAATTTTAACAATTTTAGTTTGCCTATGTTGTTAATCTATTCACCACGGACCTAAAGCCCGCTCTGATACCAACTGTAACACCCCAGCCCAACTCTGAGCCTAGAATGCCACCACACTACTCTTTAAACTAATAATTATCGACACACTATAAAATTACATCAAGAAATCATCAATAAACATATCCAAGGATCACAAACGAACATGCATAATTATGGTTCAAACGATAATAATTAATCAAGTGGAATAAAACCAGGTAAACAGTCCAAGATAGCATCAACCAATGAATCCAATTTATTAAAGCAAATAGTCTAGTCCAAACGTTGTCCTAAACTTTATTCAACCTCTAACATGTCCAAGAGTAATCCAATTGTGAATGAAAAAATTCTTATGACAAATGATCATGAGTTGTCCACGTGCTCTACTCGCTCTCAGTTACGGCACCCTCGAAGATCACCTAAAGACAACAAAAGAGCAAGGGTGAGTCCACGACTCAGCAAACACATCCATAAACAACGAACAATAATAAATCCACAGCATTCAATAACTTCATTATCATCACAGGTACTTCTATTTGATTCACATCCATTAATCTCATGTATCAATGCAAATCTAATCTACATGTCCACATGCACTTCTTTCGCGTATACCGGTATAGCATGAGTGAATGCTCGCGACAACATTCACTCTCAAGCCCGTTCCTCCATAAGGATCGGGACCTCCTCCACTCCGTGGAGTTGTGATCATTCATGATCACCTGCTCATATGCAAAGATGCTTATGTATGAATATGCAAACTCCATCATAAACATCATGTCCAACTTTTCATCATGCTTGTCAACAACGATATAAACATACCAATTATTTGTTTGCAATTAAACAAAATAAAAGCACAACAATAATGGTAATAGAAGATAAAGAAAACAATGATCGATCATTGATCATTGTCTACCATGCACTTGCCTTTACTAGATGCGGCGACGATTTGGCTAGAAGATGGCAACAAGCACGACGCCTCTCCTATAGTAAATACACAAATTTCAATACAAGCTACAGCATCATAAGAACAACAATCAATCGACATCGCTCCTACACGTCACCAAATATACCACGTTACGCGCATCTTGAATAGTTACCCGTAGCTGTCTTAGTACTAAAACGAACGTAACTTTTGACTCGAAAGTCCGATCACCACAAACCACCCCATTCTGGATTCTTCATAAAATTATCCACATTTTCTTAGATTACAAAGTCTTCTAATTAAATCATCTGACCCTCCGTTTTTAGCCCAGCAAACCGATCTGTCCGCTTCGGAACAGCAGTCTTACTAAATTCATAACTTTTGTTTTACCCAACCAAAATTCGCGTTCTTAGATCCTACAGAACCCTTAGACAATTATCTACAACTTTCATGTATATCAAAAACTCTAATTAGTCTATTTGCTATTTTTAATCCGCACTCTACAAAAACAGCGCCGAAAGGCGACAACCCCAAGGACAGCAGCCTTCCGAAAATCATAACTCGAATTCTACTTGTCCGATCGACATGATAAAATATGCTATAGAAAGATATCGAAATTATCTACAATTAACTAGTAGATGATATTTTCAAAATTTGTCATTAAGGTACCCGAATAAATCGTTCAACAGAACAGCATACTAATCAGAAGTACTAAACAGCCATCGATTAGAAAATTCTATAACATCTCTAATTAATCTAAATCCTAATCTCTAATTAGACCAGTAAAACAGAGAGAAAACAAAATCACAAATCGTTACCCACTCCAATCCGGATCTTGATTTCTTTCCTTCTAATTTTCTTCTCTACTGTTTACTAGTATCTTCTTTCGCTTTACATAATACGCCTCCCTTACTTGAACTCAATTCAGCACATACAAATCATGAAGCATGTTATCTAGCAGCCAGAATAGAAATTAATGCAAAGGCTCACGTGTGGAAAGGAAGATGGCTCCCAGCCGCTGGCGGTAGAAGGCTTCGCTTCGGCTCAGCGGTAAGTAGGAAATCAAGAAGAATGGCGGCTTCGCTTCGGCGGTCTGCAAGCATAGATCGATCAGCAGCGGCAGCGATACGCCAGCGACGGCAACAAAGAAATAAGCTGACACCGGCAGCCAGATCTTGGTCGGTCCACGCAAAGAAGGCGCCAGATTAGGCGTTCGGCTTAGCGGCGGCGACCACGCCGCGATGCGCAAAGCGGCCACGCCGCAGTAGCGGCGGCGATCCACGCGCGAGGCGGCACTAGATTTGCTACACTCTGACGATGGCAAAAAGGAGCCGGCGGCTAGGGTGGGAAAAAAAATGCTAGGGTTTCTAGAATTCCCACAAATCTATTTATATAGCTCTTAAAAATTCTGAAATTCTATTTTTATATGTACTATTTTATTTAATTACGCACCGACCCTTAAGACGTTAATAATATTTATTTATTATTACCATTTATTTTTTTCAGAATATTACACTAGCATCTAGGAAGTTTAGGGAGCCTACCAGAGAGATGTGGATGACTGGAGAAGCACTGAGGAAGCTTGTCGACGGTGATGGCCACGGTGGCGGTGCGGCTTCATGAGGAGGGGTTGTCTGGAGCAACAAAACCAAAAATTGGTGGTAGGGAAAACTTCAGGAGGTGGTGTAAATGGTGTAACCATAAGGAATCAAAAAATGACTCACCTGATTGACAATGGACGGGGAATAGTGTTGTCGGCTATGAAATGGGGGAACTCCAAATCAAAAAGCTTATGCGGTGTATTGGCCAAATTAGGTGAGGGGAACATGTGCTATTACCTAGAGGCACCAAGTGACGTGCGAAAGAGAGGATAATACCCACCGGGGACAAGGTTTGCACGGTGGTGGCCTTCTGGGTGCGCTCTAGACGTGCTCCAGAGCTGATGAGGACATGGTTGCGTTCCGGGAGCTACAAGCAAAAGTAGGACCTAGCATTTAGCAAAATGGACACAACGAGGATAGATGAATATGAGGGACAAGGAGGGTGGAAGCTTACCCGAGGAAGACGCATACTTGAGCTCCCCTCTCCTCGGCCATCGAGAGGAGAAGTGAGCCGAGAGAGAGGCGTAGAGCCGGTTTTGAGCGGGAACGAGGATGGAGGAATAGGCGGCATGAGTGGGCGAATGCCTGTGAGAGGTCGCTAGGCGCGGTGTGGCAACGGTGTTGATGGAGGCGCGGCAGGGTCTACGCGGCACGTAGCGCCCGACTCCTGCACGCACCAGCTCGAGGAGGAAGAAACCACTGGCACAGTGGGCTAGGCGCGTCAGCGGCACTGGGGAGGTGCGGTCGGGGCGAGTGTGTCAGGCCAGACCAGATGGCGCAATGGGCTCGGGTCGGGTCAATAGTGCATGGGTTCGATCGGTGCCCTATGCCAGTGGTTCGGCGAGTTGGTTGGGCTGGACCAAGCTGGAGTCGGGTTAGAGTCGGACCAATAGTGACCGAGTTTGAATTCTGAAATCAGATTTGACCGAATACTAATAGGTTTGACTGAGGCTTTAAATATAAAAATAAAATTTTGAAATAATTCAGGGGTGTTCCTGGGATGACATAGTCCCCATATAAAATTTGAGAAGCCACTGTTCATGAGTTATTTGCTTAATTCAAATTCCAACTTAAAATAGGTCATTGATTGTGTTTGAATTTTCTATGGTTTGAAATCAGGTCCAAAAACTTTGGTAAAAATTATATTAATTCATGATAATTAATATTGTATTTTAATAAATTATTTCCAGAAGATGCTCATATGTTTTTATTACTGATTTCTTTTGGAAGTTCATATTTGAGTTGTAGGTTAAATTGTTTGGGATTTTTCAAGTGCAATAAGTGATGCAAAAGATTCAAAACCCATATGCATGTTAATGATATGCATACTAATTATCGTTAATTAAATTGGGGATGTTACAGCCATTGGTCTCTGATACAATATTACGCCACATCGGTTTGGCTTGCGGGACTTTGCATGCCTAGTACATGCGGCAGACCGTTGGACTACTGGATTCACCGTCAGCTACACATAGAACCATTTCCTCCACAATCCGGGCTACTACGTCGTGGGCTTAGAAGACTTATTTGATCTATTCAATCGTGATGCCCTTGATGACTCACTTCTATGATGTTGGACACTGTCAGTGTGTAAAATCAAGTTCTACATTCAGGTAATACCAATAAATGTCGAAACTCATTGCTTATGTATAGATAAATGATGCAACAAGCCTGGTGATGGCGACAACCGGTGGGTTTCCTGGACCCACAGTTGATCTCTGAGCAATGCTTCACCCAAGACGCATCCTACGTCGAGAAGAACATAATGAGGGGATTGCTTACTCACCGCGACAAGGACTACATATTAGTGCCCTACAACTAGGGGTAAGTGCTTCACTACTTGCTATACAAATTTTATTTATTCTTTATACGCAACACGAACTTAAGTTTAATGACTATAGCGACATACATGAGTAGGTTCCATTGGATCCTTTTAGTAATTGCACCAAAGTGGAACAAGCTAATATACCTTGATTCCCTAGTCGATAAAAACTATGACTTCACCATTGTGCAAAAAGTACTAACCAGGTATGCTCATTTCCTCCATATGTAACTCTATTGTAGCCTTCCTTCGTTTGAAATGTCCGAGGATAACTTTTTCAAATCACTTAGGTCGTTTAGCGCCTATGTTGTCTGGGGAGAGACACGCAAGGAACCAGGAGCCACACTTGCGACACAGGACGTGATTTTTGGTACCCGCTACAACACAATAATTCTATATCACACTTCGTAACCTGGCTTATTGAACTGACTATACCTGTATCCTATGTCACACTTGTATTTTTGTAGTACCACCAGCAACTACTACAAGGCAACGTATGTGCATTCTACATTTGTCATTATATACTGGAAATCATGAGTGTTAAGACGAAGGATCAAGAGGTTTGTCAGTCAATCTCGTAACAATTATTTCATAATTATGAATTTAAATATATATGCTTACTACTTTACTCTTGCTAACGACAGGGCATGACAATTGAAGAAAGTGCCTTTCATCTGGACTTACTCGATGACGTTCGAGGACTACTCACCGCCTTTATCATGGGGGAGATCATTAACCAAAATAGAGAGTTTCACCTCGGTGACACCGATTTATTATAATTTGCTTTGAGTTATAATTCAAATCACTTTGTAATTGATATTGAGTTTTTAAATCACTTTGAGTTGTTCTATATCAAATCAATTATGATATATTTGTGTTCTGCTTGCTTGTTTTCAGAGGGCATGGCTAGCATTACCTGAGGCTAGCTGAAAAACAAAAATATTTAGGTATAGAACGAACTAGCACAGACGGTTTTGTGGAATAAACCATATGTGAATGCCTACTATTACAGACGACTACCAACAAAAACTGTCTGTGATATGTTAGATTTCACAGACGGTTATTTTTACTAATCTTCTATGATATATATATATAATCACAGACGGCTACTACTAACAATCGTCTGTGATATGTATCTAATCACAGACGGCTACTACTAACACCCATCTGTAATATGTATCTAATCACAGACGACTACCACCAACAATCGTATGTGATATATCGAATATCACATACAGCTACTACCAAAAATTGTTGATGATATTTATGATATCACATATGGTTATTTTTACTAACTGTCTGTGTTATGTATCTAATCACAGACGATTGGTACATATAATCGTTTGTGATAGGTTATCTTCACAGACGGTTTATACCAAAAAAACCCTCTGTGTTATTACTTATCACAAACGGCTCAAAAACTATCTGTGATAAATGTTTGTTATCACAGACACATAAATTCAGGCGGTTGAGAAACCGTATGTGATGACTGTTTAGAACCGTCTATGATGACTCTTTCGGTAGTAGTGTACATAGAGAACGCGAGAGGATGCTGGAGGATGTTGGAAATATGCCCTAGAGGCAATCATAGAGATGATGATATTTCATTATGTTCATGATATTGATAATATGTTATCGTGTTCCGTGAATGAATCATCAGTTATAGATCAATAAGTATGTGACATATTGGTGGAGCTCTTTAACTTATATGATGTCATTCTAAATTTATCCCTGGTCGGATATCACTGGTCGGAACACCAGTGACTCTATAACCAGCACATATATTGATTGATGACCATGTTTCACCGGTCATGGATATGGGGATATCGAATTAGTAATGCGAGCACATGTTAGAGAACATGGGGTTGGATAGACCCATCATTGAGACACTATTAAGATTGTTATGAATCTTTGTGTCATTAGTTGGTATCAAGTAATGATGATGTATAATCCTTAGACCTGAGATCAACATGGTTCCCCACATGTGTAATAGCACTCTTAGGCAGGGGCGGAAGTAGTTGAGTTGACCCGGTGTCACAGGACACCGGGTCACTTTAAAAAAATAGTACATATTATCGTGTATATACTATGTGTGCACCCTCTAACCTAAAAGTTGTGCACCCTGGTTCAGCCCAAGCTTCGGTCTCCTGCAGTCTTTTGCCGCATAAATTACTATTTAGTATAGTATTGTTTGAAAATTATATATGATGTTATATGAATAGTTAAGTGGTGAACCCCGGTCATTTTTGGTCTAGTTCCGCCCCTGCTCTTAGGGGTTGCCAAACGCTACTCGTAACTGGGTAGTTATAAAGGTAGCTTTCGGGTATGCTATCAACATGCGGAGGGATGTGACTGGTCGAGATGAGATTTGCCCCTCCTTGCATAACAGGAGAGATGTCTCTGGGCCCCTCGTGGTGATCGGATAAAGAAAGTGCATGGCCATACCACTAGTGGTCGAAGTGTCGACCACATGAAGTTATCCGACACTCGATCGAGAAAGTGTTGAATAGTTCATGAATGACACTTCATCTCACCTGGAGTTCAACCAGACATCTTGAGGCAAAGGGAGAATGCATGAGTAGGTCACTTAGTTCGATCAGTTACGGACTAGTCGTACAGAGATACGAGCTGGTCGTAGATTGGTCGAACGTAATCACAAAATGGTAAGCACCTGGTCGTAAGGAGTTACGAACTGGTCGGGACCAAATACGATCTGGTCGTATGGAGATACGAACTGATCCTAAGTGATAAGGACCTCTTCAGACATCATATTACTTCCAGGTTCGTCTGATTTATTCTATGTGTCTTTGGGAATCGTTGTGTGCTGCTAGGTACCGCTAACGACTAGTGGTCGGAAAAGAGTTTCCGAGTCATAACCAATTACACATGAACCTGTGGGGTCGCACACTTAAAGGGCAAGGATCTATTTTGGATGGTGATCCGAATTCGTATAGGCCACGAGTTCCTAATGGGCCTCCAAGTCGAGACTCATCATGGATGCCTATATAAAGAGGGGCGGTGGCATGGGGTGAAGGAGAAGATGATCTTTGGAAGAACTCCCGAAACCTTAATAGCCACGCCTTCTCAACCACGCTACCGGTGCTAGCACTCCAGTGCGTGGTGATCCTGCCCCGTACATGTGGATACCTCGGAGGTGTTGTTGCGAAGCATCAGCACTGGGACAATCCGCAACTCGTGACGATCACCGTTGTCAGAGGAGAAGTCACGCGACAAGTACGACTACACAGAGGAGCCGACGTGCGATGAGTACGACAACTCAAAGGAGGAGATGCGTCGTGATTACGACTACGACTGCATGAACTCGCTACAACGACTCTACTTCCGCTACGAGTCGGCGCGTCTAGCGGTAATCTCGTGATCTATTACTTGCGGTGGTTCCTTGGTTGCGCGGTAAAAATTTTATTTATGCTATCGTAGCCTTGCCGCGTTACCCTACAGTGGTATCAGAGCCATGCCGTCTAGTTGTAGATTCGAATTGGACACATATTGTGATATGTGGCAGTTGTAGATGTGATCTATCTCTGTTTTGGTGGTGGTCGATATGATCGTCCATGTGCATTGGTGGTAAGATGGGTTTTATTCGTTATTCCGTGATCGTGCTTGCATGGTCGTATCACGACTTGCCTCTACCAGTCGGTTTCCGCCATCGGGGCAGACAGTGATCCTAAATCCATTGGAGAATGCGAAGATCAATGTGGTTGATCGAATCGGAGTTACGATCATTAAGTACCGGATGTTTTATTGCGCTTGTTCGTAATCACTTTGCATGATACTCCTACCGGTCCGAATTTTGCCATCGGAGTATGCCGCAGTGTGTGGTCGTATCAAGGCAATGATCAGATCGGTTCGGAATAGGGTTAATATGATTAATCTGATGATTTCCAAGGCTCGGTTTTGTGAATGAGATTCATGTTCCGAAAAAAATTTCGAGCGCTCTGCCCTCGACAGCCGTGCTGGGTAATTGTGGATATAATGGTGATATGCTCCAGATCTTAGGATAATGTGACAATTGGCAATGGCATTTACGGTCTGTCGTTTCACTTGTTTTCGACAAAGTTGGCATCTTTGTCGAGCTATAATCGGTTTGACCGCCAAGGTGGTGATCGATCGATTCTCGATCGGTCGGAGCGACCACAGGGGCGTCGACCGCGATTACCAAAGTGTTGAATTGAGATGGGCCAAAAATAGAGGGTGTAGGCAAGAGAGGGGATTCTATTGTACTTGGTCCCATAATTTTTGGAGTCTCCAGTCAAAAGTTCTATTGGTTTGAAAATTCCAGTAGGTTTCGGTTTTCAGAGGTTGAAAATCGGCTATGTCATAACTAGCGGTCTGACCGGCCAATAGCTAGCGGTCAGACCGGCCAAGGTGGGCGGTCAGACCGGCCCGAGGGGCGGTCTGACCGGTTTCCACTTGGTTCACCGCCCGTCGTGGTGGCGTTGTTCGGTTGTTAGGTCCAAGTCATGAGTTTCAGGGCATATATGTTGCATGATGCATGTTTTGACTAACATGGGTCAAGTTGTGAACAACTTGTTCTCAAATTTGGTTTTCTTGTCTATTGTTGTGCAGGTTGCTTGGTGGTCAACGACGCTCAACGCCGAGGATGATCGGGACTAGGCTTGGAGAGCTGAGGTCCAGAACGATCGACAATGCCGGGTGAGGTCAATGTACTCAAGCGTGGTGCAAGATGGACAACGGTAACCTATTAGCTAATCCGAGGCGCAAGATGGCGCAAGGTGTAGCTAGTTAGGACAAGGGATGTTAAAGACGGTGCATTAAAATACGTGCGGAAGTGTCCCGTTTGTTTTGGGCCATAACGGGTGCCCAATAGAGTCCAACTTCTAGAAGGTCTAAGCCTCCACTATAAATAGGAGAGGGAGGAAGCTGCACCTTTGCTTCGTCTCTTTTGCAATTCTTGTAAACCCTAATTTTCTTAGGGAAAGCTTTTGTGGAGGCTAGGGTTCTTGATAGTTTGATGTGATTTTCGTGCTCTTGGATTGAGCATTGTCCTCCATTGATGATTTTAGGTCTTTCTTTGATCCGTGAGTTTTTGCTCGGTTTCTTCACGTGATCTAGCTTGTTGTGACGTGTGGGAATCTATCTAGGATCATCTTCATCATCAATCACACACGAGCAAGAGTTTTGACCTAGTTTTCGTTTTGACCCAGTTTTGCACCCTTCTTCAATCAAATCGAAAATGATCGCTATTCTTCCACGAATTATCATAATCTTCGATTGGAATAGGTTCCTGATAACATAGACAAGGTGTGTTCCAAGTTTCATCAAGTTTGGATTTGTAGATCAAAAGTTTCATCTAATTTCATCTTCGTCATCTGGCCGATCACATTACATTACGGAGGCTAGCGGTCGGACGCTTGCGGGCCACCGGTCAGATCGACCGAAAATCGGTCCGACCGCCCTTGAGCTAGCGGTCTGACCGACAGTGCACTGTGATTTGATTATCTTGTGCTTGATTTTTTGTAGTATTGCTTAGGGGTGTTTTTTGGATTCAATATTAGTCTTCCGTTGTACTGATATACTAATCTTCATAGCTTCCACATCTACTGGAGTGAAATTATGTTGAATCCAGTATTTGTGAAAAAGTGAGCGTGCTCCTATTCACCCCCCCTCTAGTCGCCTTTTCGGTCCAACAAGTGGTATCAGAGCCCGGTTAGTTCAATCTTGATCTTAACCGGTCACTGAACTTGGCGATGGATAGATACTCCACAAAGCCGCATGTCTTCGATTGGCACGACTATGTCTATTGGAAGAATCGCATGCGAGTCTTCCTTGAGAGCGAAGGACATGCTATATGGGAGGTTGTTCGAGTCCCGCTCGTTGTGCCCGAAGTTGCTACGCCGGTTTCAGAAGCCCTTTTGGCTAACAGCAATAAGGCTAAAAACCTCTTGTATGGTGGGCTTGGGAGACAGGAGTTTGATCAGATTTGCAATCTTGAGACTGCGCATGAGATTTGGAACACTCTCGAAACCTATCATGATGGTTCGTCCCAAGTCAAGAAAGTACGCCAAACAGTCTATAAGCGTGAATATAACAAATTCAAGATGCGTCCTCGAGAGAGCATCGATGACATTTTCAGTCGCTTTAATAAAGTGATTAATCAGATGAAAGCTGTTGGTATTGAATATTCTCAGTATGAAAATGCCACCCACCTCTTGGCTGCAATCAACACCATGGAGTGGGAAATAAAGGCTACTGCCATTGAGGAGAATGTCAATCTTTCTGATCTAACTTTGGAGCTGCTCTATAGCAAGCTTAAGATGCATGAGATTAAGAGGATTGATCATCCCAAAAAGAAAATCATGGCTTTGGTAGCAGACCCGCTCAAGAGAGCTTCTAATGGGTCTTTTGAGTCTTCTTCTGGATTTTCGCTTGCTGGTTTATCTGCAATTCATGAAGAAGAGTTTGAGAGTCTTCCTGAGGCTGAGTTGGCCCTCATAGTCAAAAAGGTCACACGAGTCTACAACAATATGAGAAGCAGAAATAGAGGAGGTCCCATGACTCGCTATGAGTGTGGTGAGCTTAATCATATCCGGGCAAATTGCCCCAAGCTGAAAGGTAAGAGCAACCACAAGGAGGGAAAGCCAGCTTAGAAGAAACCTCAATGGAACAAATCAAAGTTTGATACTACCAAGCTGACAAAGGCCGCTCACCGGGTGCTTGCCGCTTTTGAGGATCAATCCTTAAGCGATGTTAACTCCGATAGCGAGGAGGACAAGGAGGAGGAGATCCTTCAAAGCAAGAAGAAAGGGAAGGCCAAGGACTTCACTGGATTGTGCTTCATGGCCGACTCCGTTGACAATGACAACGATGAGGTACCTCCTTCCTATGATGTTCTTTCTGATAGATGTGAAACTATGTTTTAGCAACTCATGAGTCAGGATAAAGCTTTAGAGTTTGTCATGGTCAAGAATAAGGATTTAGAGTCACAAGTAGATAATTTGATCTTAGAACTTGAAAATTCTAAGACTCTTGAATCTGATGAATGTTCATCCTGCCATGCTTTGCACTTTGAATTTGCTAAACTACAATCTGCTCATGATTTTACTTTGCAACAACTTGAAAATGCTAGGACTGAACTTGTTGAAGTTAAATCTACTCCATGTGAAAAATGCTTAGAGTCTAGCAAGTTAGTTGTTTCTGGTGTGGTTGATTCTAGGCTTTGCACTTTTTGCTTAGAACGCGAACAAGAAGTTAAAGATATCTTAGAAGCAGCTAGCACTACTACAGAAAAGCTCATCACAGACGGTTCGTAACAGTCATCATAAATGATTTTTGAACAGTCTGAAATTTTATGTCTGTGATAACAGGCGGTTATCACAGACGGTTCCAACCACGAACCGTCTGTGATTCTATAATATCACAGACGGTTCGTGATTAGAACCGTCTGTGATAAGTATTTAGACCTAATTAATTTTTATCGTATTTTCAGCTAGCCTCACGAATTGCTAGTCATGCCCTCTGAAAACTAGCAAGCAGAAACATATCACAGATAATTATTGACAACTCAAAGTGATCATTTAACTCAAAATCAATTACAAAAGAATGTTTCAAGTATATATTGTCGCTAGAGTTACAAATTGAATTACAACCAGTCAAAGTGAATTACAATATTGAATCAATTCGTTCATCTGTGTCGACGACGTGAAACTCTCCGGTGGTGTTAACTATGTCTGCCTTGATGAAGCCATAGAGCTCCCATCGAATGTGCATGACCTGGTCCATCTCGAGTGCATTTAACTCTATATTCTAGCCCTGTCGCTAGCAGGAGTAAAGTAGTAAGCATATATTTAAATTTATAATTAGGAGATAATTATTACGAGATTGACAAACCTGGGGATCGTGCGTCCTAGAAACAATCAATAGCTGCATATGATGGCATACGTAGAATGCGCATATGTGATCTCGTTTTTGCTGGCGGCACTGCAAAAAATAGAATTACATATATATGTACAGTCAGTTCGAGACGCAATATTACAGACTATGATATAGCTGAAATATTACATGATTTTGAGTGCTCTCAGTAGGCGAGTTGCAAAAGAATCAATGTTTGCCATCTCAGCCCTGTTTTGTAGTAGTGCCATACCATAAAGAAACAAAGAGAAGCAATAATCACCTCACCCTAACAATTTCTGGAATAAATCATTACACCAAAACCGATCAAAACAGAATGAGGTAAATGGTATGTTAACCATCAAGGGATGGCAATGAATAGATTATGTCTTATTACCAATCCTGTGTGCGGGAGCCGTCTTGACGGAAAGATAACAGGAGCCGTCATGATATTTTGTCATAGTTTCAATTATGTGGCTGCTTATTATTTGGAACTAACCACACAAGATTTATGCAACCTGTGTGCAGGTGTGATAACATGGACATTGCAATACATTATAGTACAATATTGAGGGATTGCATACGCCACCAAGTTGTTGCACGGTATAACTATGATTTACAATGTTCTATTATAAAAAAGTGCAATGTCCCTATGGATGTTTTTATCAAATAGCAACTAATTTTCATGTAGCCAAACATTGAAAGTTGTGCATAATTAATGTATCATTTTCACCCTTTTTATCACAAACATAAAAAATGCAATGTCCCTATAGATTTAACTCAAAATTGCTATCATCTTCCAATTATATGTGCTAAAGTTCAGTTTGTGCTTTTAGCAGTCAGAAATGTAACTCGATGGTAGTATCATGGTGCTTGAATTTGCATTTATTGAATACCTTCATAGCTAGCTGCTATTGAGTTTCTTTAACTTGTCATGTTCACATGACCAGGAACAAAGCAGCAAGGCTATACAAGTAGATGCTTTTTGTGTTTTCAAGGTACAATACTACAATATCAAGTCCCTATCTTTCAGCACATACTCATAGGGGAATAATAAGGATTCCTCAAGCCAATTTGCAATTCATTTTTAACACTAACAGATCCATTAATTAATATCGAGATCGAAGCATGCAAAAATATGTAATCACAAGTAGCACAAAAACTTCCAGAACCTGAAGAATCCACCAAGGAATTGTCTCACCGGGTGGTCGGCAGGGGCGGGGGTGGCACCGAGGGAAACCCTCGGCTCTCACGGCAGAGAAGGGGGGAAGCGTGCACAGGCATTGGGGCGGCGCGGGGAAACTCATCGGGTGGTCGGCAGGGGCGGGGGCGGCACTGGACGGAGGCAGGGACGAAGGGAGGCGGCACTGGACAGAGGCAGGGATGAAGGGAGGCGGCGTTGGTCGGAGGTGGCGTCAGCGGAGGAGACCGAGGGCAGCGCCGAGCTGGTGGAAATAGACTAAGGCAGAAGAGTGCACAACCGTTCGAGTCAGGCCCTTATATAGCTGGATATCACAGACGGTTCTATAATAGAACCGTCTGTGATAATAAATCACAGACGGTTCCGTAAACAAACTGTCTGTGATGTTAACTATCACAGACGATTATGTTATGAAACCGTCTGTGATGAGTCAACAGAGAAACCCTAATTTTAATATCACAGACGGTTTTGTAACTGAACCGTCTGTGATATGTTGATATCATAGACGGTTCATTAATAGAACCGTCTGTGATGTGAACAGACACACACATATGTAGAGCCGTCATATCTCAACGAACGAGCCAGATGCATTGGAACGTTCGGACCGTTCAAAAGTTCTTTCGCTGTGAGCTATCTATCTTTAGATCAATGGCCCACCTTCATTCAAACGTTCGGACCGCCCGTTTCAGACGCGTATAACTTGGATCGTTTCAGACCGTTGGATGTATAATCGACGGCTCGGATTTAGTGGGCCGTTCGAACCGTCTGAAACGCGCTGCGAATCTTAGCCCTGCGATGCCAAATGAACGGTCGAGATTCGATAGGCCGTTCGGACCCTAATTTTAATATCACAGACGGTTCTATTATGAAACCGTCTGTGATGACTTAACAGAGAAACCCTAATTTTAATATCACAGACGGTTATGTAACTGAACCGTCTGTGATATGTTGAACCGTAATAGATGGTTCATTACTAGAACCGTCTGTGATATGTTGATATGTTGATCAATTCAAAGCTTGAGATGATTTGGGAATTTCCAGAGGTAGCTTCACAGCTCCAAAAATTCTAAACTTTTTACAGTGATCCTAACTTCAAGATCAACCGTGTATGAATTTTCCAGAATATCTCATGCAGTGCATTGCCCGCTAGAAACACAACTAATTGCCGGCCAGACCGCCAGACCACAGAAGCAATGCACTTTTAACTTTGCTCAAATGACAAAACACATTTGCCCATTTGTGTGTATTTCCAACAAGGTTTCAAAGATGATATTATCAACAAGCTGATAACTCTAACAAGTCCGCATTAACATCAACATTAGATAGATGACAAGTCCATAACACATGTTAACATCAAATTACAATGGAATACATGCTTAATTGAAATATAGTCCTTCATGATGATCGACGCGCATATAGCTAGCTTCCTCACTGGGTTCTTCCTCCAGTCTGATGCCGTCTCCGAAAGGAGGCAACTCGTCAAATTGATTGTACTCTTCCTCATCCACGACATTCTCAACTCCGACAATCCTTCTTTTCCCATGAAGAACTACGTGGCGGTTCTTATTTGCTGGGTCCATTACATAAAAAAATTGAACAACTTGCTTAGCGAGTACGAATGGTTCGTCCTTGTATCCGACCCGTTTAAGGTCCATAGTAGTGACGCCGTACTTGTCGACCTTCACGCCCTGCGGAAGTTTAACCCAATGACATCGAAACAGGGGGATCTTAAAAAGTACATAGTCGAGCTCCCAAATCTCCTCTACGAACCCATAGTACGAGTTCAATCCACGTGCCCTCGCGGTATTGAACCCCTCGTGAAATTGACCACTTCTTCCAGATGTTTTTCTGAGGGGTCCTTAATTTACGTCCCTTTCCAAGCACAACATCGATATCCTTAACCATATCATAGACCTCTTTCCCTCTAAAAGCCCTTGGGCTGAACCGTCCTCTTTATTTCCGTCGAATTGTTTCTTCATCTTGCGGTATGGATGAATCCTGGGAAGGAACATACGGTGACGCATATAGACAGTTTTGCGTGAGTTGTTCAGCCATACACTCTCGGTACCATCTAAGCAGTGCGGACAGGCTTTGGCTCCTTTTGTAATCGAACCCGACAGTTACCAAGGGCGGGAAAATCATTGATGGTGCAGAATAACATGGCGCGTAAAGTGAAGTTCTCTCGTTTGTACGCATCCCATACTTGTACCCCTTCGTTCCAAAGTGTCACAAGATCTTCCAGCAATGGTGCTAGGTACACATCAATATCGTTCCCAGGTTGCTTCGGCCCTTGGACAAGTAGTGACATCAAAATGTATTTCCGCTTCATACATAGCCAAGGAAGAAGGTTGTACATACATAGATTCACAGGCCAGGTGCTATGTCGGCTGCTCATGTTACCGAAAGGATTCATTCCGTCCGTACTCAACCCTAACCTTATGTTCCTCGGTTCCGCACGGAACTCTTCGAAGCTCCGATCGAAGTTTCTCCACTGGGTAGAATCAGCAGGGTGTCTAAGCTTCCCATCTTTCTTACGCTCCTCCGAGTGCCAACGCATCAATCTTGCCTTCTTTCGGTTTGCAAATAAACGCTTCAAACGTGGGATCACAGGCAGATACCACAACATCTTAGCAGGAGATCCTTGCTTCGCCTTAGCAGTATTCTTACGCTTGTATCGGGATACTTTGCACACGGGACATACATGCATGTCTGCATACTCTTTACGGTAGAGGATACAATCGTTCGGACATGCATGTATTCTTTCTACTTCCATTCCCAATGGACAAATAACCTTCTTAGCTTGGTAGGTCGTGCTGGGCAACACGTTTCCCTCCGGAAGGATGTCAGCTAAGAGACCTAACAACACCGTAAAACTCTTGTCGGACCAACCTTGTGTATTTCAGCTTGCAGCCAGGGAACAAAGGTTTCCCCGAGTCCTCCATTAAGCCCTCAAATTTACAAAACTATCTCTCACCGTAGTTCCCTTCTGCATCGCGTAGCATCTAATCCAGATTGTCATCATGCGACCTATCCTCATCAAAAGCACATTTCATACCCTGCATATCGTTGACTTCCTCGGCGATGTCGTCATTACTGACTTCCGGTATAATCTGCTCTTCACCGTGACTGCTCCAACATGTATATCCTTTTTTGAAACCCCTTCGTATTAAGTGAGCTTCGATCTGCGCCGGGTTGTTAAACATTTTTATATTACCGCAATCAATGCATGGACAGTACATAAATTTTATCCCCTTCTTAAACATATCACCTTTCGACGGCTCTTCTAAAAGCAAACACGCCATTAATATACTCTTCACTCACACGGTTCTCAATGTACATCCAGTTTCGGTCCATCTACACGTATACGCACGTAACAAATTAATTAGTGTTAAATTATATTAATAAACCGCAAGTACCCTTCATAATGACCAAACACATTAGTGATTAGTCTAGAGCAAATATAAAGGGTTACGGATCGTTACACATTAGTGATTAGTCTAGAGCAAAAATAAAGGGTTACAGATCGTTACCCTTCTCTCCAAGGTGGCGCAATGTGGGAGGAGGCAGCAGAGGTGCCGCAATGGGGGAGGAGGAGGCGGGGGTAACAGCTCAAAATGGGGGAGGAGGCAGCAATAGTAGCAGGGTGGCCAATGGGGAGGAGGGAGGAGGCAGCAGCAGCAGGGTGGCGGTGCCTCAAATCGAATGGAAAGGGAGCCTGTCGGGAGCATCTACTTATAGTGCTTGTATCACAGACGGTTCTTGTAAAAAACCGTCTGTGATAAATAAGTATCACAGATGGTTCGTATAAAGAAACGTCTGTGATAACACTTAGAATCACAGACGGTTCTTTATACGAACCGTCTGTGAAGTATCATAGACGGTTCGTATAAAGAATCGTCTGTGATACTTATTTATCACAGACGGTTAACGAAGAACCGTTTTATCACGGACGGTTCCGAACCGTCTGTGATGGGGTGTCTAGTATAGCATGTTTTGTAGTAGTGTAGAGCTAAATATGTGAAGCTTAAGGATAGTATTGAGTCATCTACATGTGCTTCATGTCCAGCTCTTAAACTTAAAACTGCTTTATATAAGGAAAAATATGCTAGATCCATTAAGGGTAAAACCCGTGAATCATGTGTTAATCTTAAAGAAGAAAATGCTTATCTTAAGGATACCTTAGAAATATTCTCTAAAGGTAAGAAATAATTAAACATGATTCTGGACAAGTCTAAAACTCCTTATAAGAAGCAAGGATTAGGATACAATCATGTTCAAAATAATTCTAACCCAAGAGTTACTCAAGTATTGGAAAATGAGTTAATTGAATTCAAAACACAACCTGCAAAAACTATATTTAAATCTACAGATATTGCCCAACCATCTGTTAAGTCTAAGGGTGCTTCTCCTAGTGGTATTAAGTATCATTACACCTATTGTAAAAATGATGGGTATTTGATTGAGTTCTGTTGGCGTAGGTTAAAAAATGATAATAAATATTTTGCTAGAATTTCATCTAATCAACCTAGAGCTTCTATGAGACATGGTAACATAGAAAAGAAGAAACCCGGTTTAGGATTTGTATCACATGCTCATCATCATGTTCCTAGACAGGATAACTCTCATGTTACTTTAACCATTGCTCATAACAGAACGTTAAATAAAATTAAGGATAGCACTTCTGCTTTGCATACTACTCACAAACGTGTGTCTCAGAACTGGGTTCCTAAGTCTTATTTAACTAAACCCAGTATTGAGACACATCGTTCTTCTGTTCCTTGATTTTCAGGATTACCTAGGAAAGAGGAAGTATACGTGGTTCGTCGACTCCAGCTGTTCACGTCACATGACCAGAGACTCAAGATGGTTCACCTCTTTCACGCGGTCGATAGGTGATGATTTCATCACCTTTGGAGATGATAAACAAGGGCGGATTGAAGGAACATGATCGATCAAGGTGAACGACAGTTTCATACTCAAGGACGTCGCCCTTGTGGACAAGCTAAGGTTTAATTTGCTTTCTGTCTCTCAACTTCTTGATGATGGATATGAGACTAGATTTAAGAAAAAT
The DNA here is from genome assembly GCA_036346395.1 of Hsuehochloa calcarea. Lineage (NCBI taxonomy): Eukaryota > Viridiplantae > Streptophyta > Magnoliopsida > Poales > Poaceae > Hsuehochloa > Hsuehochloa calcarea. Next base: position 54,134,123 of record CM070597.1, read on the forward strand.
GTTTGTCGCGTGTTTGATTCAACTAGTGAGCTTATTATTGGAATTACTAGAGTTGCTAGGATTTTTGGAGCTGACTTTTCTGAATCTCTTGCTGGTTCTCTAAAATGCTTGATTTCATCTTCTTCTTCTGAGTTCTAGCTTTGGCACCGTCGTTTGGGGCACATTGGTTTTGATCATCTGACGCGAGTTAGCAACCTTGAGCTCATGAGAGGTTTGCCTAAACTCAAAGCCGTCAAAGATGTTGTTTGTGCGCCCTATAGGCATGGCAAGCAAGTTGCCGCCTCACACCCTTCAGTGACTATGGTCATGACTGACAGACCGGGACAGTTGCTTCATATGGATACTGTTGGTCCTGCTAGAGTTCGGTCAGTTGGTGGAAAATGGTACATTCTTGTCATAGTCGATGATTTTTCTAGATACACTTGGGTGTTCTTTCTTGTTTCGAAGGATGAAGCTTTTGATTATTATCATGATCTGGTTTTTTGTTTAGGTTCTGAACTTCCGGGTGCCTTGAGAGCGATTCGCAGTGACAATGGCACGGAGTTCAAGAATGCCTCATTTGCTTCTTTTTGTGCCGAGCGTGGAATTGAGCATCAGTTCTCTTCTTCACACGTCCCTCAACAAAGTGGCATTGTGGAAAGGAAGAACAGGACCCTGGTCGAAATGGTTAGGACGATGCTAGATGAGTATAGCACACCGAGGAGGTTTTGGGCCAAAGCTATTGCTACTGCTTGTCATATTGCTAATCGTGACTTTATGAGACCTTCTTTGGGCAAGACTGCTTATGAGCATCGTTTTTGTAGAAAACCCTCTGTCTCGCACTTTTGAGTCTTTGGATCTAAATGTTTTATTCTGAAGACAAGAAATCTAGATAAATTTGAGTCAAGAACTTTTGATGGTTTATTTCTGGGTTATCCTGCACACTCGAGGGGTTTTCGGGTTTTTAATGCTGAAACTAACCTTGTTCAGGAGACATGCAATGTCACTTTTGATGAGACTAGCCCTAGAGTTAGATCAGATATTTCAGGTGATACACAGGTGACAGAGAGCATATTCATAGAGGAAGATGATGAAGCATTTGATGTTCTTCCACCTGTTGCTGTTGACGCTCCTATTCCAGCACAAGAACCAGCTGTGACTACTTCACCTTCAGATAAGGCTCCTGCTTCATCTTCATCATCAGCAGTACCTGCGGAGGTTGAAGAAATACTTTCCTCTCCGCGTGCACCGCTTCACATTGAAAGGCAGCACCCTCCGGATCAGATAATTGCTAATCTTCATGAGCGAGTCACTCGCTCCAGGTATCATGATCCAAATCTCTATTCTCACTCTGCATTTGTTGCTTCTTTTGAACCCCATGATATATCACATGCTTTATCGGATTCTAGCTGGGTTAATGCCATGCATGAGGAATTAGAGAATTTTGAGAGGAATAAGGTTTGGAACCTAGTAGAACCTCCTAGTGGCCATAATGTTATAGGAACCCGCTGGGTTTTTAAAAACAAACAAAATGAGGATGGTTCTGTAATTAGAAACAAGGCTAGGTTGGTAGCTCAGGGGTTTAGCCAAGTTGAGGGGTTGGATTTTGATGAGAGATTTGCTCCTGTTGCTAGACTAGAAGCCATTCGCATTCTGCTTGCATTTGCTGCATCTAAGAGCTTTAGATTATATCAAATGGATGTTAAAAATGCCTTTTTAAATGGTTTCATTGAGGAGGAAATTTATGTTAGGCAACCCTGGGGCTTTGAGAATCCCACGTATCCAAATCATGTGTTCAAGTTATCCAAAGCCTTGTATGGTCTTAAGTAAGCCCCTAGAGCCTGGTATGATAGACTTAAGACCTTCCTGCTTAAGAATGACTTTGAGATGGGTAAGGTAGACAAGACTTTGTTTATTCTTAGGTGTGATAATAACTTTCTGCTTGCTCAAATTTACGTTGATGATATTATCTTTGGTGGTTCTCCTAATGCTCTTGTTTTCAGCTTTTCTGAGACTATGTCCAGGGAATTTGAGATAAGTATGATGAGAGAGCTCAATTACATTTTAGGGCTTCAAATTAAGTAATGCAAGGAAGGGATCTTCATCCATCAGACGAAGTACACTAAGGACTTGCTCAAACGTTTCGACATGGGTGACTGCAAGTCAATCTCCACTCCCATGGCAACTTCGACTGTTTTGGATCCAGATGAGGAAGGAGAAGCCATGGATCAACGCGAGTACTGTGGCATGATCGGTTCCCTTCTGTACCTAACGGCCTTGAGACCGGACATCCACTTCACGGTCTGCCTCTGTGTGAGGTTTCAGGCGTCTCCAAGGACTTCCCATTGCCAAGCCGTTAAGCGCATATTCAGGTATTTATACTCTACCCTTCTGTATGGCATTTGGTATTCCTGTTCGTCATCATTGTCCATTCGGGGGTTTTCTGATTCTGATTTTGCGGGCTGTCGGCTTGATAGGAAGAGTACCTCAGGCACTTGTCACTTCCTAGGCACTTCTCTTGTATCTTGGTCTTCTAGGAAGCAGTCTTCTGTTGCACAATCCACTGCTGAAACTGAATATGTAGCTACTACTAGTTGCTGTAGTTAGATTTTGTGGATGGTAACCACTCATAAGGATTATGGGTTAAATTTTGCTAGTGTTCCTCTTTTCTGTGATAACACTTTTGCCATTAATATTGTTAAGAACCCTGTGCAACACACAAGGACCAAGCACATAGATATTCGCTATCACTTCCTTAGAGACCATATCGAGAAAGGCGATATTGTGCTACACTTTGTGGAGTCCGAGACTCAACTGGCTGATATCCTCACCAAGCCCTTAGACCCAACTAGGTTTGCCACCTTGAGAAGCGAGTTAGGGGTAATTTTTCCCTATGGGTTGGTTTGAGGGGGAGTTCGATCTTTTCTGATCTTACCTTGTTCTTTTGATCTTTCCTTGTTCTTTTTCTGAACTTATTGATCTTTTTGAACTTTTTAGGTTTTTAGGCTTTTTATTGCATCTCATTGTATCATATTGCATTCATATGAAAAATACAACAAGTGGTATGGAAAATTCAAAAAGATGCATTGTAATATAAGATGAAGCTTTGTCTATTACCCTTTCGAGCTTTAGTATTTCAATTCTTAGTCAATGCCATGTCTAGTTCTTTGACTTGCTAGAATTATCATGCTTTCACATATACAGATAAGTCTTTGTTGTATGAGCTAGAACTCTAAAACAACTCGAACTAAAAAATTACAATTTGTAGATGTTTTAGCTAGTTGCGCAATTAGTGCTCCTTTTGTGACATTGGCCTTGTCAGAATTGCTTTGTTAGCTATTGAATCTAAAATTGACAATTACTTGAGCTTTTTGTATTCTTGAGATTCTAAAACTGCTCTTGTGAAATATGAAAAATCAAGATGTCTTATGCTTAAATTGTGACAAACTATTCTTACGAGACTGCTTGTCAAAGACATGAACTTGGAGATAGTTTGATGATCCAGATGATCTCATGGGGACTACTTGTCAGAATGACATGAACCTCAAGATTTGTCGCCCTAGTAGAAGCTTACGAAGAGTTTGTGCATGGCTCCTAGTCGAGGATCTTCTTTACTAAGATATACTTTTAATCAATTTCTGGTCGAAGCTTAGGATGAGTTTGTGGATGGCTCCTAGTCGAGTATCTTGTCACTAAGTTAGATCATTAGTCAACTTCAATATTCAGTGCAAATGATAAAACTATTGACAAATGGGCTTTTGAGAAATTTGAGCAAAATAATTCAATACAGGACCTGATTGATTGTTAGATTTTTTATCTCACTTTGACATTTTGACATTTTATCTCACTTTGACATTTTGACATGGCCAGTTTCACTTTAGGATCCCTGTTGATGAACTTGCTGAATTTGAAGCTTTGCTTAAATTGATCAAATCTATTGCTTTACTTTTGAGCCTTCGTGCTTAGCTTTGATATATATGTCTTATCATGATCTTACTAGCGTTGTTAGGCTTGATATGCTGTTTGTGCAATATTAGAGATGCTAGCTTGTTCTTTTGGGTAATCTTCAAAGCTTATTGTAATCAAAAATTGAAAAATACAAAATAAAATGAAGCTACAGCATTGCACTTCATGCATACTCCTCTTATGCTTCTTTCTTCATTCTGCATTTGTTATCTCTGGATGAGAGGAAGGCGTGATTCCTTGATGACTCCATTGTCAAAGGGGGAGAAGATATTTCAATGTTGGGGGAGAAAATATATCATTATTGTACAAAGAGTGAGAGGATATATTCAAATGATAAAAAGGGGGAGAAATTAGAGAATTTGAAATTATCTGAAATCTGTGGATCATAGTGAGGGGGAGTTTTTGAATTGCATTCCTTATGTCTTATTGATTCTTCTGAACTTGAATTGCATTTATTAATCCTCACAATGATCATAGGTCAATTGAACAATTGTTCTTTCATATGGACCTTAAATGAGATTTTTGACTCTTTTCTGGAAATTAAAGTTTTTATGTTTTCTTTTGCCTTATCTCACATGCCTACGCTATTCTGATGCCAGCTTGGTCATTTCCATTGCTTTCTCTTGCTTATGGACCAAGTTGTGCCTTTCTGCAAAAACAAAAGTATTTTACTTTTCAAACCTTCAAATTACATTTTCTGGATTATTGCCAATGTGTTCATCTTGTCATTTCACGTGTTTTCGGCAAAGTTGGCATGTTGTCAGGCTATAACCGGTCGGTCCGACCGGTCCTGGGGGTAGTCTGACCGGCCAGTTACCAAAGTGTTGAATTGAGCTGGGCCAAAAATAGAGGGTGTAGGCAAGAGAGGGGATTCTATTGCACTTGGTCCCATAATTTTTGGAGTCTCCAGTCAAAAGTTCTATTGGTTTGAAAATTACAGTAGGTTTCGGTTTTCAGAGGTTGAAAATTAGCTAAGTCATAACTGGCGGTCTGACCTGCCAATAGCTGGCGGTCAGACCGGCCTGGGTGGGCGGTCAGACTGGCCCAAGGGGCGGTCTGACCGGTTTCCACTTGGTTCGTCGCCCGTCGTGGCAGCGTTGTTCGGTTGTTAGGTCAAAGTCATGAGTTTCAGGGCATATATGTTACATGATGCATGTTTTGACTAACATGAGTTAAGATGTGAAGAACTTGTTCTCAAATTTGGTTTTCTTATCTATTGTTGTGCAGGTTGCTTGGTGGTCAACGACGGTCAACGGCGGGATGATCGGGACTAGGCTTGGAGAGCTGAGGTCCAGAACGATCGAAGATGCCAGGTGAGGTCAATGTACTCAAGCGTGGCGCAAGATGGACAAGGGTGACCTATTAGCTAATCCGAGGCGCAAGATGGCGCAAGGTGCAGCTAGTTAGGTCAAGGGATGTTAAAGACGGCGCATTAAAATACGTGCGTAAGTGTCCCGTTTGTTTTGGGTCTTAACGGGAGCCCAATAGAGTCAAACTTCTAGAAGGCCTAAGCCTCCACTATAAATAGGAGAGGGAGGTGGCTGCACCTTTGTTTCGTCTCTTTTGCAATTCTCGTAAACCCTAATTTCCTTAGGGAGAGATTTTGTGGAGGCTAGGGTTCTTGATAGTTTGATGTGATTTTTTTGCTCTTGGATTGAGCATTGTCCTCTATTGATGGAGAGGCTATAAGCCCATATCATATCAATCAATCAAAGGAAAGTTTGATCAATGTTTTATCTCATTGTGTTCTTTCCTCTATTTGACGATTTTAGGTCTTTTTTTGATCCGTGAGTTTTTGCTCGGTTTCTTCATGTGATCTAGCTTTCTGTGACGTGTGTGAATCTATCTAGGATCATCTTGATCATCAATCACCCACGAGCAAGAGTTTTGACCTAGTTTTCGATTTGACCCAGTTTTGCACCCTTCTTCAATCAAATCAAAAAGGATCGTTATTCTTCCAAGAATTATCATAATCTTCGATTGGAATAGGTTCCTGATATCATAGACAATGTGTGTTCCAAGTTTCATCAAGTTTGGATTAGTAGATCAAAAGTTTCATCTAATTTCATCTTCGTCATCGGGGCTGATCTGATCATTACATTCGAGGCGGCGATCGATCGCCTGTGCCACCTGTCGGATCGGTGAAATAGGTCCGACCGCCCTTGAGCTAGCAGTCTAACCAACAGTGCACTGTGATTTGATTATCTTGTGCTTGATCTTTTGTAGTATTGCTTAGGGTTGTTTATTGGATTCAATATTAGTCTTCCGCTGTACTGATATACTGATCTTCATAGCTTCCATAGCTACTGGAGTGAAATTGTGTTGAATCCAGTATTTGTGAAAAAGTGAGCATGCTCCTATTCACCCCCTCCTCTCTAGTCGCCTTTGGGGCTTTCCTTAATGGAAACCTAAGTGAGGTTGTGTACATGACACAACCTGAAGGTTTTGTCGATCCAAAGAATGCTATTAAAGTGTGCAAACTTCAGAAATTCATTTATGGGTTGAAGCAAGCATCTGGGAGTTGAAATCTGCGTTTTGATGAGGAAATCAAAAGGTTTGGTTTCGTCAAAAACAAAGAAGAACATTGTACTTACATGAAGGTTAGTGGGAGCGCACTTGTAATCCTAATCTTATATGTGTATGACATATTATTCATTGGGAATGACATTCTTATGCTGGAATCCGTTAAGGTATCATTGAAAAATAGTTTTTCTATGAAAGACCTAGGAGAGGCAGCATATATCTTGGAAATAAAGATCTATAGAGATAGATCAAGAAGGCTAATTGGATTAAGCCAAAGTACTTACATTGACAAGGTGTTGAGTAGGTTCAACATGCATGATGCCAAGAAAGGGTTCTTGCCTATGTCACATGGCATAAATCTTAGCAAGAATCAGTGTCCTTCGACCACTGATGAGCAAGACTGTATGAATAGTATTCCATATGCTTCGACCATTGGATCTATTATGTATGCCATGGTTTGTACCCGACCAGATGTATCGTGTGCTCTAAGTGTTACGAGAAGATACCAGGCTGATCCCGGTTAAGGTCACTGGACAGCTGTGAAAAACATTCTTAAGTACTTAAGAAGGACTAAGGATGTATTCCTAGTTTATGGCGGTGATGAAGAGCTCGTTGTAAGGGGTTACACCGATGCAAGCTTCCAAACCGACAAAGATGATTATCATTCGCAATCTGGTTTTGTATTCATTTTGAATGAAGGAGCAGTGAGCTGGAAAAGTTCTAACCAAGAAACGGTTGCTAATTCTACGATGGAGTCCCAGTACATTGCAGCTTTTGAAGCTGCGAAAGAAGGTGTTTGGATAAGAAATTTCCTTGCTGAGTTGGGTGTAGTTCCGAGTGCCTTGTGCCCATTGGATCTCTATTGTGACAATAATGGAGCCATTGCGCAGGCTAAGGAGCCGAGATCCCATCAGAAGTCCAAACACATACTCAGGCGTTATCATCTCATTCGTGAACTGGTCGATAGAGGAGATGTTAGCATATGCAAAGTTCATACGGATTCAAATGTTGCTGATCCATTGACTAAGCCTCTCTCACAGCCAAAACATGAGGCACACACAAGAGCTATCGGTATTAGATACTTAAATGATTGACTCTAGTGCAAGTGAGAGACTATTGGAAACATGCCCTAGAGGCAATCATAGAGATGATCATATTTCATTATGTTCATGATTCTGATAATATGTTATCGTGTTCCTTGAATGAATCATCAGTTATAGATCAATAAGTATGTGACTTATTGGTGGAGCTCTTTAACTTATATTATGTCATTATAAATGTATCACTGGTTGGATGTCACTGGTCGGAACACCAGTCACTCCACGACCAACACAAATATTGATTGATGACCATTTTTCACCGGTCATGGATATGGGGATATCGAATCAGTAATGTGAGCACATGTTAGATAACATGGGGTTGGATAGACCCATCATTGAGACACTATTGAGATTGTTATGAATCTTTGTGTCATTAGTTGGTCTCAAGTAATGATGATGTATAATCCTTAGACCTGAGATCAGCATGGTTCCCTACATGTGTAATAGCACTCTTAGGGGTTGCCAAACGCTACTCGTAACTGGGTAGTTATAAAGGTAGCTTTCGGGTATGCTATGAAACATTCGGAGGGATGTGACTGGTCGAGATGGGATTTGCCCCTCCTTGCATAACAGGAGAGATGTCTCTGGGCCCCTCGTGGTGATCGGATAAAGAAAGTGCATGGCCATGCCACTAGTGGTCGAAGTGTCGACCACATGAAGTTATCCGACACTCAATCGAGAAAGTATTGAACAGTTCATGAATGACACTTCATCTCACCTGGAGTTCAACCAGACATCTTGAGGCAAAGGGAGAATGCATGAGTAGGTCACTTAGTTTGATCAGTTACGGACTAGTCGTGTGAAGATACGAGCTGGTCGTAGATTGGTCGAACGTAATCACAGAATGGTAAGGACCTGGTCATAAGGAGTTAAGAACTGGTCGAGACCAAATACGATTTGGTCGTATGGAGATACGAACTGATTCAAAGTGATAAGGACCTGATTATAGATCATATTACTTCAAGGTTCGTCTGATTTATTCTATGTGTCTTTGGGAATCGTTATGTGCTGCTAGGTACCGCTAACGACTAGTGGTCGAAAAAGAGTTTCCGAGTCATAACCGATTACACATAAACCTATGGAGTCACACACTTAAAGGGCAAGGATCTGTTTTGGATGGTGATCTGAATTAGTATAGGCCACGAGCTCCTAATGGGCCTCCAAGTCGAGACCCATCATGGATGTCTATATAAAGAGGGGCGGTGGCATGGGGTGATGGGGAGGATGATCTTTGGAAGAACTCCCGAAACCATAATAGCCACGCCTTCTCAACCATGCTGCCGGTGCTAGCACTCCAACGCGTGGTGATCTTGCCCCGTACGTGTGGATACCTCGGAGGTGTTGTTACGAAGCATCAGCACTGGGATGATCCGCAACTCGTGACGATCACCGGAGTCGGAGGAGAAGTCACGCGACGGGTACGACCACTCGGAGGAGCAGACGTGCGACGAGTACGACAACTCGAAGGAGGAGACACGTCGTGAGTACGACTACGACTGCATCAACTCGCTACAACGACTCTACTTCCGCTACGAGCTTCTAGAGGTAATCTCGTGATCTATTACCTGCGGTGGTTCCTTGGTTGCGCGGTAAATTTCTTGTTTGTGCTATCGTAGCCTTGCCGCATTACCCTACAGATGAGACAATCAGTGCTGAGGACGTTGGACGATCGATTACGACCACTACATCGACATGCTCGGCGTTGGACCAAGTTGCTCTAACTCTTCTTCCACTACATGACGCATCTAGTGGTAACGATATATGATCTTTTACTCGCATGACTTCCTGGTTTATGTGGTAGAATTTTAATTTTGTATTCATGCAGGATGGATGTAAAGAGATGTATCACCGAACGAACCGAGTGCACATTGTGACACATCGTTGCTATTCTTTATGAGCACCCTAGACGAGATGCAAGTTCTCAGGACAAATATCAAACCTGTACGATACTCATTTCATGGGATCATACCGGGATATTCGGCCAAACCAATTGGTCAAGTGTCTCTTCCTGTAACGTTTGGTCCTCCAAACAATTTCAGTACATAGAAAATCTCTTTTGACGTGGTCGATTTCGACACAGCATATAATGTCATACTCGGCTGACCAACTCTAGTACAATTTCTAATGACTGCTCATTATGGTTATCATTATCTTAAGATGCCACATCCCAAAGGAGTAATCAAAGTCTGCTGTGATAAAAAAGATGAAAAAAGATGACGCTAGCATGCGGCCACAAGTCCCTCGAGATGGTTGGCCAAATACCAACTCGAGAAATAAACAAGGGACAACAATCGACCAAGTAGTCGAAGCCTAAAGTTGCACCAAAGCTGAACAATCGAGAGTCAAAAAAGTTCTGCTGAATGCAGAGGAGCCTTCAAATATCGTTCGCATCGGAGTCACTTCCGACCATACATAGGAAAACACCCTCGTCACCTTCCTCTGAGAAAACACAGATATCTTCGCGTGGTAAGCATCTGACATGCTCGAAGTCCCTAGGGAGGTAATTGAGCACAGGTTAGCTCTACGGCTGACAAGAAACTCATAAAACAAAAATTATCGAGATTCACACCTGATCGACGAGATGCCATTAGATCTGAATTGGACAAGCTACTTAAAGCGGGCTTTATATGAGAAGTCGACCACTCAGAATAGTTGGATAACCCTGTAATGGTTAGAAAGTCTAATGGTGTATAGGTCTTTAACTCTTTTGAGAGGAAAAATGACGCTGGAGAATCTTATATGATCTTTTACTCGCGTGACTTCCTGATTTATGTGGTATAATTTTGAATTGTGTGCTAGTGTAGTCTACCCTTATCCCTATAGCAGGAGCAAACAAGTCAATTAAATCTATTAGGACATGGATTTGTATGAAATTTTAACACTCCAGAAGTACTTCTCTCTATCAAATTCGTAAGTAAATCCAAGGTTGACATGGATTTGTATGTTGTTTTCACATTGATATCTCGACTAGCTGTTTTTGAAACATTAGTGCAGAAGCGTTCCACTGTATCACCGAACGAATGGTGTAAAAGTCTACTCTTTTGAGAGGAAAAATGACGCTAGAAGAATCTTATGTTCCTTTTATATGCGGCTAGCTAGTTCAAGATCTGTACGAAAAAGTGAGTAGAGAAAACTTAAGGATCGATCGATGGGGTTTTATTAGTTAGCTTTTGCTCCGTTTAATTTTCAATGTTCTAGCTAGCTGTGTATGTACGCATAGCTAGCTGTGTAGGTACGCGCATGGAGGAAGCAAGCTAGCTAGCCGTCGAACGCGGAAACGACATTTCACTTGCTCTGCGTCCTGACCAAGAACTCGCTAGCTTGTTCGTAATAAAATGCCAAGTCGTTACAATTAGTTAATTATTATCAATTTGATTCATGGCTACAGTCATAAGGGGTTGAGATGTCATATCAATGTTCATAATTTTCTCCCTATAAATCGCCTCGTTATTTCATTTTTTATGCAACACAGTTTGGTAACATGTGGAGTAGTGCCACAACTTTGATAAAGTCAGGTTCGCTTAATTAATTAAGGGATGGTTTTCACACGGTGATTGTGTATAGTATTAATGAAAAATAAAGTTGACCCGTCAATGGATCTACTACCTCCAGTGCACAATAAATGTTGTCCTAAAATCCATCCAATCAACCTTTTAAAATTTTGATCTACACATAAAAGTATTTTGATTTATCATATGGAAAATTTATTATTTGATTTATCATGAAAAATACTTCCACTACATTTTAAATAAATATTTTCTACCATAGAATTAATTAGAAGATCGGACGTGCATGCCCTTGTTACGTCATGGCTTACACAGTCGTTAATCGGTTGTATGAAGTATTTAGGAGTGGGGGAAATTGCTCACAAAAGTTTGAGGGTGTAAATTCCAAGTTTGTGTGCTCTATGTTAGTTAGAAGAAGGCTTCTGGGTCTGTCTAGTGAACATGCGAATGATTTTTGGGATAAAAATTAGTCAATTTTCTAACCATTGGATGAAAAATAAACAGTTCAGATCATCTCTCAGGACTCAGCATATAAAACCAAGCCCACCCCCAAACCCTAACTGTTCTCCCTCACTCTCAACTGCCCCCTCCAGCGTGCAGCCTTCCGCCGCCCCCAGCGTCGGTGAGGCCCACCGGCCCCCACCCCTCGATTTTATATTAAGTGAAAAATATATATTTTTTTTCACCTTCGATTTTTTGTGAGTCCATATTATAACACTATAGATTTAACGTTAAACTTAAGATCTTATGTAGAAATCTGGCCATATTAATTTCTCACGTGTTCGGATGTCATTATTTAGTAAGTATCTGCATCCTACACAGTTATTTGGTGAAGCTATATATGTTCAAATTAGATGGTTAGGATGTCATTATTTAGTAAGTATCTGTATCCTGCATGGTTATTTGGTGAAGCTATATGCGTTCAAATTGGATGGTCAGGATTTTCCATTTTTCTCTGACTACTGTGGGAATTTTTAGCTTTTTTTCTTCTCCGATTAATGTGGGAATTTTTACCCTTTTACCTCCTATGACTAATACGGGAGCTTCTAGGAGAGCCTCCGATTAGTATAGAAATAGATAAATTGGATGGTTAGGATTTTTCCATTTTCTCTAATTAATGTGGGAATTTTTAGCCTTTTTACATCCTAGGATTAATATAGAGATTTATAGGAAAGCCTCCAATTAGTATAGATATAGATATATAGATAGATAGATTGGATGGTTATGATTTTTTCCCTTTTTCTCTGATTAATATGGGAATTTCTAGCCTTTTTTTCCTTTTTCTCCGATTAATGTGGGAATTTCTACCTTTTTACATCCTAGGATTAATATAGGAGCTTCTAGGAGAGCCTCCAATTTGTATAGATATAGATAGATTTATCTGATTAATGTGGGAATTTCTAGTATTTTTTTCTTTTTTCCGATTAATATGGGAATTTCTACATTTTTACCTCCTAGGATTAATACGGGAGCTTCTAAGAGAGCCTCCAATTAGTATAGAAATAGATAAATTGAATGGTTAGGATTTTTCCTATTTTCTCTAATTAATGTGGGAATTTTTAGCCTTTTTACATCCTAGGATTATTATGGAGGTTTATAGGAGAGCCTCCAATTAGTATAGATATATATAGATAGATTGGTTGGTTAGGATTTTTTTCCTTTTTCTCTGATTAATGTGGTAATTTTTAGCATTTTTTTTCTTTTTCTCTGATTAATGTGAGAATTTCTACCTTTTTACCTCCTAGGATTAATATAGGAGTTTTTAAGAGAGCCTCCAATTAGTATAGATAGATAGATAGATAGAGATGTATGATTTTCTAGCTATTTTTTGTTTTTTAGATTAATATGAGAATTTCTAATTTTTTTTTACCTCCTATGATTAATATGGAGGCTTACAATTAGTAGATATAGAGATATGTAAGCTGAACTGTACTATTTCAAATACACAGAACATTCACATCAAAGCTTGGGCCGGAGATTTTGAACAAAGCGAATGAAAAACCATGCACTTGGGAAACAGACCTTTAATGGAGTCGGCGGAATATAGCTATATACTTTTCGATGGAGCTCTTCAACCATGTGTTGGCACTCGACAGATTTGGGGATTTTCTATCATCTTCGTCTTTGCATTCTACTTGTTAGGCAACATGACTATATGTATCAAGTTTTTAACTACAACTTGGATTTGTTTTTAGACTGGAACACATATTTCGGATCAATGTAAATATGATCGGTGCCATCCGTAAGTACATCTATGGAACACAAATTCCCTTTTAACTGAGCTGGACAATGGAGTCGGTGTTTATCCGATCTACAGTAGTAAAATTCATTACGTACTCTATTCTGATTGACACTTTGCTAGCTTTCAATACGGACTATTTTATGGTTGACATGTTTGGCTCGTTACATGTTCCTTCCTTTGGAGGCGAATACCGCAATTATTACGGATACGGATTACCTATTGTGGGGGCAAAGTTTAAATCTTAGATTAATGTGTGAATTTCTAGCTATGTTTTGTTTTTTAGATTAATGTGAGAATTTTTTATTTTTTATGCCTTCTAGGATTAATGTGGAGGCTTGCAATTAGTAGACATAGAGATATGTAGGCTGAACTGTACTATTTCAAATACACAGAACATTCACACAAGTCCATACAAAGAATTCCGTAGCTAGCGAACCCCATCAAAGCTTGGGGCCGGAGAAATTGAACAAACGCAAATGAACAACCAAAACGCAAAGTTCAAACATTTTCCAATTACAACAACACATCAACACGCTAGCAACTCATGGATGAAACAAACAACTGAGAGATCAATCCTTCACCATGCATGCATGCATCTGAGCTTAGTAGTAGTTGATAGCCCGGCAATTCTTCCTCACCTGCCCCTGGTACCCGGCCTTCACCTCGATGCTTGCCAATTTAACCATGGTCGCCTTGAACCTGTCCTCCCACCACCCGGGGATGTTAGCGTTTTCCAGCACCATCTTCGCCGTCTCTGGCGATGTCAGGAGTGCCGCGTCGGAAGTGAACAACACCTTGTGCGCCAGCAAGTCCTTGTAGTACTGGTTGTCCAGCTCGTTGGGCGTCACTTCATCCTGCATCACCGTCGAGTCGTCGCCGCCAGGCGTCGGGTTGGGCGGGCACCGGCTCCTCAGGAACCGGGCATAGCCGCCGTCGATGTCGGAGGGGGCGTTGAGGCGGTCGGGGACGAAGGATGAGCAGTGCGACCGGCCGACGGTGTGCGTGCCGGCGAGGACGACCATGTCCTCCACTGAGAGCCCCTTGGCTGCGAAGCTGGAGGCAAGGTCGCTGAGGTTGGACGTCGGCGGGACCAAGAATTTGACCGGCTCGGAGGCGTTGGAGAAGGTGCCGTCGCGGCGGCCCGCCGGCATGTCGAAGTAGACCTTGCCGCCGCTGAGGAAGTAGGACGCGTCGCGGGCCGCGAAGGCGATGATGTCGGCGCAGGAGACAACGCCGGGGCAGGTCACCTCGACGGCGTCCTTGATCGCGTCGATCAGCTCGAAGCCGCGCAGGGTAGGGTCGTTCGGCGCGCTGAGCTTCTCCGGCGTCGGGCTGAACGGGGTCGGGTCCAGGAGGACGGAAGCATCACAACCCTAATTAACAATTCAACCAGTTAGCCTACCCAATCGACTACGGAAGTATCTGATTCAATTTTTTCCTTGCACAAACATGAGGTAAAGCCCAATGTTGGTTAGCTGGTAGGTTAAAGAAACTAGGAAGAGATAATCTCATTGTTAAATATTTAGTTGGCATGCACGCGCGCGCTATAACCCTAAAACTACAAATGAGTACTTAAACTTGACGCCTTTGCTGATTGATGATCAGTACGATAGTGTCTTGAAAAAAGAATGATCAGTACCTCGACGAAGCAGTCGTGAAAGAGCATGCGGATGACGGCGGCGCCATTGCCGGGGTTCTGATAGATGGCCTTCTCGACGACGCCCTTGACGACGGCCTCCGCCTGGGGGCACTTGTCGTGGTAGAACCCCATCTGCAGAGGCCAGTAAGGGCTTGCCTGGCACGCCACAGCCAGGAGCAGCAAGGCACATGCCACCACAACGCGCAGCTTAGTAGCCATGTCTTGGATATGCTCCCTTGTACGTACTTGTCTATCTCTTGCAGTACTCAAGCTTGAGTAAGATAGGAGAAAGACAGGTGATCGATGGCGGAGAGTACTAGCTGAGTAGGGTCAGCTATTTATAGGGGGAAGAAGACCCATGCATTGACGGACCGTGCCAACGATATCGCACATAAATTATCAAGGGTTTCGTCAGATTTTTTGCTTTGTTCAAAATTTATCGGTGAAAATTGGTTCTATAGGACTCCCCCGGTAAAAGTTCAAATTACTCCTGAAATATTTATTTTGCATGAATTTTTTCAAATATAAAATAATTTTTTTGCGAAATTTATTTTCAATTTTTTTGGCCGACTTTTTTTTTGAAATTTAATTTTCAATTTTCAGCTAATGTTTTTTTTAATTTTCGGCCAAACCGGTCCGTTAAAAATTTGAGACCGGTTACCCAAAAACCTGTTTACTACACCGGGTGATGGCCACCTAGCTTAAGTTCATTCACAGTGTACCTGCACGAGCACGAGGAAATTAATTGAGGGTGTTGATAATTAATACACACACTGCAACATTGGTTTACTAACCCTGATGGATATATGGGGTTGACTTGGCTGCTTTAGGTTGTACTGTGCATGCATGAATGGGCATAATAATGTCATATATATAAGCTAAGATATCTCGATCCTACTAGACGAGCTAATTAATATAGCTCCGTGTTTCTCTCCTAACATTAATTTCAGTTTTGTACTACGATAATTAATAATCTACCAGT
Organism: Hsuehochloa calcarea; assembly: GCA_036346395.1. Classification (NCBI taxonomy): domain Eukaryota; kingdom Viridiplantae; phylum Streptophyta; class Magnoliopsida; order Poales; family Poaceae; genus Hsuehochloa; species Hsuehochloa calcarea. Next base: position 54,150,060 of record CM070597.1, read on the forward strand.
TGCAGATGGGGACGGATGTTTTCCCGGTTGTTGAGAGGTCAGGGCAATTACGAACGTTTCCTCTGAAATGTTCTGACCTGGAATATACTTACAATATAAGTTTTTTTTTGCGAGGACATTAATAACTATGAACTTTTTGCAGGTGAAACGTACTCTCAGAAAGCGTCACAAAGATACACTTGCGTCATGTTTTGACCTAATCATTTGTCACATTTTGAGATAGCTGGGATGTTAAAGTTAATCTGACGTGTGTTAGATTTATACCTACGCGTGCAAAAAGGACAGTAGTGTATGAAATGAGAGTTACACTAAAAATACCGTTAATTACTCCGTGATACGTTCGTTTTTATTATTATTTTTCCTTAACGGACTACACCTGGGACAAATGAATGAACACCCGCGGTGTTGTCAATAATGTTTAAGCCACCTGAAGCACGTACAGCTAAGATAAACAGCAACTTGTTCGAATTTTGTATAAATTATTTTACATGAAAATTTGTTTAGAAAAATAATTACAAAAACTTAAGAACAGCACCTTGTTCGAATTTTATAGAAATTCACAAACATATCTAACATCTAAAAAAATTTAGCGGAGAAACTACATCGGTCCAGAAGTCTACACAAAAAATTTCATAAATTTTAGACATCGTTTGGACAGCAAAAAAAAATCAGGAGATTAGATCAATAGTAAATAAAAAAACCCTAATCTAATATCTCTCTCACCTCACCAACCTGTGGGTCCCGCCCACAGGTATCGTCGTACATCTCTGCATGGCCGCGCCAGCGCACGCCCGCGCGCAAGAGCTCCACCGCGCCCGTGGTGTTCACCAGCGCCCACCATTTTCTCGCTGCCCACCGACCCGCGTCGCTTCGCCGGTCAACATCGCGCCCAAACCTACCCAGCCGAAGCCTATGCCTGCCGGTATGCCGCCGAAACATTTGAGAGCTCTGCCATTTTTTCCTACTGTCACCTCGGTCTCTTCCTCGCTCTACTCTGCCTCTCCGGCTATAAAAGCCCGCCCCGAGCTGCTTTTCATCCTTTCCAACTCTGTGCGCCCACTCACTCCTCCTTTCATCCACTCAATCGAGCCATAGAGCTCGGAGAGAGAAAACCCTAAAATGGTCGTGCACCGCCGCATTTATCCCCAATGCTGTGAAGGGCTTGGTGTCAAGTTCTTCGCGTCAAATCATGTTCCAGATCATCTTGAGTCCTTCCCCTCACTCAATTTTGCCTTTGATAATCAAACCTCCTCATTTGGCCTTTCTTCTTCATCTTCGACCAGAACACCGCCTTGAGCCATGACCGGCGATTCACTGCACTTCGGGCCAATTCATCATACCCGAAGCATCGCCAGGACTTACTTACACTCCTCCGACAATCGGACCTCAAGCTCCTTCACCCAAGCTCCTCCACCACGCGCGACCGACCTCGCCGCTGTAGCTCACCGTCGACAGCTCATCTCCGACCGCCTCAGTCCCTCCGCGTCCTTCTGGTATGCTCCTAGTAGCATGTATATGCTCATGCGCGCACTCTTTAGCCGAGGGCGTTGCTGCTTTGCGATGTCGCGTTTTGCCATAGCTACTCCACCACTCAATGCCAGCGTGCCACCGCTAGGAGTCATCTACAGCTACGGTACCAGTACCAGTAGATGCGCATTAGCATAGAGTTTCTGTTTTGATCACTCATTGGCACCGTTGAGCTCCGCATCGCCGGCGAGTCACGCGGGCGCTCGCGCCACCACGCAGCACAACGATGATGAGCGCTGTAGCTCATCATTAGCGTGCCTAATTACATCCATTAGGAGTAACATAATCTTTAAACTGTTAGTTAGTTCTAATAAGTCGCTGACGTGTGGGACTGAATCATTAGTTTAAATCAAAACGTTATTTCCTAATGAGTCAATGACATGCGGGCCCTACGGCTTAAGTGCACAATGAAACCACTCATGAACACGTGCGCCACGTGTATACACCGTCGGTCTATACACTATGCTCGTGGACCATTTCACTGACAGTGGACCCCACATGTCAGTTTAACCAAAAATCAAATTAAAAAAGGAAAATATGCTTTCAGTTGTACAAGAATATGTTTTCCTTTCGAGAAAGCGTAAACCTCATTAGAACAAACGCGAGAATAAGCTTTCTCCGTTAGAAAATGTATTTTTCTTTTAAACTGGATTTATCAAACCGAATGGAATTGAAACCTTAATAACTTTTGCTACAAAACTCCAAATTGAATGAAATTTGTCTCTAAATTTGTCTAAAAGCATAATCTACACAAATATGTAACACATATTTATTTTTTGATACTATTTAATTTATTGATTGTTATTTAATTCATTTCCGACTCTTTTTAGACGTCGATAATTCGAGTTATTTTTGTGACGATCAATCTACCATATCTCCAGAACATCAACAGCAAGGCAAGAACCCCCTTTGATGTAATACCCCAAAATTTATTCGGGTGATCAGAAGAATATTTGGGAGAAAGAATTAAATAGGGATTATAATTTTCAGCGATCACAAGGGGGTTTTCGCGAATTCCCGACAACCTGGGCCTTGGGCCACGGCCCATGTGGCCCAAGAGGGGGCCGGCCAAAGGGGGGATGACCTCCCTCGTAAGCCCTAGCCAACCTCCCCTTTTCCCCCCTCTCCCCACCCAGCCGCCACACCCCTTGTGCGCCTCTCCTCTCCCCACAGTAGCCACCCCTCCTCCCTTCTTCCTCCCATGGCACAGCCCTTCCCCCAAGGTCGTCTTCCCCGCTGGTTCCACATTTTTCCCAGCGAGATAACCTCCCATTGGCGCATCCTCGTCGCTGCGATCTAGGGCGCCAATTAGGTCAGATTTATACCCTCGGATTGATCATCAGATGGCGTCGAGTTAAATTTCGAATCAGGAGATAGTGTCTCTTAGAAAGTTGTAGAGCTTGTCCGTAGCTTTCTTTAGGCACCAAGATCACCTGATTTGGACTTACGGTTTAGGAGTTATGGGGGTTTTACTGCGACTGTCTAGGAGAGCTGACGAGAATTGGCAGTTGTCTTGTCTGGCCATTATGAATTATTTAGAGGCCGAATCAGAAAGGCCACCCAAAATGAATGTTGTAGATAATTCAGTATTCTTTCCAAGTTGATAAAGAACACTATTTTTAGAGTTGGCAATCAAAGGTTATGGAATTTTTACCACCGCTGTTTCCTGACTGTTAGACTTGCAGAGATAGAAATTTACCTGAACACAATAATTAGTAGGATACCGAATCAGGGGACTTGCCCAACTAGGTTTTCGTAGACGGTTTTGTCGTGGTTCCAAAGAGACCAAGATCACCCTGTTCCGAGTTTTGTAGTGAAAGTTATGATATTTTTATTACTGTTGTCCCGCGGAGTTTTATGCTAGACTGCTAGGGGAATTGGGTAGAACCTCTATTCGAGCCTTGGTCTCGAGGATTTGGGTTGAGGGGCGTAATCGGAGTCCTTTTTTTCTCAGTGTATTTATTGTTAGCCTAATTCTTGTGTAGGAGGCGGAGTTCTGGAGTAGAGGCACCATCCTTGCGTCTTCGCGCCTCGTAGCGGAAAAATGCAAGTACAGTTAGTGGTAGACTATTTATGAGCGATTGTTCATGCTGCTATATTATGAGTATTTTGCGTTGTTCATGGAAGCTAGAAAGCTATGAATGTCAATGATCATGAATGCTAGAGGTACAAGTAATTCTTATATCTGTATGATGATTTAAAGTTCTGCACATGTTAGGGATGAAAACGGATCGGATAGTTTCCGACTGATTCGGATTGTTCCGGATCGGATTTTTCTCGGATAATTTTTAGATCGGAAACGGGTTCGTATTTTTTTATCAAAAACGGAAACGAATACGGTAGGCATGCTATCCGGCGGATACGGATACGGTTACTGATTATCCGGATAAGACCAAGTCCAGATATTCGGATTTTGGCCCAATAGAAGAGGATTTCAGCTCAAAAGAGAAAATGAGATTTTAATTTATTTTTGAATTTCAGAAAATGCAACAAATCAAATAGCCTTTTAGAAAATAGAAAATAGAGTTAAAAAAAAGTCTAGAAAAAATCACAAAAATTCCTTAAATTATTTTGAACTTAATAAAATTAATTCCAAGTTAAAGTTGATTTTTATTTTTGCACATAAATTATTTTTAATTTCTGAAAAATATGAACAACCTTTTTGAAATCCAGAAAATTCAAGAAATTATTATTTTTATTTTCACTTTAAATACAATAAAATCCCATAAATCTCAATAATTTTTTTTTGACATTGAAAACTAGGAAATTAAATAATTTACTTTATTTTATTTTTTTTCTCTTTTTAACCAAGAAAACTCTTTTAAATATCAGAAAATCCAATAAAATAATAACTTTATTAATTTTATTTTTGGGAACATACTTTGGGATATTACAGTTATTTATTTATAGATTAACCATCTAGCCTGATCAATGTTAGTGTGAAATAAGTTTTATGTATGTGATGAATTAAGTGTGAATGTGTGATGACTTTGACTTTGTGAGTTATGATTTATAAGCTAAATATGGTAAACTAAGTGCTATGTTTATGATGAACTAGTTAATGCAACTTGCTAGTGCCAATGTTATATGTGGTTGCTGAAAATATGAACAATTCATGAATGTTTGCATCAAATAAACTAGTTATATATTTTTGTTAATTTCTGGCATACAATTTAAGGGGTTTTCATGTTCTGAAAAATATCCGCGATCGTATTCGTTTCAATTCGTGTTCGCTCCGTATTCGTATTCGATATTATTCGTATCCGAAGTATCCGTATTCGTATCCGAATTCAGAAAATAATATGAAAACAAATATGGTAGAGTCATTATTCGTCCATATCCGATCCGTTTTCACCCCTAGCACGTGTGCATCATGCCATCATATTGGAGGCTTGATCACGTGGTGACCAAGCATTGATTGAGGTCCCCATCATGAATATGACGGGCTTTTGGTCCCCATACTTGTGGAGTATAGGCTGTGGTCTCTGTTCTAGAAGGCACAGGCATGGGTATGCATCTGTCGATGCATACTCCGCAATACCGGTATATGCAAAAGAGAAAAAGAAAAGTGCATTTGAACAACATTGCATCGCATAAGCATGTGACATGTCTATTATTGAGAATTGTGGATGGATGTTGATGGTTACAGTTGCATATATTTTTGTCTTACTAATTGTACTTTGCTGAGTCTTAAACTCACTCTTACTGATGTTGTGTTTTTAGGTACTTCGATTGTGGACGGCATGCATGGGAGGGAGTAGAATTAAGCTTGGTCGCACATTGTCACAAATAATATCCCCATTGAATAAACAAATTTAATGATAGCCTAGAACTTGAGTAAACTACTTGAGATTTGGTTTATTGTGTTTTACATCGTGGAATTCTTCTGTTAGGGTTGAGCAGTATACTTTGGATGATTGTTTCTTATGGTTACGTTTAGACTGTGCAATTGATTAATATTGGTAATTGTGCGTACCTCCAGTGTGGTTACTGTCGAACCCGGGAACGAAGGATCCCGAATTCTCTGTGTTCATACACTAGTCCAGGATTTCCAGTGTACACAGTCACAAAAATGTTATCACAAACATATCCAGCGTGTATTAATAAGCATAGAGTTTATTACAAGCGGGTAGGAGGCCAAATAAAACATTAGCGGAAGCAAATAATAAAGGTAAGCCACACGATACGCCACAGTAATAAATGCGGAGATCGCGCCTAATCGCCCCGCTCCTCACCTTACGGATAGCGTCTTCTCTGAATAATAATATTCAGAAGAGTGAGCACTACAATCGTGCTCGCAAATTACACCCAATACTGTAATTTAGAATGCATGCATAAGTTATTCAAAGGAAGGTTGTAGGGTTTATTTGCGTAAATCACCTTTTGGTTTAAATAGTTATACTAAGTTTCAAGGCACATTTTCATTACATAACAAAATCGATTTAAAATTGATCATTTTATAGTGGATAACCTCCATATGAAACATAGTGAAGGATACCCTCCTATCACAAGGCTACCCGCCAAATTTACCACAAGGATTAACCATCCTCAAAACATGTCCAAAGTTATTTTAAAACCAAAAACAAATCTAACTTAGAGTGGCTTTGCTCAGCATGTCCATGACCGTGGACACGGCTATTGAATAGATTTACACTGCAGAGGTGGTACAACTTTACCCACACGAGATAATTTGCCCGTTATGTCGGCCAATACACACTTCCTTAGGTGTGTGACTAGGCAATTATCACAAGGCGTTTCCAATGTATTACCTCAATACCAATATGCCCGCTAAGGTTTCACTTCCATTAGGCTAACCACCTGCTGGAAACCCCCTCTTGCGCCAAGTGGGAATAAAGTCTAACCGACACCCACACAACAAAAATGGCATAAACAATACTGAGGTATTACAAATTATTAAGCCCGGTTCGCCCATACAGAACATGTGGTAGTACGGTGGAGCTTTTGCAAGATGCGGCTCAAAGGCCGGTCCTTAATCTACTTGGGCAACTTTCAATAAAAACCCTGGGTCTCAGTCCTAACCAGACGGGCCCGTGCATAAACCTGCACCCACCAACGGTCCATGTTTGCCCAAGTACAAATCATTTTCTTTTATTTTAAATTTTCAAAGACATTTGCAAAAGTCCACCATGACAAGGCAATGTCATAGTCTTTTTATCAATTTAAGAAATTTTGGCTAAATTCTCCCAAAGTCAAATATTTCATGGTCTAAGCATTTGCTATGCATATATTTATTTTTGAATTCATTTGACTAAGGTTACAAGGATTTGATAATACAACTATCAAATTTGGCTATACAAAGGAATTGGAATAATTAAATATTTAAAACAGGAATTTAAAATAATTAAATACAATTATGCATGCAATAATAATTTAAAACAGGAATTAAATAATTTTAAATATTGGGGCAAAATGGTCAATGGTGTAACTTGCCTTGCTCAAAATCTGGTATTCTACTTCTTCAATAGGGTCAAGCTCTCCTGAGTCGTCAAAATCTATCTGTGAAAATATTCCAAATTTAAGCAGAATTCAAATGAACACAAATAAATTCAAATGAAAATTCAAATTAACTCCAAATTAAATAATTTTAGTTTAGTTAGCTAGATCTTGATTTTATACAAATTTAGAAATTTGAATCACCTAAATCGGAGTTTGTATGAAGAAATACGAGCTCTGGAAGTTTAAATCTAAATTTAATTCAAAATCGAATTTCGAATTTCCAATTAATTTTCTAAAGGAAATTCTATTTATTGCGCCACCGACGTCGAGTAATCTTCACGAGAGGCGACATGTGGGCCCAAACAAGATGGATCGAGTCCACGGCGTCACCGAATCCACGGTGGACTCGGCAAGACGCATATGGTGTGAGGCGAGGCGTTGGCTGGCGGCCGTCCACGCTGGCGCCTATGTGGTCGCTCGTCACCAAAATGCCCATGTGGCGCCAGTGTGGCGCCGACTTGGGTGGCCACATCAAGCAGGGAGGCGGCGCTCGGGAACCAAGGTTCCGTGAACAGCGGCGCTTGGCGAGCTCCGGTGAGTGCGCAATAGATAGAGGGAGGACGCTGGTTCTAGGGCGCTACGGTGGCGAGAGTGACCGGAAGGTCGTCGGCGTCGCGAGTGGCGGCGAAGGTTCGGTCTGGCGGAAGTAGAGCTCGGCGATCTTGAGGGACGAGGAGGGTGCACCGGATCGCGGCGAGGCAATCAAGCCGATGGTGCGACGGGTGGCGGGAAGGCTTGCGCGCCGCCGAATCGGAGAAGACGAAGCTTCGCCGCCGAGAAAAACTCCAATGTGGCGAGAGAGAGCGAGCGGTTACGAGTTGGTGGAATGGAATGTGGGAGAGAATCTTGGCCGGGCGCTTTTATAGGCGAGGGGAGGCGGGAGGTGGAGATCGTGTGCGGCGGTAATGGCGGTGGCAACGGGCGCGGGCGCACGGGGTTAAGAGGGGGTAATGGCGGGAATGAACGCGCGGAGTGAGGGGAGTTAATCGCGCGTGATGGCGAGTGAAGAAAGGAGGAATCGCGGAGTGACGAGCTCGAGGCGAGCAGTAATGGCGAGCCGCGCGGTGTTCGCGCGAGGAAGAACGGAGGTTGAAGACGGTGGCGTGGCTCGGGCGGTCCCACTGTCGGTGAAACAGAGCGAGGAGAGAGGGCGGGCGGCGGAGATCAACCGTTGGATGGAGATCGAGAGGCTGAGGTGATGAGTGGGCGGCGACGGCTGGATGCGAAGGATGAGGCGGCGATGAGCGACGCGTGGCCATGGGCGGGTGCGAGGGAGGCGGGCCGGTGCGAAAGCGATCTTGGTCATGCCCCCGATCTTGTAAAAGATTTTAAACCTTTTCAATTGATTTAATTCGAGAAATTCAAATAAGCTTTAGAAAATAGTAAATGAAGTCCAAAAATTTTGAGAAAATTCACATAAATTCTATGAGGCATTCTGGACTTAAATAAAATAATTCCAACTTTTAGTTGGTAATAAATTTTGCACATAAATTCTTTTAACCTTAATATACTTTATTGAAAAGCTTTTAAAAATTCCAGAAAATCCACAAAAATTAATAAATTCTTATTTTTAAATGAAATTGAAATTTTGGGTCATTACAAACCTACCCCCTTAAAGGGAATCTCGACCAGAGATTGGACTTGGTCGACAAAAGGTAGGGATACTCGGCTCTCAAAACTTCTTCTCGCTCCCAGGTAGCTTCTTCTTCTGATTGATTGCTCCACTGAACCTTACAAGAACGGATGACTTTGCTTCTGGTGACGCGTTCTGCCACATCGAGAATTTTGATGGGTTGTTCCACATAGGTGAGATCTTCCTGAAGATCGATGCTCTCGAGCAGTGCTTCTTACATTGGTACTCGAGACATTTCTTTAAGCGGGATACATGGAAGACATTGTGAGCAGTGTGAGAGATCTTTGGTAGTTCCAAGCGATAAGCAACTTCACCTCTTTTGCCAAAATCTTATAGGTCCGACAAATCAGGTGCGAGTTTTCCTTTAGTCGAAATCTCTTCACTCCTGAGTGGAGTTACCCGAGATAGACAAAATCTCCCATCTCGAAGGATAGTTCTCTCCGACGATTATCGGCATAACTCTTTTGTCGGGTTTGAGCTACTTTCAAACGTTCTCTTATTGCTTTTACCTTACTTTGACTTCTTTTATCAATTTCGTCAGAAGAATTGGTGTTCTCCTACTTGATCCCAAAGGAGAGGGTTCTACACTTTCTACCATACAATGCTTCAAATGGCGACATCGTAGGCTAGCTTGAAAGTCGTTGTTGTAGGAAAATTCTGCATAGGGCAAATTCTTATCGACTTCTTCCATAATCGATAGCACACGCTCAAGCATGTCTTCTAGGACCTGATTTACACGCTCGGTCGCCATCTGTTTGGGGATGATATGTCTTTGAAGTTGAGTCAGTTCCCAAAGCTTCATGTAAACTCGCCAAAATTTTGAAGTGAAGCTGCGAACCTCATCGGACACAATTTTCTTGGGTATACCATGTAGACATACGATCCTCGCCATGTACAATTTCGCTAATTTATTGCTTCGTAAGTGGTCTTGATGGAATAAAATGAGCCACTTTTGTTAATCGGTCAATTATTACCCAAATGGAATCACAACTGATTGGGTCCTAGGTAGTCCGGTGATAAAATCCATACCAATCTCCTCCCATTTCCACTCGGGAATTGGTAATGGTTGTAACAATCCGCAGTCTCGATGTTCGCCTTAACACGACATACATCACAACGTGCAACAAACTCAGCGATCTCTCGCTTCATACTAACCCACCAATACTTTTCCTTCAAATCCTGGTACATCTTGGTACTCCCGGGATGGATAGAGTAAGGTGATTCATGAGCTTCTTTCAGAATCAGTTGTCTGATTTCAAGATGTTTAGGTACACAGATACGGTTGCCAAACCATCTTGTGCCTCGCTAAATCTTGAGAAAATCACGGGCTTTGCCTCTTCTCATGTTCTTCATGATTTCTTTGATGTCTTCGTCTTCTATTGTTTTTCTCGATCGACTTTGTATGGTTGGTTGGACTTCCTTGTGTTGATACTGACCTTGACTGACAATTTCCAGATTCAGATGCTTTAGTTCTTCATACAATTCTGGTTGATTTTCTTGAACTAACACCGTGTTGCAGTATGCTTTCCTACTCAGAGCATCTGCTACCACGTTGGCTTTACCCGGGTGATAATGAATTCCAAGGTCATAATCCTTTATCAGCTCTAACCATCTTCTTTGCCTGAGATTAAGATCTGACTGGGTGAAGATATATTTGAACTCTTATGATGCGTGAAAATCTCACGTGTTACCAATGAGGTAATGCCGCCAGATTTTTAAAGCATGCACAATTGCCGCTAATTCTAGATCATGAGTTGGATAATTTCCTTCATGTGGCCTTAACTGACGAGATGCATAAGCCACGACCTTTCCTTCCTGCATCAGTACACATCCTAGTTCTCAAGGGATGCGTCCTGTAAAACTTCAAAATCCTTACGTATATCCGTAAAACTAGCATCGTGCAGAGACTAGTCTTTTCTTGACTCTTGAAAACTTTGTTCACAAGCATTTGTCCATTCAAATTTCTTTTCCTTCTTGAAGTTGAGTCATGGGTTTGGCGATCTTGGAGAAATTTTCAATGAATCTGCGGTAGTACCCACTAATCCAGAAAACTTCTCACATGTGATGACTTGGGTTGCTTCCAATCCATTACTGACTTCAACCTTTGAGGGTCTCTTGCAACTCCTCCTGCCGACACAATGTGTCCAAGAAATGCCACTTGGTGAGCCAAAATTCACTTTTCTTTGAGTTTGGCATAAAGTTGGTGTTCTCGAAGTTTGCCCAAAATAATTACGAGATGTTTTCATGCTCTTCCATATCTCTTGAATAGATGAGAATATCATCTATGAATACCACTACAAACTTATCCAAGAATTCCATGAACACTTTGTTCATCATATTCATGAAATAAGCGAGGGCATTTGTTAGTCCAAATGACATCACTTTGTGAACTCGCATGATCCATATCCGGTGGTGAAATTTGTCTTGAATATCTTACGGTCTGATTTTTAAGCGATGGTAGCTCGATCTCAAATCAATTTTGGAGAAAACATCTGGCTCCTTTAAGTTGATCAAACAGATCATCTATTCTAGGTAACGGTACTTGTTTTTGATTGTTACCTCGTTGAGTGATCTATAGTCCACACACATTCTCATACTATTGTCTTTCTTTTTGACAAATAGTCTTGGAGCTCCCAAGGCGATGAACTCGGTTGAATGTAACCTTTACTCTGTAGTTCTTCGATCCGCTTCTTCAACTCGCTAGATCGCTTGCCAAGATTCAGTAGGGTCGCTTGAAATTGGAGCGATCCACTCGACTAAGTCAATTAAGACCATTATGTCGATGCCGGTGGCATACTGTAAGTCCTCCGGAAAAACATCTGGATATTCTTGTACCACGGTATATCTTCCGATTTCACTTCCTTTAAAGCTGGTCAAGATAGGACTTCTTTCCGTAGAAGTCTTGGGTTGGAACTCTACTGAAATCCCTTGCTCATTGGTGAGGTTGATAGATCTACTAGCACAATCTATTCTCGCCTCGATTTTTGGCAAGCCGGTCCATTCCAAGAATTACGCCCAATCCTTGTAACGCAGACTATTAAGTTGGCCGAGAAAGTTACTCCAGAGATTTCAAAGGTAAGATTTGGACAGAATAAACTAGCCCTCATTTCTGAGCCCGGGGAATGGATTAACATGGGCTTAACTAAGGGGGAGGTAGATAACCCATATTTTTCCACAAACTTATTTGACACAAAAGAATGCGAAGCTCCGGAATCAAATAAAGCGATCTTTGATCGAGTTGACAAGGAACGTACCAAGAACAACATCCGTGTCTTTGCATAGGCTTCCTCTGCGGTGACGTGATTCACACGTCCCTTCATGAATTGACCAGCTGGTCTTGAGGGACCGCCGGAGACTGAAACTCCGGGAGTTGGCTTGACGGGGGTGGCAGTCTGCTGCTTCTTGGGACACTTATTGGCATAATGACCCAACTCGTTGCAATGAAAGCAAGTGATTCTCTTTGTGGAAATAATCGGTTTCACTGGGCCGACCTCGGATGAACTACTACGGAAACCGGAAGTATTTGGGCGCGGAACTGGAGCTGGGACTCTCGGTGTAGTAGTCTGGAATCTCCCACGCTGAGGTGGCTGAGACTGAGAGAAACGAGGCTTGGGCAGTCCTCCCGAGTTAAACTTCTGAGCTGCCATCCTCCGCTTGCGATTCTCCATTTCCTGATGTTTGCCTTCCTGGCGTATGGCCTTATTTACCAACTGCTGAAAGTCGGTAAAATCCTGAGAAATCAAACGAACAGAGAGTTCGTCGTTTAACCCTTCCAGAAATCGTTCTTGCCTGTCTTCGTCTCTGGCTACATCCTCAGGGGCATAGCGAGCAAGTTGGTTAAACTTATGTAGATATTCACCGACTGAACGGTTTCCTTGGCGAAGCGAGCGAAACTCCTTCTTTTTCAAGGTAATCATGCGGATGGAATGTGAGATCGGCGGAAAGCTTGCATGAACTCATCCCAAGTGATTTCTTGGGCATTAGTATGGGACATCTGAAATTATCCCACCATTACGATGCGGGACCAATCAAGCGATGAGAGGCAAACAAAACTCTCTCACGATCGTAATCGAGCAATATCCAGTTTCTTTCCAATGGCCCTGAGCCAATCATCTGCGTCAATGGGTTCCGTGCTACTCGAAAACGTTGGCGGACGCATCCTCATGAACTCTGACAAAGTTACTCTTGAGGGAGGTGGAGGAGCATGATAGGTCTGGACGCTTGGGTATTACGATTCTTTGTGAAGGGATGGGCTAGCAACTCAATCGGATGAGTCGATTGGCCATCATTTGGCGCCGATCGAGGCTTGATTGGAGGAGGTGGTGGTCGTTGAGCTGGTTTTCTTGATATTCGACATTCTCATTTCCTTGCCCTCTAGCACCGACACTTCCGATGCGGTGGTCACCATCGATGAACTCTTCACAGATTAGACAAGAGTGACAGGAATTATAAGAGTATAGATCTAAAATAGCCCAAATTCAACAAACACAAGGCAAGAACATTTCAGTAAAATAATTTATTTTTATTTTATTAATTCATTATGGCTACTACAAAGATTTGGTAGCTCATAATTCGCAACTAAAGGAAAATTTAAGGTCAAATCTATGGTGTTAATGGGGTATAATCTGGCTCACTAGAACTAGCCTCGCCTTCCTTGTAAGAGGCCAGTTCTTGTTCTGCAGTCTTCAATTTTTCTTCTGCATCTTGTAATTTCACTTGCAGGAGAGACAGCTCATCTAGTGTATTCCCGTAGGCATAATCCATGGCTCTGGCCAGATCCACCTGATGAGTGAGATCGGACAGTCTTCATCTCTAGTTGAGCGGAAAGCCTTTGTCATCATGCCGGGTTGGGATGTGCATTGGGTAATAGTGGAACCCAAAGGTCGTTGAGGCGGTGATCGTAGATGTAGCGAAGTCTGCGGGTTGCTTCCCGGTCAGCATCCTGGATGCCTTCGCGAAGGAGTCTCGTCGCATTGGGGCATCGAGAGGCGTGGAAGTCGTGTTGGCGATAGATTGGAGTAAAGGATCACCTCTACTCTCCATCGTCCTGATTTCCCACTTTATACTTGTATCCTTGATACGTCGGTCTTTCTTCAAAGTCCAAGTCTTGCATCATCTTCGAGAGAATGGCGCCCAATGACCAAAAAGACTCCATGGGAAATGGCGGTGGAACTTGACCATCTACAATTTTTGAGCAGAGATGAGTTAGTAAATAATTTTTCAAGAGAAAAGTTGAGGAATGACTCCAGAAGACCAAGGTATTTTTAATTTTCAAAATAAGTCCTTAAGGGTTTGATTTCCTTCTAGGTCACGACCTACAGTCGATATGGCTCTGATACCACTTTTGTCGAACCCGGGAACGAAGGATCCCGAATTCTCGTGTTCATACACTAGTCCAGATTTCAAAGTGTACACAAATCACAAAAATGTTATCACAAACATATCCAGCGTGTATTAATAAGCATAGAGTTTATTACAACTCGGGCCGGAGGCCAAATAAAACATTAAGCGGAAGCAAATAATAAAGGTAAGCCACACGATACGCCACAGCAATAAATGCGGAGATCGCGACCTAATCGCCCCGCTCCTCACCTTACGGATAGCAGTCTTCTCTGAATAATAATATTCAAGAAGAGTGAGCACTACAACCGTGCTCGCAAATTACACCCAATCTGTAATTTAGAATGCATGCATAAGTTATTCAAAGGAAGGTTGTAGGGTTTATTTGCGTAAATCAGCCTTTTTGGTTTAAATAGTTATACTAAGTTTCAAGGCACATTTTCATTACATAACAAAAATCAGATTTAAAATTGATCATTTTATAGTGGATAACCTCCATATGAAACATAGTGAAGGATACCCTCCTATCACAAGGCTACCCGCCAAATTTACCACAAGGATTAACCATCCTCAAAACATGTCCAAAGTTATTTTAAAACCAAAAACAAATCTAACTTAGAGTGGCTTTGCTCAGCATGTCCATGACCGTGGACACGGCTATTCGAATAGATTTACACTCTGCAGAGGTGGTACAACTTTACCCACACGAGATAATTTGCCCGTTATGTCGGCCAATACACACTTCCTTAGGTGTGTGACTAGGCAATTATCACAAGGCGTTTCCAATGTATTACCTCAATACCAATATGCCCGCTAAGGTTTCACTTCCATTAGGCTAACCACCTGCTGGAAACCCCCTCTTGCGCCAAGTGGGAATAAAGTCTAACCGACACCCACACAACAAAAATGGCATAAACAATACTGAGGTATTACAAATTATTAAGCCTGGTTCTGCCCATACAGAACATGTGGTAGTACGGTGGAGCTTTTGCAAGATGCGGCTCAAAGGCCGGTCCTTAATCTACTTGGGCAACTTTCAATAAAAACCCTGGGTCTCAGTCCTAACCAGACGGGCCCGTGCATAAACCTGCACCCACCAACGGTCCATGTTTGCCCAAGTACAAATCATTTTCTTTTATTTTAAATTTTCAAAGACATTTGCAAAAGTCCACCATGACAAGGCAATGTCATAGTCTTTTTATCAATTTAAGAAATTTTGGCTAAATTCTCCCAAAGTCAAATATTTCATGGTCTAAGCATTTGCTATGCATATATTTATTTTTGAATTCATTTGACTAAGGTTACAAGGATTTGATAATACAACTATCAAATTTGGCTATACAAAGGAATTGGAATAATTAAATATTTAAAACAGGAATTTAAAATAATTAAATACAATTATGCATGCAATAATAATTTAAAACAGGAATTAAATAATTTTAAATATTGGGGGCAAAATGGTCAATGGTGTAACTTGCCTTGCTCAAAATCCTGGTATTCTACTTCTTCAATAGGGTCAAGCTCTCCGGAGTCGTCAAAATCTATCTGTGAAAATATTCCAAATTTAAATGAATTCAAATGAACACAAATAAATTCAAATGAAAATTCAAATTAACTCCAAATTAAATAATTTTAGTTTAGTTAGCTAGATCTTGATTTTATACAAATTTAGAAATTTGAATCACCTAAATCGGAGTTTGTATGAAGAAATACGAGCTCCTGGAAGTTTAAATCTAAATTTAATTCAAAATCGAATTTCGAATTTCCGAATTAATTTTCTAAAGGAAATTCTATTTATTGCGCCGGTGACGTCAGAAGATCGTTCAGAGGCGCCATGTGGGCCCAAACAAGTATGGATCGAGTCCACGGCGTCACCGAATCCACGGTGGACTCGGGCGACGCAATGTGTGAGGGGCGGAGGCTTGCCGGGCGCGGCCGCCCACGCTGGCGCCTATGTGGTCGCTCGTCGCCACCAAAATGCCCATGTGGCGCCAGTGGCGCCGACTTGGTCGGCCACATCAAGGCCGGGAGGCGGCGCCGGGAACCAAGGTTCGTGACGGCCGGCGGCGAGCTCCGGTGAGGTGCGCAATAGATAGAGGGGAGGACGCTGGTTCTAGGGCGCTACCTGGTGGCGGCGGAGAGTGACCGGAAGGTCGTCGGCGTCGGCGAGTGGCGGCGAGAAGGTTCGGTCTACGGCGGAAGTAGAGCTCCGGCGATCTTCAGGGGACGAGGAGGGGTGCACCGGGATCGCGGCGAGGCACTGAAGCTGATGGTGCA
The DNA here is from genome assembly GCA_036346395.1 of Hsuehochloa calcarea. Taxonomy (NCBI): domain Eukaryota; kingdom Viridiplantae; phylum Streptophyta; class Magnoliopsida; order Poales; family Poaceae; genus Hsuehochloa; species Hsuehochloa calcarea. The sequence continues at coordinate 54,166,354 of CM070597.1, forward strand.
GACGGGGTGGCCGGGGAAGGCTTGCCGGCGCCGGAATCGGAGAAGACGAAGCTTCGGCCGCCGAGAGAAAAACTCCAATTGACGGCGAGAGAGAGTGAGCGAAGTTACGAGAGTTGGTGGAATGGAATGTGGGAGAGAATGCGCAATGGGGCGCTTTTATAGGCGAGGGGAGGGGAGGTGGAGATCGTGTCTGGCGGTAATGGCGGTGGCACGGGCGCGGAGGCGCACGGGGTTAAGAGGGGGTAATGGCGGGAATGAGCGCGGAGTGAGGGGAGTTAATGCGCGTGATGGCGAGTGAAGAGAGGAGGAATCGCGGGAGTGACGAGCCCGAGGCGAAGCAGTAATGGCGAGCCGTGCGGTGTTCGCGCGAGGAAGAACGGGAGGTTGAAGGCGGTGGCGTGGCTCGGGCGGTCCCACTGCCGGTGAAACAGAGCGAGGGAGAGAGGGCGCGGGGGCGGCGGAGATCAACCGTTGGATGGAGATCGAGAGGCTGAGGTGATGAGTGGGCGGCGACGGCTGGATGCGAAGGATGAGGCGGCGATGAGCGACGCGTGGCCATGGGCGGGTGCGAGGGAGGCGGGCGGTCGAAGCAAGGATCTGTCATGCCCCCGATCTTGTAAAAGATTTTTAAACCTTTTTCAATTGATTTAATTCCAGAAATTCAAATAAGCTTTAGAAAATAGTAAATGAAGTCCAAAAATTTTGAGAAAATTCACATAAATTCTATGAGGCATTCTGGACTTAAATAAAATAATTCCAACTTTTAGTTGGTAATAAATTTTGCACATAAATTCTTTTAACCTTAATATACTTTATTGAAAAGCTTTTAAAAATTCCAGAAAATCCACAAAAATTAATAAATTCTTATTTTTAAATGAAATTGAAATTTTGGGCTGTTACAGTTACCTATTCAAGGAAGTTCTGCCGAACTATTAGCAAAATGGGTTAATTTAGTTATAAAAATGTTTGTGTGGTAGCATTCCTTGCTCCGGTTGGGCTGGGGTGTTACATTTGATCATGTTGATCCTAGTATTTTAATTATTGTACTTTGTTTTTGCAAATCCTATTATGCATACGTGTATGTTTGTATGAAATTGCTATTTTTGGGAAAATAGGTAGTTGTAAATCCTACTTGTTGCATATGCCTCCTTGAAATATTGATTCCATACTATTGTAGCCTTGAGAATATGGGTTAGGCAATATGTAATGTCATTTGGAAATTTATGAGTGCGATTATCGCACAAATGCAATTATTGCGATAGATTTTTCGAAAAGCTGATAAAAGGACAATATGATAATTTGAGAATTTGAGATTATTTTGAAAATGGTCCAGAGGAGGTACCTGTGTTATTTTGTATGAAAACAAAATAAAAACTCTAGTTTTTATACACAGCGTGCTATATTGTAATGTAAAAGAGTGAGGATTGTAACTCACTAGTAGATAGGGTGGAGTTCTCGCCTGTAGTCAATTAAGGACTAAAGACAACAAATCCAGGCTAGGACCTAATCACACAACCATATGTGCTAGTATGGGTAGCCGTAGCTAACTAAGTTATCGAAGTCTTAGCCTTGCATGACAGTAGGCAGAAGTAGTGTGCGCATTGCCGAAGGACTAGCATGCCGACACAACTGCGAATGCCTCACTTCAACGGGTTTCCATCAAGGTGAAGTGACGGACTCGCTCAACGGGTTTCTATCCGGGTGAGTGAGGCTCCTCATTAGAAGTGTACTTTTATTATTATCTTCATTATTATTACTACTATCCCGACGGATGAGGATAATAATTCGCAGGGCTAGTGCAAGGTTAAGGCTAGATAATGTAAAGGCTGCATCGCGAACTCTAGGCTACATACCTTCGGCAGTGAGCAGTGATGTAGAGATGTTCCAGGCAACTGGAATACCGCGTACTATGGGTAAGTTGTACACCTCTGCAGAGTGATAAACTATTCGAATAGCCGCCCTCGCGGTCATGCTTAGTGCGACTGGTATGGCGGTAGCTTTGCTTTTCAAAACTGTTTTGTCACAAAAGATCGGGGATAATGACATGGGTTTTTTCATTTATTGAGTTAACTGCCATTTCTATGGCTGCGTTGTTATGTCTATAGTGGAACTGTTATTCCTATGACTGGATTTGCTATGTCTATAGCAGGACTGCCATTTCTATGGTTGAACTTGAATTTGTCAGTGCCTTTTCTCTGGCAGAACTTGATTATATTTTTTCTTGCAACCGATTAGGGTTGTGGGTGTTGTTGTTATTTGTTCAGTTACTTTACTTATTATCCTGTACTTACTTTTTCTTAAACTGCTCTTTCAAATTCCGTTGCAAATTATTACTTATGAATATTACAAATAAACCTGGCTTTGAGCAAAAGAACTTGTAGAGTAGAGCCATACATTTGACAGCCTTGCATCTAATATGATTTTTGTCATACACTACAAGTCTTGATGTGTACACAAGTACTCAATCTTGCTATTGTTGTTGGTTTAGAATTTGCAGATGAGCCGACGCTAGACAACGAGTTCCTTGCACCTAGCACCGAGGGGTTCAGTGATGGGTCTACTTAGGCCTTGTTTCCTTATCGGTTGCCTGCGGGATCGGATGAGCATGCCGCTGGACTTTTGCTACAACTACTATGTCTTCTGCTGCTATTTACTTTTCTCTAATGACTGCTTTTATTTGGTCGATCGGCCGTTGTTGTAATAGCTTAAGTAGATTACCCCTCTTGCTTTACTTTACAATATGATTGTATGGATATGATGCCAAACGATGTGAATATGTGTGCTAGCCTTTAATCCTGGGACTAGCACAATATACACATAAGATCTTCGGGTATTCAATGCCCGAGGGTCTGACAATGCCTAGTATTAGAGACATAGTGACTGTAGGACAAGCCCTAGGTAGAATGGTTAATAGATTAGGACTTAGAAACAAAATTTGCAACCTAATCTAACCATAGGAGTGGTTCCAAAATTTTAGAAAGGATTACTAATCTTTTCCCTCTTAGCATTATTTTCTCATCCAAAAACTCTTTTTGGTCAACTCCTCTTATCTCGTTCAAAATAGTTCTAGATTTGGGAGAAGGGATGCTCTCTGAAAATAAAAGAGTTAAAATACTTTTAGGACTTTAAAACATAGCCAAAATGTTTTCAAAATTTCATAAAAATATTCCACACAAAGTCCTTCTTGAGTTCCCTCTTTGAAGTACTATGGATACCTCCTTAAACCCCTCTTTTATCAAAATTTCATAATGTGATGCTTGCCAAAATTCTTGTAATGTATTATCTTTTTAAACCTCCCTACCTTCATCTGGAGTTATTTCGAGTGATACTATAATGGTCTAAAACTATATAAAGACCAAGGGGTGGTAATGCCTGACTTTAAGCCTTAAGGGTTAGTTAAGTGAACTAGAGAATGGGTAAAAGTGTGTACTAAAATTTCTCTCCTATCTACTGTCATTTCTTATCCATATCTCTTGCCACTTAATATCCTAACTCCCCCTTTTTTTGTATAACCTGTAGATGGCCAGCCAGTGGGAGCTACAGTACCGCATGAGTGCCTTTGAGGAGGGCACATTGCAGCACACACTATGGGTGATGTTGCAGCACATCGAGTTGCCACACACCCCGCAGTACACAGTCTATAGTGCACCGGCGAGTGCAGTCTCCACTGAGTACCTCACTCAGGTTCTTGTTTAGGGGAGGAACTTCAGCGACCCAGCTTTCCGTTGCTACGGGAGAGGCTCTACTATCCAGATGTCCCTGCTCGATGCAGCTTATGTCGCTATCATCCGACTGCGGCACGAGCTGCCAGCGCTACGGGAGTCATTCTTCCACTTTCCGACACGAGCTGCAGATCAGGAGGACCCCACTTACCAGGTAGAAGGGAGACAGCTCCTTACCCCTCACCTGCACCTCGCAGGCGTGGTGAGGTCACTTGACGGGTATCTCTGTCATGTGTCTCACAAGCTTCTGGAGGCTCGTTGGAGGATCTGCACACTAGAGGACAGCATTGCTCCTATGGTGGCCCATGGCTTTTTCTCAAGGGAGTTGTTGTATGGAGAGAATGTAGTTCTGGTACCCACCGAAGAGTTGCCTCAGCCCGTCATCCGCCTGCAGCCCCGTACCCGACGTCCCCGTATGTTGGTGACCGGACATCGCCGCCGAGTGAAGGCCATTTACGTAGGTGCAGTGGATCCATTATAGTAATTGTAGCGCTACCACCACCGCCTGGCTGGACGTGAGGATACTGAGCACCAGAGTACTCCGCACTCCACTGCCCCTAAATCCACAGCTGCCACCCAGTGTGACTAGGATGACTAGACTACAGCAGTCGGCCTAGAGCTCACCTTTAGGTGTTAGAGTGAGCAATTTTGGATATTCTATAGAAGTAGATCAAGGTGGGACCTCGCTATAAAATTATTGTAATATGCTACTTGTTATGTTTTGTTTGCCCTCTTTTGTATTATGAAACAACGGACATATGTGACATGTAATGTTTAACTGGTATGTTGAAAATTCATGTGTGCTGACCCTAAATCTTAAAAATATGCATGCTATTAGTTTATATTAAGTTACAGTAGTTTGGGATGATAATGCTTGCCGACCCACTTAACTTCTGTTATTCCCTTGTACCTTGCGAACATTTGTTTAATCCACCTTTTGTTTGATCAGGATGCCGGTAACACGCTTAGTTCGCCAACTCATGGCAACGGGAGCCCCCTCTAGATCCCAACGCCTTGAGGGCGAGACTCGAGACTCTTGTGCCTTCACTACCCAATCCTCAGCATCCATCTGCGATAGCAGAACAAGCAGATCAGCCTCAATCTGCCTCTACTGTAGCAACTGAAGTTCTACCGCCGCCGCCCACCATGGCCCAAGTGCTCGTCATGATTGAGCAAGAACGGCAGACCAACACCAACACTTTACTACTCCAGCAGTTAGTTCAAAACACTACAGCTCTTGGCACTGCTGCCGGGGGAATGGAGCTGTGGCCAACCAGCTATCATCAAGGATGGGCGAGTTCATGCGAACTCGGCCACCCACCTTTACCTCAGCTACCGATCCTCTCGACGCTAATGATTGGCTCCGTACAGTGGAGAGCAAGCTGATCATTGCCCAGTGCAATGATGAGGAGAAGGTGTTGTACACATCTTACCAGCTTCAGGGTGCAGCAGCTGCCTGGTGGGAGAATCATTAGGCTATGCTTCCAGAAGGCCAGACTCTCAGTTGGGCCGCCTTCAAAGAAGTTTTCTGTAATGTCCACATCCCTTCAAGCATCATGGACATCAAGAGGTAGGAGTTCTATGAACTCTGGCAAGGAAACCAGACCATAATGGAGTTCCTACACCGTTTCAACTATCTCACTCGCTATGCAGCGTGCGCGATACCCACTGATGGGAGGAAGATTGCTCTTTTCCGGGAGCGGCTCAACGATGAGATGAAGTGGTCACTTGCTTCCCACGCATCTCCAACTTCCTGGAATTGATCAACAAAGCTATTCAGGTTGAAGATAGCACTCGAGCAGTAGTTGAGAGCCGCAAGCGCAAATGGCTTGCACAGAAATCAGCAAGTAGCAGCCAGCCGAGACCTCGAGTCTGGCCGCCGTGGAATGCTCACCCTCAAGTTCCACCATTTCTGAGATCTCAAGCGCTAGTTCCCCATCCTCATTAAGCAGAGATTCAACAATATAACCGCCCAAGTCAACCGTCTGGTACTCAAAACCAGCCAGCAAACATCACGTACTTCAATTGCAATGAGAGCAAACATTATGCTAACAAGTGTCCAAAAAAGAATATTCTAGCACCTCAACCTCAGCCATTTGGAGTCCAACAACGACCCCAGGGCCCCGCTCGAGGCCCAGGTAGACAGCAAGTACCCAATCCGGCGCAAGGCATCAGACACAGTCGTCTGAACCACACTACTGCTGAGTAGGCTGACGCATCACCTAATGTGGTGACGGGTATGATTCTTGTACATTCGGTACCTACATTAGCATTATTTGATTCTGGAGCAACTCATTCCTTTGTGTCTAAAAAGTTTTCCATACAACAAGAACTAGAAACTGCATCTTTAAAAGGCACTATGATAGTTCACTCCATGGATCCATCTTGAGAACAAAACTCGGATGTCTAGGTGTTCCAGTTGAAATCAATGGGGTAGGGTTCAAGGCCAACCTCATCATGATACATACACCTGAGATAGATATAATCCTTGGGATGGATTGGTTATCCAAACATCAAGGAGTTATCGATTGCGCAAGACGAGCAGTTTCTCTAGTCAACTCTGACGCAGAGCGCATCATATTTATCCCCACATGTGGCGCTCTATCGCAGCAGCCCAAACTCAATTCCATAACAATCCCAAAACTTAGTCAAGTGCCCGTAGTATGCGAATATCCTGACATGTTTCTGGATGAACTAACGGGGATGCCGCCTGATCGAGACATGTAATTTGTGATCGATTTGACACCTGGGACGTCACCTATATCCAAATGGCCCTATTGTATGGATTCTGATGAGTTAGCCGAATTGAAGAAACAACTCAAGGACCATCTGGACAAGGGATTTGTTCTCCCTAGCTCATCTCCCTGGGGAAGTCCTGCCTTGTTCGTCACAAAGAAGGACGGCAATTTATGGATGTGCGTCGACTACCGCTCTTTGAACGAAGTCACTATCAAGAACAAATATCCGCTTCCTAGGATCGATGAAATGTTCGATCAAATGAATGGTGCATGCATTTTCTCCAAGATTGACTTGAGAACCAGATATTTTTAACTCAAGGTCAAACCTGAAGATATTCCGAAGACTGCCTTCACTACTCGTTACGGTTTGTATGAATACACCGTAATGTCTTTCGGACTTACCATTGCTCCTGTGAATTTCATGCATCTCATGAATAAGATCTTTATGAAGTACTTGGATCAGTTCGTATTGGTCTTCATCGACGATATCCTCATCTACTCCAAGACTACAGAAGAACACGAGCAGCATCTGTGTTTAGTGCTCGATAAGCTACAGGAACATCAGCTTTATGCTAAAATTCAGCAAGTGTGAATTCTGGCTTGAAGAAGTTGGATTCCTAGGCCACATTCTATCCAAAGGAGTTGTGGCAGTAAACCCAAGTAAGATCCAAGAGATTCTAGATTGGAAGCAGCCCCAAACCATTCCTAAAGTGTGAAGTTTCCTCAGTTTGGCGGGATATTACCGCCGATTTATCGAGAGATTCTCCAAGATTGCAAGACTAATGACTCAACTTCTGAAAAAGGAAAAGAAGTTTGAATGGTCAGCCTCGTGCAATGAGAGTTTCCACGAGTTAAAGAAAAGGCTTACATCAGCCCCAGTGCTCACCTTGCCCAATATACACAAGGAATTCACTATGTATTGTGATGCATCCTGCCACGGCCACGGTTGTGTACTAATGTAGGAAGACAAGTTAGTGGCTTATGCCTCGCGTCAATTGCGACCACATGAAGCTAATTATCCAACCCACAATTTGGAGTTAGCAGCAGTAGTTCATGCTCTCAAAATCTAGTGGCATTATCTTATCGGCAACCGGTGCGAAATATACTCATATCATAAAAGCCTAAAGTATTTCTTCACACAACCAAATCTCAACCTAAGGCAACAAAGATGGCTTGAATTGATCTAATACTACGACTTAGACATTCATTACCACCCCGGTAAAGACCGATGTAGTAATCGATGCTCTAAGACGGAAACTTCACCACATGAGTGCATCGATTGAAGAGAGTCAACCTATGCTGCATAAAGAGTTTCAGAAGCTCAATTTAGAAATAGTTGAGGAAAGTTATGTTGTTGCCCTGGCACTGCACCCTACTCTTGAATAACAAATCTAAGCCGCCCAACTCAAGGATCTGGCCATAGCCGAAATTAGGATTATTATAAGAGATGGTGGAAAGTCGGGATTTTCTGAGCGTATGAGTGGATTGGTTATGCGCGGGCAGCAGCTCTGTGTTCCCAATGATCAAGATATCAAGGAGCTAATTCTCAGAGAATCTCATGATTGTCCCCTCTCCATCCATCCCGAGAGCACCAAGATGTACTAGGATCCATGAAAACAGTTATGGTGGCCCGGTATGAAGAAAGACATCGCCGCACATGTTGCCCAGTGCGATGTATGCCATCGTATCAAAGCAGAACACCAGTGACCCACGGGTTTCCTTCGACCCCTAAATATCCCTGAGTGGAAATGGGATAAAATTGGCATGGATTTCATAACATGGTTACCGAAGATCTGAAAGGCGCATGACTCCATATGGGTTATTATTGATCGCCTAACCAAGGTAGCTCAGTTTATTCCAGTTAAAACCACCTATAATGGGGCCAAGCTAGCAGAACTTTATATGGATAATATCATCTGTCTGCATGGCATGCCAAAGATCATAACCTCTGATCGAGGACCTCGGTTCACCTCCCGATTCTGGGACAGTGTACATGAACTGTTAGGAACAAAGCTATTCTTCAGCACAGTGTTCCATCCGCAAACAGGAAGTCAGACAAAAAGAACCAATCAAATCCTGGAAGACATGTTGTGAGCATGCGAACTATCCTATAGCACGGATTGGGAGAAATGTCTGGCATTTTCTAAGTTTTCTTATAACAACAGCTTTCAATCTAGCCTTCAGATGTCTCCTTTTGAAGCACTCTATGGAAGAAAGTGCATAACGCCTTTGCTCTGGTCTGAAGTAGGAGAACAATAATTATTTGGACCAACCGTCATCCAGGATGCTCAAGAGCAGGTGGATGCGATAAGGAGACTCCTAAGGGAAGCACAGTCGCGACAAAAGAGCTACACCGATCGCCGTCGCTGTGAGCTGAGCTTTGAAGTAAATGATTTTGTCTATATCAAGGTCGCACCATTGAGAGGTACCCGACGTTTCCAAGTTCGTGGGAAACTGGCACCAAGGTATATCGATCCCTACCGAATTCTTGCAAGGAAAGGTGAGGTAGCCAATAAGCTAGGTCTACCACCTCAACTTTCAGACGTACATGATGTCTTCCACATATCTCAACTCAAGAAATGTCTTTGAACCCCTACCGAATCTGTTCCTTTGGAAAGCCTTGATATCTAACCAGATCTATCTTACCAGGAGCACCCAAACCGAGTGTTAGAAGAAGCCACGCACCACACACGAAGCCATACCATCAAGATGCTGAAAATCCAGTGGAGCAACCACACCGAAGACGAAGCTACATGGGAACAAGAAGACCGCCTTAGAGCCAAATTTCCCTCTTTCTTTTCTGAGCCTACTGAGTTGACATGAAAACTTGTTTAGAAAAATAATTATAAAAGCTTAAGAACAATACATTTTTCAAATTTTGTAGAAACTTACATAAATATCTAACATCTGAACAATTTACTAGAGAAACTACATTGGTCGAGAAATCTACACAAAAATTTCAAAATTTTTGGATATTGTTTGAATAGTAAATAAAATTAGGATATTAAATCAATAGAAAAAAGAAAAAAACACCTAAATCTAATCTCTCTCTCACCTCACCGACCTGTGGGTCCCACCCACAGTATCATAAATCCTCCTCAAATGCAGTGTGCGGTATGCGAGAGATCCCCGCGCCTATGGTTTCGCGGTTCCCACAATTTCTTCTTTGCCCAACCACCCGCGTCATTTCGCAGGTCAACACCGCACCCATACCTACCCGGCTGACGCCCATGTCTGCCCGTACACCGCCGAAACATCCGTTAGCTCTGTCATTTTTGCCCGTGGTCACCTTGGTCTCTACCTCGCCCTACTCCACCTCTTTGGCTATAAACGCCCGCCTTGAGCTGTGATTCATCCTTTGAACTCCGTGCGCACACTCACTCCACCTTTCATCCACTCAATTGAGCCCTAGAGCTCGGAGAGCGAAAACCCTAAAACGGTCGTGCCTCACCGCCTTCATCCCCAACGCCGTGAAGGGTTTGGTGTCAATCTCTTCGCGTCATATCACATTCTAGATCACCTTGAGTCCTTCCCCTAACTCAATTTATCCTTTGATCCACAGGAGATCAAGTCATCACCGGTGATTCACTGCACTTCGGGCCAATTCGCTGTACCTGAAGCATCGTCAGGACTTACTGAAGCTCCTCCGACCATCGGATCTCAAGCAGCTTCACCCGAGCTCCTCCTGTACGCACGACCGACCTCGCCACCACAGCTCACCGTCGACAGCTCGTCTCCAACCGCCTCAGTCCCTCCGCGTCCTTCCAGTATGCTCCTAGTGGAACGTAGATGCTCATGCACACACTCTTCTGCCGAGGGCGTTGCTCCTTTGTGATGTCGCATTTTGCCATAGCTGCTCCACTGCTCAGCACTTGCATGCCACCGCTAGGAGTCGCCTCCAGCTACGGCACCAATACCAGTAGATGCACATTAGCACAGAGTTTCCGTTTTGATCACTCATCGGCACTGTCGATCTCCGCATCGCCGGCAAGTCGTTCGGGCACTCGCGCCATCGTGCGGCATAACAACGATGAGCACTATAGCTCATCATCAGTGTGGCTAATTACAGCCATTAGGGTTAACAAAATCTTTAAACTGTTAGTTACTTCTAATAAGTCGCAGACGTGTGGGACTGAATCATTAGTTTAAATCAAAATGTTATTTCCTAATGATTCTTTGACATTCGGGCCCTACTCCTTAAGTGCACAGTGAAACCACTCGTGAACTCATGCGCCGCATGTATATACCGTCGGTCTATACACTGTGCTCGTGGACCCTTTCACTAATAGTGGACCCCACATGTTAGTTTAACCAGAAATCAAATGAAAAATGGAAAATACGCTTTCAGTTGTAATAAGAATAAGTTTTCCTTTTGGGAAGGCATAAACCTCGTTATAACAGACGTGAGAATAAGTTTTCTCCGTTAGAAAATGTATTTTTCTTTTAAACTGGATTTATCAAACCGAATGGAATTGAATCCTTAATAACTTTTGCTACAAAACTCTAAATTTAATGAAATTTATCTCTAAATCTGTCTAAAATCATAATCTACCCAAATATGTAAAAATATTTATTTTTGGGTAGTGTTTAATTTATTGATTGTTATTTAATTCATTTCTGGCTCTTTTTAAACGTCGATAATTCACATTATTTTTGCGACGATCAATCTACCATATCTCCAGAACATCAAGAGCAAGGCAAGCACCCCCTTTGATCATGTTGATTCCAGTATTTTAAATATTGTACTTTGTTTTTGCAAATCCTATTATGCATGCGTGTATGTTTGTATGAAATTGCTATGTTTGGGAAAATATGTAGTTGTAAATCCTACTTGCTGCATATGCCTCCTTGAAATATTGATTCCATACTATTGTAGCCTTGAGAATATGGATTAGGCAATATGTAATGTCATTTGGGAATTTATGAGTGCAATTATCACACAAATGCAATTAGAGCGATAGATTTTCCGAAAAGCTGATAAAATGACAATATGATAATTTGACAATTTGAGATTATTTTGAAAATGGTCCAGAGGATATACCTCTATTATTTTGTATGAAAACAAAATGAAAACTCTAGTTTTTACACACGGGAGAGTTATATTGTAATATAAAAGAGTGAGGATCTAATAGATAGGATGGAGTTCTCGCCCGTAGTCAATTAAGGACTGAAGCCAGCAAATCCGAGACTAAGACCTAATCATACAACCATATGTGCTAGGATGGGGTAGCCGTAGCTAACTAAGTTATCGAAGTCTTAGCCTTGCATGACAGTAGGCAGAAGTAGTGCGCGCATTGAGGTACTCGCTCAACGGGTTTCTATCCGGTTGAGTGAGGCTCCTCATTCGATGCGTACTTTTATTATTATTATTACTATCCTGGTGGATGAGGATAATGATTCGTAGGGATAGTGCAAGGTTAGGACTAGATAATGTAAAGGCTGCGTCGCGAACTCTATGCTGCTTACCTTTGGAAGTGAGAAGTGATATAGAGATGTTCCAGGCAACTGGAATACCACGTACTATAGGTAAAGTTGTACACCTCTGCAGAGTGATAAACTATTCAAATAGCCATGCTCGCGGTCATGAGTATGCTTAGTGCGGCTGGTATGGTAGTAGCTTTGCTTTTTAAAACTGTTTTGTCACAAATGATCGGTGTAATGACCTGGGGTTTTCATTTGTTGAGTTAACTGCCATTTCTATGGTTGTGTTGCTGTAGCGGAACTGTCATTCCTATGACTGGATTTTCTATGTCTATAGCAGGACTGCCATTTCTATGGTTGAACTTGAATTTGTGAGTTTCATTTCAATGGCAGAACCTGATTATATTTTTCTTGCAACCGATTAGGGTTGTGGGTGGTGTTGTTATTTGTTCAGTTACTTTACTTACTGTCCTGTACTTACTTTTTCTTAAACTACTCTTTCAAATTCCGTTGCAAATTATTACTTATGAATATTACAAATAAACCTGGCTTTGAGCAAAAGAACTTGTAAAGTGGAGCCATACATTTGACATCCTTGCATCTAATATGTTTTTTGTGATACACTACAAGTCTTGCTAAGTACAGAAGTACTCAATCTTGCTATTGTTGTTGGTTTAGAATTTGCAGATGAGCCGATGCTAGATGACGATTTCCTTGCACCTGGCATCGAGGGGTTCGATCACGGGTCTACTTAGACCTTTTTTCCTTGTCGGTTGCATGCGGGATCGGATGGGCATGCCACTGGACTTTTCCTACTATTACTATGTCCTCCGCTGCTATTTACTTTTCTCTGATAACTACTTTTATTTGGTCGGTCGGCCGTTGTTGTAATAATTGTTGTAATAGCTTAAGTAGATTACCCCTTTTGCTTTACTTTAGAATATGATTGTATGGATGTGATGCCAAACGATGTGAATGTGTGTGCTAGCCTTTAATCCTGGGACTAGCACAATATACACATAAGATCTTCCGGTATTCCACGCCCAGGGGTCTGACATTCTGACTTGGAATATACTTACAATATAAGTTATTTTTTGTGAGGATATTAATAAGTTAATTTGTTTTTTTTTACAACTACGAACTTTTTGTAGGTGAAACATACTCTCAAAAAGCATCACAAAGATACACTTGCGTCGTGTTTTGACCTAATCATTTGTCACACTTTGAGATAGCTGGGATGTTAAAATTAATCATGGATATAAATTAAGAGTAAAGTACACTGTGTGTAATACCCCGGCCTGCTCATAGCGTGGCCCATGTAGCCCATGAGGAGTTGTGTGGTGGGATTAGTCCCACATTGCTTGTCTTAAGTGAGTTGAAGTAGTATATAATGTCTGTTGGATCCAAACGTAGCACCTCCGAGTTAACCCTTTTACACGAAGCGAGGACGAAAAGTGTAAGTGGGGTGCTATGTGTGGCGGGTCCATACGGTGAAATGGGCATTGAGCGATTTTGGGTCGAGGTGTTACTGATTGGTATCGAGGCGGGCTTTAGGTCCGTGGGGAATGAGATTGTGACTTAAGTAACTTGTTTTGCTAAAATCTATTAATGGTTAATTAACTTAAAACTTGACACACTGTGCACAATAGGTGGGAATGGGTCATTGCATTTGCGATTCTGATAAGCTTGTTTTCCTGAGATTGTTTTACTGATTTGTTATGATATTATGTTTATTTGCGCTTATTATGCTAAGTGGATAGCTTATTATCTTTGGAATTCAGAATGGCGAGAGGAAGAGGGCGTGCTCGTGGCGCGGCCCGTGGACGTGGTCGTGGGCGTGGTTCGGTTGCATCCTCATCCCCGGCCGAAGAGGCTGTTGGTGGGGTGGCTGAGGAGGTTGCATCCGCCACTCGCCCGATGGCGAAACCGAGCCGCTCTACCGGGAGTTCAGAGGAATTTCAACAACTTTGCCAGCAAGTGCAGGCAGCCCCTCCGGCTGTGGGTGCACCCGTTGTGGCTCCGGAGGCAGCACCAGCTCCTACTGAGGCTAGAATGAGCCTCCGGGAGTGGATGTTCGTGCGTCTTAACACCTTTGACGGAGCAGGCACCCTGGTACAGGCAGCTGACTGGCTACGATACATGGAGAGGCAATTCGGCGTATTGGAGATGACCTCCGCGCAGAAGGCGCGTTTTGTGGCTTTTCAGCTAAAGGGTCAGGCAGACATTTGGTGGGAGTGTGTCCTATCAGCCAGGACTCCGTTGCAGAGCCAAGTTACTTGGGAAGATTTTCTGGAGCAGTTCAGGACTAAGTTTTACCTTGATTCCTTCCTTGAGAGGATAGAATATTCTCTGGCAACTTTTGTTCAAGGGAAGTTGTCTGTGGCGGACTATGAGGCTGGTTTTAACAACCTAGTCCGTTTTGTGCCGGCTGTGGCTGGCAATGATAGAGAGAAGGCCAAGAGGTTCCGTATGATGAGTCACGGCGGCCCGATCTTCCGATAGGTTCGATTTGGTTCGTCGTGAGGACGTTGACGCTTTGAGGCTTCCGACCAACAGATCGTCACCTCGCAATTCGCTACACCCGCACGCCTGTCGTTATCGACCACACTTACACGCGATTGACCTTACCACGAAGGTTATGGTTCCTGCAAGCAATCGAAGCAACTCACAAGAACAAGGTAGATGCAATCTGAATTGTATTGCGGATATAGATGAAGTTTAGAGGTGGGGTTCCTCAAGCGATAATCGCAAAGCGCAATTGCGCGAATAATCTAAGAAAAACCGCCTCTAAACTATGGCGGCTCTGTATATATATAGGGAGCGTGAGGAGGTCGACCTAGGGTTGTGCGGCCGTGGGATGAAGCGTACACAACCTGGACTCCGACCTCGTTACGTTTACAAAGTCTTATTAGTTTCCAAAACGGTGACGCAGCACCTTGTGTTGCGTATTTCTGGTTGAAGATCTGGTCGTAGGACTGGTCCTAAGGTGGTCTTGAGGAGTCCATGCTATCATTGGTCGTAGATTGTGTCCAACGAGTACTGTGCTCGCTTTTCTGGTCGAAGATTGCTCCAATCGAATCAACTAGTCGGAGGTCTTCTTGTAGTGGTCGTAGATCTTCTTGCAGTGATCGTAGACCTTCTTGCAGTGGTCGTAGACCTTCTTGAACTGGTCGTAGTCCTAGATTCCTGAGTACAACTAAATCATCTCCATTAGGCAGCATCATAGAGTTCTCAAATAATACACCCAGTCCTAGAAACGACTTTACCTGATCGATTAAGTGACGTGCTCTAGCTCTTGTCATAGGACCGTGTAGTTCAGCACCCAGATCTGGAGGGTCTTGTGTTGTGCGTGTATCCGAAGGAGGGATGTCCTCATCATACTCCCCCTCTTGAATTGGAGTCGTCCTCGACTCAAGCTCATCTTCTTCTCCCACGTATGGTTTCAAATCTGAAATGTTAAATGTGGGGCTAATCCCAAAATCTGCAGGTAATTCTAATTGATATGCATTATCATTTATCCTCTTAATTATCTTAAACGGTCCTTCAGCTCTAGGCATCAACTTTGATTTTCTTAATTCCGGAAACCTTTCCTTTCTCAAATGAACCCAAACTAAATCACCTGGTTCAAATTTTACAACTTTCCTACCTTTACTTCCAGCAACCTTATACCTTTCAGTCATATGCTCTATATTCTCTTTAGTGGTTTCATGCAACTTGAGAATAAATGCAGCACGCTTCTTAGCATCTAGATTAATTTTTTCAGAGGTCGGTAAAGGTAGTAAATCAATAGGAGCACGGGGGTTAAAACTATACACTACCTGAAATGGACTTACCTTGGTGGTGGAGTGTACTGACCTATTGTAAGCAAACTCAACATGCGGTAAACACTCTTCCCACATCTTCAAGTTTTTCTTTTAAACAGCCCGCAACATGGTGGATAACGTGCGGTTGACAACCTCCGTTTGTCCATCGGTTTGGGGATGGCATGTAATGAGAACAGCGAGCTTTTGTCCCCAATTTATTCCAAAGTGATCTCCAAAAGTGGCTCAAAACTTAGCATCACGATCCGAGACAATAGTATTGGGCACTCCATGTAGCGAATGATTTCCCTGAAAAACAAATCAGCTATGTTTGTAGCATCATCGCTTTTGTGACAAGATATAAAATGTGCCATTTTAGAAAATCGATCCACTGCTACAAATATACTATCTCTCCCCCTCTTTGTCCTAGGCAATCCTAAAACAAAATCCATAGAAATATCCTCCCAAGGGGCGCTAGGAATAGGAAGAGGCATATGAAGTCCATGTGGAAGGAGGCGGGACTTAGCTTTGTTGCATGTAGTGCAGCGAGCTACGTAGCGCTCGACATCATGCCTCATCTTTGGCCAAAAGAAGTGGGTGGTCAGCACATCTTCTGTCTTCTTTGCTCCAAAATGTGCCATCAAACCTCCTCCATGTGCCTCCTGTAACAACAAAAGACGAACAGAGCTAGCTGGAACGCATAGCTTGTTAGCACGATAGACCAAACCATCATTCAGCACATAGTTATTCCATGTCTTCCCTCCTTTACAATGTTCAAGCACTTCCTTAAAGTCCAAATCAGTGACATATAAACTCTTGATGGCCTCCAAACAAAAAATCTTATGGTCAAGTTGAGATAACATGGTATAACGCCTAGAGAGCGCATCAGCAATCACATTATCCTTACCTTTCTTATGCCTTATAACATATGGGAATGACTCAATAAATTCTACCCAGTTAGCATGTCGTTTATTCAGTTTAGCTTGACTTCTAATATGTTTTAGCGATTCATGATCCGAATGTATAACAAATTCTTTGGGCCATAGATAATGCTGCCAAGTTTCAAGCACTCGAACTAAAGCATACAATTCCTTATCATAGGTGGAATAATTCAAACTAGACCCATTTAGCTTTTCGCTGAAATATGCAACTGGTTTACCTTCTTGAATCAATACACCACCTATCCCAATCCCACTGGCATCACATTCAATTTCAAAAGTCTTACCAAAATCAGGGAGTTGGAGTAGGGGTGTTTGGGTGAGCTTCTCTTTCAACAAGTTGAATGCCTTCTCTTGTGCAGGTCCCCATTGGAAAGGCACTCCTTTCTTTGTCAATTCATTCAATGGTGCGGCAATGGTGCTGAAATCCCGCACAAAGCGCCGATAGAATCCAGCAAGGCCATGGAAGCTCCGCACTTGTGACCGAGAGTAGGCGTCGGCCGACTTTGGATGGCTACAATTTTTGTCTCATCCACCTCAATGCCATGTGGTGTCACAACATAACCAATAAATGCAACTCGATCGGTGCAAAAGGTGCACTTCTCGAGGTTACCAAACAAACGTGCACCTCTCAAAGCATTAAAAACAGCACGTATATGATTTAAGTGTTGCTCATGTGACTTGCTATAAATCAAGATATCATCAAAGTAAACCACCACAAATTTTCCAATGAAAGGACGTAAAACCTCGTTCATCAAGCGCATAAAAGTACTAGGTGCATTAGTTAGACCGAAGGCATTACTAACCACTCATATAATCCGAACTTAGTTTTAAAAGCGGTTTTCCATTCATCTCCTAATTTCATTCTAATCGGTGGTAACCACTCCATAAGTCAATCTTTGTGAAAATAATAGAACCACTCAATTCATCTAGCATGTCGTCTAGCCTTGGGATAGGATAGCGATACCTTATAGTAATGTTATTAATGGCTCTGCAATCAACACACATACGCCAACTACCGTCTTTCTTAGGAACCAAAAGAACTGGAACAGCACAAGGACTAAGGCTTTCTCTTACGTACCCACGGTCCAAAAGATCTTGGACTTGTCACTGAATTTCCTTAGTCTCCTCTGGATTGGTTCTATATGCAGCACGGTTTGGCAAAGTCGCTCATGGGATCAAATCAATTTGATGCTCAATTCCTCGAATAGGTGGTAATCCCGGGGGTACCTCAGTTGGAAATACATCCACATATTCTGCAAAGGTTAGCAGCGGCGAGGAGGCAAAGAGCTAGCTATGTCCTCAAGCGAATATAAGGCACTTTTGCATATCAAAGCATAGCATGGCAGCTCATTATTATAAATTTCAGCAAGTTCAGATTTAGTGGCAATCATAACACATCCCTTCAATTTAATTCCCTCGAACTTAGGACTAGACGCCACTTTCTCCCTTTTGGGTGGGAAAACATGTTTTGCTACTTGCTGATTTTCATAATCATGTTTATCGGTGTTTCTTTCATTTTTAGCGCGCTCTTCTTCATTTTTTAAAATCTCAGCTGGTGTTAAAGGTAACAACTTAATCTTCTTACCCTTATGTGAAAATGAGTAGGTATTAGCTCTACCATGGTGCAAAACATCATTGTCATATATCCAAGGTCTACCGAGTAACAAAGAGCATGCTTGCATAGTCACGATATCAAAGTCAGCACTATCTTTGTAATTACCTGCTAAAAATTGCACTTTCACAACTTTGTGTACCTTTAATTTACCACACGAATTGAACCATTGGATGTAGTAGGGACGTGGGTGTGGTCGTGTGGTCAAGCCAAGCTTCTCGACCATCTCGGAGCTTGCAAGATTGTTGCAGCTCCCTCCATCAATGATGACTCTGCAGGCTCTGTCCTTCACGAAATCTAGTGCGAAACAAGTTGTGCCGTTGATTTTGCTCCGCTCTCTCCACTTGTGCGCTCCAAAGACTCGTTGCATAACAAGGCTCACATGATACTCGGTGTCAACAATGACTACTTGTTACTCTACATCTTGACATCCTTGTCTATCTCATCTCCTCCACCTGCAATGTTAGCTGCAAGTACATATTCGTCCTCAATATCACTAGTACTTACATAACCACCGTCTTTGGTGGCAAGGTATGCTCGCTAACTGGGGCAATCCCTCATGACGTGTCCCATTCCCTTGCAACGGTGGCACACAATCCCAGTGGTACGACCAGTGGAAGCAACCGACGAAGAACTCTTGGCTGGTGCCTGTACACTAGTAACTTTACTTACCTCGGATGCATGTGATGTGGTCGGAGGTCTTCTTTGAGCAGCGCCCTACTCGTGGAGGGGGCAGCAGACCGTGTAGCTGAAGGTGGGGCTGTTTTGAATTGCCTCGGCACTGGTCGTGGTGTATACATGCTCCCAAAGTTGTTCCTTGGCCTCTGTTGTCGTCCCTGCAATTCCTTTTCTGCCAAACATGCAAGTTGGAATAATCTAGGAACACTATCGTATTCTTTGTAATCCACTATATCCTGAGTTTCACGTCTTAACCCTCCATAAAAACGTGTCATTGCAGCTTCTTCATCTTCAATAATATCACAACGCAACATGCTAATTTGTAGCTCCTGATAATATTCTTCTACGGATCTATTACCTTGGTTTAAGCGCTGCAATTTATTACGCAAATCACGTTTAAAGAAGGTGGGACAAATCATTACGCATAGCAACCTTTAAACCATCCCACGTAGTAGGCGCTAATCCTTGGTGCATACCTATTCCACCAAATGATGGCAAAGTTTTTAAATTCACTTGTGGCTTGCCTAACTCTATGCACTTGGGAACTAAGTGAGCATTCAATTTACATTCTCCGTCATCTCCCAATCTAGATATATTTACGCATCATAAGCACCGCAAAAGATGGTATAGTGAACTTGACTTTAGCATATGGATCATCATGGGCATTATGTTCTTTGAAAATTGTTACCTCTCATACCTTGGCGGTTGAAGTTGGCGATTCCATTATCGTGCTTCAAAGGTGTCGTGGTCGTGCATCTCATTATCAAACTCATGGTCATGGGCTGCACCATGAGGTTCCACGACCGGTGTTTGGTGGTCGGTTCACCATTCTTTCGGCGTGTAGTGAGCGTATTGCAATACTATCGTTGATTGGCGTTGTAATGTGATCGTGGTAGCTTGAAGCTTCTGTCGATGTCCTCATTAATGATGAGTCGTTGTTCATCCAAGAGCGTAATGAGCTCTTCCTCAAAACACACTCTTGCGCATCCAATCCTTCACGACATGGTTAGTAGTAGACAAAAGACAACACAAAAGTATTATTCCTATCACTACTAGGTGGTCGGAGGATGGAATCACACACTCACAAGCGTCTTACCAAGCTCTTATGAGTTTCTTACCAAATTACAGCAGGTGGTCTGATCGGAGAAGGTGGGATGTACGACCACGGCGGAGGCGAATCGAGGATCAATCGAGGGCGAAAGTATGTGGAGCTCGGATAGGCAATGTTTAGTAGCAAGGAATAGCAATAATGAAATCAGATTAGCAAAGTGAATAAAAGTCCACGAGACTAAATCACGATTCTTTGGCCCAATCGCGTTCCTAGAACTAGCTCAAGCAAACGGAAAGATAGGGTAGATACAAACACAATCGGATCCAAAATCACAAAGCAACTGTTTTTTTTCACTCTTTGCTTTCTTTTTTTTGCACTCTTTGCTTTCTTTCTTTCTTTTTTTTTGGACTGCAAAAACCCAACCTAGGGTTTCCTTTTTTTTTGCGAATGTGACCTTGACTCAAAACTCTTCAAAACCCTTTTCTGGGTCTATGGATATATATGGGTCACAAACTTTTTCCGGAGAGCAGGGGTAAAAAGGTAATTAAAAGACCAGTTGATTGTTACGGGAAAAATCCGACCAGTTGATTGTTACGGGAAAAATCCGACCAGTTGATTGTTACGGGAAAAATTCGACCAGTTGATTGTTTCCGACCAGGTGGTGGGGTGTCCGAGAGCAACAAGATAATAAATAGGGTTGTCGGACACGAGTGGTCGGTCGAATCCGACCGGCGTTCGTTTCCGACCGGTGGAGAAGCGAATCCGAGTAGGTGGTCGTATGGGGTGGTGTCTAGATGATCGAAGCAGCAAAGACTCGGCGCTAGAAACTAGATTCGGACGACTAGACCAGCAACAAAGACACCGACGATGGACTCGAATTCAACAACGGCCCGAAAACACAATTGCGAAGGCACAAAGTGGTTTGGACGGCGGAATAATTACGATCTAAAACTTTTGTAGGGCAATTTTACGGACTCTAGGTGATGGAACAAAACTCACAAAAGGGGATAAGCGAAATTACCTAACGGGCAACCTTAGCTCGATACCACTTGATGAGTCACGGCCCGATCTTCCGATAGGTTCGATTTGGTTAAATCGTGAGGGCGTTGGCGTTTTGAGGCTTCAGACCAGCGGATCGTCACCTCGCAATTCGCTACACCCGCACGCCTGTCGTTATCGACCACGCTTACACGCGATTGACCTTACCACGAAGGTTATGGTTCCTGCAAGCAATCGAAGCAACTCACAAGAACAAGGTAGATGCAATCTGAATTGTATTGCGGATATAGATGAAGTTTACAGGTGGGATTCCTCAAACCGATAATCGGCGAAACTGCAATTGGCAGAATAATCTAAGAAAAACCCACCTCTAAACTATGGCGGCTACTGTATATATATAGGGGAACGTGAGGAGGTCGACCTAGGGTTGTGCGGCCGTGGGATGAAGCGTACACAACCTGGACTCCGACCTCGTTACGTTTACAAAGTCTTATTAGTTTCCAAAGCGGTGTGTGACACCTTGTGTTGCGTATTTCTGGTTGAAGATCTGGTCGTAGGACTGGTCCTAAGGTGGTCTTGAGGAGTCCATGCTATCATTGGTCGTAGATTGTGTCCAACGAGTACTGTGCTCGCTTTTCTGGTCGTAGATTGCTCCAATCGAATCAACTAGTCGGAGGTCTTCTTGTAGTGGTCGTAGATCTTCTTGCAGTGATCGTAGACCTTCTTGCAGTGGTCGTAGACCTTCTTGAACTGGTCGTAGTCCTAGATTCCTGAGTACAAGTAAATCATCTCCATTAGGCAGCATCATAGAGTTCTCAAATAATACACCCAGCCCTAGAAACGACTTTACATGATCGATTAAGTGACGTGCTCTAGCTCTTGTCATAGGACCGTGTAGTTCAGCACCCAGATCTGGAGGGTCTTGTGTTGTGCGTGTATCCGAAGGAGGGATGTCCTCATCACCGTAGGGGACTGAATCCAGAGTATCGCCACATCCTGGGGGCGACCAGCTTGCTTGACTTCAACAGGGTGGTTGATCAGGCCAAGGGTATGGAGCTGGAGCGGGAACTTACTAGAGAGAGACAGACTCCTAGTAGCTTTGCTCCCACTGGGGGATCAGTCAGTGGACACAAGAGTAGTTTCGGTGGACACAAGCACTTTTAACATCCATTTGAAAAAGCTTGAAACCCTTGGATGATGCAAATGCTAAAAGAATGCGAATGGCTTCCAATCTAGCTACTGGAGCAAAGGTCTCTTCAAAGTCTAAGCCCTCTACCTGGGAATAACCTTGAGCTACTAGTCTAGCCTTATTGCGAACAACCAACCCATCCTCACTTTGTTTATTTTTGAAAATCCATTTTGTTCCAATAACATGAGAATCAGAAGGCCGCTCAACTAAAGTCCAGACTTTGTTTCTTTCAAAATTCTCAAGCTCTTCATGCATGGCATTGACCCAAGAAGCATCAGATAAAGCATGGGTGATATCTCGGGGTTCAAAAGACGCGACAAAAGCAGAATGTGCATGAGAATCGGGAGAAATAAACACAGGCGAGTGACTCGCTCTTGAAGATCCCCAATCATCTGCTCGGTGGATGTTGTCATTTGAATCTGAAGAGGTGCTCTGGTGCGAAATGGCCTCTACCTCATGACTTGTGGAGGTAGGAGCAGAGCCACTCGGATCGTCGGTGGGGATAGGAGGAGGCCGCTCGGTGGCCCAAGTAGTAGTAGCAGGCTCTCCACCCCTCTCAGAAGTTGCTGGAGGGTGGCTTGGTTCTTCATCCTCAGAGTCATCATCGACGAAGATGCTTCCTTGAATTTCAGGAACCTGTGTACCTGAAGCATCGGGTCTAGTACCAGGACTAGCCTCATCAAAAGTGACTTCGCAAGTCTCAACAATTTTGTTAGTATCAACATTAAACACACGATAGCCACGAGAATGAGTAGGATATCCAAGAAATATGCCATCAAAACATCTAGGCCCAAATTTATCAAGGTTGCCATGTTTAAGAATGAAGCACTTGCAACCAAAAATCTTGAAATGAGAGACTTTGGGAGAATGACCAAATCTAAGCTCATAAGAGGTCTTCCCAACCACAGATCTCAAGAAAACCCTATTGAAGATATAACAAGCAGTAGAGATCGCCTCAACCTAAAATCTCCTAGGAGTAGAATGCTCATCTAACATGGTCTGAGCCATCTCTACAAGGGTTCTGTTCTTCCTTTCTACAACACCATTCTGCTGGGGAACTCTAGGAGAAGAAAACTGATGCTCAATTCCCTATCGGTCGGAAGGTAGAAAAAGAAGAATTCTTGAACTCTGTCCCATTGTCACTCCTAATGGCTTTTAAAGCTCCAGGGATATCAACAGCAATTCTAAGGACCAAATCTCTAAAGAATCCAAATGCTTCGTCCTTAGAAACGAGAAAATAAACCCATGAATACCTGGAGTAATCATCCACAACCACCAGCACATACCATTTCCCACCGGTGGTGAACTCTAGAAGGACCAAGCGTGTCTAAGTGAAGAAGTTGTCACAGTCCATCAGTCATTACCAAAGTAAGAGGTGGGTAGGAAGCGGACACCATCTTACCATGTCTGAGGTGAGCACACAAGATCTCTAATGACCTTGACCTAGGCAAACCTCTAATCAAGTCCTTGCAACTGACTCTAGACAAATGATCAAAACCTATATGCACAAGTCTACGATGCCACAAAACAAGGTCATGAGAATCAGAGGCTACAATACACCTAGGACGGGAAACTGAAGAGATACTGAAATTAGCACAAAAGATCTTCTCAAATCTGGAGATCTTAAATACAAGCTCACCCGAGGAATCTAGAACACTACACTCTCCACTTTTAAACCTCACTTCTAGACCCTCATCAAGCAGCTGAGACACAGATAGAAGATTATACCTCAGCTTACTTACCAAAGCGACGTCTTTAAGCATGAACTTGTCGTTGGCGCCACGGTGCCCTTTGCGATCCACGGTCCGGTAGAAGCATCCCCAAAGGTAATCAATTCGTTGCCGGATGCACGTGTGAGGGAGGAGAACCATCTAGAATCTCCGGTCATATGTCGAGAACACCAGGAGTCAACAAGCCATATGTCCTCCTTCCTCGCACGACGGACCTAAAAAGCACAATCAGAAAACATCCGTGCCTCAGTACTGGGGTTAGTGATAAATGATCTAGGAATCCAGTACTGAGAAGCACGATGTCTGGGAGCAGCAGTAGAAATAGCAGAAACATGATCAGGAATAAAATCATAAGGATGCACATGAGAACCACCTAGACCTCTTCGAAACGATCTACCAAAAGATCGAACTCCCCCTGTCTAGGTGCTACCCGTGGTCTCTCCTCACGATGTCCTAATCCAACATGCTGCCTAGACCCACCAAAGGAGACTACAAAGTTCTCTACAAATCTAGGCCTATATGTGTTGCGATAAACAGGCTGCCTAGCTCTAGAGACTACAATTTGGAGAAGGACTCCTCTAATGGATCTCAGGACGCTCATCCTCTCTTTTCTCTCAAGTTTTGCTCTCCGGAAGCAGAACTCAACAGTATGGCCTTCTTTCTTGCAGAAGGTGCAATTGTACAGGACCTTTTGAGAGGTCTGTACAGAATGAGTGAAAGCACCTTTCTTGCCAGAAAGAGTTTGAGCAAAACCAGCGGATTTGAAAACAACCCCGGATGGCTTAGGAGGTTCTAGCTCAAACAGACCATTCTTCACAACTCTAGCAATCCTAGGTGGGTTTTTCTTGGAATGCTCTAGGGGATTGAAACCTAGACCACTATTTTTCACGCTCACCTTGGATTGATCAAGAATCATGTTGAGTTTCTTTTTCCCACTTGAAAACTTCTCAAGAGTCACCTTGAGGTAATCATTCTCTTTCATTAAACCCTCACATCTAGTGCACTTGCTAGACTTGATTACCTCACTGCGCTTACTCTTAAAAAGGGCCACTTCCACTTTGAAGGCCTCACAAGACACACAATAGGATTCCTTAATCCTATTCAACTGCTCCTTAAACTTGACTCTAAATGCCTCTTGAATCTGATTAATCATGGTTTCAACTTCAGCATTCAAAACACAAGAGTTAGAATCAATAACTTTCTTAGAAGCAGTAAAAGACATGGATCTTTCAATTTTAGCCTTTTCTTCAAGAGTCTTGTTTAAGGCTTCAATCTCAATTGTAAGCTTGAGACAATTTTCACAAGATGCAACTCTAGAGTAAACCAGCATTTCTGTCATCTCTTGCATTTTAATCCTATTATTCTTACAATGAGAGCATGTGTGACTAGCATCAAATTTTTGCAATTCTTTTAAAGAGCTATCCAGTTTTAATTCTAGCAAAGCACAATTTGAGCAAGTTAAAGGGATAGCTTCCATGGCAGTCACATCAAGTGAAATGGCATCTAAGCAAGCAGAACTAGACTTGAGAGATTCTATTTCATCGAGAGCATCTTTTAGTTGATTAGTAACAGAGGAATGAGCAGATTTCAAGCTTGTCAAATCTTTAAGCAAGCTAGTGCAGGAATCACAAATATCATCAGGATTAATAGATTTAAGCCTAACAACTTCTAGATTCAAATTATCAATCATAATGTCCTGCTTCTTAATCATTTTTACTTGCTTATGCAATTTCTGTTCAGCAAGCACCAAAGCCCTTTTCATGTCAGCAATAGAAGGGCATATTTCATCAGGATCACTAAAAGGATCCTCATCGTTGGAGGAGTCGATGTTGTGGCTGTTCTTGGCCATGAAGCACATGCCTGTGAAGTCATGAGCCTTCTTCTTGCCACGAGAGTCACTCTCGTCGTCCTCCGTTTCCGAGTCCACATCGCTCATATTCACATTCTCTAGAGCGGCAAGGATCCGGCTGACAAACTTCCGATAGTTTGTCTTCTTGGGTTTTGCATCCCTCTCCTGGGGATGTCTTCGTGTCTCCTTCTCCTCCTTACCCTTTAGCTTGGGGCACCTGGAGCGAATGTGGTTTGGCTCACCACATTCGAAGTACGTGATAGGTCCACTTCTCCTCCTATTCCTCACCTTGTTATACGCTCTTGTGAATTTGGTGGATAGGAGGGCTAAGTCATCCTCGGGTATTTTCTCAAGTTGCTCATCGCTTAAAGAATGTAAAGCAGATAATGAAAAACTAGATGAGCTACAATCAAGAGACTCAGAAGAACAACTCTTGGATTTGTCGACCACTAATGCCATCGACTCTGTCTTGGGGAGACGCGAGATAAAATCAATCTCATGCGTCTTCAACCTCGAGTAAAGCTTATCCATGGTAAGCTCACTCATGACAGTGTTGTCATTGATGGAAGTGATCTTCATTCCCCAGACCTTCACATCAAGAGCACCCAAAAGCTGGTGTGCATTTTCAGACTCAGAAAATACCAAGTCAACAGCGCGGAGATCATGAAGAATCTTAGAGAATCTTCCCCACAGCTCATCCAAAGACTCACCAGGCCTTTACTCGATCTTTGAGTATACTTTCTTGAGCTGGTTCTGTCTCACTTCCTTGATCGCAGTGGACCCTTCATGATAGTCACAAAGAGTCGCGGATCTCGTGAAGCGGACCGCAAGTGAGCAACACGCTCAAACTCGGATCGACTAAGGCCTTGGATCAAATAATTCGAGCCTTCTTTGTTGGCCTCCACATCTGGAGTGATGATATCGTCATCGGCCGGCACGACATAAGGGTTTTTCACCTTAAGCCAAATAGCGTGCCCTTGAGCCTCGATATATGCTTGCATACGAGCCTTCCAGTATGCAAAGTCAACTCCATCAAAAATATGTGGCTTGGTTGAGTACTTGTCAGTCGCCATGGCTCCAAAGACCGGTTAAGATCTATGAGAAGAGCTAACCGGCTCTGATACCACTTGTAGGACCATAAAGGCGACTAGGGGGGTGAATAGTCACTTTCTCAACTTTCTTGCCTAAATCAAATACAACACGAACTTAACTCCTTTAGCTATGAAAGCTAAGAAGATCAGTAAGCGCACATTGGAAGCCTTGTGTTCGATTTGATAAACCCCTCAACCACACAACACAAATGGAGAAAAGAACTCACATTACGAATCGGTGCTGGCGGTCGGCCGGCTACCACAGGCGATCGATCGACGATCAATCAGCGGTCGGACCGGCTACTAGCTGGCGGTCGGACCGGTGGATATCGGTTCGACCCGACAGTACTAGCAGTCTAAAAATGTGGGCGGTCGGACCGCGTTACTGTCGGTCGGACCGGTTCGATCCGATCTTGAAAATCAAGTCCAACTCCAAAACGAAATTTGATCCAACTTTTGATTCAACCAATGAAACTTGACCAAATTTCGAGCACACCTCCCTAATGATATTAGAGACCTATTTCTAGCGACGATCCTTCAGATCCACTCCACAGAATCGATCTCTCAAGGTTTTACAAAAGAAGTGCACAAACCCTAGAAATATGAAAAACTTGATTCAAGACTTGCTTGTGGGGGGGTTGATGATCTAGATGACTCTAGGAGTATTCCCACACATCAAAGCAAGATAACATAGGCCAAGAGACCAAGCATAAACCTTTGAATCAAGGAAGCACCAAAATCATCCAAAAGAGAGAAGAACACAAAGGGAACAATTGATCTCTCAATTAAGCATCACAAGATTGTTTGATCACACTAGATGCTTACAAAGCCTCTCCAACAAGGAAGGCAAGAGCTCACACAAGGAGCACACTCCAAACCCTAGCTTCTCCTCTCCTCTCCTCCAAACCCTAGAAAAATGGAAGAAGGGGCCAAATGAATGCTTAAGAGGGTTTTCCATCTCCCCCCTTTCTATTTATACTAGAGACCTAGGGTTTCACTTTTGGGACCCAAATACACATGGGACCCACACACATAACTATTGAAGCAATCGCCTGCTTCACCACGTGTAGGTTGATCGCCATTCTCATCACGCCGCCAAGCCTCTCTTGTCAGAATCCCATCGGAACCTCCCAGACTCGCACCGATATCCGCACCACCTGATCCAACCAGCTGTACCGAACTACCCGTTCGATCCATCTTGCCCATTCTGCACCATGCTTGTGTCACACGACCTCACCCGGTATCCATGATCGTTCGGACCTCGGCTCTCCAAGCGTAGTCGATCCACTCACCGTTAGCGTCGTTGACACGCAAGCCACCGCACGACAATAGACAAACAAATCGTTTAGGAACAAGTTCTTCACAACTTGACCCACGTTAGCTCCGCAATGCAATATGCAACAATAAAGCATTGAACTCCATACATAAAACACATTCAAATCAACTCAATGCAAACTTGGCTAACCTCCAAGTCATCGCCGGTCCGATCACGCACAAGGCGGTCCGACCGATTCGAGCGGTCGGATCGATCCTACAGCGGCGGTCGGACCGCGAAAGGACTTAGCCAAATTTCGCGTGAAAATCCAAACCTTCGGAATTTTCAACTCAATAGAACTTTTGTTGGGAGCTCCAAAATGATGGGACCACATCCAGAGACTCCTCACTTGCCTACACAACCTATTTTTGGCTCAGCTCCAAAAACCAATTTTTAATATGGCGGTCGGACCGGCCACCATGGCCGGTCGGACCCCTCCACGGGCGGTCTGACCGCCCGACACAACCGGTCAGACCGCCTATGGTCTGACAGCCTTGAAGCAAACCCGAAAACGCGAGATTTTGCAAACCAACAACGCCATTGCCAATTGACTCATCATCCTGAGATCGTGCACATATCCTCCAGATATCCACAGTTTGTCTCTACGGCATTTGCTAGAAGGGCGAATTTAAGTATGCAGTGGATTTCTCAGTCAGTGTTGATTAGTTCTCCTGGGGGTATGATTGCGAGTTCAACTGTTTTTCCTGGGTGTTCAATTGTTATTGATGGGGAGAAGTTCACGGCGAACTTGATAGTAATCCAGATGGAGCCGTTCGATGTTATATTGGGTATGGATTGGTTGCATGCTTATCGAGCGGTGATATCCTGTTTCAGTGGGACAGTCTCGGTGCAGACCTCGTCTGGGGAGACTTTGACCTTTCAGGGGAGCGCACCTCGGTGCTCACTTTCGATGTTGGCCGGATTGTTCCCGGGTCAACGTGTAGTGAAGACTGGATTTCTTTTATCTCTTGCCAAGAAACCGAGTTTAGCTTCGCGGATTGAGGAGATTCTGGTGGTAAAAGATTATCCGGATGTATTCCCGAATGAGCTTCCAGGCTTGCCACCCGCGCGGGGCGTGGAGTTTCGTATCAACCTTGTTCCGGGTACACGGCCCATCTCGATGTCTCCATATCGTCTGGCACATCCATTTCAGGACGAGTTGAAGAAACAGTTGGATGAACTGTTGGCTAAGGGTTTGATCAGGCGGAGTGTGTCGCCATGGGGAGCTCCTGTTCTGTTCACGGAAAAAGAAGGATGGGAGTTGGCGCATGTGTATTGATTACTGTGCACTTAATGCGGTTACGATCAAGAACACATATCCTCTACCCTGCATTGAGGATTAGTTTGATCGGTTGAAGGGAGCCCAGGTGTTTTCCAAGATTGATCTCCAGTCTGGATATAATCAGATTCGGGTGCGTGAACAGGATATAGAAAAGACTGCGTTCTCCACCAGGTATGGGCATTATGAATATACAGTCATGTCGTTTGGATTGACTAATGCGCCAGCGGTCTTTATGGAAACCATGAATAGCATGCTACACGAGTACTTGGATGATTTCGTAGTGGTGTTCATCGACGATATCTTTATCTATTCCAAGACTAATGAGGATCATGAGCGTCATTTGAGGCTGGTTTTAGAGACTTTGAAATAGCACAAGTTCTATGCTAAGTTGAAGAAGTGTGAGTTTTGGATTTCAGAAGTGAGTTTTCTGGGTCATGTGATAAATCCTCAGGGCATTGCTGTTGATCCTAGCAAGGTCTCTACAGTGGTGGATTGGAAGAGGCCGACTAATGTGAGGGAGGTGAGGAGTTTCTTGGACTTGGCTGGTTATTATCGGCGTTTTGTGCATGATTTCTCTGTCATCGCCAAACCAATGTCTCAACTTACTCAGAAAGATGTGAGATTCTAGTGGACTGATGAGTGCGAGCGCAGTTTCTGCACTTTGAAAAAGAGGTTGGTGACCTCTCCTATTCTCACTCTTCCCGAGCCAGAAAGCGGTTCACGATCTTTTGAGATCGTCTCGAGTGGGTCTTGGCTGTGTTCTCATGCAAGACGGTAAGGTGATTGCTTATGCGTCAAGACAGTTAAAGAAGCACAAGCAGAATTATCCCACCCATGACTTGGAGTTGGCTGCGGTTGTCTTTGCTCTTAAGATTTGGAGGCATTATCTGTACGGCGAGCCTTGTGATATTTTCACAGATCACAAGAGTCTCAAGTATATCTTCACTCAGAAAGATCTTAATTTGAGGCAAAGGAGGTGGTTGGAGTTGATCAAGGACTATGATCTTACTATTCAGTATCATCTAGGCAAGGCCAATGTTGTTGTTGATGCTCTTAGTCGCAAGGCGACTCCTGCTACCCTAAATTGCCTCATCGCTGATTTTGATCGCATGGAAATATCTTATTGTTATGCGGGCATAGCAAATGCTGAGACACAATTGATTCTTGAGTCAGATATTCCATACCGTGTGCGGGAAGCACAACAGAGTGACCGATTACTACAGGAGGTCAGGCAGCGTCTGGATGAGGGCAAAGGGAGTGAATTTAGCTTGGACGACTCTAGTGCTTTGAGGTTTAAAGGCCGCCTCTACGTGCCGCAAAAGGCGGAGGTCAAAGATGATATCTTGAGGGAGGCACACCGCACTCCGTACACTGTTCATCCTGGTGAGACTAAGATGTACCGAGATCTGAGACAACAGTTTTGGTGGAAAAGGATGAAGGTGAATATTGCTAATTATATAGTTTCTTGTGGTGTTTGCCAACAAGTGAAAGCGGAGCACAAACGCCCTCCAGGATTGCTGCAGCCATTAGAGGTTTCGCAGTGGCCATGGGATGATATCTCGATGGATTTTGTAGTGGCATTACCTCGTTCGCAGCGAGGAAAGGATGCAATTTGGGTAGTGGTGGACCGATTCAGCAAATCCGCACACTTCATACCTGTTCGCACAACCAGCTCAGCGAGTGATCTAGCTCCTATTTATGTACGAGAAATAGTGAGACTACATGGGGTGCCTAAGACTATTATCTCAGACAGAGATGCCAAGTTCGTGTCCAAATTTTGGGAGAGCCTGCAGAGTGCCTTGGGCACACGGCTTAAATCTTAATCTGCGTTCCACCCCAGCATGATGGTCGATCGAGCGTACCATTGGACTTTGGAAGACATGTTGCGTGCTTGTGTCTTGTCATGGAAGGGCGATTGGGAGGATCAATTGACACTTGCGAGTTTGCCTACAACAACGATTACCATTCGGCATTAGAGCTGCACTGTTTGAAGTTACTCAGATGGCGGAAATGCAGTCACCTCTGTTGGGATCGATGGGTGAAAAACCGTCTTGGGACCTGAGTTGAGAAGACCATGGGCGTGTAGCAATGGTGAGACAAAATCTATTAGCTTGTGTGAGCAAAGAGTAAAAGTTACGCAGATGTGAGAACACGTGACTTGGAGTATGAGGTGGGAGACCAGGTGCTTTTGAGAGTGTGCCCCACCAAAGGCATTGTCCGATTCGGTACTAAAGGGAAGCTTAGCCCAAGATACGTCGGACCGTTCCCGATTATGGCTAGGATTTGGAAGTTAGCCTATCGCCTGGACCTTCCAGAGTCCATGCGAGGAGTCCACAACGTGTTTCACGTTTCGATGCTGAGAAAGTTTTTGAAAGACCCAGAGCATAAGATCTCCTTGGAGCCGCTGACTATTGAACAAGACCTCACAGTTGAGTCACGTCCGGTATGTATACTGGAGAAATCAGAGCGAGTACTGAGACACAAGACATTGGTTTATGTCAAGGTGCTCTGGACGCATCAGTCAGAAAGAGAGGCCACCTGGGAGTTGGAGTCTCACGTGCGCGAACTATATCTTGAGCTATTCACAACAGGTACGTGATAAAGTTCTAGAGATTTTGATTCTGGTGTGTTAAGTTTGTTTAGAATTCGGGGTCGAATTCCGTTGATGGGGGGTAGAATGTAATACTCCGGAATTTAGTCGGGTAATTAGACAGCTAGTCGGGAGAAGAAAGAATAATAGAAAAAGGGAAAATTTCTGAAAAAAAAGGGGGTTATCACTTATTTTTGCCAACCTGGGCCGCAGGCCGCGACCCAGGAGGCCCAAGAGGGGAGGCCGGCCAAGGGAGGGGGGCCGCCCAAAACCCTAGCCGCCCCCACTCCCCTCCCTTTCTCCCCCAAGCCGCCACCCCCCTATCCCCATTGTCTCCCCCTGCGCCATCACCTCCTCCACAGCACCTCCTCCCTCCCCGGCGAAGCCCGTTGCGTTGGTCCATTCGAAAGAAGGCGAGGAGGCGATTTTTGGAGGGCCAAACCAGGGGAGGTAGCAGATCAGATCTGTGCAGTGTGTTTCTCGTCAGTTTTGGATAAGATTCATACGTTTTCTGAACTTACCATCTCTTAGAAAGTTGTAGCCCTCGATTTTATCTTTCTTTTGGCACCACGATCACCTGGTTTGGAGTCATAGTTTAGGAGTTATGGCCGTTTTGGTACGACTGTACAGGAAAGCTGACGAGATTTGGTAGTCTGCATGTATAGCCAATTTGCATTTTTTTAGGCCGAATCTGAAGGGTTACCCAACACAAAAGTTGTAGCCATTCCAGTAAGCTTTCAGGATTAATAAAGAACATATTTTTTCAAGGTGTGAATCAAAAGTTATTGAATTTTTACCGTCGCTGTTGTCTGACTATCAGACTGAGGGAACAGCAAACTTCACCAGAACATTAGGGTTAATATAAGGCCGAATCAGGAGTCTTTCCCAACTAGGTTATTGTACCCTGTTTAATAATATTTCCAAATTGATAAAGATCATCTCAATTGGATCTGTAGAGTGAAAGTTATGCCATGTTATTTACTGCAGTGCTGTATTCTGGACAGATGTCTGTCAGTTGTTTTCAACGGTTGTTTAGACTACTAGTTTGGTCGAATCAAAGAACCCCACCAACTAGAGTTTCGTAGCCTGTTACGTTAAGAGTATTTGAGCACTAGTTTCAAGTCATTCGGAGTTACAGATATTTAATTACGATTTTTCTCGTACTACTATCCCGGGAAGCATTATGCTAGACTGCCGGGAAATTTGGGTAGAACTTCTCTTTGAGTCATAGGTCTTGAGGAGTTGGATTAAGGGGTGTAAACGGAGTCCATCATTTATCGTATTTATTGTTACCGCTATGCTTGTGCAGGAGGCGGAGTTCCAGAGTAGAGACATCAATTTTGCTTCCTCGTGTGCCGTAGCGGGAAAGAAAGAAACAGGCAAGTGCACCTATAATGTGGTTATTATGTGATTGTTCTATATGATGAATCATGGTAACATATGCTTGTTCGATGTACTGATTTATGGTGATATGTATTTGTTCATGATGGCTAGATTACTAAAATTCGATTACTGTCATTTTATTGTTCATCATGTGCACTAATGAATGCAAGTTGTGGACTTGCGACACCCACGGGAGTGGGTGGTGATTGTAAGACCCACCATTCCAAAGTGGGCATTGTGGATCCCGGTGACTTGTTCTCAAGCGGGCTTTGGATCCCCGCGTGTTGTAGAACGGGCATAAGTGAACACCGACGGTGTTCACTCGCTATACCTGATATGAGCAAAAGAGAAGCGCATGTGCATTCATTCATTCATATGTTGATTTGATTCATGATGTTGATACACTGTTGGATAATGAATGATTTTGTTATGTTTTGTATCATTGGCCTTGCTGAGTCTTGGACTCACCCTTGCCGTGTTGTTTTTTTTAGGTACATCGGTTGTGGACGGCATGCATGGGCGGGAGTAGAAATTATTATGGTTGCACACTGGCACGAATAAAGTTGAACAAAATATTTAAGTTATAGCTTTGATTTTGAATAGTTTTTTTTGTGAGGCTTACTTCTTTACGTCCTATGTCGTGGACAACCTCTCTTGGAGTTGGATAGTGTTTTATGGTCGTTTCTTTCATGAACTTGTTTAGTATGCGTGTTTGGATAATTGCTTAATATTACTGCTAATTGTGCGGATGTCCAGTTGGTTCAATTTACTTAGGAGATTCTGCCGGAAATTAGACAGAAATGTCTTAGTTTCATTTGTAGTCTTGTTATGGTGGTAGCATTCCAGGCTCAGGATGGGCTGGGGTGTTACAACTTGTTTCTAAATTTTCTTTGTTTCCTCGGGGTTGGTGCGATAGGATGGTCGATTAGGCAGCGATGCTCCTAGAATCAAGTCGATCTTATGTTCGATCCTGCGAATTGGTGGCAGCCCAGCGGGTACCTTCTCTGAAAACACGTCGCTGAATTCCTGCAAAACATGAGCAACACCACTAGGAAGGGAAGTTAAGTCATTAGCAGCAAGCAATGCATCCTTATACACAAGTACAAAGTGCATCAAAGTGGGGATTCACACTTAGCTCTCTAATTTCTAATTTGAAGGCTATCATGACTAACGTGTTCTCTCCCTTACTTTTCTTTTTACCACTCAGATTTGGATTGTGGCGCTCACTCATCGAAGGTGGAATCACTCTATTTTTCCCTCGTTCACTCTCACTCTCTACTTTTACCTCTGTTTTTTGCACATAATCATTTACAATTTCAGTAGGAGTAAGTAGTTTTAACAACACATCCTTGCTATTCCACTTGAATTTATAGCAATTGCTGCACCAATCATGTATGCAGCACGGTCATATTGCCATGGTCTACCAAATAGTAGATGGCAAAGAGTCATAGGGACAATATCACAATCAATGGTATCACAGTAAGTGCCAATTTGAAAGTGGATACGTACCATGTAGGTCACCTTCACCTCTCCATTCTCACTTAACCACTGAACATGGTAAGGATGAGGGCAGCTTGGTGCATAATTCTTTGCTCACCAATTGTGACAACTACCACCGTCGATTATCACTTTGCATGCTTTCCCCTTTTTCACTTGTGCACGAGTGTGAAACAGGTTACATCGTTTTTCCATAGATGCTTTGGGCAGCACACTTAACACCTTTTACATACAAATTACCGTACACAGATTGATGGCGCTGCACACTAGTTGTCCATCTCTATCCTCCTCATCCACATCATCAAAGCGATCAAAATCAGTAAACGGGTCGTCTTCATCTTCACTGGATGATGCATACTCGCCCGCTTTAGTGTACAACCTGGTCTTGTTATTTGGGCAATCCTTTTGCATATGACCACGTCCCAAGTGCTTGAAGCATTATATCATGAGTTCTTGCAATAGAGCCCACTGAAAAAGTACCACTTGCAGCTGGTTGTGCACTTTTCCTTGCCAAGGATGGAGGCTCCTCCTTCTTGCCACTTGGTGCACTCCAAAAAGTTGAACCACTAACTGGAGATGCGCTCCTTCTCGAAAAATGTTTAGGCACAAATTTTCCACGCCCTGAAGGGCCACGAGTAGAAAATCATGCATCTTCCTCCAATTGTTGCTCAGCTTTCGTTGCTTGGTGCACCAGCTCACATGTGCTGTTATATGGTTGAAAATTGACAATGCGCTTTATATTGTGATTCAGGCCAGCAAGATAGCATACCATGGTTTGCTCTTCATTTTCGTGCAATTTGGCATGAATCATAGCTTGCTCCATCTCTTTACAATACTCCTCTGTAGATTTAGCTCATTGTTTCAGATTCTGGAGCTTATTGAAAAGAGAGCGTGTATAATGCTTTGGCACAAAACGAGCACGCATCTCAGTTTTCATATCAATCCAAGTGGCCACGGGTGGTTCTCCCCGTTTGGCTCATTGACGCTCCACTTGGTCCCACCACACAAGAGCATATCCATCAAATTCCACAGCAGCAAGCTTTAATTATCTGTCTTCGAAACATCGCTGCAGACGAAATAATTTATCCACTTTTAACTCCCATGTGAGGTATTCTTCAGGATCAGTTCCTCCTTGAAATTTGGGAATGATCAACTTGACCTTTTCCAAATCGTCATCATCATGCTGTCGGTGACAATAATTATCATTGCGGTATAAGTAAAGGTCGTCGTCCCAATCAACATCGTATGCTGCAACACCACCTTGACCAAAACCTCGGGCATGCCCATGACCACGTCCAGGGCTAGGAGGAAGCCCACAACCACTTCTAGGGTCACTGTGTATTTGCTCAGCACGTGCAGCGAACTCAGCATGGGCCTCATCAGCTTCTAGACCGTCCATGCATACAACATCTCCTTGGTTGCCCCCAAGCATCTCCTTGAGTTCAGCAATGCCTTGGCGCAAGGTATTGATCCCATTAGCAACTCGCAACTCCCCGCTCTGCATGTCCTCGCCAATATTTGCAGCCACATCATCCAAGTTCTTTCTGAACTCCCGTTGCAACTCAACACGCAATGCATCAAACCGGTACTGCTTGACTGATGTAGTAGGATCCTCCACCTCCGCTTTAGATCCTGCCATGGTTAATGATGCACACAATAAAGTATAGGTGGATATATGTGGGGATCACTCAACTCACAATTCTGAATAAAGTAAAGTTTCTTTACCGTTCCAAAAAGAATTAAGATCAACAATACTTACACTTCAGGGCAGCAGGAAACACAAGGTGATGTGGGAGCGAATTTCAAGAGCGAAGCTATGCACGATATATGAGTTTATTGGAGCTTGGTAGGGTAAGTGTATACCTACTCAATTCTGCAATTCTAGGATGTTAAGCTAAGCGATAATCCAATCTAGAAAACTTTGCTTAGGTGTTGATCCAAAAGGTTTAAGCGAAGTGTATGAACACACACACAAAGATAAATGTGACTTAATACAAACAAGGAATGAACCAGTGAGATGCAAACTGAATTTGAGATTGAACCAGTTCGTTTTGCATGAAGTACAAGGAGAGACGCTAGCCAAGCGTAAATGTTTATGTAAGGGCACAAGATTGCTCAAGACAAAATAAAATACATGATCTGAAAATCTGGACTAGCACTGTAGCAACCAAAAATGTTCTCTTCCACTCCTTTCTTGCTCTCCTTTTTTTTGTATCAAGCTGTGACTTTTGGTTTTGCGGCTACCTCTTTTCTCTCTTCTTATGCACCTCGGCCAAAATAGGGTTTCCTCAAGTCGCAAATAATCTCAATAGCAGCCCTAAGAGCACATTCAACATCTAGTCTCCAAGGAGAAAGGGTATTCATGAAGCTCGAATTTAACAAAAAAATGTCAGTTGCTGGGGTGCAAATTGGAAACCCTAAACAATCTGAGACTTAAAATCAGAAATAGGAAAATATTAGATTTAGATATAAATTCTTCCCAACGAAAAAGCAAGAACGACCACTGGTTCTGAACGCTCAATTCTCGTTGTTTTGGCTATGAGCACAATAGGAGAAACAAGCATATGATGTTCGGAATATAATAGATTAAACGTGGTCTCAGGGATACAGGGGGGTCACTGTGGTATTTATGGTATCCCCCCTAACTCACGCACCAAGGCCTAGGGCCGACTCCTAATTGATTCGACCAAACGATTCCGAATCCAACTCCTAATCTAAACATAGTGTTCGGATTTACTATTCATAGTATGTACTGTTCACACCTTAGATCTCCACGCGTTTTGGTTTCTTTCTCTATGTCTTGGGCTGCTTGGACCTTCCCCTTTAGCACTGCATGGCGGCATCTGGTCGTAGATTCCGACCGGCGTTTTCTGCCCTGCACGACTACAATCTTCGGTCATGACCTGGTCGTGGACCTGGTAGCGACAACGGACCTGGTCGTGGACCTGGTAGCGACAACGGAGCTGGTCGTGGAGCTGCCTTAATCTTCTATGGTTCTCCTCCATTGCTTTGGCTCCAGTCTCCCTCTCCTCTCTCGGTTCCAAAGGCTTTACAATGTTCAAACCTGAGAATATACAACGTATTTGCAAGAGGTAGTATCCCCTTAGCATCAAAGTCAATAGAAATTTCTTTAAGAAACAAAAGCACATATTGGTTTATAAGCTTAGCTCTTGCTCTAGTCATTGAACCCTTTAGTGCTTCATAAGCGGTCTTATGCACACTTGAGTAAACACTAGCGCTGTAGCGCGTGGCTCCGCCGGTCACAGCCTTCAGCCGGCCGGCGGCCACGCGGTGCTTGCATACCTGCATTAGCCGCGATCCTGCACGCGTGCAGGGCGTTTCGCTGTATGTTGGCGTGTTGCATATAGCCCGACCCAAGCCACGCACGGAACAGGCGCGCCTGGCCCGTTACATTCCCGCCCCCGCTGCGCTGGCTTCACTGACCATCGCCGCGCGCGGGCCAGTAAACACAAGATTTGTGTTAAGGGAATGAGTTTTTTCGGTAATCTGCGTTGTGCGTAGGTCAATAATGTTAAGTCGCAACTCGCAATATCAAAACATTCTATACCCTTTAAAAAAAACATTCTACTTATGTCTTCTAAAAATTACCCAAAGTGTTTCTTAATTATTTAACTGCAAGTCTAATAGTCGTATCCTGATCGGTACCATTTCTTGATGGCAATTTGGAGGCACTCGTAGTTTTCTGGGAGGAACATTCCAAGGTCAACTATATTTCAAGTTTATTCAATATCGCTGCGTAGAACGTTCCAACAAAATTAATTAGAGTCAGGTTCTAAATTCTGTGGGGTGTTTGGATAAGGGGATTTCGAGGGAATTTTTGGGTTGAAGTAAACACCAAGAATTTCAATCCAAATCCCCTTATAAACAAGCCCCAAGGATTCCCTGTAATTGTACAAATTAATCCGGGAAGAACAAGTGTTGCGATGCTATATCTTCTTAGGGCATCTCCAATAATTATATATAAATTTATCTTTAATATATGCTACATCATTTTTAGAGACAACATCTCAATAAATAACCTCTAACACACTCTAACTGGCCAGTTTCCACTGGTATCGGAACTAGGAGTGGGAATTCGGTTTAAAGCACCTACAATAGTTCATTTCCTATCTTGTTACTTGAGAGAAGAGAGTACTCAAATTAATAAAAAGAAACAAGTCTTCTAATGAATTATTTCTTGAGCTTGTGTTTAAGACTTTAATTGTTACAAGTGTGAATGATTCTTGATGATCAATAATGAAGTACAACTTTGTGGTATACATGTTTTGGCTCATTTACCATATCAATAATAAAATCGGGCTACACAAGTGATCTGATATATATTTTTCTTAGAGATAATGGGACCCACAAAACGCGTTTTTAAGTAACAAGTAAGTCTCTGTAGGACCGGAAAGGCGACTGAAGGGGGGGGTGAATAGGCGCTTTCAAAACTTTCTTGCCTAAGTCGAATTCAACACGAACTTTACTCCTTTAGCTATGAGAGCTAAGAAGATCAGTAAGCACACAGCGGAAGCCTTGTGCTGAACTCGACAAACCCCGACAACCACACGACACAAATGTGGAGACTTAAACTCAAAGGGTTGATCTGGGCACTGGCGGTCAGACCGGCTACCACGGGCGGTCGGACCGACGTTCTACCAGCGGTCTGACCGGCAACTAACTGGCGGTCGGACCGGTGGACAGCGGTTCGACCCGGCGATCAATGGATCGAATATCTGGCGGTCGGACCGCCGTTATAAGACCGGTCGGACGGTTCGACCCGATCTTGAAAATCCACCCCAAATCCAAAACGAAATTTGATCCAACTTTTGATTCAACCAATGAAACTTGACCAAATTTGAGCACACCTCCTAGTGATATTGGAGACCTATTTCTAGCGGCGATCCTTGGATCCACTTCGCAGAATCGATCTCTCAAGGATTTAACCAAGAAGTGCACAAACCCTAGAAATATGAAAAACTTTGATTCAAGACTTGCTTGTGGGGATTGATGGTCTAGATGATTCTAGGAGTATTCCCACACATCAAAGCAAGACAAAATAGGTCAAGAGACCAAGCATAAACCCTTGAATCAAGGAAGCACCAAATTCATTCAAATGAGAGAAGAACACAAAGAGGAGACAAAAGATCTCTCAAGCAAGCATCACAAGATTGATTGATCTCACAAGATGCTTACAAAGCCACTCCAACTAGGAGGACAAGAGCTCACCCAAGGAGCATACAATCTCTCCCTCTCTTCCTCTCCAAACCCTAACCCTAGAAAAGCAAGGGAAGAAACCAAATGAATGCCTCCAGAGGTTTTCCTTCTCCCCCTTTCCTATTTATACTAGAGAGGACTAGAGTTACACAATTGGGGCCCACTCACCCATGGGACCCACATACTAATCTGTTGAAGCAATCGCCTGCTTCACCACGTGTAGGTTGATCAGCGGTTCTCATCGACGCCAAGCCTCTCTTGTCCGAATCCCCTCGGAACCTCCCAGAGACTCGCACCGATATCCGCACCGCCTGATCCAACCAGCTGTACCGAACCACCCGTTCGATCCATCTTGTCCATTTCGCACCATGCTTGAGTCACACGACCACCCGGTATCCACGATCGTTACGGACCTCGGCTCTCCAAGCGTAGTCCCGATCCACTCACCGTTGACGTCGTTGACCTGCAAGCCACCTGCACAGCAATAGACAAACAAATCGTTTCCGGGAACAAGTTCTTCACAACTTGACCCACGTCATTTCCGCAATGCGATATACATCAATAAAGCATTGATAACCAAACATTAAACACAATCAACATGCATCAATGCGAACTTGGCACACCTCCAAGTCACTGCCGGTCTGACCGCCCCACAAGGCCGGTCCGACCGATATCAGGCCGGTCGGACCGCTCCCACAACGGCGGTCGGACCGGTCAAAAAGACTTAGCCAAAATTCTAGCTTGAAAATCCGAAACCTTCTGGAATTTTTAACTCAATAGAACTTTTGACTGGGAGCTCCAAAAATGATGAAACCACATCCAGGAGACTCCCCTCACTTGCCTACACAACCTATTTTTGGATTAGCTCCAAAATCCAAAGTTAGGTCAGCCGGTCCGACCGCCACCATTGCCGGTCCGATCCGGCCAGTCCACAGGCGGTCCGACCGCCCACTCCACCGGTCGACCGCTTTGTGGTCCGACAAAGAAGAAGCAAACCCGAAAACGCGAGATTTTGCAAACCAACAAAGCCATTGCCAATTGACTCATCATCACGAGATCGTGCACATATCCTCACGATATCCACAATCTCCCCCTTGATGAACACATTGGCAATTTCCAAGAAAATGTGGTTTTTCAAATTGAAAAGTAAAAATCGTCGTTTTCGCATAAAGGCACAACTTGGTCCATAAGCAAGAAAAAGCTTAGGAACCAACCAAGCTGGCTTCAGAATAGTGAAGGCAAGTGAGATAAGGCATTGAACGCACAAAAGGATTCAAAATCCAGAAGATGGCCAAAAATCTCACTAAGGTCCATATGAAAGACAATAAGTTCTATTTGACCTTTGATCATTGTGAGTCTTCTTGAATTTCAATTCAAATCAGAAAAAGGCAATAAAACCCAGAGACTCAACTCACTATGATCACAAATTTTCAAAAGGTTCACAAAATTTTTTTTTTTTGTGTGTGTGTGTGTGTTCTTTTATGCATGAAACCTTATGTGAACCAAAAGCTCCAAAGCGACATTTTCTTCAATCCTTCTCCCCTTTGACAATGAATTCATCAAGATGCATGAGAGAAGAACGAGCATGAAGAAATGACTTTATTTGAAATTAAGCAAAAGGAGCCATGACCATTATCTATGTAGACAAGTACAAGACATATACCAAGCCATATAAAGAGTAGAAGCTATATTCAATCATGGCAAAACATGTCTTCGCAAAGCTAAAACCAAGATAGCGTAAATCGATATTAATGTAATTAAAACCATGAAAGGTTGCTCAATGTCATAGATTCACTAAAAGCAACCAAAAATGAGTCAAGCCATGTCTATAAGCGTAAAGAGACTCAAAGCAGAATTGAGGCATTTTGAGCATTAAGAGAATTCTTTTGAAGCAAAGCTCAAGCACTTAGCCCTTTTGTGCAAATTTTCTTTTCTTTCTCTTCTTTTTTTTTGTGCTAGATCTCAAGCCTTCTGCGACCATCTCAAGCTTAAAAGCTTAAAAGAGTGGTCTAGGTCATCCAAAACTCCCCCTGAGTTCATGCCTAGTGCAATGGCAAGCCGTCTCATGAGAAAGGATTGGTGAGATCAGTTTTTTCGCACAGAAAATCCTTTTTTTTCATTTGCTTGACTTAAGAAGATAAAAAGCTCATTTTTCATCTCAAAGTAAGTTCAAGACTCAATTCAGCTTGTAAGACATGGCAAGAATCATAAGAGGATCACTAGAGCAAAACTAGTCACAAGATCCAACAAGACATGATTCGATTCAATTTGCTCACAGATATAAAGCTAGCAAGGAAAAGCTAAGCCAAAACACGAAGAGCCATAAAAGAAGTCCAGCGGACTATCACTTGATATGACAAGGTATAGAGTATGTAATCAAGCCATACAAGGATAATACTCAAAGCTCCACAATTTTTATTATGCAATGCACGACATTTGAAATAAAAATGCATTATGATACAATGAAAACAGAAAAAGCAAATTCCTCAAAACATCCAAGCCTCGATCTTGGGATTTGAGATAAAAGTTCTAGGAGTCCAAGATCTTGAGATGGATGAGGCACAGAAGAAAAAAAAAGCAAGTGAGAAAAATGATTAGGCACAAAATCATAAGAATGCCCATGAGCACCACCGACCTCTCCAAACGATCTACCAAAAGACCGATACTCCCCTGTCTAGGTGCTACCCGTGGTCTATCCTCACGATATCCTAAACCACACCTTCTT
Organism: Hsuehochloa calcarea; assembly: GCA_036346395.1. Lineage (NCBI taxonomy): Eukaryota > Viridiplantae > Streptophyta > Magnoliopsida > Poales > Poaceae > Hsuehochloa > Hsuehochloa calcarea. The sequence goes on from CM070597.1 coordinate 54,209,184, forward strand.
TGCTGGACCCACCAAAAGAGTCAACAAGATTCTCTACACGCCTAGACCTATATGTGGTACATTGAATAGGTCGCCGGCTCTAGAGACTATCATTGAAGAAGAGACTCCTCTAATGGATCTCAAAGCGCTCATCCTCTCTTTCCTCTCAATCTTTGCTCTCCGGAAGCAAAACTCAAGCAGTGTGGCCCTCTTTCTTGCAGAAGGTGCAATGGTACTTGACCTTTTGAGGGGTCCGTCTTGGTGAGACGAAGCACCTTTCTTGCTAGAAAGAGATTGAGCAGAATCTCTGATTTAAGAACCACCTTTGAAGACAAGGAAGATTCTTGCTCAACCAAACCACTTTTCACAATTCTAGCAATCTTTGGTGTGAGATTCTTGGAGAGCCCTAGGGACTTAAAGCCTAGGCCCTTTGTTTTCACACTCACCTTGGATTGGTCTAGAATCAAGTTGAGTTTCTTTTTCCCACTGGAAAACTTCTCAAGAGTCATTTTGAGGTAATCGTTCTCTTTGCCAAAACTCCACAATTGGAGCACTTTTGAGAATCGATTGCCTCAACATGTTTGCTCTTAAGAAGATCCACTTCCACTTTCGAGCCTCACAAGACACACAATAGGACTCTCAATCCTATTCAACTGCTCCTTAAATTTGACTCTAAAAGCCTCTTGTATCTTACCAATAGCAGTTTCAATTTCAAGATGCAACATACAAGAGGAAGAATCAATAACTTTCTTGGAAGCGAGAAGAGATATAGATCTTTCAATTTTAGCTTTCTCTTCAAGAGTCTTGTTTAAAGCTTCAATCTCAATTGTAAGCTTAGGGCAATTTTCACAAGAGGCAATTCTAGAATAAGCAACCATTTGGTCATCTCTTGCATTTTAATTCGATTATTCTTACAATGAGAACAAGTGTGACTAGCATCAAATTTTGCAATTCTTTTAAAGAGCTATCCAGTTTCAATTCTAGCAAAGCACGTTTGAGCAATTTAATGGAATAGCTTCTAAGCGATCACATCAAGCGGAATGGCATTCATGCAAATGAACTAGACTTGAGAGATTCTAGTTCGGAAAGAGCATTTTCAATTGATCTTCAACAGAGGAATGAGCATTATTCAAGCTTGACAATTCATTAAGCAAGCTAGAGCATGAATCACGAAATCATCGAGATTAATGGATTTGAGCCTAACCACTTCTAGGTTCAAATTATCAATCATTGTATCTGTTTCTTGATCACTTTAGCTTGCTTATGCAATTTTGTTCAGAAGCACTAAAGCCCTTTTCATGTCGAAGTGAAGGGCATACCTCATCGGGATCACCGAAAGGATCCTCATTTGTTGGAGGAGTAGGCCGTCGTGGTCGTTCTTAGCCATAAAGCACATGCCCGTGAAATCACGTGCCTTCTTCTTACCACGGAGTCACTCTTGTCGTCCTCAGACTCGAGTCCACATCTTCCATGTTCACATCCTCTAGAGCTTCAAGGACTCGGTGACAAACTTGCGATAGTTTGTCTTCTTGGACTTAGCATCCTCGCTTGAGGATGCCTTTGTGACTCCTTCTCCTCCTTGCCCTTGACTTGGGGCATCTAGAGCTAACGTGGTTGAGCTCACCACACTCGAAGCATGTGATAGGTCCACCTCTCCTCCTACTCCTCACATTATTGTAGGCTCGTGAATTTTGTGGATAGGAGGGCTAAGTCATCCTCGGGTAGTCTCTCAAGTTGCTCATCGCTCAAGAAATGCAAAGCGCATAAAGAAAATCCGGATGAGCTAACATTAAAGGAATCAAAGATATCTACCCTTAGATTGATCGATCACTAAAGCCATTGGCTCTGCGTGGGGAGACGCGAGATAAAATCAATCTCATGCGTCTTCAACCTCGAGTAAAGCTTATCCATGGTAAGCTCACTCATGTGATGTTATCATTTATGGCGGTGATCTTCATTCCCTGCACCTTCACATCCAAAGCACCCAAAAGTGGCGTGCATTTTCGACTCGACTAAAAGACAAGATCAACAAAGCGGAGATCATGAAGAATTTTAGAAAATCTCCCCACACTCATCTAAAGATTCACGTGTCTTTGTTCGATCTTGGAGTATGCTTTCTTAAGTCGGTTCTGTCTCACTTCCTTGATCGCGATGGACCCTCGTGATAATCACAAAGGGTCCGCCAGATCTCATGAGCGACGACAAGTGAGCAACACGCTCAAACTCCGATCGACTAAGGCCTTGAATCAAGAAATTCGAGCCCTTTGTTGTTCTCCACATCTCGAGTGATCAAATTGTCATCGGCTGGCACGACATAAGGGTTTTTCACCTTAAGCCAAATCGCGTGCCCTTGAGCCTCGATGTAGGCCTCCATTCGGGCCTTCCAATATGCAAAATCAACTCCATCAAAAACATGTGGCTCGATTGAATATCGCTCGATCGCCATGGCTCCAAAGACCGGTTAAGATCTATAGAAAAGAGCTAACCGGCTCTGATACCACTTGTAGGACCGGAAAGGCGACTGAAGGGGGGGTGAATAGGCGCTTTCAAAACTTTCTTGCCTAAGTCGAATTCAACACGAACTTTACTCCTTTAGCTATGAGAGCTAAGAAGATCGATAAGCACAATGGAAGCCTTGTGCTTTGAACTCGACAAACCCCGACAACCACACGACACAAATGTGGAGACTTAAACTCAAAGGGTTGATCTGCAGGCCGGCGGTCGACCGGCTACACACAGCGGTCGGACCGACGTTCAACCAATGATCGGCCCAAGCAACTAATCGGCGGTCGGACCGGTGGACAACGGTTCGACCAAGGCGATCTGTGGTTCGAATATACGAGGCGGTCGGACCGCCGTTACAAGACCGGTCAGACCGGTTCAGTCCAGTACTGAAAATCCACCCCCAAATCCAAAACGAAATTTGATCCAACTTTTGATTCAACCAATGAAACTTGACCAAATTTCGAGCACACCTCCCTAGTGATATTGGAGACCTATTTCTAGCGACGATCCTTCAGATCCACTTCGCAGAATCGATCTCTCAAGGATTTAACCAAGAAGTGCACAAACCCTAGAAATATGAAAAACTTTGATTCAAGACTTGCTTGTGGGGATTGATGGTCTAGATGATTCTAGGAGTATTCCCACACATCAAAGCAAGACAAAATAGGTCAAGAGACCAAGCATAAACCCTTGAATCAAGGAAGCACCAAATTCATTCAAATGAGAGAAGAACACAAAGAGGAGACAAAAGATCTCTCAAGCAAGCATCACAAGATTGATTGATCTCACAAGATGCTTACAAAGCCACTCCAACTAGGAGGACAAGAGCTCACCCAAGGAGCATACAATCTCTCCCTCTCTTCCTCTCCAAACCCTAACCCTAGAAAAGCAAGGGAAGAAACCAAATGAATGCCTCCAGAGGTTTTCCTTCTCCCCCTTTCCTATTTATACTAGAGAGGACTAGAGTTACACAATTGGGGCCCACTCACCCATGGGACCCACATACTAACTGTTGAAGCAATCGCCGCTTCACCACGTGTAGGTTGATCACGGTTCTCATCGACGCCAAGCCTCTCTTGTCCGAATCCCTCGGAACCTCCCGAGAGACTCGACCGATATCCGCACCGCTGATCCAACCAAATGCACGAACCACCCGTTCGATCCATCTTGTCCATTCTGCACCATGCTTGAGTCACACGACCTCACCCGGTATCCCTGATCGTTCTGGACCTCGGCTCTCCAAGCGTAGTCCCGATCCACTCCTGGTAAGTTTTTATAACCGCACGATCTCCGCCGCTTCGGAAACCGTCTCGTCTATAGGTCTGTAGGAGTTGGTTGTACCGCTTCGGGAACCGCTTCATCGGACAAGTCTGTGAGAGCCGGTTGCAATTCCCAGATGGTGCATCGAGAAAAATTAGGTGCGTATTGTCACCCCCAAGCGAAATTACATTCTTGACCAAGTATTTCTGGTCGAAGGAAATATCAATCGGAAAGGCTTTTTCTCCGATTCCCCTACTACGACCACCAGACGGTCGTAGGGGTTTTTACGGCTTTTTGATAGTCGTAAGCAATCTTCACGATTGCAATCGCTTCGGGAACCGTCTCATCAACAGATCTGTAGAGATTGTTTGCAATTCCCCAGATGGCCTGTTCGGGAAAGTTAGGTTCGTTTCATCACCTCCAAGTAAAATTACTTTCTTGACCAAATCTTTCTGGTCAAAGGAAGTATCAATCGGAAGAGTTTTTCCTTCGACTATCTTTCTACGACATGTTCATGGTCGTAAGTCCATTTCCGAAACCTTTACCAAGTAAGTTACTTTCACTTAAAGCTGGGGGGCTAGATGACGAGGATCTAATAATCCTCATTTTATCTTTTATCTATAATTCTTATTATGGGTAAATATGATGTCACATAGTCCCGTAAGTACCCTTATATCTATAAGGGAGAGGCCTAACAAGTGATTGTAAGTTCTTCTACAATCACCCCCATAGTCGTAAGCCTTGCTACGACTATATCATGGTCGTAAGTCCTTCTACGACCACTACATAGTCGTAAGTCCTTCTACGACCACTACATAGTCGTAAGTTCTTCTACGACTGCTACCTGGTCGTAAGTCCCTCTACGACCAGGAAAACTACGACCACCTTATAATCAAACCTACTGCACGAGTAGGTCCAATTGATTAAGGAATCCGAACGGTCTACACGCACTATTATTCCGCAGATTAATGGTGTGTAAATACCCCATTATCTCGGAAGATAATTGCGGATGGCGTGAAGAAGTCAAGGCGCCGGTAATTATCGCCATCATGCGCCTGCACTACATTAATTAGGCACATCTCGCAGGCAAAACGGCTACTTCTTCACGACTATATAAGGGCATCAAACGAGAGAGACAAAGGGACAGAGAAGAACAACGGCAAACAAGGGCTAGTCAAGTAGAAACACAAGCACTATTTTCGTAATAGTTTTAGTCCTTTGCTAGATCATCAACAATACCATACACAGGATTAGGTTATTATTCTCTCCGAGAAGGCTGAACTGCCTAAACATCCGTGTCAATCCACTCTGCGTGATCTCATCCTTAGGAGACCCCGAATCAAATAATCTTTACGTAAGATCGGTTCTAATACACCGGCGGTTGGCGCCGACCGTGGGGATCTTCGGTAATCTCTTGTCAACATACTCTCTTTTTCCAATCTCATGCAAGCATGGCGGGAGAATGGAACGAGGAGAACTGGTTCGACTTGGCGGACACGCAGACGCCGACATGGATGCCGGTTTCGACTACGAGCCGAGTGATGCATCCACGATGGTGATGTTGCCTCCGAGATTATTCTCCAGAAACCATCCCATCAATGGAGTTGAGGAGGATCCTTATCCCCACAACGATACGCCCAACAGAGGAGCCAATTCCTCCAAGGACAAGGGTCAATCCGACTGAACCGCACCTGTGAGGACTCACGACACAATGAGAGTTTTTCCTCTAAGTGTCCAAGTTCCCTTAAGGCGGTCCGACTGGTGAGACAAGTCCCGAAGCCACCATTCCAGACTCCACCAAGATCTTGTGATCCTATCTCTCGTGGTAACTCCAGAGATAGTGGGATCAAGCATGCTTTTCCTACGAATACGACCGTCTCTCCGCAGATCTCATTTGCGGATGGAGCAAGTTATAACCCGGAGTTCCCCTACCTGGAGGGGATTACTCCAAGTCGCCAGATGGTGTCTCTCGAGCACTCCTCAAGCGGGAGGCCTCAAGCGCAAGTGAGAATCATCAACGGAGGTCTTCGCCCTTCCTCAAATCGAGTCAACCTCATGGAGGACGAAATGAGAACCCTCCCCAAGATCACGACCGCGCCTCCTCGTAGTAATGGCAAGGGAACCACCGGCGACAGAGAGAACCAACACTCTGATGAACGCGAGAGAAATCCTCGACATTCTCGCACTCCATCGAGAAGGCCTCAAAGATCCGACGGGAGGATTTTGAGGTCATCCAAGAAAGAAAATTGCAGCCCGTAAGAACTCGCTGGCGCATTCAATATCGATCCACAGGAGGTACAAGAACTCCAGACATCAACGACTTGCTTGAGAATCCCAATCAAGAGCTTGCTCGAACGCCAGATACGATCTCTTTCTTCGAGGAGATTGCGCAAAGGCTTGATCGTGATGACAAGACCGAAGTACCTCGTCAACAACATTCGTGTAGTCGTAGTAATGCGACTTCTTCACTACCGATCAATCGAATATTTCTGCGTAGGAATCGACACGGTCATAAGTCACATCGATCTCCTATTCGAGAAATACTTTTCGATCGGTGATGATCAAGTAGCCCTCCGAGGAGGTGATCAATCACTACTTCGGCAAAGAAATTCACAACGGGTGGATTACGAGGAGTATTCCCCAAGAATCGAGACCTACAATGTAGCAGTCACTGTTGTCGGGTATCGTCAGATACGATCACTGGCGACATTAACCCTTCTTTCCTACAAAGAAGGCGCAAGAAGTAATTACGGATGCCGCATTTTCGCCGACCTTCGAAAGCGATTCACCGCCACCTCATTTTCGACCGGTGAACATGGAGAAATTTGATGGATCTCAAAATCCCATCGAAGTTTCTTCAGATCTATACAAATTGTCCGAAAGCGCAGGAGGAGGAGAGCACGAATGGCGAATTACCTTCCAATCGTGCTCGAAGGATCCGCCGATCGTGGTTATTAAACCAACCACTCGAGTCGATCTACTCTTGGCAACACCTCTGTGATCTTCTACAGGCAAATTTCCAAGGCACATACAACCGCCCTGGAAAGGAAGACGACTTGCACCGGATCAAACAGAACAACAACGAGACTTTGCGTCAATTCATCAAACGCTTTAGTCGGGTTCAGAACTCAATTCGGAAATTTCGACTCCTCCGTGATCGTGGCTTTTAAGCAAGGAGTCCGTAGTAGAAGAATAACAGAGGATATTGCTTTAAATCCTCCCAACACCGTTGCCGAACTCTTTGAGATGGCCGATCGATATGCAACTGCTTCTGAGGCAGTCGAGTGGAATAACACTATCGATCGAGAAACACACGCTCTTCGAGAGCCAGGTGAGGTTGGTAAGGACAAAAAGCAAAAAAGTCCAAGAAGAAAATAAAAAGTCAAAAGCCACAAACTAGTGGTTTCAAGGAGGTTTTGGCCGTAAAAGATAGAGAGCCCCAAACCACCAAGTCGAACCCGATCAAGGCAAAGGTAAGCATACGATCGTAGGAACGACAAACCAAGATGGTGTCCTTTTCATAAAAGGAAGGACATGACCTCCAGAATCGCCGAAGTTTTCCAAAGAAAGCTCGAGGACTACTACAACAGAAAGCACCGCCCCTACTCTCGAAAGGTGGGACATACGAGTGGTCAAGTCGCCGATGATGAGGAGATGCCATTCCAAGATCCGCACCATACCGTTGAGCATATCTATGGAGGATCATCAGATACGACTCCAAACGACAACTTAAAGTCACGGACGAGAGGTAAATTCCATACATACTCCTCTTGTCAATAAATTACCAAGTGGTGGAAGTTACCATCTCTTTTGAGAAGGACGATCGCCCGATCACTATGAGTCGATCAGTCGATTTCGATTGTGGTGAACCCACCATCAACAACCGTCGGGTAAATCGAGTGTTGGTTGATGGTGGCGATTCTTTGAACATATTATTTACCAAAGCCCGGATGAGATGCAAGTACCGGGACAAAGGTAAGGCGATGACGATATTCCTTCCATGGAATCGTCAGGGGTCTTCGCCAAACCCATTGGCCAAGTTTCTCTTCCTTTAACATTTGGCTCGCCAAGTAATTTCGAGACGTAGAAAGTCTCCTTTGATGTGGTCGATTTCGACATCAAGATATAACGCCATACTCGGACGACCAACTTTGGCAAAATTCTTAATGGCTACTCATTATGGGTATCAATGTCTTAAGATGCCAGTCCCAAAGGAGTGATCACAATTCAATGTGACAAAAGATGGCGATAGTCTGCGATCACGATCCTCGAGATGGTTGGTCAAATACCAACTCGAGATGAAAGTCACCTTCGACTAGCAAGTCGGGCTTCAAAGTCGCACCAAAGCCGAACGACCAAGTCAAAGAGGTTCCTCCGACGCAGAGAAACCTCAAGACTGCTCGATTGGGAGACTTCCGATCCCAAATAGGAAGACGCCTCATTACCTTCCTCCGAGCTAACGCAGATGTCTTGGCGTGGCAAGCATCCGACATGCCCGAGTCCCTGTGGAGGTGATCGAGCACGTGCTAGCTTTACTACCGATAAAGTACCAGAAACAAAAATTACGAGATTTGCCCCGATCGACGAGATGCTATTAAATCGAATTGATAAGCTACTTAAGGCGTGCTTTATAAGAGAAGTCAATCACCCCAGTGGTTGGCTAACCTGTAATGGTCAAAAAGTCAAACGGCAAATGGCGATGTGCGTGAGACTTTATCGATCTTAATAAAGCTTGTCCAAAAGATGATTTCCTTTACCTCGTATTGATCATTTGGTTGATTCTATGCGGGTTGTGAAATATTAAGTTTTTAGATGCATATTCGATATCACGGATCAATATGTGTCTAAACGATGAAGAAAAGACCGCATTCATTACTCCATTTGGTACCTTTTGTTATATCAAAATGCCATTTGGTCTAAAGAATGCGGTGCTTCTTTTCAACGCTTAATGCAATCGACTTTTCATCTCAATTAGGCCGAATTTGGAAGCCTATGTTGATGACCTAGTCGTAAAAGCATTAAGAGACTTAATCATATCATCGACCTACAAGAAACATTCGACAACCTCGTAAAGCACCATTTAAAACTTAATCCGAGAGAAGTGTGTGTTTGGAATTTCTTCAGAAAATTGCTTGGATTCCTAGTATCCGAACGAGGAATCAAGCAAATCTGAAAAAATAAAGGCCATCCTCCGGATGCGACCTCCAAACACAAAAAGGAAGTCCGAAACTCTTTGGGTGCATGGCGGCTTTAAGTCGCTTCATCGCACGACTAGGAGAAAAGGACTACCTTTCTTTAAACTTCTCAGAGACATGAAGGTTTTGAGTGGTCGAACGAGGCAAACATTGCCTTTGAGGATGTCAAGAGGTATCTTCGAGTGCTCCTGCTCGTTTCTCCAAAGCCGTAAGAGACGCTCTTAATTTACCTAGTCGCCACGCCACAGCAAAGAAAGCAAGATCTTGGTCGAGAACGTGAAAACGCATAACGACCGGTTTACTACGTAGTTAAGTTTTACGGGCCTAAGGAGTTTACCTCGTGTCCAAAACTTCGTATGCCCTACTCATGTCTTCGAGGAGCTCGGCATTATTTTCAAAGCACAAAATAGTTGTCTTGCTCGAGTTTCCTTTGGGAGCAATCCTCCATAATAAGGAAACAATGGACGCATGGCAAAATGGTCATCGAACTTGGGAGTTCGACCTCCATTTCGTGTCCCGAACGGCCATAAAATCCCAGATCTTGGCGGACTTTGTCGCCGAATGGACAAATCTGAAACTCGCTCAGATCCCGAGACGATTCCACGACCGATGGATGATGTACTTTGACGGGTCACTCACTTTAAGTGGCTCGGGTCGGGTGGTCTGGTATCTCCTACGGAGAAACCTTAAAGTATGCCATACAATTAAACTTTCGTGCCACTAACAATGTGGCGAATCGAAGGTTTGCTAGTCGGCATACGAGTGCGAAGCACTCTCGATTCGTCGACTACTCGTAAGAGGAGACTCTCAACTAGTCGTGAATCAAATTGGGAAAGAGTACCAGTGCTCTAACTCAACAATGGCTCGGTACTTATCAGAAGTACGTAAGCTAGAAAAACATTTTTTAGGTTTCGAGGTACAATTTATCCTCGAAGGATAATTTCTCATGCACCAACTTGCTCGGATGGCTTCTTCCCGATCCATAGTACCAAAAGGAGTTTTCTTGGAGCAACTCCAAAACCGCTCTCGTCGAAGAACCGAGGCACCTCCTCTTGAGATGGCCTCATTAGATTACGAGGATACCTGGATGACTCCCATCTACGAGTATCTTTGCAAGGGTTCCGTACCCGAAGATGATCTTGAGGCAGATCGATTATCCCGAAAAGCCAAAATGTATACTTTGGTTGAAGGAGTCCTCTATAAACGAGGAACCCAAGGGATACTCATGCGATGCATTCCGCAAAATGAAGGAATAACACTCCTTCACGATATACACAGTGGCATCTGTGGGACGCATGCTTCCTCTGTAACATTAGTTGGTAAAGCCTTTCGACAAGGTTTTTTGGCCTCTGACCACTGCACGATGCTAAAGAGGTGGTTAAAAAGTGTGTCCAGTACAATTTCATGGTAGATGATACACCAACCAAATTTCAAGCATTACAAACAATACCTCTTTCTTGGCCTTTTGCACTGGGGCTTGATATCCTAGGACCGCTTCCCAAAGCTCCGGAGGTTTCAATTCCTTTTGTGGCTATTGACACGCTCACAAAATGGATCAAGTTGAACTCAGAATCGATAACAACTAAGCAAAGAAAAGGTTCATGATGAGAAGCGTAATTAGTCGATTTGGAGTACCAAGTCGGATAATTACAGACAATGGTAAACAATTCGCAAGTGCAAAATTTCAGGAATTTTGCGACGAGTTGGGTACCAAGTTATGCTATGCTTCGCTGCACATCCCCAAAGTAATGGGGCGGTTGAACGTGCAAACGCCAAATAATGCGAGGAATTAAAACTCGAGTCTTCAACCGACTTGTTAAGCGCCGGGGCTTGGGTACAAGAATTACCTTCCATATTATGGGCGTTCAGACAACCACCAATGAGCAACAGGAGAAACACCATTTTTCTAGTGTTCGAGTCAAGCCATGCTTCCTCCGAGCTAAAATTGCGGTCGACACGAGTTGAAACCTTCAACAACTCGGATCAGAACAACTTCGAGCAGATGACATTAACCTACTCAAGAGAGGAGAAACCTAGCCTTAATTCGCTCGGCGGTCTACCAACAAGCCTGCGCGCAGATACTATGATCGTAAGGTCCAACCTCGCAGACTTTGTCAGAGGTGACTTGGTATTGAGGCTCGCCAATCCAAGTCTAAGGAATAAACTTTCCCTAAATGGGAAGGTCCTTACACAAATGGTCGAAGTAACTCGGCGTGGTCGCACGACTAGCAATGGAAGATGGACAGTTCTCTCAAACTCTTGGAACATCGACCGCCACGCAAATTCTATGTGTGACCGATTTCTCAAGCAATAAAAGTCCGTGTTCTTTCTACCTCTTTTTGCCTTATTTTGAGTAGTGCTTTTTAATCTTTCGACTATGATATGAGAACACCCGATTTTCCTTACACCGGCCGAAAAGCTTAGAAACGTCATCCGACGAAACTTCTCCTCTCTCGCATGTGGTTACGCCCACTAGAAGGAATTTCAAGCATTGACTCGTTACTCATTTTTGCCGCCAAGACAAAGAGCCCGGGTTCTATCCAAATAAATGTTCTCAAAGCCAACTCTCTCAATCTTAGTCTATTTTTTCATCAATTCAAAAATATTCTAAGTAGAGTACACTTTCTTACATTTGTTCGACCACCTTTGATGTACTCGATTTGTTTTAAGCGGTGAAGGAAGAGACACACCTAGTCGAAGTCTTTCCTCTCGCATGTGGTCCCCGCCCACTAGAAGGAAACTTCCTAGCGCCGCTCGATCTCCTACTTTTGCTCTTTGGAAAAGACTTATCAAGTCCACCAAAAAGGACGAACGAATTACTAAAGTCCTCTAAGACGTCTGCTTAACTCAAGTTGTTGTTCTTGGTTCAATTAAACTAGTCGGAAATGAAAACATCACCTAGTCGAAGCCTTTCCTTTTCGTGACGTGGTCCCGCCCACTAGAAGGAACTTCCTAGTGACGAGTCGCTTTTAACTCTTTCGACCAAAGGCTTGACACCCGTAACAAAAGCTATAAGTTAAATAAACCTCTCTTTGTTTTCGTAAACCCTATTTTAAACACTATTTATTTAGATTGTCTAAACAATCTAAACAAATAGTCGGGGCTAGGATAAAGTTATTAATTTGACTTCAATTCTTAGTCTTTCGCTCGCTTATTATCTTTTGAGTTACTAACTACTCGACAAGATGATTTTCGTGAAATGAAGCGGATCATATATTACTCATTAACAAAAATTGTGCGCTTTACAAGGTAGTTACAAGATTACTCAAGGGGAGAGCCTAGTGCATTTCCTCCGCCACCTTTTTACCAATCGCAGATTTCTCAATCAGACGACTTGCCTCGATTCAGACGGTCAAGTCGGCTTCAATTGGTTTAACATTAAGGCGGGGTCTTGAGCTTTAAGTTTCGCTAAAGCGTAACTCATCGCAGCCTTCGATCGCTTCCCTTATTGATTCAAATTTTGATTAGCCTTCAGAGTGGTCACCATTTCTTGCAATTTTCCGACTTGTTCTCCAATAGTACTTGTGTGAGCAGCTATAGTATCTTCTCGAGGAGTTTTTCCCTCAGAATGTAGCTCACTAAGCACATTGTTCAGGAGAGTGATGTTGCCTTGAAGACTAGTCTTCATCGACTCCATCTCCTGTTGGGTACAAGTCGAAGCCTCACGAAGCTTTTTGTTCTCGACCACTTGTTCTGAAAAGAATAATACCGGTCAAACAAAAATACTTCTAGAGGAACATAACACAAAGATATTTGTAGGTAAAAGCATTTCTTACCTACTAATTGAGAATCCAATTTCTTGACCTCTTCGCGATGGAAAGCAACAGCCAAAGATGCTTTTGCTCCCACGCTCGATGTCCTCTCAGATTCATCTTAGCAATGCGGACGGACTCATTGCAGATTAAGGTCTTTGCTTGGATTTCAGCCTCGAGGCTTCTCAATTGGGCAGCAATTTCTGAACAAGAAATTGGCATTAGAAAAGGGAAGATACTCAAAAAAGAATAACAGGTAAAGATTTACTTACCTGTTAATCGAGTTCTAAAACTCTCGAGTTCTTGATCCTTATTCGCAGTAATGCGGAAAACTCTGAATAACCAAAGATTTTTCTTGAACTTCGTCCGAGCTTCGCATCTCTTTTCTTTATCCGAGAAGAAAGGAGGGTCGAGTAAAGGTTAAAGACCAAAAGCGCCTTAAGTTCGAACTTATCGCTTATTTTTTCCCGCAATCTTTTAGATGCGAGACAGTCTCTCAAGTCTATCCGAGAGAACTAATACTTCATTCCTTAGCCTCCTCGACTCCTCTTTTCACAATCGAGTGAGTCACTAAAGTCTTCGTATCACCGCTTAACCTACAAAAACAGAACGAAGATAAACATCACCGAATGGTTGTGAATACTTCTACAACCACCGACCTAGTCGTAAGTTTTTCTCGCGACTAAGATATGGTTGTAAGTCTTTCTACGACCACTACCGGTCGTAAATAGTCGTAAGTTCTTTTCGATCGATACTTCGTCATGAGTTTCTTCCATGACTATTCTCGTGAAACTTTTACGAGTATTTAAGTCAAAAACAACTATGAATTATAAGTGACTTACCACCTCTCGCCTCTGCAGAGTAGTTCTTTCTCTTGTCTTAGCTCTAAAAGTTGTCGATGATACTCACCGACAACAAAGAATTTGCTCCGAGCTTTCGCAAAAAGAAAACAAAGTGAGAAGGGAAGGAAAGCCACATATATAAGTATTCAAGATACTTACATTCATAGTCGTTCTAGCAAAATCGAATATACAAGGTCCGGTGTCGCAGCTTATCTATCCTCGCGACTTTGTCCCACCACACCTTCTCGAGGCGCGTTGTCAAAAGTATTATCCGTATTGGGAATATCTTTGGGATGGGGACTCGGTCACGAGATTTGTAAGCGTAAGACCCTACGATGGAGGCAGCCCAAAGAAGTCACCACGGTTGAAATTTTCTCCTTCCGGTTCGTGATTTCTCTTTGGGTAGGGAAGGAACGCCCCACGATTTCCTTCCCAGAGCGGTGCGCAGTCGGTCACCACCTTGACCAGAGGCTTCCACACCGCCTCTGTTGTTTCTACGACTTGAGAGTCGAGCGCCACCTCAACAAGAATACCGCTACCTCAAGAGTCGAGTTACGACTTCAGCAGATGTGGAGACACTGGGAGTCTCGACTTCATCGGCCACCGGGCCAAGGGTGATGCTTCGACCACCTCCGCTGCTACCTCTCCAAGAGTGAAGGGATAGCAATGGACTTCTCAAAGAAGCATTCCCTGGGTCAAGGAGTCTGATCAAATAAAGAAAAGCAAATCAAAGTTGTGAAAAGAAAAAGGTAAATGTCCTTCTTACACTTCAAGACATTTCACATACCTCGCACTCGGTCTTAACCAGAATTTTGGAGCAATCCTCCCAACGGAGGACCTCTTCTTCTCCACGACCACGCCCGGTCGAGGTTCAACATTTGGCTCGGCCACGACCACGCCCGGTCAGAGTTTGAACAGAACCGAGCTCGTTTCTCGATCTTCGGATGGACGAGAGGTGTCTCGACCATTCCGTATAAAGATCGCCTCGATTGCGAGTTGTGCCGATGCAAGATCGCCCTTCATAAAAGACATAAAATCCTTCCGGTTCTCCCTTTCCAGCTTGTTTAATAAAACTAGGAGTGGCACCAATCGCGAAAGATTCCGTGTCATAATAGAAGGGTACCTTAGCCTTGCGAGGTTTGCGCTTGAGAGGTTCAAGCGCTTCAACCTCCTCGGCCGACTACCGCGCCTCGGCTTCAGATATAACTACACCGCCGCAGTCTTGTAGAGGTTTGGTCGAAAGACCGAACTCGAACTTGCTCCCCCTTGCTCGCAGATTTTACAAGTCGACGTCTCTTCGAGGGAGGAGCCGAGTCTTTGTCTTTCGACAACCCAGCGCCAATAGTCATCAGAACGACTTCTTCGTCGTCCTGGCGATTTTCCATGCCTACTTTCTGTAAAGCAAAACAGAAAAAGAAGAATCACTAATTAGTCGTAAGTTTTTTCTACGACTAGTACCAAGTCGTAAGTTTTTCTACGACTTTTTCTTGATTGTAAGATATTCTACGATCACCATTAGTCGTAAGTATCTTCTACGACTATAAAGTCCTAAAGAGAGAATCGATTTTGATTACCTTTAGGCGCTCTATCCTTTCATCTGCGGACAAAACCGCAATGACTTGAGGAACCACCCCTCGGAGTGGCGGGGACTTCTCACAGATGAGTCTGACTCTGGAGTCAACCTCAGCCTGTGAAAGATCTGTGTAAACAGATAAAAATATTAGACAAAGTTGAGAAAGACCAAACGGAGAGTTAAGTCAACAATTGCTTACCCTCCTCGTAGTCTCTGGTGGGGTCTCCTCTTCCCGAGTACCTCCACATAGGAGATGCTCGTTTCTTCAGAGGACTAATTCGGCGTGTGATGAAATCTTTCACCACATGCCATCCGGTCAGCCCTTCTTCCTTCAAGTCCTTAATGGCTTGAATATAAGGGCTAATCCGGCTAATATCTTCAGGGGTTGAATCCCATGAAGATTTCTTTTCAGCAGCTTTCCCCACGAAAGAAAGGCTGTCTTCAGAGGTGACCTTCCAGTAGAACCACCTCTTCCTCCAGCCCGGCCACGAAGACCGGGTAAAGCTCTGAATGTACTCCTTCGACTTCGAGTCGTGGAGCTTCAGACCGCAGCTTCCGGCAATTCCGGTTTGTCGAGCCATCCCATAATAATATTGGAACAGCTCGAGATCCGCCGGAATCCCCAGGTATGCCTCGCACAGATACACGAACACACTCAACATGGTAATGGAATTGGGACCTAAGTTCACGGGCCCACCCCAAAGTGTTCGAGTACTCATCTGTAAGAAAGGGGTGGGCAGTAATCAAGGCCGCACTCACAATACGCTTGGAAGACGGGATTTGCCCATTTTCCCCGATGGCGATCGCCCGATAGCCGAATCCACTTCACCGAGCCTTCTTCGATCTTCCAGATCGACCAAGATTTTGATCTTAGCCGCATCCATCTCCGATTCCTCCCATTCAGAAACTCTCTTGGCCATTTCGCTCAGAAGCAAGAAGTTTTTTTTGATTGGGTTGGCGGCGGAGAAGATGAAACCTAGTCGAGGACGAAGAAAGCAAGAGCTCGAAGAACAGCGGAGTGATTTGGGGGAAAAGTAAAAACCCAAGTCTACCTCCTGGTAAGTTTTTATAATCAAGACGATCTCCGCCCGCTCGAAACCGTCTCGCCTATAGGTCTCAGAGGAGTTGGTTGTACCGCCGGAACCGCTTCATCGGACAAGTCTGTGAGAGCCGGTTGCAATTCCCCAGATGGTCTGTTCGAGAAAAATTAGGTGCGTATTGTCACCCCCAAGCGAAATTACATTCTTGACCAAGTATTTCTGGTCGAAGGAAATATCAATCGGAAAGGCTTTTTCTCCGATTCCCCTACTACGACCACCAGACGGTCGTAGGGGTTTTTACGGCTTTTTGATAGTCGTAAGCAATCTTCACGATTGCAATCGCTTCGCGAACCGTCTCATCAACAGATCTGTAGAGATTGTTTGCAATTCCCCAGATGGCCTGTTCGGGAAAGTTAGGTTCGTTTCATCACCTCCAAGTAAAATTACTTTCTTGACCAAATCTTTCTGGTCAAAGGAAGTATCAATCGGAAGAGTTTTTCCTTCGACTATCTTTCTACGACATGTTCATGGTCGTAAGTCCATTTACGAAACCTTTACCAAGTAAGTTACTTTCACTTAAAGCTGGGGGGCTAGATGACGAGGATCTAATAATCCTCATTTTATCTTTTATCTATAATTCTTATTATGGGTAAATATGATGTCACATAGTCCCCAGAAGTACCCCTTATATCTATAAGGGAGAGGCCTAACAAGTGATTGTAAGTTCTTCTACAATCACCCCCATAGTCGTAAGCCTTGCTACGACTATATCATGGTCGTAAGTCCTTCTACGACCACTACATAGTCGTAAGTCCTTCTACGACCACTACATAGTCGTAAGTTCTTCTACGACTGCTACCTGGTCGTAAGTCCCTCTACGACCAGGAAAACTACGACCACCTTATAATCAAACCTACCGGACGAGTAGGTCCAATTGATTAAGGAATCCGAACGGTCTACACGCACTATTATTCCGCCAGACATGGTGTGTAAATACCCCATTATCTCCGGAAGATAATTGCGGATGGCGTGAAGAAGTCAAGGCGCCGGTAATTATCGCCATCATGCGCCAGCATTACATTAATTAGGCACATCTCCCGCAGGGCAAAACGGCTACTTCTTCACGACTATATAAGGGCATCAAACAGAGAGACAAAGGGGACAGAGAAGAACAACGGCAAACAAGGGCTAGTCAAGTAGAAACACAAGCACTATTTTCTGTAATAGTTTTAGTCCTTTGCTAGATCATCAACAATACCATACACACAGGATTAGGGTTATTATTCTCTCCGGAGAAGGCCTGAACCTGTCTAAACATCCCGTGTCAATCCACTCTGCGTGATCTCATCCTTAGGAGACCCCCCGAATCAAATAATCTTTACGTAAGATCGGTTCTAATACACCGACAATATCAAACAAAAATCAAACACTGAACCTAGCAAGCCGATTCTATTTTGTTTCGGTACTTCGGTTTGTGGTACACCCAGGAGTCTGGCTATCGGTTTATGGTCGCCAGACATGTTGCACAATACTTGTCTGACCCATCTCTACTACTTAAAAGAAAGAATTAGTGGCGGTCCGTCCTCCCTCATGCGATGTAAGCCGTTAGATCTGTTTTTCTTCGTGAGATATGAGTTGTTGGATCTCATTCTTTCTCGGTTCCTCCCGTGCGTATGGTTAGCCACCTATAGCCTCCTCTCCACTCCCCCCACGCCCCAACTTCCCAAGCTGGTGCGCAAGAAGTCCAAAGATTCCATCGATCTTTCCAAGAACCGATTACCGGTGAATCACTTGCATTGTAGGCTGAGCACGACGACAATTGACGAGATATATTTTTTTTAATCTGTAGCAAAGCACGGACATTAGACTAGTTGCTCAATAAAACTAAATACCACACTCGCACGGGGGGAAATTACTAACAATCTACTTGTCAAATAATTGTGATGAGCCAACTGGCCAGTTTGTTGATGCCATGTTCCACACAGTATTATTGCTGATTAAATCGCACCATGCATCCAACTAACAAACAGAAATATATAATAAAAACATAGTACTCCGTCTAAGCATCTTGTTTCATAGTATACCCGAAAGCTACTTTTATAACTACTCAGTTACAAAGTAACGTTCGATAACCTCTAAGTGTACTGATACATGTGTAGAAAACCATGGTGATCTCATGTCTAAGGATTTATACATCATCGTTACTTGAGACCAATTGATTATACATAAAATCATAACAATCTCAATAGTGTCTCAAGGTGGATCTATCCAATATCATATTCTCTAACATGTGTTCATATTATTGATTCGATATTCTCATATCTATGACCGACGAAACATGGTCATCAATCAATACATGTGTTGACCGATGAGCCACTAGGGTCTTGACATGGTATTCACATGGATCCAATTTTGCTGGTATGGCGTCCTAGTCAGTTAATTGGACACCAAATCGACAAGACCAGGTCCACATGGATGCCACATTAGGGAAAAAGCCTCGGAATGGGTCGATGGTTGTGTTTTAGATGGTTTTGGATTTACAGTTGAAATTTGGAATCGGTCCATTGTTGAAGGTTGGATATAGACTTTTTCCAAAAATACAAATTCATAAGTAGATTGGATGAAACTATCAATATGTAAAGAGTTAGGTTACAAATTTTTGTAAGGCTTTAGAACATGCAAACCATCTAATTTATTTTTTATAATATTTTTTTAAAAAAAATTAATGGCATTTTAAATGACTTCACACCATAAAAATTCTGTGAAAATATGACTCTCGTGAAAAATCCATTTTTCACATAACTTGGAAGTTTCTAAAAATTCTCAAAAAAAATACTAGATGTGGGGGAGAGAATGTTGTACTGGAAAATTTCAAGACCAAACTTAATCACATTCACGAGATTAAAAAAAAACCCAACACTTTTGGAATAGTCCCCAAACAATAGTTATTGTCTTTTTCGTATCTCAATAATGCTAATGAATTTGATCTTAAAATTTTGCAGATACATTAAACACAATCTCCCCTACATCTAGTATTTTTTTTGCAATTTTTTAAAACATCTAAGTTAGATAAAAATGAAATTTACATTAAATTCGCATTTTCACCTAATATTTCACCCTAGATACCAACCGAGAAAGATAGAGTAGAGTTCATCGAAATGGCTTTGCCCTTTAGGTGTTTTGGCCCAACTCCCAAATTCCAAGTACTCACCAGTCACCAGGCTAAAAAAACCATGGGGCCACAGCGGAAAGCGCCCAGAAATGCAAGAAAGAAACAGAGTCGACTCCCAATGGCGCGCTTGCTCCCTTACACCGCGCATCCCCCGCTACCTCCGCACCGCCGGCGCGCTCGCCGCTGCCGTCCAGAGCCTCATCAACGCGTCCCCACCCCGAGCCGAATCTCAAACCCTCCACGCGCAGCTCCTCACATCCTGCCTCCGCCCCACCACCGACCTGTCTGTCAAGATCCTCATCCTGCACCTGAGGTGCGGCTCCCACCACAACGCCCGCGCGGTGTTCGACGGAATGCCGAGTCCGACCCACGCCGCGCACAACTACCTCGTCGCGGGGTACTTCCGGCTGGGGCTCCCCGAGGAGGCGCTGGGGGTCGTGAGGCGGCTTGCAGAGTCCACCGGGCGGCTGGATGTGTTCGCTCTGTCGATGGCGCTGAAGCTGTCCGCGGCGCTTGGGCTGCCCGGCACCGTGAGGGAGGTCCACGCGCGCGTTGTGAGGTCGGTCGTCGAGTTCGATGACATACTGTTCGCGGCGCTGGTGGATGCCTACGTGAAGAACGCGTCGTTGGGCTACGCGCGGCGAGTGTACGGCATGATGCCGGTGCCGAACGTGGTGTGCTCGACGGCGCTGATCGTCGGGTGTATGAACGAGGGGCTGTACAAGGATGCCGAAGCGATATTCCAGGGGATGGATGGGAAGGACGTCGTGGCATACAATGCGATGGTCGAAGGCTACAGCAAGACGGATGAGACGGCAGAGAATTCGCTGGAGGTGTTCAAGGCGATGCAGCAGGCGAATTTTCAGCCAACTGTGTCGACATTCGTGAGCGTGCTTGGCGCGTGCTCACTGTTGTCGTCACCGGAGCTCGGGGACCAGGTGCATTGCCAGGTGATCAAAAGCAACCTCTTCTCCAACATCAAGGCCGGAAGTGCACTACTCGACATGTACTCCAAGTGCGGCCGGGTTGAGGACGGCCGGAGGGTCTTTGACCTGATGGTGGAGAGGAACGTCATCACATGGACTTCAATGATCGACGGGTACGGGAAGAACGGCCTTTCCGACAAAGCTCTTCAGATGTTCGGCCAGATGCGGAGGCAGCGGGACGTCAGGCCAAACCACGCCACGTTCCTGAGCGCCCTGTCAGCGTGCGCACACGCCGGGCTGCTGTCTCAGGGTCAGGAAGTCTTCCAGAGCATGGAGCTCGACTACTCGCTGAAACCGCGGATGGAGCACTACGCGTGCATGGTGGACCTGCTGGGCAGGTTCGGGAGCGTGCGCCGGGCTTACGACTTCATCAGGGGGATACCGGCGCGGCCGAACTGCGACGTGTGGGCGGCGCTTCTCGGGGCGGCCACGCTACACGGGGTCGTGGACATGGCCGACGTCGCGGCGAGGGAGGTGTTTGAGCTGAGCCAAGCCAGGAGACCGGGCGCCTACATGGCGTTCTCGAACACGCTCGCGGCGGCCGGGAAATGGGACGGTGTGTACCAAGTCAGAGAGATGATGAAACGGCGTGGGGTGCTCAAAGACGCTGCCTGCAGCTGGATTGAGTCTGAAAACTCTTCATCCGTTGACTGATGTAAATCAACCATGACTTGTTATACAATTTCCTTAATGTAATGTTTCAAAAAAGTAACGAAATCGCACCTCGCATCTCCGGGACCGTAAAAAGTCAATTAACACAAGTAAAAAAAAGAGAGGAAATACATTTTGTTACAGTGATACAAGTGAACACGTCGTAATCGTATCCTCATGTAGAAAGAAAAGCACGAATTACGTTTCTGCCATTTGAAATGACATGGAACCCATGTGCTCCTAATAATTACTCGTAAAAGATCTCATCTCTATTGCGTAATGCATATACACACGCAACCAAAGGGCCGGGGAGTATACAAACACCAGACGACGTAATCTACGAATCCAAATCTAGTAGTTAATGCTGCAGGAAATAAATATACAAGCACAAAAGAATTGTTACAGCGTATCTTATGGCTCATGACCGCACTGCACCGGCATGAAACAACTTCCATGCACAATCATCAAGGACCTCTGAAAGTTTCTGACGACAACAATCTCCTGTTGCTAGTTTGGAAATTTTGCGCAGGCGGAGCCAATCCTGGGATGTCTCGGATGTTCTTGTTATGTGGGTTGGCAATCTGAAAGAACAAAACATTGTGAATGATCTGATTCAAGTCCAATTATTGCATATCGAAAGCAGTAGATGATATGAAAAGTCCCATTGAGGTATTTGACTAAGAATGACTTGGGGTGGATAGCAAACAATGTTTTAACAATTCGGTTAATAAGGGGTTAAAAAATAAAGCATCACGCATGCCCTCTGTGATAAGCAATCATTGGACTGTTTAATTGTGCACAACGATGATACCATCTGAAAAATGAGTTGCATCAACATTGATCATCACTAGGTTTAAAGTTTCGAGCCTTGTTTCACTCCCTGAAGCAAGTGTGGTGCCAAATTTGGGGCATCATGTCATAAGCCTTTTATCATTACTACAAAATTTAGTAGCATGTGTGTATATTTGGATAATCAACTGGCCCTCTTTCATGTCCCCTGGTAACGGAAGTTAATGCATAGTATAAAAATAGCCATTTAGAAATAACTGAAGAAAAGACCTTGACAACAATAATTGCAATCACGCCACAAACTATCAGCAAGAGCAATGCCATTATGCATTTGTCAGTTGCAACCTGCAACAAGGAGTTTTCAAATTTCAGGTGCCGCTGCACAAGCGCGAGTGACCAAACAAACAAACACATGCACACGCACGCTCGCACACACAGAGGGAGGGAGAGAGAACCTGACGACCAATCTCCTTCACCAGTTGGCTAGCCTTCTTCAATGAAAAGTGAACAGAATCTAGTTCATTACCAATTCTCTTCATTTGTTCTGTCTGCAAAAAACATGAGGGAATCTTGACCATTGGAAAGTTCTAATCTTCTAGGATATCCGTCAAAAAATGTAAAATTTAGAATAGAAGAGGTCAACTGGAAAATTTCCAATCTTAAGTTGCTTGGATTTTATCTGATGAAAACAAAAAAATCCGGATATAGGAATGGAGTCCGGCATCTAAGAGATATCGTCCTACTAGAAAATTTAGCCCATCACAATCTAGGATAGTGTTATATACTTATATTGTTATGGAATGGCATGGGATGGGGCAATTTAAAGAGTAAATGAGAACATGAGATGTCCTATGTAGAAAAGCCTGTGGAATATCCAAGACATCTGCATGCACATCTACTCTTTCCCATGGCAGTGGCACTAGACGTTGAAGCATTAAATACAACAAAGAGGGTTAAAAATACATATTGAATCTGTATAGGATAAGTGATTCCAAGGCATAATGAAAGGTACACTTCAGTCCAGATTCTCAGGAAAAAAAGGGTTAAAAGGTGTACCTTAAAATGGAAAAATAGAACTGAGTAAAACTAAACTCAGTTAATAATAGTCCAACATTATGCATACCAAATCCTTGTACAACAAAACAATTTTATTGTGTACCTAATAAGCAGACATGCATGCCAGAAGAAAACAAGCATGTAAGAGGGGGGAAACATGGTCTTTTACTAGTTTATAATCCGGATTCCTGAAAATCTTACCTGCTGTGTTAATGTTGCAGCAGTTTGAGATCCAACTTCAACAGTTTGCACAACAACCTACCCAAAAAAATGTCCTTTAAAATTTGCCATGAAAGAGCATTGATAAAGAGTGTATACCGTTCAGAAAGCAACCATTTTTGAACGCTCAATAGCTTGATCTGTTTGATCCATTTGGTTTCTTCCAGCATCAATGAGTTGTTGATTTGTCATAGCTGCAAGTTTAGCCAGGTGCTTCCATAAGAACCAAATCTAAATGTCTAGCTTTAAAAAGCATTTCACTATTTAAGGATATGATCAAAAGAAAATGAAGCAGTAAAATCCTGTTTTAAGCATTTGAGTCTTCGGAAATACTCTTTTAGTTCAAGCCTTTTTTAGTTTTATTAGAATCATATACCTTCCAACCAATCAGCCTGACTGAATTAATCATAGTATAATCAAAAGGTATTTATGACACAATATTACCCTGTTGAGCCAACAAAGATACTGCACACAAAGGGTTTGGTACATGGGAGAAGAGAATCAAATTAAATTAAAATTATACTCTTAAATATTGTTGACAAGATTACAAGCTTTGCAACATATGCTCAGCAAGCCATATGACAATCTTTACCTTTCGGGAGATTTTATTAATACGAGAATATGAGATTAACCACAAAACATTATTACAGTAACTAATTTTACCTGATGCCATTTGAATATTGTCCTCAGTGGCAGGCTCAGTACTTCCAGCACCCATATCGAAGAGCTCAACCCGCTTATTATTACCAAGGCTACTTTGATATCTGCAAGATATCCTTAGTATTAGTAATAGCAAAAAGTACCAAGAGACACGAGAGAACATTGCTGGAGGTATAAAAGTTGAAAACAGGATTTTCCAAGTTTAAAATCCAAAAATTACCCTCTTGGAATTTAGTATAGATCACACAAAAAAGAAATAGCTTGAGATTCTGCAGAGTAAATTTAATTTTCAAGAAAACTTGTGTACTTACGTCTTCCTCAAGGTGACATAGGAATTCAACTCTTTGATCTGTACAGTGCATAAGAAATTATTACACAAGTGTGCAAAATGATATAAACCAAAGAGCCTATTGGAAAGACAAGGGAAGTACCAACCATATACTGCTTTCTGTCATTTAGCTGCTTGTTGACCTCAGGAGGGTTCTTTGATTCCTCGTCTTTCAGAATACGATCAAACTCTTTGATCAAGCTGTTAAGGACCAAGTTGAATTTTAAAAAATTAAATAACGTACAAGTGTGTCCGCCAAAGGGGAAATTGTCATGACAAACACACATGATGTACACATGATAATATTACATCCAGAGAGCAGTTAAATCCCAAAAAATATGTTCAAGTTAGGAATAAAAGACAACTAAAAAAGGAGACATATATGAATAAGCAAGTAACACCAGTGTAGAAATAAAAAATAAAAAATAAACAAAGATTTGGCAATAGCAGACTGAAGAATATTGTTCACCCTGACATACCGCTTGCATTCCTTCATTTTCCCTGTGAGATCCTCCAACTGTTTAGCTTGCCTGTTTGAATCTTTAATCTTGTCCATCTTTTGAAATCCATTTCTGCAGAAAAGAAAAATACGTAACATGAATAAAACTTCCAATCAGAACGACTTAACAAGGCAGGCAGCTAATAATATGAGTGTTTTGGATAAAATCATTAGAGCTTAAAACATTGAATTTTAGAATTTACATAAGTGTTTATGTTCCAATATTATGGAGAGTAAAGTTAACCTTCAATGGGCTTGTACAGTACTGCGGTTAGTCATCCTAATAAGGTAGGCACACTGGTAGTTGCAACTTGCCACTCAAGATTTGAGCTCTAAAAAAAGACAGGATTCCTAATTTCGGTTTTATTGGAACTAAATTTGTTCAGAATAAGGATGCATCCATCAAAATACATCCAGTCCCACCAAATATGCCATAATTTTGCTTTCAAGCTTCAATGGTTAATTGAGATAGCAAGAAGGTATGTTTGATAGGTACTCAAGTTGCCCAAAAGTTCATTTTGCAAGGCGTGTGCTTTAGTCACTACCAACCATCAAATATGTAAATTGCCAGACAAAGCATGAAGGATAATATCAGTCTCAATTCATTCAATAAAATCACTAAAATGACATAAGAACGAAGAATCAAACTATTGTGTCCTAATGTCATACATGAACCAAGGATTGCGGTTCTGATAACCAATTCCAAACATAAAATTGGAAATTGAGTAATTGACAGACATAACTACTCATGGGAAAGGCACCATTATAATCAAGTTAATCATCTTTGTTGATAAGGAGCAATTCTGTGATCCAAATCAACTATAACACAAAATTTGAATTAAGCATTTTCTACTACTGAATGTGTTCAAGGTAACCACACGGTCTAATATCAGAGTTCTCTTTGACCTTTCACGACCCTATTGTATGTAGCTTGTAGAAATGAAGCTGGCCATAATGAAAATGGAGACAAACAGGAGCTGAAAGTCAATACTGAAAGTACAGAACTTTAGGTTACTGCTGCAATGTCTGATTTAAGTGGTTTCTTAAGGATGAGTTGTACCATTAGGCTAAATTCTAACAACTGTAAACTTCACCAAAACGATTTCCAGGATGGCAGCTCGACACCCAGCTAGAGACAACCGTGTGCCAAGCCACGACAACTAACTTGCTAAATCATATCCATCATTCCATCACATAATTCCCTACACTAATGCTTCTTCCCCTCATGTACTATGCCAGTATACCACACCTGAGCGCAATTGTAAGCCGTAGCCACTAAAACACGAGAAACGAGGCCACGACTTCACGGGCACGCCTGCACGACAATCCAATTCCATCATCGCCGAAGCATGCATCCCCCTTAACGCGGCAGCGGATAGCGCCGTCGCCATATCCGAACTCAAATAATTGGTAGGGGTAACTAAGGCAGTAACGAGAGCGGGAGAGATGTAGGGGGACTCACTGGAGGGCGCGGAAGATGTCCTGGATCTCGCCGTCGACCTGCTCGAGCTCCGGGCTCATGGGCACGTCGCTCGCCATGGTCCCCTCCTACCTCCCCCTTCTCGGCGTCTCTCTCCGGCCGGCCAAACCCTACTACCCTAGGCGAACCTCACGCGGCCATTCCGACCGAGCCGAGGGTTCGAATCCGTAACCACGGAGGGGAGGAGGAGGAATTGGGGATGGATTCGGAGAGGAGGCGAGGTTGGTTAGTTGGGGGATTGGGGATTGGACAGAGCCTAGGCTTAGGGCTTGGCTCCGCGATTAGCTGGGGTTTAGAATAGAATCTGGCACTTGGTTGACAACGGAGCAGAGGAAAGGGGAAGCAACGAAACAGCGAGCACGCGCGCGGCTTTAGACAACGTTGCTCACGTCACGGTCGGCGCTAACCGCTGATGAGGCAATGGTGTTTTTTTTTTTTGGTCTCTTTATTCTGATCTGACCCCTGCTAGGATAGTTTTTGGCTGCCGGCCCGGCGGTAGCGTGCGCAGCGACATGCCGCGGGACCAGGTCTGTGGCAGATGATTTGTCGTGGTCGACGTGTGTGACATGCAGACTGTCTGTTATCAGTTGGGGATCAAGTGTGTGGCAGATGATTTTTTTAAGAAACCGGTCGACCGAGAGTCTTTGTTCAATTAGACTACTCATTCAACCCTGATGTCTATATAAAGGAGGTAGTTTATTTATTGTAACGTGTATTTGAGAAGCAATAAAGCAGACCTTGAAGTCTATTTATATCTCTGTGTTCAATCTATTATTATGTTCTTATGTTTTTGCATTGTTCTTACGATTCTGAGTTTGTCTACGAGGTAATCGCTCGGACTGGACTCGCCAGCGACGGTTCCTCAACACGTTATCAGCACGATCGACTCTCCTCGCATCGAAAGGTAACCGTCGAAGAACGACACTCGTAGATTGAATCGTCTTTTCTAGATTGCTTTCAATTCTGTAAAATTGCTTTCTAGATTGATTTTATACGATGCAAATCCTTTCTAATCTACCGCGAACCGACTCGAAGTCGCCGACACAATGTCAATTGGGAGATTGCATGAAAAATCGGATGTCGATTGTACCGTAGATTGAAATTGTAAATTTGTTCTAACATACCGTGAGTCGACTCGAAGTCGTTGCATTGTATGAACAGTACTCCTCTCATGAACAGTAAAAAAAAAAAAAAGAGGTCGACGACGGCCGCACTGCGGCGCCGCTAACCACCCCACCGGCCAAGAATGGATCGGCCGGCTTGAGCCGCCACGCTGGCCGCCACGCCGCCCGAACGGTGCCGCCAACCACCAAAACATCACGAAGGGACAAGGCGAAGAGCCGCCACCTCCAAGACGGCTCGAGCCGCCACGACGATCTCCACCGTGGCAGGGCGGAGGCATTAGGTCCACCGGTGTCACAGACACCGGTCCCAAAAATTAAGTAGATATTATCATATATATACTATCGTGCACCCTTAATTCAAAAGTTGTGCACTTGCTCACTTAACTTCGGTCTCTTGCACTAAAATTGCTATTTAATATAGTATTGCTTGAAAAATTATATATATTGTTATATGTACGATGAAGTAGTGAACCCGGTCATTTTCGTTCTAGTTCGCGCCGCCGGCCGGCGCCATCGCCAAGACGCGGCGGCCGGCACCGCCACCTCCCGGTCGCCTCGCAGCACGGCCGGCCCCACCCACGACGCCCAAAGCCACCTTGGAACGATCGAGGCGGGGTCGCTCACCAAGGAGGTCCGTCGGATCTCCTGCACCGCCCGCACCACCGTCTCCCTCCGCCGCCGCCATACCACGCGCAACGCCGCTGCCTTCCTCGCCTTCGCGCTGCCTCCCTCCTCCGATGCCTTCGCCCGCCTGTCCTTCTTCCTGCCCAAGGTATTTTTCACTCTAAACTGGAGTCCAGTATATTAATAACACTACTTGCTACTTAGAAGATGTACACGTGTTGTTGGGAATGAAGGAGTGACGGTGCTTGCATCTCAAATTTATGTAAGATTGGGAAAGCAAAGGATTTGGGTGTGCCATACTATTTGATTAGCTATTCCGGGGTGATGCAATGCCACATTGGAGTTTGGCATGTTAGCATTGCTTGCTGCTTTTAAGATACTTGTGTAATTCGAAATAATTTAGTGTGGTTGTTTGTATCTTATATTTATAGACTAACAAAGCAAAGGATTTGGGCTTGTTTTGTAATGTTTTTTATTTGTGGCATGGTAGATCGTTCGGGATTGCTTGCCTTATTCACGCGAGCCTCGAGTGATTGCTTACCATTGCTAGAAGGAAATGGGAACTCATGCCAGATCATTGTTCCAAGCAACTGCTACTGTATATTGTGATGCATTTCAAGCCTTAAGCAATTGCTTACTGTGCAAATGAGTTTCACTATTGAATTTGAAGTTCATGTCAAGCTAGGGTCCTGTTCTTATGCTTGTTTGATACTTGATAGTCTTGAACTCGGTGCTTAGGAGTTAAAACTTGTTTCAGTTTTGTTCTAAACATATTAAAAATTTGAATCTGGATGTCTTTTCTTATCCAGAGGCAAGTTGGCAGCTGGCAAGATTACGGTAGCGGCAAGTCCGTTCTTCTCTATCTTCTCTCTGCTCTCACTTTCCTCTTCTTACCTAGGGCTTTATATTGTACGATTTAGTTTGTAAGTTTTGGCTGGGTGGACAATTAGACTAAAAGCTTGAATCTTTCATTAATTCTCACTCTTAAGGCTTTGGACTCACCGCATTGGGGTCACAGTTAGCCTCACCACTGTAATCTGTGGCCAAAGGTCTGGTCGTCTATTTTTACCTAAAACTAATGAAGTAATACTCAGTAAGAGTTTGTGCTTGTTGGTTTGCATTGCAGTATGACGTTACCATGTTTCTAAAAGGGCCAATCATGCCTATATGTTTTAGAATGTTTACTAGCACTGTCCTGAAGTCTTCATATGTTCAATACAGTTGCTCTTTCCATTGGATTGCCCCAATGCAGATCTTGAACGCAAGGTGCTAATTCTTGTGTCCACTCAAGAAAAAATGAATTCATAAGATGCAACCATTTATTCTAGATTGAGAATTAGAGTAGTTTTGGTGGCAGTTTATTCAAAGACAGAAGGCCTTCTATAGCTGCAGAGCATGATATCCATCTTTTAATATAAAAATGTGCAATTATAAGTTGTTCCATAAACATATGTGTGCATTCCATTAGAAATGATCTTCGTTTGTACTGGAATTCTCCTTAATAAGTGGGTGATGTATATATTTTAGTGTCACCCATTGTGAGCCCTAATTTTCATGGTTGGATTGGTGTATTGTTATTTAATGCTTCAAGATTTAATCCAGTTCTATTCTTTCAGTACAAATTGTTTCAGTGCAAATTGTTTTGTGTCTCTTTGCAGTATTTGACAATGTTTTATTTTCACTATCAGGGTACATGAAGGAAAGGAGTAGCATAGCTTTAATCAGCCTCAGTGTACACACAGCACCAGTGGAGATGCGTGAAAAACTTGCTGTTGCAGAGGAACTATGGCCCCGTGCTATTTCAGAACTCACCAGTCTGAATCATATTGAAGAGGCTGCTGTTCTTAGTACCTGCAATAGAATGGAAATTTATGTGGTGGCTTTATCATGCTGTGTGGCCTGGATGCGTGAGCAGGAATAACGCGAGGTTTCTGTGGAAGTCGGTGCCGCAGGAGGTGAAGGACGCTCGGCCGGAGCACGCCGCCGTGCCGCCGTCTGGAGGATCGGCCAGTCCCTCTGCAACCACAAATGTGTTAGAGATATATTAGAGATATGTTAGAGATATGTTAGAATAGGGACTCTTATATGCCTTATCTATATATGGCATATATCTCTTGTATTCCTATAAATATCGCCCTTTGGGCCTCTCGATAATACACACAATCAATTCATAACATGGTATCAGAGCGGGTTGCGAAACCCTAGCTACCGCCTACTCACCTCCCGCCACCGCTGCCCCCGGGAGGAGCAATCTCCACTCCCGGGGGCGGCCTTCGAGCAGCAGCAGCCGGGTTGCTATCGTCACCTGCACGGTTATGCTGCTGCTATTTTGCTCCGCGACGGCCGCTGGAGCGAGAGCAGGACGCCGAGCATTCCCGACGACGGCTTCCGCGGATCGCGCACCAGCGCGACGTCGGTGTTCACGGACCACCGGCGCGACGTTGGTGATCGCCTCGAACACGTCCTCCCAGCACCGGCGCGGCTCGTAGAGCTCGCGTCGGCGAGCTGGATCTGCGGTCGGTTGTCGGCGATGTGCGCGTCTGATGCATACCTCACCCCGCAGCGGCGCGGCCGCTTAAAGAAGGTGCGCGACGCCCGGCACGAGCCGCCGACGCCGGCTTGGGCTCCTCGGCCGCCGCCGCTGCCTCAGTCTTGGGATCCTCAGCCGCTGCTTGGTGTCACGGTCGCCCGCCGGCCTCCTTCACCATCCTTGCCGCCGTTGTTCTTGCCCGGGAGGGAGTCGGAGGCCTGGCTGGCGACACACGCCCTCGCCTACTCGAAGCTCTGACCGGCCGCCCTCGACGACGGCTCACCTCCGCCCATCGTCTCCGCCTCGGATCCGGCCTCTCCGCCGCCGGATCCGGTTTCCCCACCGTCAGATTCGGCGACACCCTGGACTCGAGCCGCCGCTCGAGCTTCTTCTACCTTGAGCCGCCGCCTCGGACTCGAGCTTCTCCGCCCGAACTCGCCCCGAACGCCTACTGCTGCTCTTTCCGTCTTCTTGGAGCGCAGCTGCGTCAGGGCGGCGGATCCGAGGAGCCGCAGTCGGAGACTCCTCGGCCTTTGCAAGAGCAGGGTGTGCCGAAGTCCGGGGCGGACTTGGCCTCCGCGGTGACCTTGGCGACATGCTCCGGTCGAAGAGCCTGCTCCGCCTTCACCGCCTGGGGCTCAATGATGACCTTGATGCTATGCTCCAGTTGCGCAGGCTTCTCAGCTTCCAACATGTGCTGCCCGGAGTCGGCAACATGATCTGGTAACATAGGCTGCTCGACTTCTGGCATCTGGTGCCCCGCGACGGCATCAAGAGGCCGGGTCAGGCAGCTCGGCCGAACCCAAATTCGCATGGGCTTCGGATCCTGCAGAACTTCGTCATGTCCAATCAAGCCGAAGCTGCTCCAGCTTCCCTGGCCCCTCCGGCTTCCCTGGCTTTCCTTTACTCCAGCTTTGTTTTCTGCAATAGCTTCTTCCGCTCCAGCTTCTTGAAGCTTCTTCCGCTGTTAAGAGCTGTCGTTTCTGCTAGTTATTCTTAGGCGTTTTCTCTTTTGTGTCGTTGCGTCCATCCAAGTCCGTAGTACTCAATTTTTGAGTTCGTCTTCGCCATGCGAGTCCACAAATTTATTGTCAGTCATAGAAGCATAGGAATTGCCTTATGCATAGCAGCAGCCGCCGCTCCCGCCGCTATTTCTTCGAGCCGCTGCAGATCCGCCGCTCTAAGCGTTCAAGGCCGCCGCGCTTCTTCCACACTGCGCCTCTGTTGCGCTTCTTGTGCATTGCGCCGCTCTTCTTCTGCACTGCGCCTCTGTTGCGCTTCTTGTGCATTGCGTTGCGCTTCTTTTGCACTGTGCATTCGTTGCACTTCTTGTGCATTGCGTCGCCGCCGTCTTGGGTTACAATCTGCGCCGCCATGCTTCCACCAATTCCTATTCGACTTGATTTGACAGCTCTCTCTATATTTGTTGGTTTCATCGTCTTCTTCGTCGTGTTGCCGCGGTCGACTTCGCTCCTGCACCTTGTGCCTTATGAGCTGTCGCATGACACCGGATGGGAGAAGATCTTCTGATACTCAACATATTTTTTTCAAGAGCTGCATACTACGACGACATTATCAAGACTCGGACTTTGGATTCTTTATATTTTAGTGTCAACCCTTTCCAAATGCAATGCTATTGCATACGCCTTGCATTTGAGGGGGGGTGTTAGAGATATATTAGAGATATGTTAGAGATATGTTAGAATAGGAGTTAGAATAGGGACTCTTATATGCCTTATCTATATATGACATATATCTCTTGTACTCCTATAAATATCGCCCTTTGGGCCTCTCGATAATACACACAATCAATTCATAACAAAATGCACCGGCGTCTACACGGCCGTGCAGGAGTTCGAGTGGGGCCCTGAAATCGCTGACTTCGTGGCCACCTTCCTAGGTATTGCTCCTGTGTTTACTTGGTTTATAGTGTTTCCATTGTAACGACAGGTGATTTTAGTAGTGTTTAGATAAGAGATGGGTTCTTTGGTTTTCAAAACTGCAGCTTTAAACCCTTTTGCTTCTTATTGACAACATGATGCAGCACATAAAGATGCATAGGTGATGCACTGTGACACTGACACATGCTGTCATATGGTATTCTCCTGACATTAGGTTGCTGATGTAGCTCGTGATTGTCGTTGATGATGAATCAAGAGAAAATGAGGGGGATCTTATAATGGCTGCCTCTTTGGTTACCCCAGAGGCTATGGCTTTTATAGTATGGTATTGCACAGGAATTGTGTGTGTCAGCATGAAAGAAGAAGACCTTGAAAGATTGAATCTTCCTTTGATGGTTACAACGTTACAACAAAGGAAAATGAGGAGAAGCTCTGTACTGCATTCACTGTTACAGTGGTATCCTACTATTTTATTCTTTTGCTACCACTAGATTGAGTTTTTTGTGTTAATATGCGCTTGGGGGGGCGGTCTATGCATGCTTGTTCTCTTTATCATTCCTTTCCTCTGCAAAAGTTAACTCAAGAACATTGGGTAAAAATCAAGTTCTATTACCTACTGATCTGACCACACTAGCATGTACTTGTTTTCCATCCTACACTTCATTCATAGTAGTAAGTAATCATTTGAAATATGCTTGTAGCCTAAAAAAAGTAGGAAGACATATAGAAATGTAAAGTATATAGCTCCGGGTAAAATATGGTATTTCTCTTTGGTCTTGTCCATCTTGTCCCTCTATTTGTTCTGGTTGCATTTGGTATTTTACTATGTTATCATCGGTAGACTGAATGCAGTTTTATACTGAAAAGTGACCGGTACATGTTTAACTTCAGAGTTCAGACTGACATTGAAATATAACGAGAACCTTTGTTCCGCGTAATATGATATAGATCAATACATGTTTAACTTCAGACTTCTATAATGAAAAGTGATCGGTACATGTTTAACTTCAGAGTTCAGACTGACATTGAAATATAACGAGAACCTTTGTTCCGCATAATATGATATAGATCAATACACAAGCTGTTGAAAACTGACAGCCAATATTTGGAGTGAAGAACAGTTGGTGTTGGTATGAAGTGCAAATCACGACAGTGTAAATCAAAATCAGAGTCAGATTGAGATTGGGCAAGGCAGCATACTATCGATTGAGAATTCAGACTTGTAAACCAAGAAGAACCCACCATTTGTAGGGCTGGTCTCAAATAAAAAGCAACGCAGAAACATCGATATTCCAAAAACGCAACATGTCTGACAACAGTTCATTCATCAATCGTCATCACCATAGAAGGGTGGGGCAAAACGGGTTAACACAATGGCATTTGAATCCAACCTTAGACTTCACTTTTCTGAATGAATGATGGCATGGTACTTGCTTCGTTTTAGCACTACAGATGCTATCTTGACAATGTCTACATACTGAAGTGTACAAAAATCCCCACCATTTGCTCATTGAAGAGCAAGATGCTATTTTGGGTCTGGTTTATGAACTATCTACTTACTTTTGGCATTTGCTCTTGCAGTAGCTCACACTTGGTGCTGTATTAACATTTGGCCTTTGCCATTTCGCAACAAAGCGTTGTATTAACATTGACTACTAACTCTGAATTGTATTGTATGTTTGTTGTGTTTCAAGAAGCATCTGGGAAGTATTTCTTTGGGGGGAAATAAAGGACCATTAGGTCTTCTAGGCTGTCCTATGACATAGAAGTATCTAAGAAGCTGTGGGCAGAATCTTTAGCACTGTTCCAGGAGCTGCAGCTTAGAGACCATGAATTGAGGACTAATTGAACTAACTTGATGAGCCACTAGGATATGGTAATACACTATTTGGTCCCTCTATCTTAGAAGTCTCGAGAATCCGGAATGTTGAACGAAAATGTGTCGGGTAGTAGATCATTTCCACCATACCAAAGTGCACTGGAACAATTCGAGCATTTGAATGGAACACTTGATTGCCAGCTGCGGTTGGCTATTTGCCTGTGATGTTGACGTGAATGAGTGCAAGGCAAGCGATCTAAATTTGCATAAGTTGTAAAAGTTTGTAAACTCGGTTGCAATTAGCTGGTTGTAATGGATGCTATAAAGTTTTATAGCATGTACCAGCTTTTGGGATTTGTTGGATTGAATGGATAATTTTGTTGTAGTTGAATGGGGCAGCTAAGTTTTTTAGAAAAAGGATCAGGTTAATGTGGTATTTAATATATGTACACAAATTATTGAATATGTGTTCCTGCCTTTGATACCTCTTTGCCCCTCTGACGACGATATGTTCTGGTTTGTCGAAATTCTCCCCTAATGGTCTCATCGTCATTTTCATTTTCTTTATTTTTTTTTACCTGGTGGAGGCTATCAGTTGGAAAATATACAAGCAGCATCAATGACGCGTATGCTGCCCAAGCAATATATATTTTGATGTTTTGTGGTAATAAATTGTGTAAATAATAAATTTACTTTGTAAACATAATATTTTTTAATTAGATGTTATGATTCATGTTGAGCGAAAGAATCAATACATCTTCATGTTCTTTTTTGTGACTAATTGCCTGTTTTTGCTATCTGAATATGTTTGATATACGAAATTTATTTTGCATGTTTGTTTAGTCAAGCCTGTAGCAAGGAAATCTTTTTGGCTCTACTGCAAGACATGGAAGTTTAAAATTATGAATAGGGAGATTCATAGCTGCAACAACATATTCTATACAAAAATTAATATTCTGTTACAACGTATGGGCATATGACTAGTATATTTATATGTTGTTATATGTTTATGGTGTAGCAGTGAACCTCGGTTATCTTATTTCTAATTTTGTACTCTTTTTTTTCTACTAATTTTGCTCCTGCTTATGTCCAGTAAAAGTGTTTGTGTTCCAACAGGCTACTTGTTCCCGCTCATCTGGGTCCGCCCTCAGCTAGCACTAGGGGTGGCAAAAAAGCTCGCGGCTCGCGAGCCGGCTCGAGCTTGTTGCGAGCCGAGCCGGCTCGCTCGAGCTCGAGCTTTTTTCGAGCCGAGCCGAGCCGGGCTTCGAGCTCGGTGAAGTTTCGAGCCGAGCTCGAGCCGAGCTCGAGCCGGCTCGCGAGCCAAACGAGCCGAGTGCAACCCCATATAATCTCGGCTCGAGCTCGGCTCGCGAGCCAAACGAGCCGAATGCAACCCCATATAATCAAGATGATTGGATTTTGAATTGATGATAAATGACTCATATAATCATTTTATTCTACCGAGCTCGAGCGAGTTTTTTCGAGCCGGCTCGAGCTTTTTTCGAGCCGAGTCGAGCCTTCATTCGAGCTCGTTTTCCAAACGAGCCGAGCCGAACCAGAGTTTAAACCGAGCCACAACGAGTCGAGCCGAGCCTGGCTCGTTTTCAGCCCTAGCTAGCACTAGCTTACGCGGTCAGACTTGACTGAATCGTTGGGAAAAAGCGACGGGATTGAGGGTGTGTAGCTCTCCAATGGGAAAGCTCGAGCTAGTCGTGAAGAACGCCTCCTTTCCTTTCTGATGTGATTCGACGTGCCGCGTTCGTCCACGAATAAATTAACTGAAAACAAGCGGAAGGAAGCTAGTGTAGAAGCCGGCGAGTGGAGCGTGCACGTTTTGACGATAGGATCCTCTGCGTTATGAAATTGGTGCAGAGAGATGCAGTAGAACCGGCTAATCGAAAACCTAGACTCTAGGACCTCGTTGATTGTCGCCATTAGTGAACTGAACAAGATCTGTCCAGTAGCTTACTTGTCTTTAAAAAAAGTCGGTGCCACGGGGGCATTAGATCATTCGCAGGATCTAAGCTACGTCATCCTGCAAATTTTAGAGCCAGTTTCTCTCTCCAATTAAGACCAACGTTATCATAATAAATCTCTACTACTATAATTTTGAGTTTACCTTTACACCAAAATCGCCCCGACCTCCCACACCCCGTTCTCACCAAAGAAACGCTGCACATGAAAATCGACACCGACCTCCCTCGCCCGACTCTCCTCCCACCAACGCTCCTCGCTTCATCTCCTCATCGCCCGACTCCACTCCCACATCGGCCGTATCACCCCACTCCCCTCCCACCTTCGCCGATGTCGGCCTCGGTTCCCACTCCCCTCCCACCTTCACCGACGCCGACCGCTTCTCCCACCCACGCCCCTCGGCCACATCTCCCGACTCCCCCCACCCACGCCTCATCGTCCGCCCCTCCGCCTCATTGCCCGCCCCTCCGGCCTCATCCTCATCTCCCGCCCCTCCCGCCTCATCTTCCGACTAACCTCCCACCCACGCCCCTCGGCCTCATCACCCGACACCCCCCCCCCCCACCCTCGCCCCTCCGCCCACCTTGCCCCTCCGCCCCTCCGTCCGTCCGTCCGCCATTTTGCCCTTACCCTAAGATCGCCATCGCGCCTCGACCTCTCAGCACCTATCTTCTTCCACCCGTCCACCTGGGTCCGGCCGATCGCGCCCTCGATCGCCGTTCGCGCCCCTAGGTGTTGTAGTCGGCGCCCCGTGACTCGCATTCACATGGCCCCCTAGACGGTTATTGGGAGCGGTGGTCCACTACCTCGCCAACTGACCAGCTAGCACGGTGATTGCCAGCAGCGAAAGAACGTGGCCGGCGGTTGCAATTTGTCCACTACAAAAGGTATTACCTCTTTTCTTCTCCTCCTTTTTCTTCCATTCCACTCCTCATCTGCGCCAAACGTCTCCCCACTATCTTCAAGTAACTGTTGCGCCAACAATCAGAGGTGTGTCATCCAAATCTGATATTGGTATTGCACCCAGCAGCATTTCTCTTTCGACAAATATTTACTGATCATTTGCTTGTTGATTGCCTTATTTGAGTAGCTGCCTTCACAAATCTCTTTTCGGCATTGCATATTTGCTTGTTGTTTTCCTTCCTCCTATTTTTGTTCGGAATGCAAAAATGATTACAGGGGGTTGTACTTCGTAGCTAGGAGCTGGATGTACCAACCGACTTAGTGAATTCCTCCTGAAGAAAGGATATACTAATAGTGAAGACTGTCTCTGTGTGTTCATAAAGAAATCTCAGAATGGATTCTGTATTATTTCAGTATATGTCGATGATCTGAATATCATCGGTACGACATAAAACATAAAAGAAGCAAGTTCTTATCTTGTTAAAGAATTTGAAATGAAGGATTTGGACCGAACCAAATTCTGCTTAGGCCTGCAGCTGGAGCACCTCCCTGAATGAGTTTTAGTACACCAATCCTCTTATATCAAGAAAGTCCTAGAGAAATTTAACATGGATAAATCATATCCGGTGAAAACCCCGATGGTGGTTCGATCCCTAGAGGCGGATAAAGACCCTTTTAGACTAAGGATGAAAAATGAGAAAATTCTTGGACCAGAAGTTCCATACTTAAGTGTTATTGGGGCACTAATGTATCTACCTAACTGCACAAGGCCAGACATTGCCTTCGCGAAGAAACTTGCTAGCTGCACACAGTAGCCTCCAACCCGAAGACATTGGGCTGTCATTAAAACCATACTCAGGTACCTTCAGGATACACAAGATCTTGGATTATTTTACCCGAAGAACCAAGACATGACTATGGTTGGATATACAGAAGCATGATATCTGTCTGATCCACATAATGCGAAATCCTAGACAGGATTTGTATTTCTTTGTGGTGGTACAACCATCTCTTGGCGATCATTTAAGCAGACCTTGGTAGCTACGTCCACCATCCACTCAGAAATAATCGCATTATACGAAGCCTCACGAGAATGCGTTTGGCTTAGGCGGATGATTAGCCATATCAAGAAGTCATGTGGCATAAATATCGTCGATGACCCCACTATTATCTATGAAGATAACACCGCTTGTATTTTACAAATGCAAATGGGCTATGTTAAGAGTAATATCACGAAGCATATTGCTCCTAAATTCTTTTATCCTCATGAACTTCAGAAGAATGGAGAGATAAAGGTGTTAAAGGCTAAGTCTTGTGATAACCTAGCAGATTTATTCACAAAATCTCTCCCAGCATCTAGCTTCCACAAATGTGTTCGAGGCATAGGGATGAGACGGCTTAGTGAGTTATAAAGTTCAGGGGGAGTGAATCCCTGAACCATAGTCCATATGTAAGACCAGAAGACTTACATGATCCTGAAGATCCAAATGTTGCACTCTTTTTTCCCTTTGTGAGTTTTTTCGGAAGTTTTCTCACGTAAAGGTTTTTAATGATGCAACAAGTGTGATCCAAGAAATGGATGCGATGCACTCTTTTCTCCATCCCTTTTTTCCCATTGGGTTTTTGGGAGGAGTTTTTAATGAGGCATGTGCATGCCGTGGTATTTGCCCAAGAGGGAGTGTTACGAAACCTAGAAGGTTCCGGTGTGGGCAAATACCAGAACTGCCCCTGGTGGGCTTAGACTATAAATAGAGAGGCAATCTTACCATGTAATGATCCCTGAAAATTAATAAAGATTGTCTCCTGATTCTTAGTAATCCTTGGTGATTGATTGATTGATTGTGTGATCGTGTTGCCGTTCATCAATTCTTCTACTATTTCATAACACCCCAAACGTCCCGTCGCGTACTACCACTACCACCACGGAATCCGCATCCGGGGCCAACCCGTCCCGCCGTCCCCACCTGCCAGCACATACGCAAAGAAATCGTTACCCCCCCCCACCGCCCGGCCGGCCGCTCCTCGCACGCCCACGCCCCACGCGACACTGACAGCATTTTCAGTAGGCAGCTCCTCCTTGGTGTGACGTCGTTGGTAGCCGGCGGAATTATTTACCCACTCTTGGATCCGTTTTTAGAATTTACACTCGTTCACAATGTAGTTGATATTTTATCCTTCTCTTAAATATTCTTTTTTATTATTTTAGTTATTTTCAGCTATTTTCCATTATACGCACATGAAATGTCACTATTGCCTCTCGGTCGCACCATGTTTTGTTTCCGCCCACACTGAATGATCCTCGTGCATTTCACTCAACGAAAAAAAAACCCCGAGAAGATCATCTTGATTTAGCACAAAATAGCAATAAGAAATAGACTTTTTCCCCACGGTTTTCATCATAAAATGTATTTGAATCTACACAAAATGTACTTTAACTTCATCTTGATTCAACATTCAAACACTTAATGTACTTAAATCTACATGTACTCTCTCTTCTTCTAATTCACCAAACACAAAAAATCTAACAAGAACATCTCTCACTCTCTCTGTTCTGATTCCCCGTTCAAACACTACTTGAATCTACATCAAATGTACTTGAATCAATGCCCACAGAACACAACAACACTTTTGACATCACTATAACAAATCCAGAGAAGGGAAAAATTGGAGAAAAAAAATAAACAGAAATTGAATAAAGTTGTTTATCGGCATGTTAAAATCCTCCACAGTGGCAAGTTGAAATCCTCCATAATGGCCTGCTCAAGCATGTTGCAGGGGACATCCCCGTGGAGAGCCTCACCAGCTTAAGATAGCCTTCCAACTTCTCAGCTTAGGGGAGGAGGATGGTGACGACGGGCTCAACGTGGCGGAGGAGAATGGTGGGGAAGGCAAGCCGAAGCCGGCGACAAGGAGGAGGACGGCAAGGAAGGAGAGGTGGTGGATGCGGTACACCAACCCGAGAAGCGACATTTGTGCGGGTGCGTGTCGATGCCGCTGGAGCCACCATCATGCTTGCGAGAAGGACTCGTGATAGCGGAGGAGGAAGGGGAAGATATGTGGTAAAGGTGGTTGGAGAAGGGGTAAAATATATTTTCGCGTTATTTATAACAGGAAAACGTTCCGAAATAATTAAAATAATGAAAACAAGTTGTTTAATGGACCCAACGACTAAGAGGATGGTAAAATACTAATTACAGCAGGAATAAGTGTAAATTCTTGAAACGGGTTAAGAAGGAGAGTAAATAAAACAATGGGCTCTTTCTAATATTTGCACACAAAATAACAAATATAACCGTATTGGCAATCAAATATAAAAACAGAACTACCATTTTAGTAGTCGTGTCTTCTTCCTTCGCACCTCCTCCCTCCCTATCTTCTCCTTCTATTTGCATACCACGCCGATGCGCCGCTCCGGTGGTCTCGCCCGCGCGCCACCTTAGGCCGCTGCCATTTCTAGCCACTGCCAGAGGCGGCGGAGGAGGAGGGGGATGGCGTCGGAGCCGGTGACGCGGGCGGTGGCGGAGGAGGTGGCGCGGTGGGGCGGGATGAGGCAGACGGGGGTGAGCCTGAGGTACATGATGGAGTTCGGGGCGCGCCCCACGGAGCGCAACCTGCTGCTCTCTGCGCAGTTCCTGCACAAGGAGCTCCCCATCCGCATCGCCCGCCGCGCGCTCGGCCTCGACTCCCTCCCCTTCGGGCTCTCCAGCAAGCCCGCCGTACTCAAGGTGAATCCTAGTACGCACGTCGCCTTCGTTGTTACTACTGCTGTATTACCAGATCGCCGCTTGTTTCTTTGGTGATGGTGGCCTAATTTGGGCGGACGGTTATGCGTACCTGTGGGTATCGATTCGTTTCGTGGCACGGTTTCCTTTTTGTTCGTGTAATCTTGTCTAGTGTGATTCTTGTGGAAAGTTTGGGATTTTTTGGCTAGATTTTGCTTTTGTTTGGACTTTGGAGTAGTTTGATTTGGGCTTTTTTTTTGGGTGTGAATAAAGGGTAGCTTCGTTTCGCGAATACTACTAGTAGTAGTTTACCAGTTTATCTCCTAGGATGTTTATTCGGGAGGATTTAAAAGCAGTTCTTTTAGGATTCAGTGCTGTGTTCTTCGTTTTTTAATATAATAATGTCCCCGTTCAATTTCTTGTTTGTGCTCAATTATTGGGAAGAGGAGCAGGGGATGGCCACTGTTGAGACGGTCCCATTTTCTTGGGAATAACAAATTGTTTATTCTACTAAATTATCTGTTTGGTTGCTTTCGTTTGAGCCTGTAGCTTTTTACGAATTGAAATGGTTCTGTCAGTTCTCGGTTAACATTATAGTTGTAATGTCATTTTCTGTCGTTTCGTTTGACTAAAATACATCATGAAAATATTCTTGTTCAACCCCAGTCAGGTTTGAAAATTGCAAAATTTGTGATTCATATGCTTTGTCATTTCGGTTCTTGGAGAGGTGTAGCATAGTTTTATCCTAGCATAAAGGGGGAATTTTGTGGATTCCTTCCTGCCAACTTGCTTAAATTGCTTTGATTTTTTTTAAAATATCATATTGGCTTCTTGAACTTATCGGTTCAGGTATCAGAAACACCTGAACTCTTCAAATTGCACATATTCTAAGATGGATTTGCAGAATCGAATCAGTACATCCTTGCCCATGAGAGGTCCCA
This sequence comes from Hsuehochloa calcarea, assembly GCA_036346395.1. Taxonomy (NCBI): domain Eukaryota; kingdom Viridiplantae; phylum Streptophyta; class Magnoliopsida; order Poales; family Poaceae; genus Hsuehochloa; species Hsuehochloa calcarea. The sequence goes on from CM070597.1 coordinate 54,250,708, forward strand.
TTTAAAGGACTAACTTTTGGTCTATTCGGTACTGTGAAGGTGAGAGATTGGTACTTGGACTCGTTCCGCGACATCCGGTACTTCCCGGAGGTGAGGAACCCGGACGATGAGCTTGCATTCACCCAGATGATCAAGATGATCAGGGTGCGGCACAACAATGTGGTGCCCACCATGGCGTTGGGTGTGCAGCAGTTGAAGAAGGACCTGGGTGGTACAAAGGCGTTCCCCCCTGGAATTGATGAGATCCACCAGTTCCTCGATCGCTTCTACATGTCAAGGATTGGGATCCGCATGCTGATAGGTTAGCAGACTCAGCACTTGCCATCTGTTAGGTACTAAATCTACAGTGTTTTTACTGGTGTCTGTTGGCGGGTTCAGTTATTAACATGCTGTCAAGTGTTTAACTCCCATTCCGAACTCGTTAGTAGTGTTTCTGGGTTGATGATAGAAATGCAATTTGTCTACTTGCATGCTGCCCGAACCTACTGATACGAAAGTTCATTTTATTGGTTCTACTTTCTGCCTTGCCGAGAGAACCACTCTGAACCTGTCATTCTACCTGATAGCTGCCTAAAAGCTTTTTCAGCACTCGATTAATTTGGAAAGTATAGCTTGGGGGGCAGAAATGGATATCATACTTGCCTCATTTGGAAAGAGTGCTTCTTACGTGCTCTCCAAAACTAAATAAACTGCACGAGTCCTAAAGTTGTATTGTTAATAGTGGAGTAGTAGGTGGTTGCAGATCAGGACCTCAACGTGCTTTAAAATTTGTACTTTTCACTATTGGGAGAGCATTTCTTAGTTGGATGTAGAAGAGCAATTGTTGTAACCTTGTCATGTTCCAGCAGGATATATTTTTCCTTGGAATCCAATCATTTTATATCTTCCTGCCCATTAAGTACAACAGTTGTCGTAAGATAACTGTCTATGACTACAAGTCAAAAAGGAAAAAAGAGAGAATTATTTTGCTGTCCCTGTCCTGATGTGAAAGAGCTAACACAAATAGATAAATGGCATTTGTTGATTCACTGTTTTTTTCTTAGTTGTGGTAACTTGCTTGATTTCAGGGCAGCATGTCGCTTTGCATGATCCTGATCCTGAGCCTGGTGTCATAGGGCTCATAAGCACAAGATTGTCCCCCATGCTGGTTGCTCGACTTGCTAGTGAAGATGCACGTGCTATTTGCATGCGGGAATATGGATCAGCTCCTGACGTCAACATATATGGAGACCCAGATTTTACATTTCCGTAAATCCCTCGTTTTATGTGCTTGCTATGTACCTTTGTTTTTATTTGATTTAATCACACTTTAGTGTTAATTCTTGTTTGGCATTAATATATCTGTCAGGTTTTGTATACTTCCGTTGTCATTAAAATGTTCCATGTCTTTTATGCAACATTCATGTTATTTGCTTCATTTACTAGTTCATGTGCAAATTGCAATTCTTTGTCCTTACCTCTGTTTATCAGAACCCATTCTAGTTCAACTCTAACCTATATAGTGAATTTCATCAGTAATATAGTTGAAGTGCAGAAAGTCTTAAAATGGTTTTCCTGAACTGCTTTGACTTCTCAATTGCAGATATGTTACACCACATCTACATCTCATGATGTTTGAATTGGTGAAGAACTCCCTTCGTGCAGTACAGGAACGTTTTATGAACTCTGATAAACATGCACCTCCCGTTAGAATCATAGTTGCTGATGGAGCAGAGGATGTAACTATCAAGGTATGACTCTCCCCAAGAATATCTGTTGCCTATTTTGTTGAGAACTTTCTAGGCTCAAACATGTTAGAGAACAAATTTCGCGAATACATAAGCTTCCGTGGATACAAGAGTTTCCCTTAATCTTTGCTGTTGGTATTAATTTAACATTTCTTATTACTTGTGGCATGTACTGCAACTATAAATGTAGAGTAGAGAATTAAAATTGAGTTTTTTTAACGAAAATTGTGAGTTATTTTTTTAATAATGTGACATTAACCTTTGTGATACACTTATGTATTAGTTCGGCAGAGACCTCATTTCTTTACTAGTGAATGATGAGAAGTCCAAATCCAGACCCTCATGGCTTCACATGCTTTTTCAAAGCAGGAATATTAGCTCAGGCCATGTTTCTCTCTTGCAAGAGTGATTCAATGTCTGCAAGAACAGTGTGCAGTAGCATATTAAGTTCCACTACAATTTTTTATAGAGAGATCATTACTCTGTGTCGCACATTAACCATGTCATAATTGTTACAGAAAATTGGCTCCATGTTTATGTGCAGAAACACCCCCTATTTTTTCCTTTTTATGTTACAATTTTCTTTTTTTCATTAGTTAGTTTCTCTTGTATGATAGTCCTATCCAGGGATCAAAATACCGTTTCCGGAGGAAATCCCGCCGGGCGGCCGGTTACCGGCCGGTAACCGGAATTCCCAGAAAAAACTCAGTCAAAACTCGTTCAAATAAATTTGAATTTGAGATGTTTCCACCGGAATTTTGAATTTTGAATTTGAAGTTTCAATGGTATTTCAAATCCTTGCTCCCACCCAGAATCCGATTATCATTGTTACCGGCAGAACCGCCGGATTTCGATATATGGTCCTATTTGAATGTATTACTGTAAATAGTTCCCTATATGAGACCACAAACATGATAATATGTTTTTTAGCAAACTTTGATATAATCGATTCTTCATAATTAAGCATGAGTATGAGTCTATGTTGCACCGATACGCGATACCGGTACGGCGATACGGATACGGCGATACCCCATTTCTCCAAAAAACCCGATACGGCGATACGGATGTGTGTGTGTGTGTATAATAATAATAATAATATAAAATGACTAGTAAATTATGGCAGTATGTATGTCAAGAATCAAGATGAAATGAACAATAGAAGACTTAGCTTCTGCATGACTAATGATAGAACATAGATAGATAGTTCATATTACATAATTCAAGCACACACCCAGTCACAAACCATAAGGGTCCATACCCCATAACATAGTTCAACAATGTTCATAAAGCAACAAAATATAATCAATACCACTTCTATTCATCACACTCATCCATAGTAGTTTCAACATCATCATCTCTTGTTGCATCTTCACATAATTCCATTTCCAACTCTGGTTCATCAAGTGAGAGATTAACAATCTCAAGGATGCCCACGCTACTAGTAAAACTTTCATAGGCATCTGCTCCAACATCCCACATCCTTGTAGGTCCATGATGATATTTTTCTGATTTTCTTGATAGAAGGCGTAGATTGGTGTGCACAAATACCAAATCTTCCGCATGTTCAGGAGTCATCTTGTTTCTCTTCATGCTATGAATGAAACCATAGGTACTCCAATTCCTTTCACAACAAGAAGATGATGATGGTTGCCCAAGCAATTTCAAAGCCAACACTCTCAACTCTGGAGCTGAACCTCCATGCGTGCTCCACCATTGCTTTGGTTTAAGATGAGCTCTATCCTCAATTGATTCGAATGAATCAAATCCTTCTCCAAATTGAGAGAAATCTGCAAACTGTGCTTTCAATTTTCTGCATTATTCAGTAATGGGAAAGAACTTCCTCAGGCACTTCAAAACATTTTTGTTAATCTCATTATCATCATGGGGGAATTGACGGTTAGGACCTCCTTGAATCCATGCTTCAGCATAATATCTACCAAAGGAAATGATTGAATGACAAAGATTGAAAGAAACAAAAATATAGAATCAAATTTAAAGAAGAAACCACTATTTACCTTGGATTGAGTGAGTGTGCCAAACAATGGAGTGGGGTGTTGCTTTTGCCCCATTGATCCACTAAAATGCTGTGGATAACGGAGTAGAAAAAACAATCCTTATGGGGTTCTTTTCCTTCCCATTTATAAATGGCATCTTTAACCTTCTCTATCATGCTATCCCACATCTCATAGACCAAATGTAGGCATGACTTGTCGGTGTCGACTTCACGTAGCATCGAATAAATGGGCTCCGTGAACTCAATAAGATGTTTCACATTACCCCACCACACGTCATTAAGAACCTTTTCTTTCACAAACTGTGCTGTACCCACACTATCATCCTTGTAAGTATCCCACATGTCACAAATAACCATTTGCTTAAGAGCTGACCGAATGAAATAAAACCTCTTCAGCATGATAATAATAGATGCAAACCTTGTTTCAGCAATAGCAAGCAATTTTAATTTACTAAACTCATTAAACATAGCCAACCTTAGGCTATGATTCATGATGAATTTTTTTTTATTATGGTAGCATCCCCTGCAACATCCATAATCCATTGAAATTCTTCATGAATGGTACCATCGAGACTCTTTCCAGCACATATATTCTTCAATGCTAAGTTTAATGTGTGCACGACACATGGAGTCCAGAAAATGTGATTATACTTTTGTTCAATGATCATACCTGCAGCTTTGCAAACTGGAGCATTATCGGTAATCACTTGGACAACATTCTTCGCACCGACTTCTTCAATCACAACAACCATCTTCTCAGCTATGTATTCCTTATTCTTCACCTCACCTTCTGTGTTAATAGCTCGCAAGAACATAGGTCCACCCTCTGTTACAGCTAGAAAATTTATTAGTGGTCGTCGCTGTGCATCAGACCACCCATCAGAAGCAATGCTAACTCCCTTGGTGCTCCATGTTGTCTTAATTGGTACCAACATACCTTCAACATGTGTCCTCTCTTGTTGAAGAAGAGTTGTCATCATCCTATTGTATCCAGGAGGGACATATCCATTAAGGGGGTTGTTGCAAGCATACATAATCATTTCTCGTCAATATGGGTTTCTTGTAAGATTAAATGGCAAGCCTACAGTTTAAAATGCTCTCGCAACAAGAGCATCCATGGTGCTTCGAATCCCAAGATTAAAACTCTTGTCAATTGATAGTTGCCCCTTTCTTTTCTTTGCAACCACTCCCATTTGGCTAGCACTGCCTACTTCGTTGCTTGAGGTATTCTCCCCTGGCAAGGGAACTCTTCTTGTAGTACTTGATGTTGCTGCCTCTGCTGCAGCAACTTCATCACAGAGTTGTTGTAGTATCGGCACTATCACCTTTGGACAAGTCTTGGCACCACAGTTTGAAATCTTCAATAAATGTGCTTTAACTCTATAGTAGCTCCCATGGATGATAGCATCACAATAGCGACATTTGGATTTCGCATTTCCTCCACTACCACGAGTTCTTTCCAATTGAATGACATGCCTCCAAAGAGGTTTGGCTGCATCTACAATCTGGTTCACGGGATGGGCTGAAACACTTCCTTCAGCGCTTCCACTTGCCATATTACACAAAAAAGACCTAAAGAAAATAAGTAGAATAAATATTAGTTGGCCAGTGCATCTGCAGTACAATCATCAACAATTCAACACCAGCAACTGCAGCACGCCAGCACATCAACCCCCACTTCACCTTCAATCCCTACTGGCCTACATCTCCCTTACCGGCCTACCTTCAATCCTAACCCCCACTTCATCTCATCACATTAGATCTGAGAGAGGAGAGGAGAGCTCACCTGGTTTGAGGCGTCGGCTGTCGGAGAGGAGCACCGTCGGCTGCTGGGGGGTAGCGCGGAGGAGGTGGCACGCAGAAGGGAGAGCCGGTCGCGCGGAGGAGAGAGAGCCGGTCGCGCGGAGGAGGGAGAGCCGGTCGCGCGGAGGTGTCATGGAGGCCGAGCGCCGAAGGTCATCGACTCGCCGGTCGTATGGAGGAGGTGGCGCGGAGGTCGCCGCCTCGTCGGTCGCCTCTGCGCACGCCGCACGGGGCCACCTCTGCGCTCGGGAGACAGGAGGTAGGCACAGCCGGGCATGGAGATAGTTAGGTTTTAACCATCTGCGCGGGCTGGGCTTCGCTAGGAACATTAGTTTTCTTTCGTGGGCTGGGCTTCTTTCCGAACCGTATCGGTGTATTGGGGTGTATCGGGCCGTATCGGGATATATATATATATATATATATATATATTAAATGAAAGGAATTTCCAATACTTCCCGATACGTATCGGGATACCGGTACGCGGTCTCCTAGGCGTGTCGGCGCATCAGAGGTATGAGTGCTGCATTTATAACCTTTCTAATGCAGATTAGTGATGAAGGTGGTGGAATACCAAGAAGTGGCCTCCCAAGAATTTTCACTTATCTCTACAGTACAGCAGAAAACCCACCTGATCTAGATGGCCATAATGAAGGAGTAACTATGGCTGGGTTTGGTTATGGGATCCCGATTAGTCGTCTTTATGCTCGATATTTTGGTGGAGACTTGCAAATCATTTCTATGGAAGGATATGGTATGTCCACATTTCACTTTTTTTGTTCCTGTAGCGAGTATTAAAGAATGTGGCCATGTTTTGCTGAGGTTTCCTCTATATGTTGCTGTTTTGATACCCATAAATCGCTGTTGAAAGTTGACAACTCTTTTCTTGTCCGAAAGTTCATAACTCTTTTCTAAAGAAAAGTGAAAGTACCCTTGGCCCTTAGGATCTGGGAGTTAAGCATCAACTATGTCTCTCTTGCTCTTTTACTTTTCCTAAGTTGCTGTCCAGAACTTACCGCTCTTGAAACATGCTTGCTGAGATGTTGCATTACTATCGTCACCACAAAATTGATTACGATCTTACAGATATATGACATTACTTTTTCGTCTTCTATGTAGGAACTGATGCTTATCTGCACCTATCACGGCTGGGAGATTCAGAGGAACCCTTACCTTAAGAGATTCAAAAGGAACCCTTGCATCAATGATCATATTCCTGTTCTCATACCATTATTGTAATCTGGATAGTATTGCTTTCGCAATTGCTGTGCTGGTATGCAAATATAGTTACCAAGGCCAGCCACCTATATGTAGTTCTGATGTTCTGTTCTAGTCACTATGTCTTTGTGCTCATTCCTCGGCTACCTGGAATGTTGTCATAACTCAGAAGCCTCTGATTTATACTGTCATTAGAATTCTTCTACCTCGTAGAATGGTTGTTCTAGTCTTATAGAGTACTTGGAAAGCTGGAGCTCAGTCGTTGCCTGGAGAATGTAATCTAAATTGTTCCTTTCATTAGCGGCAGGTGATTTCATCTGCAACACCCACATGTTATGCACATTTTCGCTTCAGAATGGGAAGTGCTGGCATTTGATTATACAGCGCCTTTCCTTCTGAAGGTGTAGCAGTCGTTTCTGGCGCTGTTCTTCACACAAGTTGGATATCGCGACGATGAGTTCATATCACGAAAACTTGATAAACAATTCACAATTGTCATCGGTAGGAATTGATCTCTAGTCTTTGGAAGAAAATGTTTAGTGCAACGTCAGTACCAGCCAACGATTGGCAGGTCATTGCTACACGGAATGTTAGAAGAATTGCATAAACGGACGCAAGAAAGCAGGAGCTGATCTGATCCATTCATTTCACATCGGACGGCCCATATTCCCTCTCTTCGGCCCTTTAACATGTCCCCCTCGGTCTCCTATTCCTCTTCGAGGCGGACAGCGCCGGGCCGTCCCATCCCAGGAATACGAAGTCCACCGGCCTTCACGTTTTCACCAACCTCCGGCGCCGGCGAAACCCTAAACCAGCCCTCCTAGCCACCGGACTGGCGTGCTGCTGCGGAGGAGATGAGTGAGTGCCCCGCGGCGGCGGCGAAGACGTTGGTGTGGTGGGACATCGACAGGTGCGCGGTGCCCCCCGGCGGCTGCGACCCCCACCGCATCGCCCACAACGTCATCGCCGCGCTCGCCGCGTCGGCCTACACGGGCCCCGTATCGATCGTCGCCTACGGTGACGCCGCCCGCATCGCCCCGGGCGTCTTGGAAGCCCTCTCCGCCACCGGCATCTCCCTCAACCACGTCCCCGCCGGTATAGGCCCCCACCTGCTCTCTCCATTGCCAGCATGCAAATTTGCCCGGTTTGTTGCTCAGTGTGTGCGCTACTAGTGAACTACCCCCGTTTTGGCAGGAGCTAAAGATGGAGTTGACAAGAAGATGTTGGTCGACATGTTGTTCTGGGCATTTGACAACCCTCCACCAGGCAATTACTTGCTTATTTCGGGCGATCAGGACTTCTCTGGTCTCCTCCATAGGCTTAGGATGAAGAAATACGGTATCCTACTAGCGCAACCTTCAAATGCATCGTCTCAAGCACTTGCTAATGCAGCAAAGACTGTTTGGCTCTGGGAAAGCCTTGCGGCTGGAGAGCCGTTGCTGATGGAACCCCCACATTCACTTAGTGTGTCACATTGCAACTGGGATTCGAATAATTCGGATACATCAAAGTGCTCACAGAGTAAGGTTCGTTCTGAGTATAGCAAGTGTGATGGTAATGCGAAGTCAGGTAATCAATATCAAGCGAAGCCGCTTCAAAAGTACGTACACAAGACAAACATCGCATCTAGTTCTGCAGGCAATCAAGATCAAGTAGAGTCAGTTGAGGGAGGTTCTGACAGTACTATAGGAAGCACAGCTAGTGAGCTAGACCGGCCTTCTGTTTCATCATCATCAAGTTCTGAATCAATGGAGCGAACAAAGGTGGATCAATCAAATCTGCTAGGAACTCCTACCATGTCCCAGCCATCAGCTCAGAAACCTGTGGTGTTTACTCATTCCCAACAAGTGGGAACATCACACAAGTTCATCGTTGGTGAGAAGCCTAGCACATCAACTGAATGTGCGTCAAGAAATGGAACTCTTGATTTTGGCGTTAGTAATGGCCATTATCATCAAATGTATCAGCAATCACAATCTCCAGAAGCACAGAATAAGCTTCATTCTGAGTATAATATGGGTGATACTAATGGAAAGGCGGGTAATGTATGCAAGGTGAAGCCACTTCAGTATAATATGGGTGATGCTAATGGAAAGGCGGGTAATGTACGCAAGGTGAAGCCACTTCAGTATAATATGGGTGATACTAATGGAAAGGCAGGTAATGAACGCAAGGTGATGCCACTTCAAAAGTATGTAAAGAAGACGAACATCACATCTCGTTCTGCATGCAATCAAGTGGATTTAGTCAAAGGTTATGACTGTTCTATAGGAAGCATTACGAGTGGGCTAGATCTATCTTCTGTTTTATTACCATCAAGTTCTGAATCACTGGAGGGAGCAAAGGTGGATCACGCAAGCCCGCTAGGAACTTCGACTTTGTCCCAGTCATCAGCTCAAAAACATGTGGTGTCTACTCATTTGCATCAAGTGAGAGCACCTCACGAATTCATCCTTGGCAAGAAGCCTAGCACATCAACTGAGCATGCATCAAGAGATGGAACTCATGATTTTGGCGTCAGTATTGACCATTATCATCTGACATATCAGCAAACCCAATCTTCTCAAGCACAGAATAAGCTTCATTCTAACTATAGTATGGGTGATAATAATGGGAAGGCAGGCAATCAATATAAGGTGAAACAACATCAAGAGTATGTAAAGAAGACAAATATTTCATCTAGTTCTGCATGCAATGAAATAGATTTAGTTAATGGAATTCCTAGTCATTTGAAAGGAAGCATTTTGAGCCATCCAAGTCAATCTCTGTCATCGTCATCAAGTTCTGAATCACTGGACGGGCCTAAGATGAATCAGTCAAGTCCACCAAAAAATCCTGCTTTCTCCCTGTCACCAGCTCACAAACCTGTCATGCCTCATTTGCATCAAGTGGGAGCAGAATTCAAGCCTAGCACATCAATTGAGTGCACACCAAAAAATGGAATTTTCCATTTTGGTGCCAGTAGTGGCCATAATGATCCGACATATGAGCAAACCCACTCTTCTCTGTTGCCGAAACAACATAATTCAGGTCCTCATCCTCATAGTGCATTCGGTCAGTCTTCCTCAACAAATTCAGATACTGGCAGCTCATGCCCACCATCAGCAGGGCATAATGGCGTTCTTTCCTCACAAATACAAACATGGCCAAGTGGCTCAACCGTTCAAGGTCTGCCAGATATTTGCCCTGATTTCAGTAGACTGACTATTTCTGAATGCCCTCGGGGAACTGGTGAGACCAAGCTGCCTTGTGAAGGTGTGCCTGCTAATTATCCTGTTTTTAGTATGCCAAATAATTCTGGACATCCTAGAGGTCTTCATGAGATCAGATACTCTTTTCATCCTGGTCCTAATATCAGCTTCCATCCGAATCACTCTAGTGCTGCTCAGAATGTCCAACCTCCTTCCAGTGATTATACCTGCAAACCTCCTGACCCACCTAACCTATCCTGCATCATGCAAAATCCTGGAAATCATGGAGAGACACAAGGATCTCCACCAAATTCTTCTGAGCCTGAAGGTACTATAAGAAATATAGTACGTGCTTTGGACATACTAAAGATTGATAAGATATTCCCAACAGAATCAAATATTGCAGACTGTATACGCTATGGTGAGATGAATTTATCAGGTTTTGATGTTAAGAAAGCTCTTGAACTTGCCATTCGACATCAAGCTGTCGTTATGAAGAAGTTAGTAAATGATATGCCTTTATTTGTTGCAAAAGATGAAAGCCTTTGGAAATGTGTGGATGTAACAAATAGCAATGCAAAGCATCCCAAAGAGACGCTAGACACAGTTTGCAAGTACATATCATCCACCAGTGGCCATTCAGCAATAAAGAATTCTCAGTCAAGGTGAGGCTTTGTACCTTCTGGTTTGTGCTAATCATTGCATTTTTTATTCTCAGATGTTGTAACATTATCTGCGTTTCCTTTTCTGGTAGGTACCAAGCTGCAACTATCTTAAAGAAATTGTGCTTGCAGCATCACGCCCTTGGTGACCTTCTCCAGATTTTGCATATTGTAATTGTTAGAAAGAAGTGGCTTGTGCCTCATTCTTCAGGCTGGCAGCCATTGTCCTTCAACACAATAGTGGTTGATGCAACTACTGATGCTATTGAAGGAGCCAGGTCTTGATTCTTTTCCTCTGCTCATGTGGGATGGATATTTTGGTGCGCTGGTGAGTGGCCAAAATATTTTCAACATTTACATTCATCAAAAGGTTTTTTGGATATCGCTTGTTGGTTCATCGACATTCTACTGTAAGCAATCAGATGCCACAAGAAGTAGTCTAGATGCAGTATGTTTTACTCGCGGGGAGTTTAGTCCCAAAGGAAAAGACTGAATATCCTGTTGGTTTTGTTCCAAGTATGAAGGAGCTACACAGGTCACAGTTTTTCATATGCTTTCGAAGATGTTAGTTCGGCGGCCAGCAATTTGTTTCCATTCTGTGATCAGCAAGATATAGATACAAGAGGACTTGCCTTTGTTCGTGTCAGTATAACAGTGCCTGAGGTTGAAGTTAACTTGTGTGTCTCTTAGTTGGCTGCAGAAGTCCATAATATTGTTTTGATATTCTCAGTGAAGTGGCAATGCTTGAAATAGTGATGAAGTTAGTGGCTTCTTGAAGATGAAGTTAGTAGCTTCTTGAGGCATTGATGTTCCTTGAATTTGTGCTTTACAATTCCGTTGTGAGATACCTTTGTTCTGCCTGATGTTCAGTGAGGCAGTGACTCACTGGCGGGTTAGTGAAGTTATTGGTGTTTTCTGTCTTTGAAATGCATTCAGAAGTGCTATCCTCGCTCGAATTCGCTTCAGAGCTTGCCCGATTCGTTATGCTGTTCGCTGCAGAAGTTAGCATTGGTTGTTTTTTGAGTTTCTTCTTTTTTGGCTATGCGCGTGCCGTTTCTCACCTCATGTGGCGGGCGCGCGCTGTAATGAGCACTTGAGCAGTGGCAATTATCTGATGCACTTTTGTCAGATACGTTTCTCGTATAAAATCTATCGCCTTTGGGGTTCTGTCACTTTGATGCTTTTGATTATTGCACTGAACTGTCAGGTTCTCTGTGCACATCACACAATGAGGTATCAGTAATGTTCCATGTGCCGTGAACAGGATCGGCACATCACACAACTTTAGGCCTCGTTTGGAAAGCATAATTTTTTCCTCCTATTCCTGCAGAAATAGCCGGAAATTGGAGTTTTTCCTGCCGAACTGAACTATTTCCTGTCAAATTCATTCAAAATTCATGCATTTCAAATGGGGCCATACTTTCGAGAACAATACCTAAATTTTTTTTAGAACGGCTGGTGATTTGCATTAGCAGTTTAGCACACACACGTTGGCCCTTTCTGACATCTTGGAGGCTTGGAGAGGATATCTGTCTTACTGTTATGTCAGGCCTGTTGCTTATTTGATGATTCGGAGAACTCAATGTTTATTCATGAATCATGATCATCGTATATAAACTTGTACTACGATGGAAGAAGCAGCGAATCTAGTTGACAGTCAGAACCACATAAGAAGATGCTAATGCCCAAGGCTAACAAAAGCTAACCAGTAAATCCTTTTTTTGGACGGTATCTGCAGATCACCTACAAATCTACCACTACTGACCAAGAATGCTGAAGCTGAAACAAGAGTAACCTCCAGTAAACCACATCATCATGAGATCAAGTCGCCGGTGTGGATTTGAGCTCCTCCAGCACCGACTTCACCTGATCCTGCAGCAGGTCGATCCGCCGCAGGTACACCTCCAGCTCAAGAATCCGCTGCTGCCTCCACTTCTCCCCCTCCATCGATATCCCGAGAATCGCAGACGGCGGCTCTGGCACCGCCCCGAGCCCCAGCGGCGCCGGGCCGCCGCCCATGCCTAGCATCGCGCGGACCATCTCCTTGAACAGAGGCGACAGGACGCTGCTCTCCGTGTTGGCCCCTGGCAGCGTGGCGGGTAGCCCGGCAGGGTCCGTGCCGTCCATGCCTGCCTGAGGGAAGAATTGCGGGAGCGAGTCCTCCGTCTCCAAAGGCATGGGCGCCGGGGGGTGCGGCTGCGGCTGCGGCGCCTCGGCCGCGTCGGCAGCGAAGTCGATCGTGCGCCTGCGGCGGCCGCGGCGCTGGACCCTCGAGGAGGACGGGGACTTGGCTTCTCCGTTGCCGTTGCCGTTGCCGTCGGCGTCTGCGGCGACGGCGAAGTTTCCTTCATCGTCGGAATCGGCGGCGGAGGGATCGCGGGCGTGCTTGTCGGAGGAGGGGCGCCAGATGTTGCGGGCGATCTCGAAGACGGCCTGCTCGTGCGGGGAGCGGAAGGAGAAGGAGGCCCCGGAGCCGCGGAGGCGGTCGACGCAGTTGCGGTACTTGCGCTTGAGGCGGCGCAGCTTCTCCACGAGCTGGCTCTTGGAGAAGTCGAGCTGGAGGCGGCCGCGCATCTCCTCGTAGAAGGGGTCCGTGTCGTACTGGTGCGACGCGAACGCCGTGCCCCGCTGCGCCGTGAACTCGGAGAAGGCGCGGAGGATCACGATCTCGTCCTCCTCCGTCCACAGCCGCTGGAACAGGGACCGCCGCTCCCCGGCCGCCGCCGCGGCTGGGGCGGGGGCGGCGGCTGCGGCGGAGGAGAAGGCGGGGTTGGGGGTAGGGTCGGTCGGGAAGTTGATATCTTCGGAGTCCCCGTTGCCATAGGCGTCACCGTCGGGAAAAGAGGAGGAGGCGGCGGCGGCGGCGGGGGCGGCGACCATGGGAAGCATCGGATCGGATCGGAGATGGTGCTCGGCTCGAGTCGGTACTAGGGTTGGGGTTTTTCGCTGGAATGGGCTCGGCCGCTCGAGGATCTGGGTTTGCGGACCGGGTTTGGTTTCCTCTCCTTTCCGTGATTCAGCGCATGTTGGTGGTGTGCGTAGGGTAACAGCAAAACCAGTAGAGCATCGCAGATAAAAATGGTATTTTATCTATGCCTCGGATGTTCTGATTTATCGTAAAAGGATCCCCCGGCCCCAGGAACGCGGATCCCCTGGAAAAGGATGAAAGTTTTAGGAATTTCTAAATATATCAAATTAATTCTAAACATTATGACAATTTTTTGTGAAGACTCTTGACAAAGTATACTTGCTTGTGTAATTTTTCTAGAATTTTATATGTTATGCATTTTTCTCGAACAATCCTTTAAGGCTGTTGTTTGTATGCAATTGAAATAATCGATTCGAGGAAAATTTCAAAAATATACGCAAAATACTTTTCACATTTATTCTAAGTATAATTATTTCAAGTTTACAATTTTTGAAAGTTACAAATTGAGTGATCATATCAGACAAAACAAAAATTTGTAGATAGTAAAAGTAGTAGTACGATTAGTACCACTCAGAGCACGAAGGAAAATAGTATTGTACTCGAAATCGGCCGGGACGTAAAGTAAATAGTGCTTTGACTTCATGGCAACATTCTGATACGGTTTTTATCTTCTTTACGGTGGTAAAAGAAGAAGTAAATATTATCACATGTACCAAAATTTTCATTCTGCAAAAAAAATTCACGTGGTCAGTCGCCTGGCCTGCCCTGCTGATCATATCAAACTTTCGTTGTCGGGGGAGGGGGTATTATCACATGTGACGAAATCATATCAAACAATATTTTTTAGATTTTAGCGAGAATCTGAGGACGTCGAAAGTAAGATAGTAGTTTTTTAAAAAATAAAAAAACAAAGGGTGAGGGGCTATCGCACCCCGAGGTGTAGGGGTGAGGACGAGGCAAATCTGGCTCTAGGGGTTAGAAAATTTCAAAAGAAATGTAAATTTGGTATAATTATACTGAGAATAAATGTGAAAAATATTTTGAGCATGTTTTTAAAATTTCTCTCAAATTGATTATTTCATCTGCATACAAACAATAGCCTTAAAGTAATTTTTGAGAAAAAAATGCAGAACAGATAAAATACTGGAAAAATTACACATACAAGTACAATGTGTCAGGAGCCTTCACAAAAATTCATATTTTTAGAGCTCATTTGTTATATTTAGAAATTCCTACAACTCTAAGCCTTTTCTAGAGGGGATCCGTGCCACTCGGGGCCGGACGAGGCATTTCCACGCCCCTAGGGGGCGAACGAGGCCATGTGTCGCTTGCATGGTAAATCCGGTCATCTGGGACACGGACAAGGTGTTATTTTTGCATTTGATACATGGGAGGCTAGTTTTGCTATTAAGCACGTCAACAATGCCATTTTAGCCAAAAACTCTATTGTTGTGGATGACGAATGAAGCTAGTAGCATAAGGGCATCACAATGGTTAGAGGCTTGGTAGCCTCGAAGTTGGGACCCGCATACATCCTCTAAGTTAACATAATTTTCTCCAAAGTATGGAGGTTGTTATTGTCTCCTATAACTATAATAATAAAAAGTTCAGCACCCCAACAAACATCTAGACTTGTCCAAATAGGTCATGCGTGCTGGGCCAGTCCAAATCATGACACTGTTGGTCTGGCCCAGGCACGGCTTGGCTCGACATCAAAACAGTTTGTGCTGGCCCAGCCTGACACATTATGGCATGCTTGGGTCACGAACTTGTCCTAGCGGGTCGACACGGCCTAGACACGGAACAACACGGCTGGCACGACCCATTTGGCCAACCTTCTTCTACGCCTCCACCCCAGCCAGCTTCCCTGTCACCTCCCTCGCACCGATGCAGGCCACGGTGACGCGCGTGTCAGCCAGGAACGCGTGGAGCAAAGTGCGGCGGTGGCCAGGAACGCACGGAGCGGAGCATGGTGTCAATGGCAGCAGGGTAAGCAGCTCTAGCACATGGGACAATGCCCGAGGGTGCACGTGACAAGGACAGGTAAATTCAAAATACAAGATTGTACAAACTGGTCAACAACATGTAACACCCCAAAAATACATGAATGCAAAAATACGATATTTTTAAAACTTTTTCATGTGTCGTTTGTTGTCATGCTCTTTACTAGCATTCTGATATTTATTTGATCTGTATTTCTTTTCTTGCCAACACAAGTGAACCCTAAACCACAAACCCTAGAATCAGAATAATGCTCAAAAACTAGTTGGAGCTGTTTAAAAAAATATCAAACTGGGACCTATCACTTCTAGGTAAATTATTAATAAAGCAAAGACCCTCTTCTTGTCCCAAACTCGTCCCTAATCTTTCCCTCTTGCCCCACTGCCAGCCGACATAAAGTCACAAGCCACTGAGCCCCTTTGGCTGGTCGTGGCCACCACCTTCCCTCCTAGTGCACCGCAGTACCGCCCTGGCGTATCCCTGTGCACTGTTCCTTCGACCAGTTCCTTGGACAGTTCCTCCGACCAGTGGCCGATTCGAACCGGCATAGTCGAGACCACACCCTGGTCGTGACCGCCACCTTTTCCCCCCGTGTACCGCTGTACCTCCCTAGCGTTTCTCGATGCACTATTCCTCCGACCAGTGCCCCGGCCGAACTGGTGTAGTTGAGACCACCCCCTAGTCGTGATGACTGAACAGACCCAGGTCAAGTCGGTGCGACCAAAGACCACCCCTGGTCGTGGTCGTCTATGTGGGTCCGGGCAAGTACGTTCTCTCCCCTGCTGGCGCCGACACCTGCCGAATCCGGAGGCCTCGATGCGACTTGGTGCATGCGCTGGCAGCCGCCGTCGCTCAGCCATTAAGCGCCATCACTCAGCATGTCAATTCACTGTAATGTGATGTCGACTCCGTCGCTATCGCCAACCACCCGTGGTATTGTGCAGTGCCAGATGCAGAGTATGTCGGTCAACCTCCACACCCCCTTTGCCTATAAATATCGACCCCAGGCCCTCTCGCTGCCATTCCGCACCACAAGAGACAGCTCTTCCTTCCTCCCCTAACTCCATTTGCGAGAGAGCTCGAGCTCCATGTAAGGCTTGAGCGCTCGCTTCGGCCGGTGCCTCCATGTCGTCGCCAGGCGCATTAGAGCCCTTAATGAAGCTCTCTTCTCTTGGACCGCATTAGAGCCCTTAATGAAGCTCTCTTCTCTTGGACGACTCAACTCTTGTTCCCTGACTCAGAGGCGGCTCCCCTCATTTGGTTCCGCTCTGTATTCGCAGGAGCTGCCGACTTCGCTCTTCCTCCCCTCCGCCTAAAGTAGCCCCGGGAATCAGATCAACCCCGACGGCCATCACTGCCACTTGGAGCCTCTCTCATCGTCGCAGACCTTCGTCGTCAGATCATCTTCGGCTAGCGCGCTTCTTACAAGTGTGTCCCTAGTGGCCACTATAGTCTCTTTTCCACTCTAAGAGTGTAAAAGCTTTGCCAGAGCGAAGGATGCACTGTAGACCTAAGGTGTAGTCGAACCAGACCAGGTGCACAAACCCCCCTCAACTTTAAGTATAGCCGAACCCCTAGATAATCGAACTCCTCCCCACCTACGGCTGTGTTTGAACCTATACTTCTGACCAGATGGTCGAAACTCCTTTCGACCAGATGGTTGAAGCTTCTCTCAACCAGACGGATGAAACTCCTTGGAGTGAATGGAGAAAACCCTCATTTAATGAATGGTCGAGACTCCCCTCGACCGGGTGGTCGAAACCGCCTTCAACCCAATGGTTGAAACTCCCCTCGACCGGGTGGTCGAAACTCTCTTCAACCGAATGGTTGAAACTCTTTTAGACCAGATGGTCAAAACTTTTCTCGACCAAGTGGTCGAAACTCTCTTCAACCGGATGGTCGAAACTCTTTTAGACTAGATGGTCGAAACTTTTCTCGACCAGGTGGTCGAAGCTCTCTTGAAACTCTTTTAGACCAGATGGTCAAAACTTTTCTCGACTAAGTGGTCGAAACTCTCTTCAACCGGATGGTCGAAACTCTTTTAAACTAGATGGTCGAAACTTTTCTCGACCAGGTGGTCGAAGCTCTCTTCGACCGGATGGTCGAAACTCTTTTGGACCAAATGGTTGAATCTCTTTCCGACCGAGTGGTCGAAACTCTATCCGACCAAGATAGTCGAAACCCCCTCTGACTTTGTAGTCGAAACCCGTCCCCACCATTCAGTCAAAACTCTTCTTCGAACAGCTTGTCAAAACATCTTCGACCAGTTAGTCGAGACTCTCCTTCAACCAGCCTGTCGAAGACTCCTTCAACGAGTTAGTCGAAACTCTTCTTCGACCAGCTTAACGAAACTTCTCCGACCAGTTAGTCGAAACCCTCCAAACTTGTTCGACCAGTTAGTCGAAACCCTCCTTCGACCAGCCTGTCGAAGACTTCTTTGACAAGTTAGTTGAAACCCTTCTTCAACCAGTCTGTCGGAGACTTCTTTGACCAGTTAGTCGAAACCCTTCTTCGACCAGCTTGTCAAAAATTATTCAACCAGTTAGTTGAAAACTCCTCTGACCAGATTGTCGAAACTTCCTCGACTAAGTAGTCGAAAAACCACTTCGACTTATAGTCGAAACTTCTTCGATTAATGGTCAAAATTCCTTTGACCAATAGTCAAAAACACCTTCCGAAATTTCATTCAACCGGTTCTAGTCGAAACTCCATTGACCAAGTAGTCAAAAAACCTCTTTGACTTATAGTCGAAACTTCTTCGACTAATGGTTAAAATTCCTTCGACTAATAGTCAAAAATACCTTCCGAAATTTAAAATACCTTCCGAAATTTCGTTCAACCAGTTGGTCCCTTCGACCAACTAGTCGAAACTCTATTGACCAAGTAGTCGAAAAACCACTTCGACTTATAGTCGAAACTTCTTCAACTAATGGTTGAAATTCCTTCGACCAATAGTCGAAAACACCTTCCAAAATTTTGTTCGACCAACTAGTCGAAGCTACGTTGACCAGTAGTCGAAACAATGAACATTTATCAAAACAATAAGCAGTAGTCGAAACCACGAACAGTACTCGAAACCCTCTCTACCCAGTATTCAAAACAAATCCCGATTAAGTGGTCGAAACTATGAACAGAACTCGAAAACCTCCTCGACCAAGTACTCGAAACCCATCTCGAACAAGTGGTCGAAACTATATGCATAACTCGAAAGATTTCTCGACCAAGCGTTCGAGACCCATCCCGACCAAGTGATCGAAACTGTGAACAGTACTCGAAAACCCCTTCTTCCAGAAATATGAAACCCCTCAGACTAGGTGGTCAAAACGCTGAACAGTACTCGAAGCCAAGAACTCGTACCCAGACTAGACGCTATGTGTGAAACAGCCTACGATACCTGCTCAAATCCTATGTCCAACACCGAACGTGGTAATAGGAACCTGAGACTAGCTAAAACCGCCCAGCCAAATGGAAGACACCCCCATTTGGATTTTATTTGGATTTTTTATTGCAAGTTGAATTCATTTGATCTTATTCGAATTTTGGTTGGATTTCACGTATAGAACCTGAAACTCCAGAAGACCCGCTACTAGACCACGAGCAGGAGCAATAGTACCACAACCAAGGCAGGTCAATGCTTTGATCATATTGCACCTAGTATTTGCAAATTATGTTGTTTCAAAATATGAAATTGCATTGCTATGATTTAAATAACTATCTTGGTCTAGTGCATAGTTAATATCTTAATGATAACTGAGTATAACCTTCTACTCCTTGAACTTGGACACTATCATTGTCACTCTAGACTTAATGGTTTACATGCTAGTTAATAAGTATGTATCTAAGTGTCATGCTTAGCCTTGCTTAGATACGTGGTCGTGCGGGCATTAAAGTGCCCAACAACAATCTTTCCAAATATGAAAATCTGGATTTGGGCAGTCGAGGCTGGGAGCCTGGCTGGTATGTTGGACTAAAGGTTATTTTCAAAACCAACCAAAACCTGAAAATCTCTACTCGACTTGGGTGGATGGAATGAGAGGCTGGTGCTGGTGATGCACTTTGGTGGGGTATGTGGATGCACCGCCCAAGTCAATAAAGGGCCGAATTCTTGTGATGATCTCTCATGTAAAAATAGTATGACCACAAGTCTATAATGGGTACGGCCTAGCTAACTAATTTGTTCGCCTCGGCGTGGCTTCGTCACTGGATGGTGTGTGGCGTGGGTATGGGTAGAAGCTATAGAAAAACCACACAGCACAAGAGGGGGCCTCCTGGGAGCGTGGCTTCGGGCGGTGGAAACCTTAGCGGATGGGTTGCGTCGAGATTGAGCATTGTAAAGGCATTGTGGTGATCTCCTCTTGATTCACATGTCTAAGGAAACATGTGTATATATCAGGATGATTACCTCTTGCGGGTAAAGTGTATGAACTTTGCAGAGTAAGAAAACTATCTGGATAGCATTCTCACGGTCAAGAGTGGTGCTAGGAACTCACCTAAACTAGCTTTCATTTTTATAAAACCAATTGAGGGTGGTCGTGGAATGAAAAACTAGGGTGGGACCCTAGGCATTTGTGAAGGCCTGGTCGGGGACCAGTGGTAATTACCGGTTAGCCGGGCATCGAGTGGATGGAGCCACTCGATGGTATAGGAGATGGGATCTCCAATACTACCTTACAATTAAAAATCAGTTTATGAAACTTGTTCTTAAAAATTGCTAACTCGTAGGATGTTCTACTACTTGATCTAATTCAAACTTGGCTTGATGCAAATAAAAGAACCCTGAGCCTTTCTTTGTCTAGCCTTGCATCTATGATAATCTGCATTGTGTGTTGGCTCGCGAGTACAGTTGTGTACTCAGGCTCGTCCAATATAATATTTCAAAGCCGCTCGACCAGGACCCCTACGACTACTATCTAGTAGCTGAACCAGTCGGTGGCGACGAGGATGAGGCTTAGGCTGGGACCCCTAGTCGCTTGCCTATGGGAAAAGTGAATGGATTCACCACTACTTCTTTTGCTTCCGCACTCACCCCTACTCTGTACTCGGATCTAGTGGTGTCCTGTGTGCCCCTTTTGTAAAACAATGGTCGTACGGCCGGTTATGTAATATATTTGGCTATGAATGCGATGTATATGATCGATCCAAGAATGTATTTGTGTGCTATCTACTGATCCAGGGAATAGCACGATTTGACACAGTGGATTCTAAATCACAAATTTGGGGGTCCGACAGACTTGGTATCAGAGCATAAGACTATAGGGTAAAAGCCTTAGCTAGCATGGTCGATTAGAACCTAGGAATACACTGTTGAGGGTAACAGCCACCCCTCTATATAGGTATGCATGTATATTGGTTGGAATGATATTGGGCACATACTAGTAAAGGCCCATTCATTCCTAAGAATCCCAAGCATGCAAGGTCTTAGACCAGTGTAACCAGTGTGGTCGAAGTCTTGAACCCGTGGTGGTCGAAGTCTTCGACCAGTGGCCTTAGACCAGATTGGTTGAAGCCTGAGCCATAGTGGTCCAAGGCATAGACCCCTATGGTCGAAACTCAGTAATCGAACCTAGTGGTCTAAACCGAGTGGTCAAACCTCAGTGGTTGTACCCAGTGGTTGGAATCGAGCGGTTGAAACCATGTGGTCTAAACTTAGTGGTCTCTACTGATCATTAGTTCATATGTTGTTCAAAATTTCAGATGCCAGAGCCTACGACGCCCGAGCGTTTGGACTATCACTCTCACGGGGAGGACTGCCCATGGGGCGGCTACACGGAGGTGCTCGACATGCTGCTCTAGCACCTACAGTACCGAGAGTGTCCCATTTACAGGGGCACAAGTCGGGGTACGGAGACTAGGAGGCCTAGACTGTGGAAGTGTTCCTCTACGCTCGTTAGGGGGAGTGTGAGCCCCGCACTTTTCGCACGGAGCACTAGAGGAGTACCCCCGTCTTTGTGGTCCAGGATGCTGCTCGCCAAGCCCTCGTACGACTATGCGATATTCACAACGACCTGGTGATGGCTACCCCGTTCAGCTTCTTTCCCTCCCTCCAGGAGAGGGAGACCCATTGCGTGATCCATAGCATTGCAACTGTCGAGGATCCATACCTGACGCATCAGGTGTGGCTGACGCCAGTGTAAGATGGCGAGTATGTGGAGGTACTCAAAGATCTTACCGAGCTCCGACAGGCCCTCGCCTCCAGTGAAGCAGATGCTGAGGCTATTCGCGCTCAGCTAGACGAACAAGGGGCAACTTTGGCGACCGCAGTGCACTAAAGGGCAGAGGCCGTCTCTGAGTTCGCTAGGGTGACCGCTACCACCTCCACTGTAGTAACCACTGCTGTAGCCGAGGCTCCGACCACTACCCCAGTCGGTGGCAATGCCAACGGCTCACGGCTGAGCGCCCTGGACTCCATCATCCTGTCAGACTCTAGTGACAGCCGCTCTCGCTCTCGTACTCCACCTGCTCTAAGGGGCCTTGGTGGCTACATCAGCGGAATGGAGCCGTCCGAGAGGGGGTAGTGGAATAGGGCTAACTGGAGCAGACTTTTGGAGCTAGTTAGCAGTCGTCCCTTAGGGTTATGTATTGCTAGTCGTGAACGCAGTTGACTTGGAGTTTTGTTGTAAATGTTTGCCCAGTTCTATGAACTCGTTTTGGTTTAATGCACCTTTGTGCTTTCGGCCAGCTGGTCGTAATCATACTATTTTGTGCTATGATTGTTGTGTGGACTCATAGGGGATTCTGTTGTTGTAGGTATCGACCGGTAAGGTTGTCTGCTGCTCTCAATAGTAGTCTTTCTTATAGCACATGCCTCCCAAGAGAGCAGCCGCTGGTCGTGGTCGTGGTTGTGGTCGTAGCCTGACACCACCACCACCACCTCCGAAGTATCCCACATTGGCCCAAGTGATAGCTGAGCAAACACAGCTGCTGCAGGCAATAGCAACTGGGCAGCAAACTAGAGCGGCTAGGCATGAGTCCAAGCTAGGAGAGTTCATGCGCACAAAGCATCTAGTCTTCTCAAGTGCGAGCGAGCCACTTGAAGCTGAAGACTGGCTTCGCACCATTGAAAATAAGCTGACATTGGCTAAGTGTCGCGAGGGAGATATGGTGATGTTTGCCACACACCAACTTACTAGACCAGCCGCTGATTGGTGGGATAACTATGTAGCGGCAAGGATCAAAGAGGAGCCTAAGACAACCACTGTAGAGGTTGGGGAACCAGTGGTAGCTGAGGCAGCCCCGGCAACAGTAGGATGGGCTAAATTCAAGGAAGCCTTCAGGAGCAACTACATCCCCGCAAGTGTCATGTGCATGAAGACGAGGAATGAGTTTATGGCACTGAAGCAAGGCAACTACTCCATGGCGGAGTACCTGACTTGGTTCAACTAGTTGGCCCGCTATGCCCAAAATGACATAGCTGAGGAGGAAGAGGAGATTGATCAGTTTCTGGAGGGGCCACGCGATGGGCTGCGAGTGCAGTTGATTGTGCATGACTTTCATAGTTTTCAGCAGTTAATCAATATGGCCTTGCTCCTAGAAAATGAACGCAAAACCTTCAAGACCAGTCGCAAGCGGAAGATGGGTACCTCAAAGGGGCCGACACCTAGTGCTCGACCATTCTATGGTGCCCCATCGGGCAGTCGTTCTCAGCCGACCACTTTGCCCCTAACTTCAGATCCTTCCAACTAACCTGGTGGTGCTTCATATACCACCCCCGGCTGGCCTATCCAACCACATCAATCCAGCACTCCACCAGCTGACAAGTTGTGTTTCAACTGCAATGACCCCGGGCATTATGCTCGCTTCTACCCGCGCAAGGCTAACACCCCCGTCAAGATCAATCTTGGGAGTACCCCCAGCGCGTGGACCAAACACCCCCGGGACGACAGCAAGAGGGAGGCCTCAGACTTCATCAGCACCCAGGGCAGCTGTAGGATCAAGGATAACCGACTAGAGGGGGTGAATAGGAGGTTTTAAAACTTTCTACAAATTTATGAAACTAAGCAAGATGATCTTAACAAGACTCTCTGTCACAAAATAAATGCTACAAATGTAAATGCGATAAATAAGGACAAGAAATAACCACAATGAAGACAAATGAGTTTTTCCCGTGGTATTGAAGACTTGTCGATCTTCACTAGTCCACGTTGAGGACGCTTGACCCAATCAAGTCGGCTCCACGAATTAAGCATTCCCTTGATTTCACTTGTGGTTGTTCTTCCTCCTCTCCGGAGATGGTGAACACCAAACCACTCACAATTGGCACCGGGCCTCTTCACAATCTTCTTGAAGAGATCACCACACAAGCTCTCGCCAAGCCATCTAGGTGTCGACAAACATCAAGAGTAATGAATCCCGAACTTCGCTTGATGGCAATCAAGTGCTATGGATCAATCTAGAATGAATGCACTTGATTTTGCTCATCTACCTCACAATGAATGCAACAAGAGTGAATGAGGAGTAGAGTGGGTGCTCTAGGCTCAAAGATGTTCAATGAAGTGCTCTAAACCTGGCCTAGAGCTGGTGGGGGAGTATTTATAACCCCAACAAGCAAATGTGACTGTTGGAGGCAAATGTTAAAAAAATCAGCGAAATCGGTAGTACCACCGTGCAATGGCCGGTACTACCGCACCTCCAACGTCAGCACAGTAACGGCTATAGCAGAGGCATTTAATGTGTCTGAAAGAGCCGTTGGAAACTTGGTGCGGTACTACTGCCGTTGATCATGTGGTAGTTTCGATTATCGGTAGTTCTGCTCAACTCATGGTGGTACTGTAACACCCCAGCCCAACACTGAGCCCGGAATGCCACCAAACTACCCTTAAACGTTTAATAATCATCAACACACTAGAAAATTTCAGCAAGCAAAATAATAATAGAACCCGTCCACTGGTCTCAACAAAACCTAAGTAAAGATTGATCAAGTATGAACAACTAGGCAAAGGAAACATATCCAGGTAAGCAATTCAAAATAACACCAAACTAATGAATTCGAAACATTGAAACAAAATAGACTAGTCCACAACATTGACCTAAATTTTATTCAATGTCTAACAAGTCCTAGAGTAATCCAGCAATAAGGAATAAAATATTCTCATGGCAATTAATCATGTGTCTGAAGTAGGAAACTATCCCATGTGCCCTATTCGCTCTCAAACTGGCGCCCTCGAATATCACCTAAAAACAATAGAAGAGCAAGGGTGAGTCCACGACTCAACAAATACATCAATATACAACGAACAATAATGAATCAACGGTATTCAATAACTTCATTATCATTACATGCACTTCTATTAATATTCTCATGCTGTTCTCTTCACTTTGTTTTCACATCCATTCATCTCATATCAATACAGCTCTACTCTACATGTCCACATGCACTTCTTTTCGTGTATACTGGTATAGCATGAGTGAAAGCTCGTGACAACATTCACTCTCAAGCCCGTTCCTCCTCAAGGATCGGGGACCTTCTCCACTCCCGTGGAGTTGTGATCAATCATGATCACCTTCTCATTTGCAAAGATGCTTATGAATGCAAAAATACAAAACTTCATCATATTCATCATATCCAATTTTCCTCATGTTCGTCAACAAGATAAAATCATACCATTTCATTGCTCGCAATTAAATAAAAATAAAAGCACAACAATAATGGTACTGAAAGGTAAAGAATCATAGTGATCATCATTGATTGCTGTCTACCATGCACTTGCTTTTACTAGTTGCGACGCACGATTTGGCTAGAAGAAGACAATAAGCACGACGTCTCTTCTACAATAAATACTCAAATTTCAATACAAGCTACAGCAACAAAAGAATATTCATCAATCAACATCACTCCTACACGTCTCCAAGTCTACCACGCTTCCCTGATACCGAACAGTTACCCCTTTGCTGCTCTGGTACTAAAACGAGCACAACCTGTGACTCAAAATTCCGATCATGGCAAACCGCCTAGTTCTTGATTCTTCATGAAATTTTCCATATTTTCTTAAATTACTAAGACTTCTAATAAAACCACCTAACCCTCCGTTTTTAACCCAGCAGACCGATATGTCCCCTCAACAGACAGTCATACTAAAAAAATTCATAACTTATTGATCAGAAGTCTAAATGAGGTGTTCTTGGACCCTCTAGAAATCTTATCAAATTCCCCACCTAAATCTAGTTGGTGATATTTCCATATTCAGCCATCTTCTACCCTTACCAAATTGATTAACATAACAGATAATTCTCGTCAGGGTTTCTGGACAGCGGCACTAAACCCAACGTAGCTTTCAGCTCACCAGGCCAAATATTATGGTCTTTAGCTTTATGGAAAGCTTGTAAAAATATCTACAACATTCATTATGGTGAGATCCCCTAATTCTTCCATTAACTAATCGCTAACAACCGATTACCAATATCTATCAGAATAATAACAGAACTGCAGAGCAGCAATGCTATAAAAATCATATCTCCCAATCCGCTCATCCAAACAACTTGATTCAATACACTACGGAAAGCTAGCGACGTCGCCCATAACTTTCTAGCAGATGTACAGACCAGGAACTGCACTTATCTACCTCAAAAAGTCGGCCAATACTGACTGTCCTAAACAGATCTATTACCGACGTCGCCAAACTAATAAAATACACCACCAATCGAATGGGGATCGAGGTTGCCCTTGATGAACCGCTGAAGAACATGAATCCGGGCTACGATCCCTCCCCTTCTCTTCTTCCTTCTTTCCCTCCCTCTCTTCTTCCTTCCTCTTGTTGCTTGGCCGGTAGCACACAAGAACGGCAGGGCTGAGCCTCGGAGGAGATGGCAACAAGGGCCAAGGGGGGAAGACTGTAGCAGTGGAGGCGGCACTATAGCAGGTGCAGAGACACTGTAGCATATTAGGGTTTTTGTGGCTTGATGCCCACAACCTTGCCTTCAAGTGGGCTACCAGCCTCCCATGGGCCATGGGCCTCTAAGGCCGGCTCTTTCCCCCGCGACTATGGGTTGGCAGCCCAAAACTCTCTCAAAATTCTGAATTTTAACTAGTACACTCAAATTTCTTAATTCCAAATTGTTGATGTTTAAGCGGGATATTGCATGTACGACCGATTTCCTTGGAGTTCAAAAATACCGCATATTGGAAATAACGTACCACTTGAATTTTTTGGTCGCACCGAACTGTAGTAGTTCCACGGAATGCACAGAGGTAGTTCCGCAATAGCAAATCAGCAAATGAACACAAAAAAACACCGTTTTGAAAAAAACGTTCCGCGCCTTAGCTCGGTACAACCGACTTGGTGTAGTTCCGCTCAAAGAACACCGGTATTACCGTATTTTTAAGAGAGCAAATAAAACTAAAAAAGGTATCTCTCTAGAAAAAATGTACCGCAAAATTTTGGTACATCCGATCTGCGGTAGTTCCGCTCAAGGAACGTCGGTACTACCACACTTCCAAGAGAGCAAATAAAACTCAAAAAGGTGTCTCTCTGGAAAAAAAAAACGTACCACAAGATTTCGGTACATGCGATCCGCAGTAGTTCCGCCATGGGAACACCGGTCATACCGCAGAGTGGTAGTTCCGCCGACAACACGTCGGTACTACCGATTCTTCTCAGAAAACAAGATTTGCTTTTTAAAATAAGTTTTGAGTGCATGCATGATCCTAGATTGATCCAATATCTACAAGAACATGCTATCAAGCTACTAGACTTGATCTCTCTTAATAGTACGGTATTTAACCTATAATCTGGTCTTCCACCCTTTTCACCTTAAGACCGGTAAAATTAAAAAGGATCCTAGACTACTTGTACCTTGACTTGAGCCTTAAGCATGCATGTCCAAATTTATGTAACCACCACTGGAATCAAACCTTGTAAATACTCAATGAATAAGTTAGTCCCATATTCATATATTGTCATTAATTACCAAAACAAATCTTATGGGCCTAGATGCTTTCTGCAGCTTCGTCCCAAGGGCAAGGCCAGGTGAACCATATCACGGCTGAGGAGGCACCCGATGTACAGATTGGTATGTTCTCAGTCAATTCCTTGCCAGTATGTGTTCTTTTTCATTCTAGAGCATCTCATTCTTTCATCTCCAGCAAATTTGTGGATCATTGGCTGTCGTAGGGGCAGCCCCACTGGCCACAATGCCCAGGCGAAGCAATCGTCAGAACCCGGGTGGCGGCCCCCGAGTGAAGCCCCGCGAGGCCCGGAGAAGCAGGACCTCTAGGCCACCTCTGGGGGTGGACCCGAAGCCTCCCCGAAGGGTCCTCAGAGCCCCGCAAGGCCCGGAGCAGTAGGACCTCTGGGCCAACTCCGGGCTGGACCCGAAGCCTCCTCGAAGGGTCCCCGGAGCACCGCGAGGCCCGGAGCAGCAGGACCTCCGGGGTGAAACCTAAGCCTCCCCGAAGGGTCCCCGGAGCCCCGCGAGGCCCGGAGCAGCATGACCTTCGAGCCACCTCCGGGGAGGAACCGAAGCCTCCCCGAAGGGTCCCCAGAGCCCCGCGAGGCCAGGAGCAGCAGGACCTCTGGGCCACCTCCGAGGGGAACCTGAAGCCCCTACTAGCGATCCTGGACCGGAGGCACCAACAGGATGGACGAGGCCCAGGAGTGCCCACCATAGACCAAGGCCTAGGCGTAGGGGGGAATGTCCCTGCAGCCCCTACGCACACAGTATTGTTATAGGGTTAGAAGGGTAATGTAGAAGACCCTCTCACAAAGGACTATAAATAGGGGGTCACCCCCCTCCTGTAAAAGGGGAGAAAAAATCAACACGAATTCCCAGGGTGATAACAATTATCTCGTTCTTGTCACTGGCTAGTCCCCTCTCCTAAGGATCCCCGGAGCCCTTCTAGGCTTGTCCGGGCTCCCCCCTTCTCTTACTGTATAGCTCATTTTTTGCTACGACATTGGCAGTTGCCAACTTTTATTCTCAAGAGACTATTAGAGCTTAATTCACCTAGGGGACTATTATGGGCCAAATTAGTAAGCCCTGGGTTGGAAATACAGTTCAAAGGGATAGCATTCTCAGCAGACTTGATAGTGCTGCAAGACCAGACCCTAGATGTTATCCTAGGGATGGATTGGCTGACCAAGTATCAAGGGGTAATAGACTACGCATATAGAACAATGAGTCTTACCAAATGCCCCGAGATGGTCGTTGAAGTCAAGATGAACAGACCTTTCTAATGGAAAAGGGTAATCTGCTATGCCTTGGGCGTTCCTTTAGAGGGAATGCCAGTGGTCTAAGAATACCCTGACCTCTTTCCAGAAGAACTGCCAGGGGGACCACCAGATCGAGACATAGAGTTCATCATAGAATTGATGCCTGGTACACCGCCCATCTCCAAGAGGCCTTATATGATGCCAGTAAATGAACTCGAGGAGCCGAAAAAGCAAATTCGAGAATTGCAAGAGAAAGGGTTCTTTAGACCAAGCTCTTCAACATGGGGATCTCCTATACTGTTCGTGAAAAAGAAGGACGATAGCATGAGGATGTGTGTGGATTATCGGTCCCTGAATGAAGTAACTATAAAAAATAAATATCGGTTGCCCAGAATTGATGATTTGTTTGATCAGCTCAAAGGGGCTATGAAATTTTCAAAGATAGATCTACGCTCAGGGTACCACCAGCTCAAAATGAGACCTGAAGACATCCCCAAAACAACTTTCTCTACCCGCTATGGCCTCTATGAGTTCACAGCTATGCTATTTGGGATAACCAATGCCCCAACATACTTTATGAATTTGATAAACAAGGTATTCATGGAGTACTTGGATAGATTCGTGGTAGTGTTCGACGATGATTTATTGATGATAGCCTCATCTACTCCAGAGATGCCGAAGAACGCGCACAACATTTAAGATTGGTGCTTGAAACCCTCAAGGAGCACAGCTGTATGCCAAGTTCAGTAAGTGCGAGTTATGGCTATTTGATGTTAGCTTCTTGGGGCATGTGATATCTACGAGCGGAGTAGTCGTGGATCCAGCAAAGGTGGAAGCCATCCTGGACTGGCAACCACCTACCACGGTGACCGAAGTTCAGAGTTTCCTTAGGTTGGCGGGATACTACCGCAGATTCATCGAAGGATTCTCCAAAGTCACTCGGCCTCTCACACAACTACGGAAGAAAGAGAAGAAGTTTGAGTGGACAGAAGGGTGCGGGAAGAGTTTTCAAACACTAAAGCTTCCAGATATCCATAAGGATTTTGAGGCGTATTGTGATGCCTCTTACCAAGGGCTAGGCAGTGTGCTAATGCAAGACCGGAAGGTGATAGCATATGCATCCCAGTAGCTGCGGCCACATGAAGAAAATTATCCTACTCACGATCTGGAACTGGCGTATACACAGATCACAAAAGCCTCAAATACATCTTCACTTAGTTAGACCTTAACCTAAGGCAGTGAAGATGGCTAGAGCTCATAAAGGATTATGACTTATACCTTCACTATCACCCAGCCAAATCCAATGTGGTGGCTGATGCGTTAAGCAGAAAGTCTTACTACAACCACATTGTGACCCAAGAACTGTAGCCTTATCTCTTTGAAGAATTTGAGAAGCTCAACCTGGAAATAGTCCTACATGGGAGCCTCTCCGCTTTGGAGGTGTAACACACTTTAGAGGAAAGGATCAAAGCTGCGTAATTGGGAAACTCCAGCATAGAAAGGATCCAACAACTCATGGAGCAAGGGAAGGCCTCCAAAATGACGAAAGATGATCAGGACATCTTGTGGTATGGAAAGCGTATTTTCGTACCCCACCAACAGGATCTGAAAGATTTGATCCTCAAGGAGGCCCACGAATCATCTTATTTTATCCATCCGGGTGGTACCAAGATGTACCAGAATGTTTAATATGATTAAGTAAATTTGATGCCTTTCCAATTGCTGCAACTATCACGACTTTGATCGTTAATTGGCAGGTCTACCAAAGTAGGGTACCATTAACTATCTTAATAAGATAGGATGGGTGTCGAACACCCACACGCATAGTGTTAGTTTAACTTAACAAGGCTATCAAAACAGTTTTAGGCCTTGGGGCATAGTGTTGGTCGCCGGGGTATAGGGATGTCATCCAACAGACAAAGAGTCATATGTGATATGTGTTGGACCGCAAAGGCGACTAGAGGGGGGGGGGTGAATAGGAGCACGCTCACTTTTTCACAAATTATGAACTCAATACAATTTCACTCCAGTAGCTATTAGAAAGCTATGAAGATCAATATACCAGTACAGCGGAAGACTAGTATTGAATCCAATTATACCCCTAAGCAATAAAACAAAATCAACTAAGATTACCAAGACTCACAAAGACGCAGGCGCTCGACCGTTGTACTCAACCGGTCGGACCGATTGTCGGGCGGTTCGGCCGGCGCAAGTCTTTGGCGGTCGACCGCTCCAAAATCGGTCGACCGGTGATGATGGGCGGTCCGACCGGCCGACTCGAACCGATCCGCAAGCGATAAAATCACCGATGACGAAGTTGCAATTAGGTGAAACTTTTGATTCTCAACTCCAATCTTTATGAAACTTTGCACACACCTTCTATATGCTATTGAGGACCTATTCCAATCGAATATTATGATAATTCTTGGAACGATCTTGAGCAATTGTCAATTGATTAACGAAGGTCTAAAACAGGGCAAGAACGAAAACTTGATCCTAAAGCTTGTTCGTGAGAGATTGATGATCAAGATGATGCTAGATAGATTCACACATATCACAGCAAGCTAATTCACGTGAAAGAATCAATCACAAACTCGCGGATCAAAGAAAGCCCTAAAATCACCAAATTGAAAGCAAGAACGAAAAGAGACTTATCTCAAGCAAACCTTGCATAGATTGATTTCGTGATTGAAGTGGATTACATCCACACCATCATGGATCAAGAGACAATCAAGGATCACGAAATTCACCACAAACCATCAAGAGCCCTAGCCTCCACCTCAACTCCCTAAAGACAATTAGGTTTTGAAACATAAAAGGCGAGAGAGAGAGGTGCAGCCACCATCTCCTCCTATTTATAGTGGAGGCCTAAAACTCTTAGGGTTTGACTTAATTGGGCTCCCGTTAAGGCCCACTAACAAACGGGTCACATACGCACGCTTCGCGAAGCGCCGTCTTTAACCTTTTGACCTAAACCGCTTCACCATGCGTCATGGATTTGCCAATAGGTCACCATTGTCCATCTTGTGTCACGCTTGAGTCGTTGACCCACCCGCATCGCCGATCGCTCGACCTCAACTCTTCAAGTCTAGTCCCGATTCTCCTTGCCGCTGACCGTCGTTGACCACCAAGCTACCGCACAACCACGCATAATAAAACACGAATTCGGGAACAAGTTCTTCACAACTTGACCCATGTTAGTCAAAACATGCATCATGCAAATCATATGCCATGAAACCAATGACTTTGACCTAACAAAACAACATCGCCACGGTTGGCCGACGCTCAAGTAGAAACCGGTCCGACCGCTCCAGTGAGCCGGTCGATCCCCCATGGCGGTCGGACCGCTCCTCGTGAGCGGTCGGACCGCCTTGGGACTTAGCCGCAATTCAACCTCCCAAATTCAAACCTTCGAAACTTAAACCAATAGAACTTCTTCGAGACTCCAAAATTATGAGACCAAGTGCATTGGGATCCTCACTTGCCTACAACACCTATTTTTGGCCCAACTTATTTTGACCACTTTTGGTCATCGCCGGTCCGACCGCCCCACATGGCCGGTCCGACCGATTTGGGACCGATCGGATCCGTGCAAGGACCGGTCGGACCGCCCGACTGTAAAAACACGTAGCTTTGTCGAAAACGCGGAAACGACAAACCGTAAACGCCATTGCCAATTGTCACATCATCCTAAGATCTGGAGCATATCCCCATGAAATCCACAATCTCCCCTTGATGAACACATTGGCAATTATCCGTAAAATGTAAGTAAGAGGTTTGAAAACGAGTTTACTCGCAGCAGACAAAGGCACAACTTGGTCCATAAGCAAGAAAAAGCAATGAAAATGACCAAGTGGCATCGTAATAGTATAGGCAAGTGAGACAAGGCAAAAGAAAGCATAAGAACTTTGATTTTAAAAGGGTCAAAATTCTCACATAAGGTCCATATGAAAGAACAATTGTTCAATTGACCTATGATCATTGTGAGTATAAAAGAATGCAATTCAAGTTCGTAATATTCAATAAGACAATAAGAATGCAACTCAAGAACTCCCCTCACTATGATCCTCAACTTTTAAATTTTCGCCCTTTGTATAAACTTCTCCCCAATCTTCTCCTCAATAAAGAAATAGAGAATAATTAACACATCTTCTCTTCTCATTTAACACATCTTCTCCCCCTTTGACAATGGATTCATCAAGAAATCACGCCTTCCTCTCATCCAGAGATAACAAAATAGAGAATAAAGGAAGAAGCAGAAACAAACGAAGCATAACGAGGAATATGCATGAAATGCAATGGAGTGACTTCAATTTTGTATTTTTCATTTTTTTATATTACAAGAAGCTTTGGAGATTACCCAAAAGAACAAGCTAGTATCTCTAATATTGCACAAACAAAGATATCAAGCCCGATAGCGCTAGCAAGATCATGGTAAGACATATATATCAAAGCTAAGCACAAAGGCTCAAAAGTAAAGCGATAGATTTGATCAATTTAAGCAACGCTCAAATTCAAAGAAGT
This sequence comes from Hsuehochloa calcarea, assembly GCA_036346395.1. NCBI lineage: Eukaryota > Viridiplantae > Streptophyta > Magnoliopsida > Poales > Poaceae > Hsuehochloa > Hsuehochloa calcarea. Next base: position 54,283,919 of record CM070597.1, read on the forward strand.
TCATCAACAGGATCCTAAAGTGAAATTGGCCATGTCAAATGTCAAAGTGAGATCAAAAATCTAACAAAGACCACATTAAGAGTCAATCAAGTCCCGTATTGAATCATTTTGCTCAATATTTTGTAAACGCCCATTTGTCAACATTTTTCTCATTTGCATTGAATATTGAAGTTGACTAATGATCTAACTTAGTGACAAGATCCCGGACTAGGAGCCATCCACAAACTCATCCTAAGCTTGACCAAAAGTTGATTAAAGGTATATCTTAGTAAAGAAGATCCCGGACTAGGAGCCATCCACAAACTCTTTCTAAGCTTCTACCGGGCGACAAATCTTGAGGTTCATGTCATTTCGACAAGCGGTCCCCATGAGATCGTCGTTCATCAAACTATCTCCAAGTTCATGTCATTTGACAAGCGGCCTCGTAAGAATAGTTTGGCACAATTTAAGCATAAGACAATCTTGATTTTAATTTTTCACAAGAGCATTTTAGAATCTCAAGAACACAAAAGCTCAAGTAATGGTCAATTTTAGATCAAAGAGCTAACAAAGCAATTACGACAGGCCAATGTCACAAGAGGAGCACTAATTGCGCAACTCGCTAAAACATCCACAAATTGCAATTTCTTAGTTTGAGTTGTTTAAAAGGTTCTAGCTCATATAGCAAAGACTTAGCTACACATGTAAAAGCATGATAATTCTAGCAAGTCAAAGAACTAGACATGACATTGAGCAAGAATTGAAATACAAAAGCTCTAAAGGGTAATAGGCAAAGCTTCATCATTTTAAAAGATAAGCAGAAAATCTTATATTACAATGCATCTTTTTGGATTTTTCATACCACTTGTTGTAACCACTTGTTGTATTTTTCATATGAATGCAATGTGACACAATGAGATGCAATTAAAAAGCCTAAAAGCCTACAAAAGTTCGAAAAGATCACTAAGTTCAGAAAAAGAACAATAAAAGATCAAAAGAACAAGGAAAGATAAGAAAAAGATCAAACTCCCCCTCAAACCAACCCATAAGGATAAATTACCCCTAACTCGCTTCTTAAGGAGGAAAATCTGGTTTGATCTAAAGGCTTGGTAAGAATATCTGCCAATTGAGCTTCGGACTCTACGAAGTGCATCACAATATCACCTTTTTCAACATGATCTTTAAGGAAGTGAATGCGAATGTCTATGTGCTTAGTCCTAGAATGTTGCACTGGGTTTTTAGCAATATTAATAGCAGAAGTGTTATCACAGAAAAGAGGAACACTAGCAAAGTTTAACCCATAATCTTTCAAAGTGGACGTCATCCACAAAATCAAGCACAAAGAACTAGCAAAGACTACATACTCGCTTCAAAGATGGATTGTGCAATGTAAGACCGCTTCCTAGAAGACCAAGATACAAGAGAAGTGCCTAGGAAGTGACAGTGCTCGAGGTACTCTTCCTATCTAACCGACTGACCGCAAAATCGAATCAAAACCTCTAATGGACAAAGCAAGAGCAGAATACCAAATGCCATATAAAAGGGTAGAGTGTAAATACCGAATATGCGCTTAACGGCTTAGCGATGGGAAGTTCTCGAGACGCTCAAATCTTGCACAAAGACATACCGTGAAGTGAATGTCCGGTCTCGAGGCCGCCGATACGTAAGGAGCCGATCATGTTGCGGTACTCGCGTTGATCCACGACTTCTCCTTCCTCATCCGGATCCAAAGCAATGGTTGCCATGGGAGTGGAAATTGGCTTGCAATCACCCATGTTGAAGCGCTTGAGTAGATCTTTAGTGTACTTCGTCGATGGATGAAAGTTCCTTCCTTGCATTGCTTGATTTGAAGTCCCAAAAGTAATTAAGCTCTCCCATCATACTCATCTCAAATTCCTCGGACATAGTGTCGGAAAAGTCGAAACAAGAGCATTAGAGGAACCACCAAAGATAATATCATCCACATAAATTTGAGCAAGCAGAAGTCATTGTCACGCCTAAGAATAAATAGAGTTTTATCCACTTTACCCATCTCAAAATTATTTTTAAGCAAGAAGGTCTTAAGTCTATCATACTGTGCTCTAGGGGCTTGTTTAAGACCATATAATGCTTTAGATAGCTTGAAAACACGATTTGGATATTTAGGATCCTCAAAACCGGGGTTGCTTAACATACACTTCCTCATCTATGAAACCATTTAAAAGGCACTTTTAACATCCATCCGATATAATTTAAAACCTTTTGATGCAAAGCAAATGCAAGCGTAATGCGAATGGCTTCTAGTCTAGCAACAGAGCAAATGTCTCATCAAAATCTAACCCCTCAACTTGGTCAAACCCCGAGCTACTAATCTGCCTTATTTCTAACCACGTAACCATCCTCACCTTGTTTATTCTTAAACACCCAACGGGTTCCTATAACATTATGACCACTAGGAGGTTCTACTAGGTTCCAAACTTTGTTTCTTTCAAAATTCTCTAACTCCTCATGCATGGCATTTACCCAACTAGAATCGATAAAGCATGTGATATATCGCGGGTTCAAAAGAAGCAACAAAAGCCGAATGAGAGTAGAGATTTGGATCATTATACCGAGCGAGTGACTCGCTCATGTAGATTACCTATTATCCGCTCCGAGGATCTTTGTCTCTGAATGCGAAGTGGAGCGCCGGGTGAGATGTCGTTTCTTCGACCTCCGCAGTATCGCGATGATGATGATGCGCAGAGCCTCAAGCCGAAGGTGAAGTAGACGTAGGTGTTCTTGTATCAATATGGGCGCCTCAGCAGCAGATGAGGGAATGACATTAGCTTCGTCCTCATCTTCCTCCACAAAAATGCTTTCGTCACTTATAAATTATCAGAGTAATTGATCTAGCTCTGTGGCTAGTCTCATCAAAAGTGACATTACAAGTCTCTGAATAATGTTAGTCTCAGATTAAAAACTCGAAAACCCTCGAATGAGCAGATAACCCGAAATACCCCATCAAAAGTTCTTGATTCAAATTTATCTAAGTTGCTGTCTTAAGGATAAAACATTTTGATCCAAAAACTCGAAAATGCGAAGCAGAGGGTTTTCTACCAAAACGAAGCTCATAAGGAGTCTTGCCTAAAGAAGGTCTCAAAAGACACGATTGGCAATATGACAAGCAAGAGCAATAGCTTCGCCCAAAATCTCCTCTGTGTTATACTCGTCTAGCATCGTCCTAGCCATTTCGACCAAGGTCCTATTCTTCCTTTCCACCACGCCATTTTGTTGAGGGACGTGTGGAGAGGAGAACTGATGCTCAATACCACGCCAAAGACAAAAAGAAGCAAAGAAGCATTTTTGAACTCCGTGCCATTATCACGCGAATCGCTCTCAAAGCACCAGAAGCTCAAGCCAAACGAAGAACAAGGTCATGAAAATAACCAAAAGCTTCATCTTTTGAAGTAAGAAAGAACACCCAAGTATATCTTGAAAGATCATCGACTATGACTAGAATATACCATTTTCCACCAATCGATCGGACTCTAGCAGACCAACAAGATCCATATGAAGCAACCGTCCCGTCCGTCTACCATAACCATAGTCACGTAAGGGTGTGAGGCAAGAACTTGTTTGCCATGCCTACTGGCGCATACATATGCATCTTTGATGACTTTGAGTTTGGGCAAACCTCTCATAAGATCAAGGTTGCTAACTCGCGTCGATGATCAAAACCAATGTGCCCCAAACGTCGATGCCAAAGCCGTAAATCGAAGAAGATGTAAGCAAACATTTAAGAGATCCAAGAAGAGATTCGAAAAATCACCCAAAAATTCTACCAACTCTAGAGATTCCAAACACAAGCTCACCAGTAGAATCAAGCACACGACAAGCATTTTTCTTAAAAACAGTCTCATACCCATCATCAAGAAGCTGAGAAACAGAAATGAGATTATACCTAAGCTTGTCCACAAGAGCGACATCCTTTAGAATGAATTTGTTGTTCACCCTAATTGATCCTGTTCCTTCAATTCGCCCTTGTGTATCATCTCCAAAGGTGATGAAGTCATCACCTGTTGCTCGCGTGAAAGAGGTGAACCATTTTGAGTTTCCGGTCATGTGGCGTGAACATCCGGAGTCAACGAACCACGTGTTCTTCCCCTTTCCGCGATAATCCTGAAAATCAAGGAACAAAAGAACGATGTGTCTCAATACTGGGGTTAGATAAACATGATTTAGGAATCTAGTACTGAGACACACGTCTGCAAGGAGTATACAAACCAGAAGTACTATCCTTGATTTCATCTAACATTCGGTTATGAGCAATGTTTAAATTAACATGAGACTTAAATCGTCCATGGGCGATCGGCCGGCGTTATCTTGGCGGTCGACCGGCGACCAAAACGGTCGACCGGTGACCACAATGATCGACCGCCACCGATAAACATTAGAATTAGGATATCTAGAAACATAATGATTTGCATGAGAGAAAAATCCAAATCCAGGTTTATTCTTTTCAGTGTTACCATGTCTCATAGAAGCTCTAGGTTGCATGAATGAAATTCTATCAAAATTTTTCCTATCATTTTTCAACCTACGCCAATGTAATTCAATCAAATGTCCACCTTTTTGCAATAAGTGCAATGGTACTTGGTACCACTAGAAGAAGCACCATTTGAATTAATACAAGGTTGGGCAAAACCTCAGATTTAAAAGATGTTTTTGCAAAGTTGGGTTTTGAATTCAATTAAACCTTTTCCAAGACTTGAATGACTTTTGGGTTTGAATTGTCTTGAAAAGAATTGAATCCTAAACCTTGCTTCTTATAAGGAGTTTTAGACTTGTCAAGAATCATGTTTAATTGTTTCTTACCTTTAGAAAATTTCTCTAATGTATCATGAAGGTAAGCATTTTCTTTTCTCAAGTTAACACAAGCATCACAAGTTTTATTCATAGATTTCTCCTTATACTGAAGCAATTTCAAGCTTAAAAGCGGAACATGAAGCACAAGTAGTATTTTCAATATTGTCCTTAAGCTTAGCATATTTGACTCTAGCGACTTCTAAGATATCTTTGATTTCACGTTCCTTTTCTAAACATGAAGTGCAAGGGCTAGATTCAAACACATCAAAAGCAATCAATTTACTAGATTCTAAACATTTTTCACAAGGAGCACTTTTAATTTCATTTATTCAGATCTAGCATTCTCAAGTTGTTGTACGTAAATATTATGAGCAGTTTGTAACTTAGTAATTTCTGAGTGCATAGCATGACAAGATAAACATTCATCAGGTTCAAGAGTCTTAGCATTTTTAAGCTCTACTTTCAGTTTGTTAATCTTTGACTCTAATTTCTTATTTTTTGTCATAACAAATTCTAGCGCTTCATCTTGACTAAGCAATTGCTCAACTATAGAATCATATTTAGCAGAAAGCTCATCATAAGTAAAAGATACCTCATCATCATCAATGTCATCGGTGTCAGCCATGAAGCACATGCCAGTGAAGTCTTTGGCCTTCCCTTTCTTTTTGCTTTGAGGGATCTCATCCTCCTTGTCCTCCTCACTCCCAGTATCCACATCGCTCAAGGATTGATCCTCAAAAGCGGCAAGGACCCGGTGAGCAGCCTTCACAAGCTTATTAGCCTCATACCTTGATTTGTTGAAAGGAGGCTTCTTCCAAGCTGGCTTTCCTTCCTTATGATTGCTCTTACCTTTCAGCTTGGGGCAATTTGCCCGGATATGATTGAGCTCACCACATTCATAGCATGTCACCGGACCACCTCTCTTTTTGTTTCTCACATTATTGTAGGCCCGTGTGAATTTTTTAGCTAGAAGAGCTAACTCTGTTTCAGGAATACTTTCAAGTTCCTCTTCATGAATAGCAGATAAACAAGCAAATGAAAATCCAGAAGAAGATTCAAAAGAGTCATCAAAAGCCTTTTTGAGAGGATCTGCTACCAAAGCTAAATTATCTTTCTTGGGATGATCAACTCTTTTAATTTCATGAGTCTTGAGTTTACTATAAAGCAATTCTAAAGTAAGACTTGAAAGATCAACATTTTCCTCTATAGCAAGAGCTTTCATCTCCCACTCCTTGGTGTTGATTGCACCAAGAGATGGGTGGCATTTTCAGATTGAGAATATTCAATATCAACGACTTTCATTTGATTAATTACTTTATTAAAGCGATGAAAATGTCATCGATGCTCTCTCCAGACGCATCTCGAATTTATTGTATTCACGCTTGTAAACACTTTGGCGCACCTTTTGATTTGGGACGAACCTCATGATATGTTTCGAGAGTGTTCCAAATTTCATGCGCATTGAAAGATTACAAATTCGATCATATTCTTGTCTACCAAGTGCACCATATAAAAGATTCTTAGCCTTATTGTTGTTAGCCAAAAGAATTGCGTAAGTGTGTAGCAATTTCAGAATAACCAATGGGCTCTAACAACATCCCAAATAGCTTGTCCTCGCTCTCAAGAAAGACGCGCATACGATTCTTCCAATAGACATAGTCGTGCCCATCAAGATATGCGGTTTAGTAGAAAACTTATCCATCGCCAAAGTTCGGTGACCGGTTAAGATCAAGATTGAACTAACTCGCTCGATACCACTTGTTGGACCGCAAAGGCGACTAGAGGGGGTGAATAGGAGCACGCCACTTTTTCACAAATTATGAACTCAATACAATTTCACTCCGGTAGCTATTAGAAAGCTATGAAGATCAATATACCAAGACAAATGGAAGACTAGTATTGAATCCAATTATACCCTAAGCAATAAAACAAAATCAACTAAGATTACCAAGACTCACAAAGACGGGCGGTCGACCGTTGTACTCAACCGGTCGGACCGATTGTCGGGCGCGATCGACCGGCGTTAGTCTTTGGCGGTCGGACCGCTCCAAAATCGGTCGACCGGTGATGATGGGCGGTCCGACCGCCGACTCGAACCGATCGCAACAAGAAAATCGGCCCGATGACGGTTGCAATTAGGTGAAACTTTTGATTCTCAACTCCAATCTTTATGAAACTTTGCACACACCTTCTATATGCTATTGAGGACCTATTCCAATCGAATATTATGATAATTCTTGGAACGATCTTGAGCAATTGTCAATTGATTAACGAAGGTCTAAAACGGGCAAGAACGAAAACTTGATCCTAAAGCTTGTTCGTGAGAGATTGATGATCAAGATGATGCTAGATAGATTCACACATATCACAGCAAGCTAATTCACGTGAAAGAATCAATCACAAACTCGCGGATCAAAGAAAGCCCTAAAATCACCAAATTGAAAGCAAGAACGAAAAGAGACTTATCTCAAGCAAACCTTGCATAGATTGATTTCGTGATTGAAGCTGGATTACATCCACACCATCATGGATCAGTAGACAATCAAGGATCACGAAATTCACCACAAACCATCAAGAGCCCTAGCCTCCACCTCAACTCCCCTAAAGACAATTAGGGTTTTGAAACATAAAAAGGCGAGAGAGAGAGAGGTGCAGCCACCATCTCCTCCTATTTATAGTGGAGGCCTAAAACTCTTAGGGTTTGACTTAATTGGGCTCCCGTTAAGGCCGACTAACAAACGGGTCACATACGCACGCTTCGCGAAGCGCCGTCTTTAACCTTTTGACCTAAACCGCTTCACCATGCGTCATGGATTTGCCAATAGGTCACCATTGTCCATCTTGTGTCACGCTTGAGTCGTTGACCCACCCGCATCGCCGATCGCTTTGGACCTCAACTCTTCAAGTCTAGTCCCGATTCTCCTTGCCGTTGACCGTCGTTGACCACCAAGCTACCTGCACAACCACAGACAAGAAAACACGAATTCTTGAACAAGTTCTTCACAACTTGACCCATGTTAGTCAAAACATGCATCATGCAAATCATATGCCTGAAACCAATGACTTTGACCTAACAAAATAACATCGCCACGAAGTTGGCCGACGTTCAAGTAGAAACCGGTCTGACCGCTCCAGGTGAGCGGTCGGACCGCCCATGGCGGTCGGACCGCTCCCGTGAGCTGTCGGACCGCCTTGGGACTTAGCCGCAATTCAACCTCCCAAATTCCGAAACCTTCTGGAAACTTAAATCCAATAGAACTTCTTACTGGAGACTCCAAAAATTATGAGACCATGTGCATTGGGATCCCCTCACTTGCCTACAACACCTATTTTTGGCCCAGCTTATTTTGACCACTTTTGGTCATCGCCGGTCTGACCGCCCCACATGGCCGGTCCGACCGATTTGGGACCGGTCGGACCGCCGTGCAAGGACCGGTCGGACCATTGCGTCTAAGGACCGGTCGGACCGCCCGACTGTAAAAACTCGTAGCTTTGTCGAAAACGCGGGAAACGACAAACCGTAAACGCCATTGCCAATTGTCACATCATCCTAAGATCTGGAGCATATCCCCATGAAATCCACAATATGATTGGCAAGAGATTGTCTACCTAAAATTATAAGGTTTCTAGCAGTGATGCCAAAGCTCACTAGGACTTAATGATTTTTGGATTTTGAACTCACTATATGATGTGAGAGGGAAACATGGTTTAGAACATATAGTGGGAGTATCTTTTATTGACTGTTGATGATTAAGTTTGACCAGGTATGGACTGGTCGTATAGTGATACAAACAGATCCAGACTAGTCGTATGGTATACGACCGGGTCAAGACTAGTCGTATGGTGATACGACCAGTTCCAGACTAGTCGTATGGAGATACGATCTGATCGTAGACTGGTCGAATATAACCACCAACATGAGTGTCTAATAGAATATCTTACATAAACATAGTGTTGAATCTTTGTATATTTCTGTTGTAGATAATGGCACCTACTACTTCTTCCGAACCTACCTTTAATTTGTGATCTGTACTTGAGAAAGAAAAGCTGAATGGAACCAACTTTATTGACTGGTTTCAAAATTTGAGAATTGTTCTCAAACAAGAGAAAGGGAATATATTCTAGAGGGTCCCTATCCTGAGGAACCGAATGTTGATGCTACTTGTACTGAAAAGAATACTTATGAGAATCATTGCAATGACGCAGTAGATGTGCACTACCTATTGCTTGCGACAATGAACTCTGAGCTTCAGAAGCAATATGAGACCACATACGCTTACAATATGATTGTAGGTCTGAAGGGTATGTTTCAAAATTAAGCAAGGGCGGAGAGATATAGCATCTCTAAGGCATTGTTTTCTTGTAAACTGTCAGAAGGTAACACGCTCAGTCCTCATGTGATCAAAATGATTGGTCACATTGAGAGCTTAGAAAAGCTTGGTTTTCCCCTTAGCCAAGAGTTGGCTACTGATGTGATTCTCCAATCGCTCCCTGTGAGCTTTGAGTCAGTTATATTGAAATTTTGTATGAATGACAAGGAGAAGTCAATGATCGAGTTGCATGTCATGCTTAAAGGTGATGATGATAGCATCAAGAAAAGTTCCAATCGTATGATGATGGTTCAAAAGACTACTAACTTCAAGAAGAAGGGTAAGTCGGGAAAGGGAAAGGGCAAATGAAAGGCTCAAGATGAGATCGAGAGTCTCTAAACTAAGCTTAAGAAGCTCAAGCTAGGTCCTAAGCCTGAATCAGAATGTTACCTTTGCCATTAGACTATGCATTAGAAGAGAAACTACAAGAAGTACTTAGTAGAGATGAAAAAGAACAAGGCAAGTAAGACTTCCAGTTCATTTATAAATACCATAGAAATTAATATTGCCACTTCTCTGACCAATTCTTGGGTATTTGATATTGGATCGGTTGCTCATATTTGCAATTTGATGCAAGGACTGATAAGGAGTAGAGTTTGGCAAGAGAAGATATTAATCTTCGTATGGGCAATGGAGCAAGACTTACTGTATTAGCTATTGACACTTTACCATTAGCTTTACCCTCGGAATTAATTATAGAACTAAATAATTGTTATTATGTTCCAGCTTTAAACAAAAACATTATTTCTTCTTCTTTTTTAGGAGCAAAAGGTTATGAGTTCAGAATAAATAACAATTATTGTTCAATTTATTTTGAAGACATGCTTTATGGCCATACTCCATTGGTGAATGGATTGTATGTTTTGAATCTTGAGGATATGCCTATCTATAACATAAATGCTAAGAGACTTCGACCTAATGAATTGAATCTCACTTTTATTTGGCGTTGTCGACTAGGTCATATAAATGAGAAGCGCAAGATGAAGCTCCATAAAGATGGTCTTCTAAACTCATTTGATTTTGAATTATTTGAAACATGTGAATTTTGTTTACTTGGCAAGATGACAAAGGCGCCTTTCACGACCAGAGGTGAGAGGGCTAGTGACTTACTAGTCATAGTGCATTCGGATGTATGTAGACCAATGAGCACTCTGACTAGAGGTAGTTCTCAATACTTCATAACATTTACTCATGATTTCAGTAGATACGGATATGTCTACTTGATGAGACATAAGTCGGAATCCTTTGAAAAGTTCAAAGAATTTCAATATGAAGTGCATAATCAACTTGGTAAGATAATCAAATATCTATGATTTTATCGTGGAGGTGAATATTTGAGCCATGAGTTTGGTGATCATCTAAAGAAGTGTGGAATTGTTTCACAACTCACTCCACTAGGAACTCCTCAATGGAATGTGGTGTCTGAATGACGAAATCGAACACTGTTAGACATGGTTCGGTCAATGATGGGCCAATCTGATCTTCCATTGTAATTCTGGGGATACACTCTAGAAACAACGGTTTTCACTTTAAATAGGGTTCCATTAAAAATTATAGAGAAGACACCTTATGAGATATGGACCAGGAAGAGTCATGGATTGTCTTTTTATCAAGGTATGGGGTTGTGAGGTATATGTCAAGCATTTGATGTCTGATTACAGAATCAGCTAAGATTACAGAATCACACAGCACGGGCGGTCTGACCTCTGGACCCAGCCGGTTGGACCGATTGCCGGGCGGTCGACCATTGTTGTTATCTTGTGGTCGGACCGCTCCAAAATCGGATCGACCGGTGATGACGGGCGGATCGACGGCCGGCTCGTAACCGATCTCAAACAAAGAAATCACCGATGACGAAGTTGCAATTAGGTCTAACTTTTGATTCTCAACTCCAAACTTCACGAAACTTTGCACACACCTTCTCTATGATATTAAGAACCTATTCCAATCAACAAATATGATAATTCTTGGACGAACAAAGATCTTTTACGATCTGATTGAAGAAGGGTGCAAAACCGGGCAAAGATGAAAACTAGATCCAATCGCTTGCTCGTGGGTGATTGATGATCAAATTGATCCTAGATGGGTTCCCACACATCACAGCAAGCTAATCCACATGAAGAAATCAATCACAAACTCGCGGATCAAGGAAAGCCCTAAAATCACGAAATTGAAAGCAAGAACGAAAAGAGACTTATCTCAAGCAAACCTTGCATAGATTAAGAACGTGATCGTTGCTGGATTACACCCACACCATCATGGATCAGTGGTCAATCCCAGATCACGAAATTCACCTCAAACCATGAAAAGCCCTAGCCTCCACCTCAACTCCCCCTAAGCCAATTAGGCTTTTGAAAACACAAAAGAGGTGAAAAACAGCGAGAGAGAGGTGCAGCCCCCACCTCCTCCTATTTATAGTGGAGGCCTAGAACTCTCTAGGGTTTGACTCAATTGGGCTCCCGTTAAGGCCCACTAACAAACGGGTCACACACGCACGCTTCGCGCCGTCTTTAACCTTTTGACCTAAACCGCTTCACCATGCGTCATGGATTTGCCAATAGGTCACCCTTGTCCATCTTGTGTCACGCTTGAGTCATTGACCTCACCCGGCATCGTCGATCGTTCTGGACCTCAACTCTCCAAGTCTAGTCCCGATCCTTCTCGCCGTTGACCGTCGTTGACCACCAAGCTACCTGCACAACCATAGACAACCAAACACGAATTTGGGAACAAGTTCTTCACAACTTGACCCATGTTAGTCAAAACATGCATCATGCAAACCATATGCCACGATACCAATGACTTTGACCTAACAAAACAACATCGCCACGGTTGGCCGACGTTCAAGTCAATACCGGCCCGACCGCTCCATGTGAGCGGTCGGACCGCTTCTCCGCCGGTCGGACCGCTCCTCGTGAGCGGTCGGACCGCCCTAGGACTTAGCCGAAATTCATGCCCCAAATTCAAACCTTCGGAAATTAAAACGAATAGAACTTCATCGAGACTCCAAAATCATGAGACCAAGTGCATTGGGATCCCCTCACTTGCCTACAGCACCTATTTTTGGCCCAGCTCGTTTTGACCACTTTTAGGTCACAGCCGGTCCGACCACCGCACATGGCCGGTCCGACCACCGCACATGGCCGGTCCGACCGAATTGGGACCGGTCGGACCGCCATGCTATGGCCGGTCGGACCGCCCCTGTCCAGAATGCCTGAAGCTTTGTCGAAAACTCGTGAAACGACAAACCGTAAACACCATTGCCAATTGTCACATCATCCTAAGATCTGGAACATATCCCCATGATATCCACAATCTCCCCCTTGATGAACACATTGGCAATTATCCAGAAAATGTAAGTAAGAGGTTTGAAAACGAGTTTACTCGTAGTTTTCGCACAAAGGCACAACTTGGTCCATAAGCAAGAAAAAACAATGTAAATGACCAAGCTGGCATCAGAATAGTATAGGCATGTGAGACAAGACAAAAGAAAGCATAAAAACTTTGATTTCCAGAAAAGGGTCAAAATTCTCACATGATGTCCATATGAAAGAACAATTGTTCAATTGACCTATGATCATTGTGAGGATAAAAGAATGCAATTCAAGTTCCGAATATTCAATAAGACAATAAGAATGCAACTCAAGAACTCCCCCTCACTATGATCCTCAATTTTTAAAAACTTTCAAATTTTCAGTTTCTCCCCCTTTGTAAAACAAAGATATATATATATATATATATATATATATATATATATATATATATATATATATCTCCAAATTTCTCCCTTTTGTATAATCTTCTCCCCCAACAATGAAATATCTTCTCATTAACACATCTTCTCCCCCTTTGACAATGGATTCATCAAGGAATCACGCCTTCCTCTCATCCAGAGATAACAAATAGATGATAAAGAAAGAAACAAAAACAAAAGAAGCATAAACAGGAGTATGCATGAAGTGCAATGGAGTGGCTTCATTTTTGTATTTTTCAATTTTTGATTACAAGAAGCTTTGGAGATTACCCAAAAGAGCTAATATCTCTAATATTGCACAAACAACATATCAAACCTGACAGCGCTAGCAAGATCATGGTAAGACATATATATCAAAGCTAAGCACAAAGGCTCAAAAGTAAAGCAGTAGATTTGATCAATTAAAACAATGCTTCAAATTCAGCAAGTTCATCAACAGGGATCCTAAAGTGAAATTGTCCATGTCAAAATGTCAAAGTAAGATCAAAAATCTAACAAAGACCACATTAAGAGTCAATCAGGTCCTGTATTGAATCATTTTGCTCAATATTTTGTAACAGCCCATTTGTCAACATTTTTCTCATATGCATTGAATATTGAAGTTGACTAATGATCTAACTTAGTGACAAGATCCTGGACTAGGAGCCATCCACAAACTCATCCTAAGCTTCGACCAAAAGTTGATTAAAGGTATATCTTAGTAAAGAAGATCCTAAACTAGGAGCCATCCACAAACTCTTTCTAAGCTTCTACCAGGGCGACAAATCTTGAGGTTCATGTCATTTCTGACAAGCAGTCCCCATGAGATCGTCTGGTTCATCAAACTATCTCCAAGTTCATGTCATTTGACAAGCAGTCTCGTAAGAATAGTTTGGCACAATTTAAGCATAAGACAATCTTAATTTTCATTTTTCACATGAGCCGTTTTAGAATCTCAAGAACACACAAGCTCAAGTAATGGTCAATTTTAGATCAAAGATCTAACAAAGCAATTCTGACAGGGCCAATGTCACAAGAGGAGTACTAATTGCGCAACTCGCTAAAACATCCACAAATTGCAATTTCTTAGTTCGAGTTGTTTTAAGATTCTAGCTCATATAGCAAAGACTTAGCTACACATGTAAAAGCATGATAATTCTAGCAAGTCAAAGAACTAGACATGACATTGAGCAAGAATTGAAATACTAAAGCTCCAAAGGGTAATAGGCAAAGCTTCATCAATCTTGAAAGATAAGCAGAAAGACTTATATTACAATGCATCTTTTTGGTTTTTTCGTACCACTTGATGTATTTTTCATATGAATGCAATATGATACAATGAGATGCAATAAAAAGCCTAAAAAGTTCGAAAAGATCACTAAGTTCAGAAAAAGAACAATAAAAGATCAAAAGAACAAGGAAAGATCAGAAAAGATCAAACTCCCCCTCAAACCAACCCATAGGGATAAATTACCCTTAACTCACTTCTCAAGGTGGCAAACCTAGTTGGGTCTAAAGGCTTGGTGAGGATAAAATCAAACGACAAGAGAAGTGCCTAGTAGATGACAAGCGCCTGAAGTACTCTTCCTATTTAGCTGACAGCCCGCACAATCAGGATAAGAAAAACCCCCGAATGGACAAAGATAAAGACCATGAATATCAAATGCCATACAAAGAGAGTAGAATATAAATACCTGAATATGAGCTTAAAGGCCTGGCGATGGGAAGTTCTCGGAGATGCTTGAAACCCGTCGACCGCGTGAAGGAGGTGAACCATCTTAAGTCTCCGGCAATATGACGTGAACAGTCGGAGTCGACAAAGCACGTGCTCTTCCTCTTTCCGCGGCAATCCTGAAAAATCACAGCACAGAAGAACGATGTGTCTCGATACTGGGGTTAGTTAAACAAGACTTGGGAACCCAGTACTGAGACACACGTCTGCGAGTAGTATGCAAAGCAGAAGTGTTATCCTTGATTCTATTTGCATTCCTATCATGAGTAATGGTCACAAGAACATGAGAATTATCCTGTCTAGGAGCATGATGATAAGTATGTGAAACAAATCCTAACCCAGGTTTATTCTTTTCAAAATGACCATGTCTCATAAAAGCTTTAGGTTGAGTGGATGAACTATTAGCAAAATTTTTCTTATCATTTTTCAACCTACGCCAACAAAACTCAATCAAGTGCCCACTCTTTTTGCAATAGTGCAATGATACTTAATACCACTAGAAGAAGCACCCTTTGAATTAACACACGGTTGGGCAAAATCTGCAGATTTAAAAGCTGTTTTTGCAGGTTGGGTTTTGAATTCAATTAAACCCTTTTCCAAGACTTGAACGACTTTTGGCTTTGAATTGTCTTGAAAAGAATTGAATCCTAAACCTTGCTTCTTAAAAGGAGTTTTAGACTTGTCAAGAATCATGTTTAACGGTTTCTTACCTTTAGAAAATTTCTCCAATGTATCATGAAGGTAAACATTTTCTTTTCCCAAATTAACACAAGCATCACAAGTTTTATCCATAGATTTCTCCTTATATAAAGCAATTTCAAGCTTAAGAGCAGAACAAGAAGCACAAATAGTAGTTTCAATATTGTCCTTAAGCTTAGCATATTTGACTCTAGCAGCTTCTAAGATATCTTTGATTTCACATTCTTTTTCTAAGCATGAAGTGCAAGGGCTAGAATCAATCACATCAGAAGCAATCAACTTGTTAGACTCTAAACATTTTTCACAAGGAGCAGATTTAATTTCAATTAGCTCGGTTCTAGCATTTTCAAGTTGTTGCAAAGCAATATTGTGAGCAGATTGCAGTTTAGCCAATTCTAAGTGCATGTCATGACAAGATAAACATTCATCAGGTTCAAGAGTCTTAACATTTGCAAGTTCTAGTTTCAGTTTACCAATTTTTGACTCTAGTTTCTTATTTTTAGTCATGACAAATTCTAGCGCTTCATCTTGACTAAGCAGTTGCTCATATATGGAATCATATCTAGCAGAAAGCTCATCATAAGAGAGGGATACCTCATTATCATCAATGTCGTCAGTGTCAGCCATGAAGCACATGCCGGTGAAGTCTTTGGCCTTCCCTTTCTTCTTGTCTTGAGGGGTCTTCTCCTCCTCGCTCCCGGAGTCCACATCGCTCACGGATTGCTCTCCAAAAGCGGCAAGGACCCGGTGAGCGGCCTTTATGAGCTTGACAGCATCATACTCAGAGTTGTTCTCATGAGGCTTCTTCCAGGCTGTCTTTTCCTCCCTGTGCTTGCCCTTACCTTTTAGCTTGGGGCAATTGGCCCTGATGTGGTAGAGCTCTCCACACTCATAGCAAGTAACAGGACCACCTCTCTTTTTATTTCTTACATTGTTGTAAGCCCGTGTGAATTTTTTAGCTAAAAGGGCTAACTCAACCTCAGGGATATTCTCAAGCTCCTCTTCATGAATAGCAGATAAACAAGCAAAAGAAAATCCAGAAGAAGATTCAAGAGTACCATCAGAAGACCTTTTGAGAGGATCAGCTATCAAAGCCATGTTATCTTTCTTAGGATGATCAACTCTTTTAATTTCATGAGTCTTGAGTTTACTATAAAGCAATTCTAAAGTAAGACTTGAAAGATCAACATTTTCCTCTATAGCAGTAGCCTTCATCTCCCACTCCTTGGTGTTGATTGCAGCCAAGAGATGGGTGGCATTTTCAGATTGAGAATATTCAATATCAACAGCTTTCATTTGATTAATCACTTTATTAAAGCGACTGAAAATGTCATCGATGCTCTCTCCAGGACGCATCTCGAATTTGTTGTATTCACGCTTGTAAACTGTTTGGCGCACCTTTTGATTTGGGACGAACCCTCATGATATGTTTCGAGAGTGTTCCAAATTTCGTGCGCAGTGGCAAGATTGCAAATGCGATCATATTCTTGTCTACCA
Source organism: Hsuehochloa calcarea (assembly GCA_036346395.1). Lineage (NCBI taxonomy): Eukaryota > Viridiplantae > Streptophyta > Magnoliopsida > Poales > Poaceae > Hsuehochloa > Hsuehochloa calcarea. Next base: position 54,300,756 of record CM070597.1, read on the forward strand.
AGCGCACCATATAAAAGATTCTTGGCCTTGTTGTTGTTAGCTAAAAGAACCACAGAAGCAGGAGTTTCAACCTCAGGAATAATGAGCGGAGATCGAACAACGTCCCATATAGCTTGTCCCTCGCTCTCAAGAAATACTCGCATACGATTCTTCCAATAGGCATAGTCGTGCCCATTGAAGATATGCGGTTTTGTGGAGAATCTATCCATCGCCAAAGTTCAGTGACCGGTTAAGATCAAGATTGAACTAACCGGGCTCTGATACCACTTGTTGGACCGAAAAGGCGACTAGAGGGGGGGTGAATAGGAGCACGCTCACTTTTTCACAAAATATGAATTCAACAAAATTTCACTCCAATAGCTATGATGAAGCTATGAAGATCAATATACCAGTACAGCGGAAGACTAGTATTGAATCCAATTAAATCCCCTAAGCAAAATAACACAATCAGCTAAGATTACAGAATCACACAAAGACGCAGGCGGTCGACCTCTGGACTCAACCGGTTGGACCGATTGCGGGCGGTCGACCATTGTTATCTTGGCGGTCGGACCGCTCCAAAATCGGTCTGACCGGTGATGACGGGCGGTCTGACCGGCCGGCTCCAGAACCGATCTGAAACAGTAAAATCAGCCCGATGACGAAGTTGCAATTAGGTCTAACTTTTGATTCTCAACTCCAAACTTCACGAAACTTTGCACACACCTTCTCTATGATATTAAGAACCTATTCCAATCAACAAATATGATAATTCTTGGACGAACAAAGATCTTTTACGATCTGATTGAAGAAGGGTGCAAAACCGGGCAAAGATGAAAACTAGATCCAATCGCTTGCTCGTGGGTGATTGATGATCAAATTGATCCTAGATGGGTTCCCACATATCACAGCAAGCTAATCCACATGAAGAAATCAATCACAAACTCGCGGATCAAGGAAAGCCCTAAAATCACGAAATTGAAAGCAAGAACGAAAAGAGACTTATCTCAAGCAAACCTTGCATAGATTAAGAACGTGATCGTTGCTGGATTACACCCACACCATCATGGATCAGTGGTCAATTCCAGATCACGAAATTCACCTCAAACCATGAAAAGCCCTAGCCTCCACCTCAACTCCCCCTAAGCCAATTAGGGTTTTGAAAACACAAAAGAGGTGAAAAACAGCGAGAGAGAGGTGCAGCCCCCACCTCCTCCTATTTATAGTGGAGGCCTAGAACTCTCTAGGGTTTGACTCAATTGGGCTCCCGTTAAGGCCCACTAACAAACGGGTCACACACGCACGCTTCGCAAAGCGCCGTCTTTAACCTTTTGACCTAAACCGCTTCACCATGCGTCATGGATTTGCCAATAGGTCACCCTTGTCCATCTTGTGTCACGCTTGAGTCATTGACCTCACCCGGCATCGTCGATCGTTCTGGACCTCAACTCTCCAAGTCTAGTCCCGATCCTTCTCGCCGTTGACCGTCGTTGACCACCAAGCTACCTGCACAACCATAGACAACCAAACACGAATTTGGGAACAAGTTCTTCACAACTTGACCCATGTTAGTCAAAACATGCATCATGCAAACCATATGCCACGATACCAATGACTTTGACCTAACAAAACAACATCGCCACGAAGTTGGCCGACGTTCAAGTCAATACCGATCTGACCGCTCCATGTGAGCCGGTCGGACCGCCCCTCTGGCCGGTCGGACCGCTCCCTGTGAGCCGGTCGGACCGCCCCTAGGGACTTAGCCGAAATTCATGCCACAAATTCAAACCTTCGGAAATTAAAACGAATAGAACTTCTTCTGGAGACTCCAAAATCATGAGACCAAGTGCATTGGGATCCCTCACTTGCCTACAACACCTATTTTTGGCCCACTGCTTTGACCACTTTTAGGTCACGGCCGGTCCGATCACGCACATGGCCGGTCCGACCGATTTGGGACCGGTCGGACCGCCATGCTATGGCCGGTCGGACCACCCCTGTCCAGAATGCCTGAAGCTTTGTCGAAAACTCGTGAAACGATAAACCGTAAACCTCATTGCCAATTGTCACATCATCCTAAGATCTGGAACATATCCCCATGATATCCACAGAAGAAGACCTTGTGTTTACAAGAAGGTTAGTGGGAGCTCATCAAGAACGAAGAAGACCTTGTGTTTACAAGAAGGTTAGTGGGAGTAAGTTTGTGTTTCTGATCTTGTATATGGATGACATACTGCTGGTCGAAAATGATATTCCAATGCTTAAATTTGTTAAAACTCCATTAAGAAAAAGTTTCTCAATGAAAGATTTAGGAGATGCAGCATATATTCTTGGTATAAGGATCTATAGAGATAGATCTAAAATGCTAATTGGATTAAACCAGGATATATACATAGACAAGGTGTTGAAACGGTTCGACATGCAAGATTCTAATAAATGTTTCTTGCCCATGACGCATGTCATTAATCTTAGCAAGAGTCGGTATCCTACGACCACTGATGAGTGAGATAAAATGAGTAAAATTTTATATGCTTCAGCTATTAGATCTATCATGTATGCCATGCTATGTACACGACCAGATGTATCATATGCTCTAAGTGTTACGAGCATATATCAGTCATATCCATGTGAAGGTCACTGGATAGCAGTCAAGAATATCCTTAAGTACTTGAGAAGGACTAAGGATACATTCCTTGTTTATGGTGGTGAGGAAGAGCTGGTCGTAAATGATTACACCAATACTAGCTTCCAAACCGACAAGAATGATTTCAGATCGTAATCAGGGTTTGTGTTTTGTTTAAATGGGAGCACTAAGCTGGAAGAGTTCCAAGCATGAAACAGTTGCTAATTCTACAATAGAGGCTGAGTACATTGTAGCTTCGGAAGCTACAAAAGAGGTCGTGTGGATTAGAAAGTTGATTAATGATCTGGGTGTGGTTTCGAGTGCTTCTAGTCCAGTGGATCGCTATTGTAATAATAGTAAAGCTATTGCACAAGCTAATGAGCCTAGATCGCAACAAAAGTCTAAGCACATACTTTGGTGATATCACATTATTCATGAGATCATTGGGAGAGGTGATATGAAGATATGCAAAGTGCACACAGATTTGAATATTTTTGATCCATTGACAAAGCCTCTCATGCAATCTAAGTATGAGGTGCACACAAAAGCAATGAGTATAAGATACCTATATGACTGACTCTAGTGCAAGTGGTAGATTATTGGTGATATACCCTAGAGGCAATCATAGAGATGATTGTATCAAGTCTATGTTTATGAAGTTATTGAATAAATGTTATTCTGTTCCTTGAATAAATCTTCAGTTATAAAGATTAACGAGTATGTGACTTGTTGGTGAAACTCTTTTAACTTATGCTGATGTTGTTCTAAATGCATTCCTGGTCGAATGTCACTGGTCGAAACATAGTGACTCTATCGACCATCACATGTATTGATTGATGACCATGTTTCACCGGTTATGGATATAGGGATATCAAATCAATAATGTGAACACATGTTAGAGAACATGATGTTGGATTGACCCACCTTGAGACACTGTTGAGATTTTTATGATTTCATGTATCATCAGTTAGTCTCAAGCAATGATGATGTATAATCCTTAGACATGAGATCAGCAAGGTTTTCTACATGTGTAAGAGTACACCTTGGGATTGCCAAACGCTACTCCGTAAGTAGGTAGTTATAAAGGTAACTTTCAGGTATACTGTGAAACATGTGGAGGAATATGACTGGTCAGATATGAGATTTATCCCTCCTAACATAACAGGAGAGATATCTATGGGCACATCGATGTGGTCGGATAAAGAAAGTGCATGGTTATGCCACTAGTGGTCGAAGTGTTCGACCACGTGAAGTTATTAGATACTTGATTGGGAAAATATTGAACAGTCTATGGATGACATAATATCTCACCTGGAGTTCAACCGGATCTCATGATGCAAAGGGAGAATACATGAGCAGGTCTTTCAGCTTGAACATATACAGACTAGTCGTATAGAGATACGAGCTGGTCGTAGGCTGGTCGAATATGATCACTAAGTGGTCGAAACCTGGTCGTAAGGAGTTATGAACTGGTCAAGACCAAATATGATCTGATCGTATAGAGATACGAGCTAGTCGTCAGTGATAAAGACCTAGTCGTAGATCATATTACGTTAAGGTTCGCCCAATATAATTTGTGTGTATTCGGGAATCGCTATGTCCTACTAGGAGCCGCTGAGGACTCGTGATCGAAAAGGTTTCAGAGTCACAACCGACTACGCATGAACCTAATAGGTTACACACTTAACATGTTGGAATAAATGTGTTCAGATAGGATCCGTCATGAGCTCTATATAAGGAGATGCATGAGACTGTTGAGAAAGAGACACATGATACGAGTTGACGTGAGTTGCTCCAAATTCTAGCCGCCATCTTCTTGAGAGAGCCTTCCCGTACGACTTGGTGCTAGCACACTGCCGTACGGTTATTCCTTCCCTGGACGTGTGGATACCGTAGAGGTGCTACTGCAGTTGCTGTTGGGGTTGAGGACGATCCACGACCTTGGCAAGGAACTCGATTGGTTGCTGGAGGGGACGATCGACTACGACCACTACATGGATGCGCTCTTCGTTGGACCAGGCTTCTCCAACTCTTCTTCCGCTGCACTGCGTGTCTGGTGATAACAATCTATAATCTCTTGCTTGCATGGCGTCCTGGTTTACGTGGTAGAATTTTTGAATTACCAACTAGTGTAGCCTACCCATATATCCCTTCAACAACAAGGTTATTCTCCCTTATCTCTCTCTCTAACCCTAACAATCAACAGACATCAGCCGACTCTCACATCTCTCCCTCTTTCTCGACGATGCTAAACGCAGCAGTAGGTCAGAGGTCAGTGGAGCAAGGTTAGTCGTCGGTCGCCGAACAAGCCATTACCGTTGGCTCACAGAGCGGCGAAGGGGGCAGGTCAACCGTCGAGCGGGGAGGGCCACCAAGGAGCCCTACGGGCCAGCAGCTAGCAGCAACGACCCGACGGCTCCCAGTAAGAAGGCTTACCCAAATTCTCAACAGTGCAGATGTGGGTTCAATCCAAATTACCATATCCTCAATTCCCAAACCAGCAAAGAACAAACCCAAATGCCCAAACCAGGAATTTTATTTGTGTTAGTTTGAATTGTGATTGATAAATCTTGTCTTTTTTATGAAATGTAGATCTCAGAGCTTCAAAAAAAATGAAGAAAAAGTTTGTCGATTTGAAAGGCATGAATGAAAACCAAGTAAAATTGTAATTTTTCTTGATTATTTTGTAAGTTTACTAAATTATTTGAGATGTTGTCCTTAGAAAATAATTTGTACTTTGATTATTGTGCACATTTATGTTTTACATTGAACAATATTTTTGTAACTTCGAACACCAAAGAATTTGACATTGTCTGTGGAGGTGGTGTTAATTACCTTCTTCTCTGGCGTTGGTAAGCTCCCCCGTAATTATTAGTCTACCCTTAGTAGACTTGGTGTGTATCACCGTCTTGGCGTATATCACATCTTCGTCTCCTCCTTTCCCTTCCAAATCCATTGGGTTTGAGTTTGAACTTCATAAATACACAACAATCTTTCTTGGTTTTCACCAAGACCTAGCCATGTTAGGGCTTTGGCTACTAGCTTTAGCACTAATGGATTTTGTTCTTCAACATCATCAATACTGGCAGTGTCAACTCCTTCCACCTGCTGTTGCGAAGGAGGCCTAGTGCGCTTGACATGGCACATCATTTCTCTATAGTGTATTGCATTATTACATTGATTTCATCATTAATTGCTCAAATTATTATTAATTAATTATCATATCCATAAGATATGTTTTGGTTGACGTTATTTGTAGGATCTGAAGAGAATCACGTGCTTTTAGGAACATAAAATGGAAAGTAGATGTCAATAGGAAGGAAACTCCAATTTGGATCACCACGAACTGACGCTCCAGATGAGGAAATGACAATGCAACTGTATCACCCTCCAGCAGGATCACCGCACCAAATGGATCACGGTTCGTGAAGGCTCCAAGGCGATATTCGGCTTCTTGACGGCGCAAACCCCTTCGCAGTGTTGAAACCCTAGGATAGACTATTTAAAGGAGAGCGATTGTATCTACAACAAAGTAGGTAGAAAGAGATAACCTCCGTACCATCCATCACGTCCAGAACACCATCTCCACCATAGTTCATCCTCCATTCATTCATTCTTGTAATCACTCATTCATTTGTGTAATCGGAACCCAAGGGCTAGGAGTTAAGGTAGCCATGTAGCGCTAAGTAATCAAGGGGATGATTTAACTTTCATGTATGCTTTATGTATTATCATTGCTATTAGTGTTTGTATGTCTTTCCTCGACACTAGGACTCGATGGGCCCCTATGCTCCAAAGGTCAGCGCAAGGAAAGGTGGCAACACGTGGTGCGTGGAAGATTGATTGACAGCGTAGGTGACAATGAAAGCATCAGAGATCGGCTTTCGGAAGAATCCACTCGAGGGAACATGGCATAACCACGACAATTAATGCGTTGGTCTTGTTATAAATCAGTTGGTCTACGCGGTAATTCCTTAATTGCGAGCGTGACATATTGCCGCACACACGTGAGCGAGACAATTGATTCTTGTTATACGAATGTTTGCCCGAGGGAGATGCATATACAGAGTGCCATCTACATGAACACATGGTTATCACAGTTGCTTTGATTTATTATATCATTACCCTGAATATAATAGTTTGCTGTGAACGCGGGGGAGGATTCCACCAAATCACCTATCCTGAATGGCAAATTTGTAATTTCCCTTTTGTTTCAGGGCTCTTATGTAATGCTTGGGTATTTGTACTGTTAAAACTCTCAATATAATATATCCAAAGGGCTGAAAGCTTGATTGGACCAGACTTGGTGATGTCAGGCTTGAACTACGTTGGGGACTTGGAGTAGAATTGGGACTTGGTCAGACACGGGTTGGGCCACTCTCGGCTTGAGTTGGCTTTTACCAGTACGGCTTAAGCTGGGCGAGGATTTAGTATGGTTGGGCTCAGTGGGTCGAACCTAACTCGTTCTGAATCAGAGACATCTAGAGGCAAATCGAACAGCCAGAAAAATCAACTTGTATTTTCTAAAAATGTCTGGTGCGTGATAATTAGCAAAATTGTTTGTTTTTTTCCAAGGAGTTAGCAGAATAGTTAATTACACGAACCATAGAGAATCGAGACATATTCATGCACGAGATCGATGGCCTGGTAAGTTATCGTGTAGGCATGCACGCCGTATACGCCAAACAAAAGCTCGCCATGGAATTGGACAAATGGCCGGGAACGAAACGCCCCCAATTAACAGCTTTTGCTGTGGAACACCGCCTACTGCGGCCCGCTAAGCAATAACGTGTGCACCTCCTCTACCAGCGGGAGCGGACTAAGTAAAGATTCAGGTGCACAAAATAGTGAGTTCGATACCATTTTCTTAACTAAACTAATAAAGATTGAGATTTACCCCTATACATCGGGGGCAATCGTCCCACCCCACCCCATGTATGACTAAAAAATGCCAAACCGCCGCCCTAGCCCATTCTCCCATCTGCATCGCGCCTCCCTCGTATTAGCCAAAAACTTCGCTTCCTCCTCTCACCCCCTTCGCCGTCGCAGCCGGCCACCTCATCCTCACTCCCTCGCCTCCTCCCTGCACCACCGTCACTCCGATCCAGATCGAGCTCTGCGCGACTCCTCCCCCCTCACGACCTTCCTCCGCCTGTCCTCTCCTCCCCGATCGCCTCGCCCTCACCTTCTCTCGCCCAGAACTGCGGCTGTCGCCTCCTCTCGTGCCTCATCCAAGCCGCCGTCACATTCTCCCTACGCCAGCGCTCCTGCCACACCCTCCTCTCGCTCCCTCTCCGTCGCTCCTCCCCACGATGCCGCTGCCTTCTTCCTGTGCCTCCATCGCCACATCCCTCCTGCGCCCCTTACCTCCTTAAGCCGCCACCGCCACCTCTTCTCCAAGTAGGCCTCTCTCTGCTACATTCCTTTCCTCCCCACGCGACCCTCCGCTCCTCCGTGGTAGAGAAAGAAGAAGCCTGCTGGCGGCGGTGTTCGGAGATAGCGGTCGGCAAGGTGGCAGCGGCAGCACATGGCGAGATAGTGAATCTGAGACGAGGGCGCTGAGGGCGCCACACGCGGTCCCTGTAGGCTGCATCGGGGCATTGGCAACGTTAGTTTTGCCAATTTTTTATGTTGATTTGTTGTTGCTCCTCCTTTGAATTAGTTAATATGTCGTTTATTTGCTGTGGACAGATCGCAGCTCTCTGCTTGGCGGGATTGATGTTTCGGTTGAGTCCTTATGTGAGTTGTACATGTGGTACTGCCGCGGGCCGAGGGCAGCTTCGACAAGGTAAGCGAGTAACTGGAGGTCTAATAATCAAGTGAGCGGTGATTATTTCATTATTTCTAGTTGGTGATTATTTGATATTCAATTTTGGTTGTTCTAGCATAATAAGAATTGTGGCAAATGTATTGTTATTGCTATTGAATTTCGATTGCACAGAATGCACCAATGATGGCCCTTGATGGTTTCCTGCATGAGAGTTGTCTGAATGTTGTATGATCTATGAACAACAATATGTTTATATTTTATTGTACAGGTTTGGATGCTGACATTTTTTTTGTTGTTGATGTTGATGCACAACAAAACATATTTAAGCAGTCTGTTATCTTATTGCATAGATAATTTAGGTACAATAAGTGGTATGTTATGCCAGAATGAATGACCATATAATACGAAAAGTAACTATTTTTAGGTACCACAAACTAGCAATCACCACCTTACTTAGCTTGAGTACCTGTGATAGCTTTCTTATTTTTTTTTTTAAGTTCCTAGCTCACTGCATATTCCTACTAGATTTGGAATATTTAGTACAAATATGCCTTGCTACATGGGCTGCAATTCTGAGAGTGCCCATTCCCAAATTTGTTCAGAGCTTGCCATTTCAAATTTGGTTTTGCGGTATTGACCTTGTGATTTTTGTTTTTAAAAACTTTGCTTTTTTTGTCAGTCATGTCATTCGGTTCATGGGATCCTAATCAAGATGTTACTGTTGATATTTGGGATGTCAACCGTTGATACGATTTTGCTCTGCATCTTCAAGAAAGGTAATTCATAATCTTATTATTAAGGTGTAGCAGAGCTCTAGCCGTTCTAAATGGTTTATTCTTTTAGGTAATGACAATTCTTTGAGTGCTACAGGAGAGGTAGCAGACGGTAAAGGAGCAACATTATGACCTGACAGGGTAAATTATGTCATTTATCTTTTGATGCTCATGGTGGTCTTATTCTTAATTTAGTAGTAGTTTTTATCTATAATTACTTTATATATGAAAAAAGTTGTATCGAGAGAACTGAATCGTGGTACCTTTTACTTACTATGAATTGCACCTTTTGCCAGCAGAACAAAAATCAAGCATACTAGCAATTTGATGATTTTCATCACTAAAACTGCTCAAAAGATTCAATAACCTCATTAACATTGCGTGCTCCAAGGAATCTGATCCAGTAACCTGCACAGATATTATGATGCATAACTATTAGAAGTTCTAAATATATGAGGAAGAAGATGTCTATACTTTGTGTGTTATGGAGATGATGTATTCAAATAATTAATCTGGATAAATGGTTCGAGGCAAACACTCTTTTTGTTGGGAAAAAGAAATATGCTAACCTAATCCTTGGTAATTTCCAAGCAATCACAATTCATTTTGCCATTATAGGTTATTTTTGTGCCCTTTTCTTTGGTAAGGAATACTTCAAAATATTTAGGGCAAGAAACTAATATGGGACCTGTAGCTGCTAATATGCAATTGCTTGACAGAATGGCTCAACTAATGAGTATTGGAAAGGCACTCATAGCATGCAGGCAGCACCCACAATAAACTCTACTTTCTTTCTATTTTTACTGTAAGTATATATTTTTGAACTAGCACGCCACTAGTTGTTCCAATGTATAGATAGTTGTGCATTTTACAGCTACTATCTCTGACAATGTTAGGTCTTAACATAGGAGGCATATATTAATTACGGTGCATATTTTTCATTCCGTTGGTGATTATTATGATGATTTGTCTCTTCAGTTTGCTTATTCAAATTACTACTATTGTACCATGTTGCTAGATGATCATAGTTTAGCATCTTTGAATATGGGAACAAGTGTCATACAATATTTACATAATCAAGAGTCGCGCCATCATAGCTTCTAATCACTTCATACAATATTTACATAATCAAGAGTCGCGTCATCATATAGCTTCTAATCACTTCATTTTTATTTGATTCATCGCTAACTCTGCGTGATTGAATGTTGAAGTCATGAATTGAAACTACGGCTAAGTTACACCAACATTGGTTTTTCTAAAGTAGATATCTTTTCATAGAAATATAATTGCTTTGTACTTATATGTAATAATTTTGTTGCACTATGTCTTTGCTTACGGACTCCTTATCGACCAAATTGTATACTCTTTTCAACATGGACAAAAAATGTTGTGGATTTTGCAAATATACTTTCAAGTGTTTTTACATCATGTATACGCGAAAACTTGCATTATTTTATTTTTTAGAGTTTAGAATTTGTGTTATCATTTATTTGACATCCGTTGCAACGCACCGGCACTCCGCTACTACCTTATCAAAATCTACATACGCATAGGTGTGCACCCTGTATTTTATTCGCATTCACTTCACATACATGTAATGACATGTACAGTGACTAGGGCTGGAAAAAAAAAAGCTCGAGGCGAGCAAAGCTCGAGCCGGCTCACGAGCCAAACGAGCCAGGCGCAACCCCATATAATCATATTATGCCTTTGTTTCTGGGCTTGGGGAGTCCCTATAAATTTACGATGAATGCTTGTATGGATTATGGATTGTTATATTTCTCGTTTTGTTTACGATGATTGGATTTTGAATTAATGATAAATGGCTCATATAATTATATTATTCTGTTTTTGTTTTTGGGTTTAGCGAGTTCTGGCTTGAACGAGCTTTTCGAGCCGGCTCGAGCTTTTTTTCGAGCCGAGTTGAGCCGGCTTTCGAGCTCGTTTTCCAAATGAGACAAACCGAGCCGAGCAGAAGCTCAGACCGAGTCTGGACGAGCTTGGCTCGAGCTGACTCGGCTTGGCTCATTCCCTAACAGTGACACCCGATCGATTTCGTCTCGTTTTGAATCCGGCACGCACTGTCCGCTCCGGCCGCAAGTACGTACTTTACAGCAGAGATTACGCCTGCATCCGTATCCATCTTCCCCCAATTAAGTCATCTTAACCCACAAACAAGCCACACTTATCTCAGATACTGCGCGCCGAGCAATGGACCAAATGTCCAGCCCAGTGGTCATTCCCTTCACACAACCGGCATGACTCCCGCTCTATCATGTCCATCTCGCGCATATCTTCCCACCGAACCAAGGAAAATCTGCACTCCCTCTCCCTTCAGCTCCCATGCCAAAGCAAGCAAAGTCTACGCTCGCCACAAATCCGGAGAAAAGAGACGAGCGAGCGCGCAACGCAGAGCATGCATGCCTCTGCCTTGAAGCATGCAAAAAGGCCATCAATATCATCCAGGAGTGCAAGCAAACCAACACGCCCAAAAAGGATATCCTTCCAAGCAACCGTTTCAATTACTACTCGTCCGTCTAATCTCGCTAGGCTCTTCCACAAGATTAGCATGCGGCAAACAGTACGAACACCTATAAATCGTCACAGATCACAAGCCATTCTACTCACACAAAGGGTAGTAGCCAAGAAGCGCAAGAAGTGAGCAGCTAGCTAATTGGCTAGTGATCAATACAAGAGCACAGGTTGGTAAGGCTAGGCAGAAGAAGGCGTCAATACGAGGCGGGAACTAGTAATGGCGGCGCCGGCGAGGAACGTGAGCATGACGGACAGGGCGCTGCGCGGGGTGGCGGACCTGATCAAGCTGCTGCCGAGCGGCACGGTGTTCCTGTTCCAGTTCCTGAGCCCGCTCGTCACCAACAACGGCCACTGCGCCGCCTACAACAAGGTGCTCAGCGGCGCGCTCCTCGCGCTCTGCGGCGGCTTCTGCGCCTTCTCCTCCTTCACCGACAGCTACGTCGGCTCCGACGGCCGGGTCTACTACGGCGTCGTTACGCCGCGCGGGCTGCGCCCCTTCGCCGCCGACCCGGACGCGGCCACCAGGGACATGTCGGGGTACCGCCTCCGCGCGGGGGACTTCGTGCACGCGGGCCTGTCGCTGCTGGTGTTCGCCACCATCGCGCTGCTGGACACGGACACGGTGTCGTGCCTGTACCCGGCGATGGAGGTGAACGAGAGGACCATGATGGCCGTGCTACCCCCCGTCGTCGGCGGCGTGGCCAGCTACGTGTTCATGGCGTTCCCCAACAACCGGCACGGCGTCGGGTACCAGCCCACGCGCGCCACCGAGGACTTCGAGCACAAGTACTAGCTACCTTCGTTAATGGCGTGGCGCGTGTGACATTAATTAATCGGACGCATATATTGCTTACTTCTGTCTGTGTGTGTCTGCATGTGCATGGTTTGATCGTTTGTTTGGGGTTTGAAGACTCGAGTCAATCAAGTGTGGAGGTGTGCCGTTTGAGTGACGTGTCATCTTATTGTTCTTAATTTGCCAAGTTTGTATTGATACTGTGATGCATATGGGGTGCATGCATGATTAATTGGTCAGCTACTCCTTAATTTGTAAACAACGCTTTCGTGTCAAAAGTATTTTTTTTTGTGTTATTGACCTGCCTCGTTTTGAGTTCTTTTACAGTACACTCAATTTAACAGGATCATTCATTTTTTTTTATCTAATGGTTCAGATTAATTATAGTTTAATTATACTACACCTAGTAGTAGAATCTCAATAGGATACAATTGCAGTTGGCTATGTGGAGATCACGTGATACAATATTAATATTTTTAACTATCATTGAAAAAGTCTATAATACTCTCAAGAAAAATTGTAAATACAAAGAAAAGTCTATTATACTATTAACAAATCAGTAATCAGATTTGATTTATATTACCACCATATAATACCAGTAGAATGTACCGTAAATTTTTCTGATCATTTTTCTCTCGGACTTCCAACTGTCCTGGCGCTTGAACCGCATAATTAAAAAGCTTTGTTTTTCTCCTTTTAATCATCATAAACCCCTGTATTGTTACCGGTAACAGAAATTCCAAACCTCATTGCATGTTGTGAAATCCCATGTTGCTCGCAAGAGAAGGTTCTTGTTCGACTTAATTCGAGCTGAACATGGGGGAAACCTGCTAACGACTTTGCGTGTAGGCTGTGGCAACCCGTGTCGTCGTGCCGTGAGTGAGGTTTGCTTCTACTCAACAGGTTTGATTTCCTCGTTCCCGTCTCTCCCTCGTGGCCGAATTGACCGGCCGGCGGTCGACCGTCCGTCCCACTTCGCTGGCTTGCGGAGCTTCTACAGCACTAGCACTCGAGCTAAGCTAGTAGCGTCCACATCTTTTCCTTTTTCCCCCCAATTGAATGAGTGTTTTTAGATAGGGGAGACGAGAGAAAAAAAAGGGGGGGAAGTACATGGATTAAGGTCCTATTTAGAACACGGGAATTTTGTTTCCTGCACGAATTGAATCGATTCTTGTGAAATTTTTTCAAAAATCTTATGTTCCAAACAGGGATTAAGGGCATGTCTAACCCACTATATGTGAATTGTCTTTTAAGGGCATTTTCAATGATGTACCTTGACGGTAGCTCTAGGTTCTACCATGCACGTAGGAGACAGATGTCAAGTCAGTAAATATGATCGCTTCAAAAGATAAAGCTACCTTAGCTTCGACTAAATCATGTAAGCCTACCAAGAGGCGATTCCCTTCTCGAGAGCGTTAGAGAGATGCACTTGCATAACTACACACCCCCCGCTCCCTTGGGGAAAGAAAATTACACAGGATTCGGGTAATTCCTTGACCAGTAGGACCTCTGCTCCGCACTGGACACATAGCAAAACGAATCTCAAAGCATCTGCGGCCACTATTATTTCCTTCTCTCGGATTATCCGTCCTTCCCCTTCACGTGTCTTCGTCTTCCTCGTTGTGGTTCCCATTCCGGCCGAGAGCCATCGATGGAGGCCCGCCCGCCGAAGCCATCGAGGGGTACTACTGATTAAGAAAGGAACTGGGTCCTGTGTAATTTCTTTCCCTCCCTTGGAGCCAGTTTGCGGCTGCTTTGTTGTGATGTGGAACATTTGAACAATATTTTACTAATATTTAGATAATGGGGTTTCCATGTGTGTATACATATGGATGTCCATGTACTGTCCTAACCATCAAATACGTCTCAAAATTGATGCAAAATTTCAAAATTCAGACCACTATCTCATCTCCCAATCGTTGTAATGTTTTTGCATAAATCCCGAAGCACTTTGGATGGTTACGACAGTCTATATACACGTGGAGTTGCTTTCCCTTAATATTCATTGCTTAAAAAGATGCTTTTAGTTATATATGTATGAAAAACTATTTTGAGAGTAAAAATAAAATAAATTACAATATTATAAGCGATCACATTACTGCAGTATCAAACTTAGTGCTAGCCAAATGGGCGGTCCGGTACGGGCATACGATGAGGCCTGACCCATCTCGGCACGACCCATCGTGGCTCAACTAATAGGTGGGCCGTGCCGTACTGGCTTGCGTGCCGGGCAGGCGGCCTAGGCATGGCCCAATTGCTTGTCATGCCATGCTGGGCTGGCCTAAGCCCATTTAGCCCAACGGACCGTTTCGGCCTACTTAGCTCGTTAGGCCTGAAAAGCTCGATAAAATCATAAAAATGTGTAGAATTCAGAAATAAATATGAAAATTATAAAAAATAAGACAAACATATTGAAAATGTAATAAAGAACTTTATTAATGTTCAAATTGCTGCCTCGTTAAAATCTTTGCCAAGTGAAAACTCAACATGAGAAAACATTGGGAAAAAAAGAGAGTACAACCTATAGCTCTACATACATTCTTGTTCTACATGTCGTTGTCTAGGTACAGATTTTTCACAGATTATTGTGTTTGTGAATCAGCGTGTTCTCAGTCCTTCACAGTCAGAAGTATCTCCACCATCTCACTTGCAAGACTTGTTCTTCTTTCCTCCAATATTCTTCTAGAAAGACTGAAAGCAAATTCGGAGAAAAGTGTCGAGACAGGAACAATTAACACATCACGTGCAAGTATGGATAACACAAGATATGTTAACTTATGCGCTTGCCACCATTGCAAAATTTTGAAGTCTTTTTGAGTTGAAATCTACCGTATAGATGTCCAGATAGGTGGATAGTTCCCCACTCCTTGGGGTTCTTGACTGAGCAGGCGACACAGTAGAAGAAGAAGATCTATACCTGCAGGAAGAGCTATCGAAGATCATGTACCAAATATTTGTCTTGCTACTTGAGGTGGGGCTATTGGAGGTCGTTGCGAGCGGACTCCCCGAAGCTTTTTTTTTCATACCTTTGGTAAACCTCGTTGTCGGTGTATTAGAACCGATCTTACGTAAAGATTGTTTGATTCGGGGGGTCTCCTAGAGATGAGATCACGCAGAGTGGATTGACACGGGATATTTAGACAGGTTCAGGCCTTCTCCGGAGAGAATAATAACCCTAATCCTGTGTGGTGTGGTATTCTTGATGATCAAGTAAAAGACTAAGACTATTACAGAGAATAGCGCTTGTGTTCCTACTTGACTAGCTCTTGTTCGCTGTCGTTCGCCTTTCCTATTCCTCTGATTGATGCCTTTATATAGTCGTGAAGAAGTAGCCGTTTTGTCCTGCGGGAGATGCGCCTAATTAATCCAGTAACGGGCGCATGATGGCAGTAATTACCGGCGCCTCGGCTTCTTCACGCCGTCTGGCAATTATTTTCCAGAGATAATGGGGTATTTACACACCATTAATAAGCGGAATAATAATGCGTGCAGACCGTTCGGATTCCTTAATCAATTGGACCCACTCGCCTGTAGGTTTGATTATAAGGTGGTCGTAGTTTACCTGGTCGTAGAAGGACTTACGACCAGGTAGCAGTCGTAGAAGGACTTACGACTATGTAGTGGTCGTAGAAGGACTTACGACCATGATATAGTCGTAGCAAGATTTACGACTACGGGGGTGATTGTAGAAGAACTTACAATTACTTGTTAGGCCTCTCCTTATAGATATAAGGGTACTTACGGGACTATGTGACATCATATTTACCCATAATAAGAATTATAGATAAAAGATAAAATGAGGATTATTAGATCCTCGTCATCTAGCCCCCCACTTCAAGTGAAAGTAACTTACTTGATAAAGGTTTCGTAAATGGACTTACGACCATGAGAATGTCGTAGAATGATAGTCGAAGGAAAAACTCTTCGATATTTGAGTGCTACTTTGACCAGGAATTTGCTTGGTCAAGAAGGTTGCTTACGACTATCAAAAAGTCATAAAAACCCCTACGACCGTCTCGGTGGTCGTAGTAGGGAATCGGAGAAAAACTCTTCCGATTGATACTTCCTTCGACTAGAAAGACTTGGTCAAGAATGTAATTTTGCTTGGAGGTGACAATACGCACCTATTTTTTCTCGAACGGACCATCTCGGGAATTACAACCGGCTCTCATAGACTTGTCCGATGAAGCGGTTCCCGAGGCGGTACAACCATCTCTCATAGACCTATAGCCGAGACGGTTTCCGGCGGCGGAGATCGTCTTGATTATAAAAACTTACCAGAGGTAGACTTGGATTTTTACCTTTCCCCAAATCACTCCATTGTTCTTGAGCTCTTGCTTTCTCCGTCTTCGACTAGGTTTCATCTTCTCACGCTAACCCAATCAAAAACTTCTTGCTTCTAAGCGAAATGGCCAAGAGAGTTTCGAATGGGAGGAATCGGAGATGGATGCGCTAAGATCAAGATCTTGGTCGATGCGGGAAGATCCGAGAGAAGGCTCGTGAAGTGGATTCGCCATCGGGCAAGATCGCCATCGGGGAAAATGGGCAAATCCCGTCTTCCAAGCGTATTGTGAGTGCGGCCTTCGATTGCTCGCCCACCCCTTTCTTCTGATGAGTACTTGAACACTTTGGGGTGGAACGGTGAACTTAGGTCCCAATTCCATTACCATGTTGAGCGTGTTCGTGTATCGTGCGCGAGGCGTGCACAGGGATTCGGCGGATCTCGAAATGTTTCAATATTATTATGGGATGGCTCGACAAACCGGAATCGCCTAAGTCTGCGATCTCAAGCTCCACGACTCAAGTCGAAGGAGTATATTCGAGTTTTACGGTCTTCGTGGTCGGAAATTTGGAGGAAGAGGTGGTTCTACTGGAAGGTCACCTCTGAAGACAGCCTTTCTTTCGATGGGGAAGGCTGCTGAAAAGAAATCTTCATGGGATTCAACCCCTGAAGATATCAGCCGGATTAGCCCTTATATTCAAGCCATTAAGGACTTGAAGGAAGAAGGGCTGACCGGATGGCATGTGGTGAAGGATTTTATCACACGCCGAATTAGTCCTCTGAAGAAACGAGCATCTCCTATGTGGAGGTACTCGGGGAGAGGAGACCCCACCAGAGACTACGAGGAGGGTAAGCAATTGTCGACTTAGCTCTCCGTTTGGTCTTTCTCAACCTTGTCTAATATTTTTATCTGTTTACACAGATCTTTCACAGGCTGAGGTTGACTCAGTCGACTCATCTGTGAGAAGTCCCCGCCACTCCGAGGGGCGGTTCCTCAAGTCATTGCGGCTTTGTCCGCAGATGAAAGGATAGAGCGCCTAAAGGTAATCAGAAATCTGATTCTTTCTTTAGGACTTTATAGTCGTAGAAAATACTTACGACTAATGGTGATCGTAGAATATCTTACAATCAAGAAAGAGTCGTAGAAAAACTTACGACTTGATACTAGTCGTAGAAAAACTTACGATTAATTAGTGATTCTTCTTTTCCGCCTTGTTTACGTAAAGTAGGCATGGAAAATCGCCGGGATGACGAAGAAGTCGCTCGATGACTATTGGTATTGGGTTGTCGAAGACAAAGGCTCGGCTCCTCCTCAAGAGACGTCGACTTGTAAAATCTGCCGATAAGGGGAGCAAGTTCGAGCTCGGTCTTTCGACCGCACCTCTACAAAGCCTGCGGCGGCTGTAGTTGTATCTGAAGCCGAGGCCGCAGCCGTCGAAGCCGAGGAGGTTGAAGCAGCTGAACCTCTTAAGCGCAAACCTCGCAAGGCTAAGGTACCCTTCTATTATGACACGGAATCTTTCGCAGTCGGTGCCACTCCTAGTTTTATTAAGCAACTGGAAAGGGAGAACTGGAAAGATTTTATGTCTTTTATGAAGGACGATGCTGCATCAAGACAACTCGCAATCGAGGGCGATGTCGCTCGAATGGTCGAGACTGATCTCGTCCATCCAGAGGATCAGGAAACCAGAGCCCTGATCCCTGTTCAAACTCTACGACCAGACGTGGTCGTAGCTGGACCAATTATTGAACCTCGACCAGACGTGGTCGTGGAGAAGAAGAGGTCCTCCGTAGGGAGGATTGCTCCAAAATTCCTGGTTAAGACCAGGGTGCAGAGGTATGTGAAATGTACTAAAGTGTAAGAACGACATTTACCTTTTTCTTTTTCACAACCTGATTTGCTTTTTTTCCTGAAAATCATCTTGTCGAGTAGTTAGTAACTCAAAAGATAATAAACGAATGAAAGACTAAGAATTGAAGTCAAATTAATAACTTTATCCTAGCCCCCGACTATTTGCTTAGATTGTTTAGACAATCTAAATAAATAGTGTTAAAAATGGGGTTTCTGAAAACAAAGAGAGGTTTATTTAACTTATAGCATTTGTTACGGTTGTCAAGTACTGATCGAAAAGAGTAGAAACGACTCGACACTAGGAAGTTCCTTCTAGTGGGCAGGACCACGTGCAGGGAGGAAAGGCTTCGACTAGGTGATGTTCCCATCTCCGACTAGTTTAATCAAACCAAGAACAGCAACTTGAGTTAAACAAACGTCTTAGAGGACTTTACTCATTCGTTCGTCCTTTTTTGGTGGACTTCGATAAGTCTCTTCCAGTAGCAAAAGTAGGAGACTGAGCGACACTAGGAAGTTTCCTTCTAGTGGGCAGGACCACATGCAGAGAGGAAAGACTTCGACTAGGTGTGTCTCTTCCTTCGACCAGTTAAAACAAATCGAGTACACCAAAGGTGGTCGAACTAATGTAAGAAAGTGCACTCTATTTAGAATATTTTTTGAATTTACTGAAAAAATAGACTAAGATTGAGAGAGTTGGCTTTGAGAACATTTCGACTGGATAAAACCCGAGCTCTTTGTATTGGCAGCAAAAATGAGTAACGAGTCGATGCTAGGAAATTCCTTCTAGTGGGCGTAACCACATGCAGAGAGAGAAGTTTCACCGGATAGCGTTTCTCGCTTTTTGGCGGTGTAAAGAAAGCGGGTGTTTTAAAATCATAGTCGAAAGATTAAAAAGCACTACTCAAAATAAGGCAAAAGAGGTAGAAAGAACTCGGACTTTTATTGCACGAGAAACCGGTCACACATAGAATTTGCGTGAATCGATCGATGTTCCAAGAGTTTGAGAGAACTCGTCCATCTTCCATTGCTAGTCGACCGACTCGCCGAAGTTACTTCGACCATCGTAAGGACCTTCCCATTTAGGGAAAGTTTATTCGATTAGACTTGGATTGGCGAGCCTCAATACCAAGTCACCTACTGAGAAGGCTGCGAGGTTGGACCTTACGATTATAGTATCTGCGCAGGCTTGTTGGTAGACCGCCGAACGGATTAAGGCTAGGTTTCTCCTCTCTTGAGTAGGTTAATGTCATCCGCTCGAAGTTGTTCTGGTCCGAGTTGTTGAAGGTTTCAACTCGGTCGACCGCAATTTTAGTTCCGGAGGAAGCATGGCTTCTCCCAAAACTAGAAAAATGGTGTTTCTCCTGTTGCTCGATTGGTGGTCGCATTTAACCGCCCATAATATGGAGGGTAATTCTTGTACCCAAGCCCCGAGCGCTAACAAGTCGGGTCAAGACTCGAGTTTTAATTCCTCGCATTATTTGGCCGCTTGCACGCTCGACCGCCCCATTGCTTTGGGGATGTGCAATGAAGCATAGCATAGCTTGGTACCCAACTCGTCGCAAAATTCACGAAATTTTGCACTTGCGTAATTGTTTACCATTGTTTGTAATTATCCGACTTAACTCCAAATCGACTAATTACGCTTCTCATCATGAACCTTTTCTTCGCTTAGTTGTTATCCGATTCTGAGTTCACTTGATCCATTTTGTGAACGTGTCAATAGCCACAAAAGGAATTCGAAACCTCCTGGAGCTTTGGGAAACGGTCCTAGGATATCAAGCCCCCAAGTCGCAAAAGGCCAAGAAAGAGGTATTGTTTGTAATGCTTGAGCTGGTTGGTGTATCTGTCTACCATGGAATTGGCACTGGACACACTTTTTAACCACCTCCATAGCATCGTGCATGTAGGTCAGAGGCCAAAAAACCTTGTCGAAAGGCTTTACCAACCAATGTTCTAGAGGAAGTATCGTCCCACAGATGCCACTGTGTATATCGTGAAGGAGTGTTATTCCTTCTTTTTGCGGAATGCATCGCATGAGTATTCCTTGGGTTCCTCGTTTATAGAGGACTCCTTCAACCAAAGTATACATTTTGGCTTTTCGGGATAATCGATCTGCCTCAAGATCATCTTCGGGTACGGAACCCTTGTAAAGATACTCGTAGATGGGAGTCATCCAGGTATCCTCGTAATCTAATGAGGCCATCTCAAGAGGAGGTGTCTCTGGTTCTTCGACCAGAGACGGTTTTTGGAGTTGCTCCAAGAAAACTCTTTTGGCATCGTAGATCGGGAAGAAGCCATCCGAGCAAGTTGGTCTGCGAGGAAATTATCCTTTCGAGGGATAAATTGTACCTCGAAACCTAAAAAATGTTTTTCTAGCTTACGTACTTCTGATAAGTACCGAGCCATTGTTGAGTTAGAGCTTTGGTACTCTTTCCGATTTGATTCACGACTAGTTGAGAGTCTCCTCTCACGAGTAGTCGGCAATTGAGAGTGCTTTGCACTCGTATGCCGCCTAGTAAACCTTCGTACTCGCCACATTGTTAGTGGCACGAAAGTTTAATTGTATGGCATACTTTAAGGTTTCTCGGTAGGAGATACGGGACCACCCGACCTCGAGCCACTTAAAGTAAGTGACCCGTCAAAGTACATCATCCATCGGTCGTGGGAATCGATCGGGATCTGAGCAGTTCAGATTTGTCCATTCGGCGACAAAGTCCGCCAAGATCTGGGATTTTATGGCCGTTCGGGACACGAAATGGAGGTCGAACTCCCAAGTTCGATCGACCATTTTGCCATGCGCCCCATTGTTTCCTTATTATGGAGGATTGCTCCCAAAGGAAACTCGGACAAGCACTGACTATTTTGTGCGCTGAAAATAATGCGCGATTTTCTCAAGACATGAGGAGGGCATATAGAAGTTTTGGACACGAGGGTAACGCTCCTTAGGCGTGTAAAACTTCGCTAACGTAGTAAACCGGTCGTTATGCGTTTTCACGTTCTACGACTAGTATCTGCGCTTCTTTGCTGTGGCGTGGCGGCTAGGTAAATTAAGAGCGTCTCTTCCGCTTTGGAGAAACCGAGCAGAGTACTCGAAAGATACCTCTTGACATCTTCAAAGGCGCGTTTGCCTCGCTCGACCACTCAAAACATTCATGTCTCCCGAGAAGTTTAAAGAAAAGTAGTCCTTTTCTCCTAGTCGTGCGATGAAACGACTTAAAGCCGCCATGCACCCAAGTGAGTTTCGACTTCCTTTTTGTGTTTGGAGGACGATCCGAGGATGGCTTTTATTTTTCAGATTTGCTTGATTCCTCGCTCGGATACTAGGAATCCAAGCAATTTTCCAAGAAATTCCAAACACACACTTCTCGGATTGAGTTTTAAGCGGTGCTTTACGAGGTTGTCGAATGTTTCTTGTAGGTCGCTGATATGATTAAGTCTCTTAATGCTTTTACGACTAGATCATCAACATAGGCTTCCAAATTCCGGCCTAACTGAGATGAAAAGTCGATTGCATTAGGCGTTGAAAAGAAGCACCGGCATTCTTTAGACCAAATGGCATTTTGACATAGCAAAAGGTACCAAATGGAGTAATGAATGCGGTCTTTTCTTCATCGTTTAAACACATATTGATATGGTGGTATCCAGAATATGCATCTAAAAAACTTAATATCTCACAACCTGCAGTTGAATCAACCAGCTGATCGATACGAGGTAAAGGGAAATCATCTTTTGGACAAGCTTTATTAAGATCAGTAAAGTCCACGCACATACGCCATTTGCCGTTTGACTTTTTGACCATTACAGGGTTAGCCAACCACTCTGGGTGGTTGACTTCTCTTATAAAGCCTGCTTTAAGTAGCTTATCCAACTCTGATTTAATAGCATCTCGTCGATCAGGGGCAAATCTCGTAATTTTTGTTTTCTGGTACTTTATCGGTAGTAAAGCTAGCACGTGCTCGATCACCTTCACGGGACTCGGGCATGTCGGATGCTTGCCACGCAAAGACATCTGCGTTAGCTCGGAGGAAGGTAATGAGGGCGTCTTCCTATTTGGGGTCGGAAGTCTCCCCGATGCGAACAGTCTTCGAGGGTTCTTCTGCGTCCAGAGGAACCTCTTTGACTTGGTCGTTCGGCTTTGGTGCAGCTTTAGGCTTCGACTTGCTAGTCGAAGGCTGACTTTCATCTCGAGTTGGTATTTGACCAACCATCCGAGGGATCGACGGTCATGACTATACGCCATCTTTTGTCACACTGAATGGTGATCACTCCTTTGGGACCTGGCATCTTAAGACATTGATACCCGTAATGAGTAGCCATTAAGAATTTTGCCAAAGTTGGTCGTCCGAGTATGGCGTTATATGCCGTATCGAAATCGACCACATCAAAGGAGACTTTCTACGTCTCCGAAATTACTTGGTGAGCCAAATGTTAAAGGAAGAGAAACTTGGCCAATGGGTTTGGCGAAGACCCGTGCGATTCCATGAAAGGAATATCGCATCGCCTTACCTTTGTCCCGGTACTTGCATCTCATCGGGGCTTTAGTAAATAATATGTTCAAAGAACTGCCACCATCAACCAACACTCGATTGACCCGACAGTTGTTGATGGTGGGTTCGACCACAATCGGATATCGACCTGATCGACTCGTAGTGATTGGGCAGTCATCCTTCTCAAAAGAGATGGTAACTTCCGACCACTTGGTAATTTATTGACGAGAGGAGTATGTATAGAATTTACCTCTCGTCCGTGACTTTAAGTTGTCGTTTGGAGTCGTATGCCGATGATCCTCCGTAGATGTGCTCAACGGTATGTTGCGGATCTTGGAACGGCATCTCCTCATCATCCGACGACTTTTGGCCACTCGTATGTCCTACACCGCCGAGAGTAGGGAGTGGTGCTTTCGTTGTAGTAGTCCTCGAGCTTTCTTTGGAAAACTTCGGCGATTATGGAGGTCATGTCCTTCCTTTTATGAAAAGGACACCACCTTGGTTTGTCGTTCCTACGATCGGGCGCTTACCTTTGCCTTGATCGAGTGCGACTTGGTGGTTTGGGGCTCTCCATCTTTCACGGCGGAACCTCCTTGGAACCCTTTGGTTTGTGGTTTTGACTTTTATTTTCTTCTTGGACTTTTTGCTTTTTATCCTTACCAACTTCACGGCTCTCGAGGAGTATATGTTTCTCGATCGATAGTGTTGTTCCACTCGACCGCCTCGAAGCGATTGCATATCGATCGGCCATCTCGAAGAGTTCGACAGCAATGATGTTGGGAGGATTCAAAGCAATGTCCTCCGTTATTCTTCTCTGCGGACTCCTTGCTTAAAAGTCCCGATCACGGAGGAATCGAAATTTCCGAATTGAGTTACGAACCTGACTAAAGCGTTTGATGAATTGACGCAAAGTCTCGTTGTTGTTCTGTTTTATCCGGTGCAAGTCGTCTTCTTTTCCAGGGCGGTTGTATGTGCCTTGGAAATTCGCCTGTAGAAGATCACAGAGGTGTTGCCAAGAGTAGATCGACTCGAGTGGTTGGTTTAATAACCACGATCGAGCGGATCCTTCGAGCACAGTCGGAAGGTAATTCGCCATTACATGCTCTCCTCCTCCTGCTGCTCGGACAGCTGTTGTATAGATCTGAAGAAATTCGATGGGATTTTGAGATCCATCAAATTTCTCCATGTTCACTGGCCGAAAATGAGGTGGCCAGCGAACTGCTCGGAGGTCAGGCGAGAATGCCCGGCATCCGGTAATCACTTCTTGGCGCCTTCTTTGTAGGAAAGAAGGGTTAATGTCACCAGGTGATCGTATACGACGATACCCGGTAACAGGCTGACCTGTTCTGTAGTAGGCCTCAGCTCTACGAGGAGAATACTCCTCGTGTTCTACTCGTTGTGAATTTCTTTGTCGAAGTGGTGAATGATCACTTCTCCGAGGGGCTTCTTGATCTTCAGCTGATCGAAAGGTATTTCTCCGAATAGGGGATCGATTCGACTTATGGCCGTGTCGATTCCTACGTAAAGAAATATTCGATTGACTGGTAGCTGAGGAAGTCGTATTGCTACGACTACCTGAATGTTGTCGATGAGGTACCTCCAGTCTTGTCATCACAGTTCGAAGTCTTTGCGTAATCTCTTCAGCAAAGAGATCGTACCCTGGCGTTCGAGCGAGCTCTTGACTGGGATTCTCGAGCAAGTCGTTGATGTCCTGGAGTTCTTGTACCTCCTCCGACTGATATTGAATGCGCCCAGCGAGTTCTTACGGATCGCAATTTTCTTTCTTCTGACGACATCAAAATCCTCCTCATCAGGTCTTTGAGGCCTTCTTAGTGGAGTGCGAGAATGTCGAGGATTTCCCTCGCGTTCATCAGAGTGTTGGTTCTCTCTGCCAACGGTGGTGCCCTTGCCATTACCACGAGGGGGCGCAGTGTGTGATCTTCGGGGAGTGTTCTTATCTCGGCCTCCGTGAGGCTGACCACGATTTGGGGAAGGGCGAAGACCTCCGTTGATGATTCTCACTTGCGCCGAGGCCTCCCGCTGAGGAGTGCTCGAGAGACACCATCTGGCGACTTGGAGTAATCCTCCGGTAGGGGAACTCCGGGTTATAATCATCTCCGTTCGCAAATGAGATCTGCGGGGAGGCGGCCGAATTTGAGGAAAAGCATGCTTGATCCCACCCTCTCCGGAGTTACCCCGAGAGAGGATCACTAGATTTGGTGGAGTCTGGAATTGTGGCTCCCGAACTTGACTTACCAAGTCGGACCGTCTTAAGGGACTTGAACACTTGGAGAAAGAACTCGTCGTGTTGTGAGTCCTCCCGGGAGCGGTCTGGTCGGATTGACCCTTGTCCTTTGAGGGAATTGGCTCCTCTGCCGGACGTATTGTTGTGGGGATAAGGATCCTCCTCAACTCCATTAATGGGATGGTTTCTGGAGAATAATCTCCGGAGGCAACATCACCATCGGCGGATGCATCACTCGGCTCGTAGTCGAAACCGCATCCATGTCGACGTCTGCGTGTCCGCCAAGTCAAACCAGTTCTCCTCGTTCCATTCTCCCGCCATAATTGCATGAGATTGGAAAAGAGAGTATGTTGACAAGAGATTAGGAAGATCCCCACGGACGGCGCCAACCGCCGGTGTATTAGAACCGATCTTACGTAAAGATTGTTTGATTCGGGGTCTCCTAGAGATGAGATCACGCAGAGTGGATTGACACGGATATTTAGGCAGTTCAGCCTTCTCCGAGAGAATAATAACCCTAATCACGTGGTGTGGTATTCTTGATGATCAAGTAAAAGACTAAGACTATTACAGAGAATAGCGCTTGTGTTCCTACTTGACTAGCTCTTGTTCGCTGTCGTTCGCCTTTCCTATTCCTCTGATTGATGCCTTTATATAGTCGTGAAGAAGTAGCCGTTTTGTCCTGCGGGAGATGCGCCTAATTAATCCGATGAATGAGCGCATGATGGCGAGAATTACCGCGCCTCGGCTTCTTCACGCCGTCTGGCAATTATTTTCCAGAGATAATGGGGTATTTACACACCATTAATAAGCGGAATAATAGTGCGTGCAGACCGTTCGGATTCCTTAATCAATTGGACCCACTCGCCTGTAGGTTTGATTATAAGGTGGTCGTAGTTTACCTGGTCGTAGAAGGACTTACGACCAGGTAGCAGTCGTAGAAGGACTTACGACTATGTAGTGGTCGTAGAAGGACTTACGACCATGATATAGTCGTAGCAAGATTTACGACTACGGGGGTGATTGTAGAAGAACTTACAATTACTTGTTAGGCCTCTCCCTTATAGATATAAGGGGTACTTCTGGGGACTATGTGACATCATATTTACCCATAATAAGAATTATAGATAAAAGATAAAATGAGGATTATTAGATCCTCGTCACTCGTGTAATCGAGAACGAACTTCTGCAAAATAGTTAGTATGATCTAGCCCTGTAGCATCACTAAAAAAATCAAGTACACTACCAAATGCTTCAATTTTAGCTCTAGGATCTAAAACAAATGCAAATATATATAGGTAAGTAATTGAGAATATTTTGTCTATAAGACCAAAGTCTTCCACGACTTTGATAATACAGTCTGTAATATTCCCACCCCGTGTGTGATACATCAATTAATTTCAAACTTATAATTCTTTTATCCATTACAATGTCGGTTTTTATTTTTTTTGCTATTTTTAAAGAGCCAAACGGTAAAAAAAAAGAAAACGCCTAACGACGAATTTTAGTCGGTAGTGTCGTACTGCACCTGACCACAAGCTTGTTACGCCCGCCCCGCATGACCCACACTCCCGAGTGCTTGCGAGCACTGTTGCCTTTATCGCGATCTGCGCGCCGCCACCATGCCGCTCCCCTTCACCCGCCTCCTTCCGCACCGGCGCGCGCAGCATGCCCGCATCCTCCTCTCCTCCCTCCACACCGCCCTGTGTTGCACCTCCTCCTCCTCCTCACCTCCCACCCTAGCCTCCTTCCTTAGCGTCGGCCCGCGCTGTGTCGCCTTTACCTCTTCCTCCCCCCTCAGCGTCGGCGCCACACTGCCTCCTCTCCTCCCGGCCTTCCTCCTCCGCGCCGCGCCGCCTCTCCCTCTCCCTCTCTTTCTCCCTCCACGCCGACACCTTCCTTCGTGTCAGCGCCGCCCCGCTTGCCTCTCCTCCCGGTGTCCCTCCCTCTCAGCATGTGGGCCAAATGGGCCGTGTCGAACTCGTGTCATGCTTGGTATGATTTGATACTGTTTATACCAGACCAGACCAACCCATCGTGTCAGGATAACGATCAAACACAGCGCATCTAGCCAGCTCTAATCAAACTAGACATGAAACTTGGAAATTAGAGGGCACCATGGGCCGGCCTAAAGATGAAGCCCGGCAAGCGGCAACCCGAGACCACACCCCTCTCCCCGAACCCACCCCCCGCCCCCCGCCGCCCGCCGCTAAACCCTACTCATCCCTTCCCCTCAAAATCCCTCCTCTTGACTCCCTCCCGCCGCCGTCATTCCTCCCATCGCTTCCCGCAGAAACCCTAACGCCCAAAATGTCAGCCCCGCCGCCGTCCGCCGCTGCAGCCTCCCCGGCTTCCGGCCACGCCAAAACCAAATCGAAGAAGAAGAGCAAGAAGCATCAGGACGACTCCACCGACCCCTCCGCCGCCTTCGCCCCCGCGCCGTCGCTGGCCGAGGTGGAGACCAAGGCCGACGGCTACCTGATCAAGCCGCAGCAGCTGGTGCCGCCGCTGGACACCTCCGCGTGGCCGCTCCTTCTCAAGAACTACGATCGCCTCAACGTCCGCACCGGCCACTACACCCCGCTCCCCGCCGGCCACTCCCCGCTGAAGCGCCCCCTCGCCGAGCACCTCCGCTACGGCATCATCAACCTCGACAAGCCCTCCAACCCCTCCTCCCACGAGGTCGTCGCCTGGATCAAGCGCCTCCTCCGCGTCGACAAGACTGGCCACAGCGGCACCCTCGACCCCAAGGTCACGGGTAACCTCATCGTTTGCGTCGACCGCGCCACCCGCCTCGTGAAGTCCCAGCAGGGCGCCGGCAAGGAATACGTCTGCGTCGCGCGCTTCCACGCCGCCGTGCCCGACACCGCCCGCGTCGCCCGCGTGCTCGAGGCGCTCACGGGCGCCGTATTCCAGCGCCCTCCGCTCATCTCAGCGGTGAAGCGCCAACTCCGGGTGCGCACCATCTACGAGAGCAAGCTTCTCGAGCACGATCCCGAGCGGCACCTCGCCGTGTTCTGGATCTCATGCGAGGCCGGGACGTACGTCCGGACGCTCTGCGTGCACCTCGGGCTGCTGCTCGGGGTCGGCGCGCACATGCAGGAGCTCCGCCGTGTCCGGTCGGGGATTCTTGGCGAGGGCGATAACATGGTGACTATGCACGATGTCATGGATGCGATGTGGGCGCAGGACAACCACAAGGACGAGTCGTACCTGAGGCGAGTCGTGATGCCGCTCGAGGTGCTGCTCACTAGCTACAAGAGACTTGTTGTGAAGGATTCAGCTGTGAATGCTATTTGCTATGGTGCAAAGCTCATGATCCCTGGGTTGCTCCGATTTGAGAATGACATTGAAACTGGGGAGGAGGTTGTTCTCATGACAACCAAGGGGGAGGCGATTGCGATTGGCATTGCCGAGATGACCACCGCTGTCATGGCGACTTGTGACCATGGGGCGGTGGCCAAGATCAAAAGGGTGGTCATGGATAGGGACACATACCCAAGGAAGTGGGGGCTTGGTCCTGTGGCGCTCAAGAAGAAAAAGATGATAGCTGAAGGCTTTCTTGATAAGCATGGGAAACCGAATGAGAAGACACCAACTGAGTGGCTTCGGAATGTGGTGCTTCCAACTGGTGGTGATGCAATGGTTGCCAGCATTGCTGCAGCACCTGAACCAGAGAAGCCAAAGGTGGACGAGGAGGCCGTTGTGGCTGAAGAGACCAAGGAAAAGAAAAAGAAGAAGCATAGAGATGATGAGGATGACAATGCTGATGAGGGGCGGAAGAGGAAGATTGTAGATGATCTCTCTGCTTCTGTGACTGCGAAGAAGATCAAGGTTGGGGAAGATGCTGATGCAGTGGAAGGGGATAAGAGTGAGAAGAAGAAGAAGAAAAAGAAGGACAAGGGTGAATCAGCATCTGCTGATGCAGAGGAAGTGAAGGTGAAGAGTGAATTGTCCGATGGGGATAAGGGTGGCAGTGAGAAGAAGAAAAAGAAGAAGAAGAGCAAGGAAGGAGGTGATACTGTTGATTCTGAGAGTGCACCAACTGGGGATGGTGGTGAAGCTGAGAAAAGCGAGAAGAAAAAGGAGAAGAAAAAGAAGAATCGAGATGCAGACACACAATAGCTGGAGACTGTAATTTTAGCCAGATTGTTGACTTCCTAGTTTGCAGATCTGGGGAGGTTTGTATGTCTATCTGGCTTCATTACTTGGGAACAATAATGATTCTAGAGGCCTAGTGTAGCATTTTCTATATCGCTATCCTTTTACTGCTTTGAACTTGAAATGCAAATTAGAGAGGTCTGCTTTTAACTTGTCCATGATCATGATGGCCTGTTATTGTGTTGTTTCGTTTATCACTTAGATGTGATGAGTTTTGCTCCATTGCTGTCTTCAGTCCGGTAATTTTAGCATATGTTGCTGCCTTGTTGCTTATGATATTGTCGGCCTTGGTGAATGATATTCATCTTGATGCTTAGTAGCTTCACCAATGCTAGTTTTGTCGCTTGGGTTTTGGCATGCTGCACATATGATGGGAGGGCTGGGTTGGTTTTATGCATTGCTGCAAATGCCTTCGAAGATAATTTGGATTGGAGGTGATAGTTTTGTGTACTCCATTGTTAAGAGAGGCATTAGCTATTACTGATTGGTCCAACACATAGGAGAGATTTATGGTGTAAATCTGCTTTACATACATGTCTTCCATGGCCATCTGCGAAAATTCACAGATATCCTGGTTCTTTATTGCGGTGCCCCGTGTTATTACCCTAGAGGTAATCATACTTAGGCATATGAATTACTATTCGTTTGTTCAGTAAAACACCGCTTCAACGAATAGTAAGTCTTTACCAGAGTTAGTACAGCGGAACAATAAGATAAAAACTGTTCTTTATTACAATAGTAGCCACATAAGGGTAAGGTTCTGAATACAATTATTTATTTACAAAAGGGGGATACACTCCCCGCGCTTGCTTGCTAGGTCCCCCGGCAGTCTACTCATCCCACGAGTTGAATAGGGTGTCCACCTCGCCCTACTCCTCGTTACTGGTGGCCTCCTCGGTAACTGCGAATCCTTCATCCCACTCGGGATAGCTCCCGGTCGGACTGGGATTTAAGCAAGAGGAGAGATAGCAAGAGTAAGTACTACTGTACTCAACAAGCATGTAGTAATAAAATGCACCTGATGACCATCTCTTATCCTTACCATATTTCTACCTCTTCTCTTTCTCTGAAAATAATCATCAAGATTTAGATTGCACTTTTATTTCTAAAAAGACTACTTGTTACTCGGTAAGAAGATAAACCCCCAGAGGATTACCGCAGCCTCTAATCCAGGAGACAGGCATGAATTCATGATTTTGTTTAGCACTGCGCAGGCTTGTACCACTTTACCTATAGTTACTCTGAGCTCTAATGACTCTGGGCCTCCTACATTTCCTTTGATGCGGTTTCGAGATCATAATACATAATATTTTTCGAGTTACATATTTATGTCTCCACCCATTACTTTCGTCGGTGGCTTACCTCCATCGAGTTTTAGAAATGTTGGTCGGGTCGGCTCTCTTCCAGTTCCCAGCACTCCACTATCCTACCCATTGTGGAGTACATAATTGCGTAACAAGGTAACTTTTTCTGCCCACTGAAACGGGAAGATGGCTGTCACTTAAATACAGCCCTATATCCGAGTACGAGTTTTGTTTGTCCTTATATTATAGCCATATGTAAAAGAATCCCACCTCTTGCCTCTCCTCTTCCTTGCCTAGGGTTCCTTTTACCAACCTTATTAACTTTCTTCCAGTACGCGGGTCTCCTCCAGTTGTACAACTCTTACCTTCTTATCTTTCCTTCTTGCCTTCTTTATCCGATTTGGTTTTGAGATATAGTTTTTTTATGCAATACATATATTATACAACAATATACGGTGTACATTTAATATAACTATATTTATGCTCAAAAGTAAGCTTGCCTTCGTAGTTGTAGTAAAAAGCGGTGTCAAGGTACTCCGGATTGACAAATCCTGCCTGCGTCGAATCAGTCCCTGTAATTATACGGCAGACGCACATAATACGCAGATAAATACTTAGTTGCTTTTAGTGATAGTATAAGCACATGGGTTAGTTGAATCTTGTAGTTAGCAGATTTTAGTTTAATAATATTTTATGGATCCCTGATATGTTAGCACTCCCCAACTACGGTGGTTCTACAGTCTAATGGTTCTGGGATCGAGGTTGTTGGAACTCGCTTTCTATCGCACAAAAATAAAATACTACTCGCACTTACGTGCAACTAAGTCTATTAAATTCTATTCATGCAAATATGTCCAATCGAATTTGTTCGAGTGCACGCGTTATCTAATTACCTAAATAGACTCGGGGTAGATTCTATTCGAGTACTGTTCATCTACGAGTACTGCTCTCCTACGAGTACTACTCGTCGTTTCGCCTACCTGGTCGAAAGGTTCAACTACCCAGCCGGTTGGAATGTTTCGACTACCTAGTCGAAAGGTTCGACTACACTACTTGTTGAAAGGTATCAACTACTTGGTCGATGGTTTTAACTAACTGTTCGAAGGTTTCGACTACACAACTTGTTACCTTAACCTCATTCGGCCGATATTCTCTGGTGCTTGGCTTCTTTTTCACTCCCTTCTTTTCCCCAATCTCTTTCTTCCATTTCTTCTCCTGTGGTTGCTTCGGCCGGAACTCCTCCCTCTGGCTCTTGGCTTGGCCCGGTCCTCTCGCGCGGCTTGACCGACCGTGGCTTGGTTCCTACATGACTTTATTCCCCCTTTTTTTCCCTTCCTCTATTAAATTGATTTTTGGTATGTTGAGCTTGATTCATTAATTTGATGCTTGATTTATACACTGATGTTGGTTGGTTGCGCTTATGCATGCATAATGGATGGATGTGGGGTATGAGCATGGTGGGGAGATGGATGGTGGTTACAAGGCTCTAGTTTTGCTACTGAAAGCTTGCGGTAAAACAACCTATTTTTCTCTCTACTCCTCCCCAAACCCCTTCTTGCGATGCCAAAACTAGCGATAATACAGTGGGTTCAGCCTTAGCCAAAAATGGGAATGGCTACAAAAATGGGTTACGTTTGTCGGACTTGTTTTGGGAAAAAGGCAGTGAGGTTTGGTGACGATGGCCGTGGTTGTACACTGTTGTGGCTGCTGCCTCTTGCTCCCTTCGTCTTCTGGTCTCCTGCTCTTCTCTTGAGGCTGTAGTTGCTTGGCAGTGGTGGGGTGAGATTTGCTCTTTACTCTCACCTCTGGCTTGTGGATGGACCGGGATGTTTGGGAGGCTTGAGAAGCTTTGATTGGGGTGTTTTGAGCGCTGGCTGGGGGGATGAACTTTTGAGGGCTGGTTGGGGGAATGAACTTCAGAGGGCTGGCTTCGACTGGCAGAAGGTTGGCATTGAGCTGGCTCTCTTATGCTTGATTTTTTGGGTTGCTCGATGAATGCGTCGCCTGGCAGGATGAACTTATGTGGGCTAGATCTTATCCCTTTGGCTCTCACATTCTACTATTGGGTTGGGTAATGCTAATGGACCTTTGGTCTAAAGGATGCTTCTACTGCTGTGGGCTTACAGATCATTGGTCCAAATGTGGGTTTTGAGTCGGTTTTTGGATGTTTTTTCGGATGGAGGTAAGTCGGTAAAATATGGGTATCAGATTTTAACAATGCTGGGTGATGAGACCCATGGAAGGTGAGATGGTGCCACTGCTTTAGGGTGGTCGGGAAGCCTTAGTGACCTTCGTGAAATCCGACGACAGTCTTCTCTTTCTTCCAATCCTCCCTTTAGTAATACTATGCTTGCTATTATCTATGGGTACTGGTGGAAAGGGGTATGTGTGCAGGTTTCGGATGGCCGGGGAAAAGATTCGGCAAGTAGGCGATCAATGTACAAGGATACAAGGATGGCTTCAGCGATTTGAAATGCAAAATTTTTATTATTATTTTGTTAATTACTCTGGATTGCCAAAGACATAATTTTAATTTGTTGCACTGAATTCTGGCAGTTGCTTTGAGTTGACATCAATCTTTCTAATTTGCTTGAATGGAATTCATATTGCAATTCAAGGTGTATTTTAGTGTAAAACGTTCAGGTGTAATTTATGTTACTGAACTCTTGATGTGAAATTGATATACGGAAATGTGTTGACGGTGTGTGTGTTGCATATCTTTTATATTTGTTACGGTGATTAGAACTCGTTTTTGATTATCCTCATTTTAGTTACTGTTAACTACTAAGTACAGATGTTTACTAAGTACAGATGTTTAATCTAGGTTTAGGTTTTTCGGGTTCTCATATTTATATTGTTCAATAATTTTGGAAAATTCCATTGGTTGACTTCCACTGTCATGTTTGCACAACTTGTGATGTTTTGTTGTAGTCGGAGGCAATGGGTTTCTGCCTCACGTCCTCGCTGCATGTGCTGTGTTGTAGTTGAAGAGCCGGTATTCTTCAGATAGGCGGTATGTGTGTCTTACATTACATTTATCGCAAGATTGTTGTCTGTAGATGTGGAATACCTTATGAAATTCCCATTCTCACCAAGTTTCTGGGTTAATTTTGGTGAGAACTGCAAAAATGTGTTTGCCATTTGCTTGTTGAACATGAAAATCTATCTTATAGTGTTCTCAAATGCTTGCAAGTGCAAATTTGGTCAATACTATGTACAAATCACAGCACAATCAGGCAGGCACAAAACAAGTTCACCTGTTCTGATGTTTACATGCACTTTATTACTAGTTAAGCTGAACTTTTCTAGCGACTGCCTATTCCAGACAGGAATAACTAAATCCTCTTCACCCCAAAACAAACTAGCCTAAAACTGCGGTGAACAACTCCTTTAATAGCCACAGTTTTTCCCCGTCCAAGAACTGTTCGTGCAGACGCGAAATCTTTCCTTCTCACGATCTTCGAAAAAGAAGAATCATTCTCTGTCCCAATGCACAACATCTTGAAGTATCCACCCAATCTCTACTCCTTCACGATTGCCCAGACGGCGTAGACGATTCCTGGCAGGTAGCCGAAGAACGAGAGGACGAGGCAGATCCAGAACTCAACCTGCGGCCAACGGCGACACGAAAAGAACCGGTCAGATCACGAATCCCGAATGCCATTTTCACACCGACCGTGCGCCGGTGTGGAGGTGCGTGCGTACCTCGCAGCCGAACTTGAGGAAGACGCCGAGGGGAGGGAGGATGATGGCGAGGATGAGGTCGACGAAGGTCGCCGTGCTGTCCGCCATCGATCGCAGAGGTCAGGCGCGCGCGCGGGCGAGGCGAATGTATCTGTGCTACGTGCAACGGAGATGGATCGATCACCGTGAGCCAAGAGGGCTTCTTTATAGTGTGGACGTGTGGAAGCGAAGCCACGGGGACGCACGTACGAATGGCAAGGGTTGTGGCAGGCTGGGCGGGTTCGCTCTTTCGTCGTCTTCAAATAGGAACCAAATTTACGGCGCCTTCTGCTACCTAGGAGCCGTTAGACACCACTAAGGCACTAGGGTTCAGGAGAAGCTTGTAAACTTGCAAACAAAGGCGCGATGAAAAAACGCGACTGGGAATGACCGGCGGCTGGAATCGAACTCGTTGAACTTAGTAAGTTCAACAGACTATTTTATAATGCGTTCTGCTGAATAAGGGAAATCTTATGCGCTGTGTTTGAGACACAGAGCAGTTAGCATACGTTGTTATCCTCCAGGATAACTGTATGCATTATGCCTCTGTCCTTGACGATAACTGCTAGGCGATGTGGGGTGTTATTTATCTGACAACAACTTCCATCAATGTGTGCATCCTATCAAGCGTTGATGCACCTCTTGGCTGGGAGTAACTGTCACCCCTTCATGCGCTATATAAAGGCAGAAGAGACAGAAGAAATAAGGGCAAGAGCAAGAAAACATTAAGTATTAGTAGTCTTCTTCCTGATTGTAAACATCATAGTTAACACATCAACACAAGAGTATGGTTGTTATTCTCTCAGGAGAAGGTCTGAACCTGTCGAAATCTTAGTGTCTCTTTCTATGTAGATCTACATCTAGGAAACCCCTAAATATACATCCGTAAGATCGATACTAAATCATCGACAATTGGCGTCGTGCGTGGGGAGTTTTCGGTGATTC
This sequence comes from Hsuehochloa calcarea, assembly GCA_036346395.1. Lineage (NCBI taxonomy): Eukaryota > Viridiplantae > Streptophyta > Magnoliopsida > Poales > Poaceae > Hsuehochloa > Hsuehochloa calcarea. The sequence goes on from CM070597.1 coordinate 54,336,228, forward strand.
TTTTTTAGCAAGTTCTCTTGATTTTTTTTCAACTCTGATGCTTTCATGGTAGGAGAGTGGAATGAGGGGAACTGGTTCGATTTGGCAGACTACGCAGAACTCAATATGTATGCCTGCTACAAATACGAGCAGAGTATTATTTCGTTCGACGGTAATGTCGTTTCTGGGGATCCTTCACCAGACTCAAGAGACTATGCCACAGACAGAGTTTATGAGGGATCCTTTCCCCCTACAACATTACGTTCAGATGAGGGACCAGATTCCTCAGAGGGCAAGGGTCCATTCGACCATGATCAGAACTGCACCAAGACATGTACAGAGCATAGCGAGGGTTCCCCCTCCAAATGTTCAAATCCGTCTGAGGCCGTCCGATCTGGCACAACAAGTCTTGGAATCCATCATTCGGGGACTCAACTAGCATCTGGTGATCATTACCCTTCGGTTACCCCTACGAGGTGCATGGTCGAGCCCGCTTTTTCTGCGAGTTCGACCATAACCTCGTAGGGTTCACCTTCGATTGGAGACTGTTATAACTCAGAATTTCCCTTCTTGGAAGGGATTGCTCCAAGTTGTGAGACATTGTCATTCGACTACTCCTCAAGTCAGGAGGACTCAAGCGCAAGTGGAAATGGTATCCAGGAGGTCTTTGTTCACCCCTTAGATCCTAATCTCTCTTCGAGAGACAGGACTGGGGATACTTCCCATCGCCCACTCACTTCGGACTCTCGTGGTGATAGCGAAGACACCTCCAACGATGAACATGATCACCACCTTCATGAGTGTGGGAGAAATCCTAGAAATGATCGCTCTCCACTGAGACAAACTCAGATGTAGATGATCCTGAGACCATCCAGAGGAGAAGAATTGTAACCCAGAGAGTTTTACCTGAGCGCATTCAATATCAGTCAGATGAAGCTCAACAACTTTAACGTATAAATGACCCGTCGAGAACCCAACTCAAGAGCTTGGACGAGCGCCAGGATACGATCTCTTCGCTGAAGAGATTGCGCGAAGGCTTCGGGGCACAATGGTCAGGCTTTAGCAAACTCGCCGACATCGTTTTGATAGTAGTACCGGGACGACTCCGTTGAACACTAGTCGTTCGAATAACTCTCCTCATGGAGAACGGCATGACAACAGGTCTGATCGCTCCCCTAACCATAGCTCCAGTCGGAAAAGAGTTCTTCGGACATCCGGTGACCAACAAGCTCCTAGGAAAGGTGATCGTTCACCACTTCTACTTAGGAATCTGCAATAACAGATGGAATACGAAGAGTATTACCCTCGTAGGACTGAGACCTATGGTAGGCCAGGTCCACCTACCACTGGGTATCGTCGTGTACGATCACCTAGTGACATAAACCATTCTTTCCCGCAAAGAAGGCGTCATGATATTATTATCGAATGTCGGGCGTTCTCGCTTAACCTTCGAGCAGTTCACTGGCCGCCACGGTTTAGACCGGTGAACATGGATAAGTTTGATGGGTCACAAAATCCCATCGAATTTCTTCAGATCTATACGACTGCTATTCGAGCAGCAGGAGGAGGAGAGCACGCCATGGCGAATTACCTCTCTATTGTGCTCGAAGGATCCGCTCGATCGTGGTTGTTAAATCAGACACAGGAGTTGATCTATTCATGGTAGCATCTTTGCGATCTACTACTGACCAATTTCCAGGGCACATACAACTGTCCCGGAAAGGAGGATGACCTGCACGGAATAAGACAAAATGCCCATGGGACCTTGCGCCAGTTCATCATGTGTTTCAATCAGGTTCGCAGCTCAATACCTGAGGTTTCTGATTCTTGTGTTATCATAGCATTCTAAGTAGGGAGTCCGCAGTAGAAGTATTACAAAGGACATCACTTTAAATCCTTCGGCTACTGTTGCCAAGCTTTTTGAGATGGCCGATCGATATGCAACTGCTGCAGAAGCAGTCGAGTGGAACAGAACCATCGATTGAGATGATAAAGATACTCAAGAAACATGCAAAAGTAGCAAAAAGAAGGACAAAAGGGCCAAGAAATCCAAGAGCAAGACCAAAGGCAAAAAGTCTCAAGTCAATAGCTCCAAGGAGGTCTTGGCTGTAAGCGATAAGGTGCCTCGAAGTTCCAAACCATATTTCGATCGGACAAGGGTAAATGCCCCGAACGAAGAATGACAAGCCTAGATGGTGTCCTTTCTATAAGAAGGAAGAACATGACCTTCACAACTACTGAGTTTTCCAACGAAAACTCGAGGACCACTACACTGGCAAAGGACCTCTTCCTACACTCAAGGAGGTAGTGCAAAGAAGTGGTCGACAGCTGTCGAATGACGATGAGGAGATGTCGTTTCAGGATCCAAAGCACACTGTCGATCACATCTATGGATGATCTTTGGTATACGAGTCAAAACGATAGCTCAAGGCTGTCGAGTGTGAGGTAAACTCCATTGACCCTCCTCTTGTCAATAAATTACCAAAGTGGTCAGAGGTCACCATATCTTTCAAGAAGGTTGATTGTCCAATCCTTTCTACTCGACTAGGTCGATTTTCGATCGTGGTCGAGCCCACTATCAACAACTGTCGAGTAAATTGCATGTTAGCTAATGGTGGAAGTTCATTGAACATATTATTTACAAGTGTCCTGGATGAGATGCAAGTGCCGGGGTCTTCGGCCAAACCCATTGGCCAATTTTCTCTTCTTGTAATATTTGGTTCTCCCAGCAATTTCAGTAGAACCAAAGAATTTCAGGACAGCAAAAATCTCTTTTGATGTGGTCGATTTCGACACGACATACAACGCCATACTCGGACGACCAACCTTGGCATTATTCCTAATAGTTGCTCATTATGGTTATCAATGTCTTAAGATGCCAGGTCCCAAAGGAGTAATCATAGTCCCTTTGATAAAAAAAATGGTGCTTACATGCGGCTGCAAATCCCTCGAGATGATTAGCCAAATACCAAATTGAGAAGCAAACAAGGGCCAGCCTTCGACCAAGCAGTCGAAGCCTAAAGCTGCACCAAAGCCGAATGATTAAGTTAAAGAAGTTCCGCTAAATCCAGAGGAGCCTTCGAAGACTATTCCCATTGGGGTTACTTCCGACCCTGCATAGGAAGATGCCTTCATCACCTTCCTCCGAGCTATCGCAGATGTCTTCGCGTCGCAAGCATCCGACATGCCTGAGGTCCCCACGGAGGTGATCGAGCACAGGCTAGCACTACAGCTTGACAAGAAACCCGTAAAATAAAAAATTACAGAGATTTGCACCTGATCGATGAGATGCCATCAAATTAGAATTGGACAAGCTACTTAAAGCATGCTTTATAAGAGAAGTCGACCACTCAGAGTGGTTGAGTAACCCTGTAATGTTTAGAAAGCCTAATGGTAAGTGGCGTACGTGTGTAAACTTTACTGATCTTAATAAAGCTTGTCCAAAAGATGATATTCCTCCTCGTATTGACAAATCGACTGATTCTACTGTTGGTTGCGAAATATTAAGTTTCCTATATGAATATTCTGGTTATCAATATATTAGTATGCGCCTAGATGATGAAGAAAATACCATATTTATTGCGCCATTCGAAATATTTTGCTATGTCAAAATGCCATTTGTTTAAAAAATACTAGCGCTTCTTTTCAACACTTGATGCAAAAACGATCTTCTCTGTTAACTAGGCCGAAACTTGGAAGCCTATGTGGACGATCTAGTCGTAAAGAGTATCAAATGCCTTAATCATATTTCTGATTTGTAGGAAACATTCGATAACCTCAAAAAACACCATTTGAAACTCAATCATGAGAAGTGTGTATTTGGAGTCTCTTCAGAAAAATTACTTGGATTCCTTGTTTCTGCACGAGGAATCGATGCAAATCTTGAAAAGATAAAGACTATTGAACAAATATGCCCTCCGACTACAAAGAAAGAATTCCAAAAGCTCACAAGATGCATGACGGCTTTAAATCGTTTCATCACACGACTGGGAGAAAAATGACTTCCTTTCTTCAAACTTCTGAGGAAACATGAGGGTTTCGAATGGTCAGAGGAGGCAAACACCGCCTTCGAGGATGTCAAGAGGTATCTTACGAGTACTCATGTTCTGTTTTTTTTGAAATCAGAAGAGACACTCTTAATATACCTAGCTGCCACGACACAGGCAGTAAGTGCAATACTGGTTGCAGAAGGTGAAAACATTCAGCGACCAGTTTACTACGTAAGTGAAGTTTTACACGAGCCTAAGGAGCGGTACCCTCAGGTCCAAAAACTATTATATGCCCTCGTCATGTCTTCGACGAAACTAAGGCATTATTTTCAGGCACATAAGATAATTGTACCGTCTAACCTTCGCTTAGGAGAGGTCCTCGAGAACAAAGAAGCAACAGGACGCATGACAAATTGGCCAGTTGAACTTGGGGTGTTCGACCTCCCTTTCGTGTTCCGAATGACCATTAAATCCTAGATCTTGGCAAACTTTATCGCCGAATGGACAAATCCTGAATCAGTTCAGGATCCTAAGTACGAATCCCACGACTAGTGGACAATGTACTTTGATGGGTCACTTACGGTAAGTGGCTCGGGGGCTGGTTGTAACATCCCAAATTTCAGAGCTTTAAAAATCTTTTAAATAGTAGTAGTGAGAAAGTTTACCATTTGGATTTATTTGAATATTAATTTAAAAAGCTTAATATGGATTTTAAGGACAAATTGATTTAATGTGCTTAATCCCAACATCAACAATTGTCAAAGCTATTTTATTTAGATTCTATGTGCTTGGTTATGTTTTATAGAATTTTCTGGAATTTTTCCAAAGTCATTTGCTATTTCCTAATTGCTATTTGCATTTTCTGGATTTATTAAAAAGAAAAACCTATTTTAAATCCTTGAACGATCGGGCGAAGCCCAAAGACTATTCGGCCGCTCAATCCCAGTCGTTGGATCAACATCACCCGGCTGCCGCTCGCCCGCGTTTTCGCCCGCCTTGCCCCGTTGGATTGTCGCCACGTGGCTTCGCCCGTTGATCTCGCTCGTTCGCTCGCCTGCGCTCGCTCTGCGCCGTTGGATCGCCATCGCTTCGCTCTCACCGCGCCTCATTGCATTTGCCAGTGGGACCGCCATGTGGTCGTCGTCTCCGCGGACTTTCTTCTCCCTCGCGCCCGCGCTCTCGCCCGCCATTGCTGGAGCTTCAAGTTTATCCGACAAAACCGATTCAGTTGCTTATTCTTCGCGCCGACCCCGCCAAATCGTATCTCTGTTTATTCCATATCCGTTCCAAACCAAATCAAACCCCGAATCGGTTTCAATCTCCGAAAATCTTGGAATTCAAAAACCCGGCCGTTTCGGACCCGATTTGGGGGTTTCCAAATCTCGGCGTCTCCGAGCCTATAAGTACTCCCCTAGCACCGCCCGGGCCAACGCAACCCTAAACCGCCACTCTCGTCGTCCCGATCGCCCTAGCGCCACCGCATTGCAAGCTTTAGGGTTTTCGGCCGAACTTCTTCTCCGGTGGATTGCGCCGCCGTCATCGTCGCCCTTGCTCCACCGACTGCACCGTTGTGATCAGCAAGTCTCAGGCTACCTCGTGCGCACCTCCTCGTCGCCGGAGCATCGCCGGAGCATCCGTTCGACAAAACCCGAGCTCTCTCCGCCGCTTCTTCCTCGCCGCCGGCCATCTCCGTCAACCTCAGGTGCTCAAACCGGTGCCCTCATGTGCGCAATAACCCCCTCTACACATTGGTACCACTCACCGCCGGCGAAGAGCCGCCGTTCGCCGTTGCCATTGGTTCCCGCCGCGCCGCGCCGGCCAGCTGCGTCGGCGCCATCGCAACCGCGCGTCGGCTTTGTGCTGCGTGTCGCCCTCGTGTCGCCGTGTCGGCAAAGACACGCGCGACGTGGCTCGATCCACCGGTGGTTCTCCTCGGCTCGGTGGATTTGGTCGCGTGGTCGAGCCAGCAGCGATGGGGCCCACTGTCGATTTTCTTTTAAATTTAATTCTTTTTCCGGGAATTCTCGGCTGACGCAAGCATTGCGCAATAATCCAATTTTCCTTTATAAAAATAATTCGGGAAATTCGAGAAAATCCAAATTAGGGTTTAATTGATTTTCCAATCTTCCAAAGCCCATATCTTTTGCATCCGAAGTCCAATTGAGCCCATTCAAATTTGTAAATTCATATAAAATTAAGATCTATTTAATGGTGAATTTTATTTAATTTTTGGAGTTTGTTTTGCCTCTGTTATTTATTTGTTTTGTTTCTTTTGTCTCGTTTGCGAGTAGGCGTCGATACTTGGGAATTTTGCAGAAGAAGGAGCACCTCAAGACCAAGACCAATATCTAGATCTATTCCAAGGCAAGTTATACCTTTGATCATTTTGAACCCAGTTTTCAAAATACTTTGTTTTAATGTATTGCATTCTATTTCAAGTATTTATTTAAATGCTTTTGGGTGTAGTTATTAATCCAAATTGTTATGCCACCTTGTCTATTGTATGCCATGATCTTTTGTCATCCTAGGTTGATTAATTATTAGTTGGTATTATTGTAGCACTAACGTGGGTTGGTTAGATACGATTAGACTGCTTAGCCATGCCACGAGTCATCATTTCATGTGAGAGTTGCAATTATAAATTAGACTAAGTGATTATGGAACGTGTGATGAATCTGTGTGTCTTGTGTGTCTTTGTTACTCGTTGATGGCATGTGTTGCACTTAATCAACAGGGTGGGAAAAGATTTAGACTGAGGCAAGTGGTGGATTCTGTGTGAATGGTGGATCTGTGTGATATAAACTTTGTGATTTGGGAAAAACTGGAAGTCTTGCCTTAGTCAATTAAGGACTTAACTTTGTGCGCCATTGAGCTGGGCCTTCTGCATGCGACCACATGCCTAGTATGGGTGGGCGACTTAGTAAGTTATGGAGTCTTGACATTGACAACTCGGGTTGTATTTAAGCTATGTGATGGGTGGAGGTGTGATATGTCACATCGCGGGACGATTCATTGCATCCCTGTCCAATGGTGTGTGTCGTTCCAAGGGTGTGTGTACAAATTGAATGGCGATAAAGCACACCAGAGTGTCATTGTTTGAGATGAAGTCTCGAAAGGTTTTGTTGTGATCAACTCGATCGGTTGGTTTCATCGTGTGGGTAAAGTGTACAACCTCTGCAGAGTGTTTAAATCAATCTATTCGAATAGCCGCGTCCTCGGTTATGGACATGCTCGGAATTTCACACGAGGGTAGATTTTCCATAAAACAATTGGGAAGGGTCATTTGTGTGAGATAACTTGTTCAATTTGTGTGAAAGAACTTGATTAGACTATGTGTACTTTGTGAAATCAATTGTTAACTTATTATTGTCTATTTGTTTTGAATTATGCTTTCAATCTATTATTTGTATTCAATTGCAAATGTTGTATTTACGCAAAATAACCACGAAGCCATTTCTTTGGAATAAGCCATCATGTATAAATGCATTACGTGGTATGACTTGCGAGTACGGTGTGTACTCACTCTTGCTAAACAAATCAACGAAGTGGAGGAGTCGTCACTTTGCTTTTGAAGAAGAGTTCTCTGAAGGTTGAGCGTTAGGGTCTTGATCGATCGGTTGCTGTGGTAAATTGATGGGAGCCACCGGAGTTTATTTCGTTTCATTGCGGTTTATTTCTTTATTATCGACCTTGCATGGCTTAATAAATGTAACACTCGACCATAAGGTCCCAACAGATTAATTGTTATCTAAATGTACTCGTTTATTCTCATATTCGTTGTATGGATGTGATATTTCATCAATGTTGATCTTGTGTGCACTAGCGTGATCTGGACTAGTGCGAGAATACCGACGGTCCAGATTTGCATATTTGGGTCTCGACAGAGGTGGTATCGAGCCATCCGATTGTAGGTCTTGACCCTAGTTAGATTGGCCGTTCTTAGTGAGTCCAAAACTATTTTCTAAAGCAAATATTAACTTGCAAGATTAATTGAACTCTTTAACTCATCTCATGTCTCTCTTGACTCAACTATTTTTGAAATTCTTTCTCTCCCATTGTTTTAAAGTTGTTTTCATATCCTTGTCCATCTTGACAGATGCCTCGTCTTGAGTTATGGAGAGCGCAAGGGAGGACTTGCCGCCGAGCTTTGGAAGTTGCTACAAGTACTTGGAGGTTCGATCGTCCATTGTACCGTGGCGGTGCTTGGATTGTGAGCGGCGAGATCGTGGAGTGATCGCCATTTGACCGTCTCGCCGGCGAGAACACCAAGGCAAGCAAACCATTGAACATCTCGGCTCGAAGGAGTATTTGGATTGAAGCAATCCAGAGTCTTCACGCCTTGCCATCCCGAGGATCGCAACATCTACTCGAGAGCTTCGTGACACGTTTTCCGTTATCATCCCGCACTTCCGGCGTGGATCTTGCCGCACGTTTTCCGTCTCACGGAGGAGAAGACAACGCCACCGTCGTGCACCTCGCCCGATTCGCATTGCTCGGGAAGAATCGTTGGAATTAGCGCCACAGAGTGGAGTGTACCTATGAGACTCTTCAGAGAGCTGAAGAAAGGATCGCCATATTAGAAGAAACTCTTTATGGATGACACGATCACGAAGAAGACACTGAAGAGGAAGACCCAGAAGAAGCTGATGGACCGGCTGAGCCAGAAGAGCCAGCAGAGGCAAGCAGAGCTGAAGCACCAAGAAGACTCGCCCTGTGGACACTGCTCCTATTGCACCATCCGGGACATCGGGATCGGTTTGCAAGGATGCCGGCTCACTTTGAGTCTCAAAGGCGGGAGCACCGTCAAGGCTGCGGAGGCTATTTGGTTTGAGTAGTTTGTTCGCGTTGTTTCAGGCTTAGCCAGTTTTATGTCTTGAGTCGCCCTTTAGGCGGTAGTTTTGTGTGCTTAGGTTCGTCCTTATTTTTGTGTGCAAGTATGAGCTGCAAAGGCCCTTAGGCATTTGTTGCAAGCCATACTATTATCTTAATCAATATAAGAGTTTCATTGAGCTTTCTTAAAATATGTTGTTGGGTTTTACCTACCCCGCTTAGTTCTACAACTTATCTCGTGCTTGCTACCTTATCTAACCCCGGAGATTCACGGATGGTTCGGACTCGTCAAGGCTGCGCAAGTGGTTCCGATACTCGGTATTAGAAGGACGGAGCAAATCCCGGAGAAGCAATTCCACCACAAGCACCTTGATCGATCTGCGAATTTTGGAGCATTCATGCGGCTCAAACCGGTGATGTACACCATGATGAATCGGATGCAAGCTATGAATAACGAGCAACAACAATCGACATCACAATGGAGCCCAGGTTGCTCATGGTCACAATGGATCATCCAAGTTGGCGGAATTTATGAGGACCCGTCCACCAACCTTTTACGGACATGTCTCACGAAGAGAAGGCGATGATTGGCCGTGTTATTGAGAGAAAAGCGTTGATCACTCAATGCGGCGATCATGAAAAGTTACATGCGCCTCTCATCGGATGGAAGGCATTGCCGCCGAATGGTGGGAAAACTTTTGTGCTGCGCATGGAACGCCGCAAGACATTACTTGGGAAGAGTTCACAGCGCGCCGCCAATATCATGTACCGAAGGAATCATGGATCTAAAGAAGGATGAATTCGTGCTCTCAAGCAAGGAGGAATGTCGATGATCGACTACCTCAACAAGTTCTCTCAACTTGCTCGATATCTTTGCAGAAGATGTCGCCACCGACAAGGCTCGTCAGTCGTTTTCAAAGGATTGAACCACGGACTTCAAGTCAACTTGATCGCCCACACCTTTCACGATTTTCAAGAGTTGATCAACAAGGCTTTGATTCTAGAGGATAAGCGCAAGGAATTGGAAGATCATCGTAAGCGCGAATGGCTCAAGAAGGAAGTCACCAACCCCACGGTGAGGCAAGAATGATTCCACCGCAGATTTAGCCGTTTTCCACCACGAGTCGCGGACCACCGCACCAACTTCAGGCTCGTCCGGTTGCTCGAATTTCCGCAACCCCGCACTATCAACCCCAATCCGAGAAGCAACCCCGAATACAACGAGTTTGCTTTACAGCCGTCGGCCGGGCATTTCGCCAACCGATGTCGCAGAATGGGACTATCACTCCGACGCTTCAACCTTGGGAACACACCAGCCAAGACGCCAGTACAAGGCAACCATCAAGGAACTTCTCAAGCTACCGGTCAATCCGGAGGAGCACCGCCATCAGTGGTCAGAGGCCGTGTCAACCACGTCACTCTGGAAGGAGCTCAAGAAGCACCTGACGTTGTACTGGGTAAGTTCCTAGTAAATTCAGTACCTGCATCAGTTCTATTTGATTCTGGAGCTTCGCATTCGTTTGTTTCTGGAATTTTTGCAACTAAGAACAAATTGGAAGTTATGCATCTTAAGCATACTCTGTTAGTCCGATCGCTGGAGCGAGCTAAGTTCTAAAGTTGGATGTTTAGGAGCTAGGCTACTCATAGTGGAGTTGAGTTTCTAGCCAACCTAATAGTTCTAGACACTCGGACCATAGATGTCATCCTTGGTATGGATTGGTTATCCAAACATAAGCGATGCTAGATTGTGGCCAAGAGCCGTGACAATTGAGGATACCACGGGAAAGAAAGTAGAATTTCTAGCCACCTCGATGCGTGATGGACATTTGGTAGTCAGCGATCGAAGGCGGTTTCTTTGGAAGGCGTACACAGTAGTCGAGATTACCGGATGTATTTCGGAAGAGTTGCGGGAATGCCACCGGACCGTGACATTGAGTTTGTCATCGATTTAGTGCCAGGAACAGCACCAATTTCCAAGAGACCCTATCGGATGCCAGTCGATGAACTTGTGGAAATGAAGAAGCAGATAGAAGAACTCATTGGAGAAAGGTTTTGTAAGACCTAGTTTGTCGCCATGGGGAGCACGGTTTTGTTCGTCAAGAAGAAAGATGGAAGTATGAGAATGTGTATCGATTATCGTTCTCTCAACGAAGTCACCATCAAAAACAAGTACCCATTGCCCAGAATTGATGATTTGTTCGACCAGATGAAAGGAGCCGGAGTATTCTCCAAGATCGATCTGCGATCAGGTTACCATCGATTGAAGATTTGTCCTAAGGATGTACCAAAGACCGCTTTCTCAACCCGGTATGGACATTATGAGTTTTTAGTCATGTCTTTTGGATTGACTAATGCCCCTGCCTACTTCATGAACATGATGAACAAGGTATTCATGGAATATTTGGATAAGTTCGTGGTAGTATTCATTGATGATATTTTGGTATACTCAAAGTCGGAAGAAGAACATGAGAACATTTGAGATTAATCCTAGAGAAGCTCGAGAGGACATCGGTTGTATGCCAAGTTTAGCAAGTGTGACTTTTGGAAGAAGAAAGTTGATTTTCTCGGTCATGTAATGACAGTAGAAGGAGTGTGATTGACCCGGAAAGTTTAAAGTCAGAATGAATTGGGAGCGGCCCAAGGCGGTTACTCAAATTCGTAGTTTCTTGGGAATGGCGAGGATACTATCGTCGTTTCATTGAAGGATTCTCAACGATTGCTAAGCCCCTTACGCAATTGTTGAAGAAAGAGAAGAAGTTTATTTGGACCCTGACTTGTGAAGAGAGTTTTCAAGAATTGAAGAAGCGTCGACTTGACCCGATGCTAGTTTTCTTGGGATATTAGTAAGGATTTTGATATCTCTTGTGATGCTTGGCGTCAAGGATTAGGATGTGTCCTTATGCAAGAAGGAAGAGCGCCGCTTATGCGTCAAGGCAATTAAGACCTCATGAAGAGAACTATCCTACCCATGATTTGGAATTAGGCTGCCAGTAGTGCATGCTTTGAAGATTTGGCGACATTACCTCATCGGAATCGTTGTGAAGTCTACAGATCATAAGAGCACGAAGTACATATTCACTCGATCGATTTGAACATGAGAGCAGAGAAGATGGTGGAATTAATAAAGGATTATAATCTTGGAATCCATTACCATCTGGTAAGGCCAATGTAGTTGCAGATGCTTTGAGTCGCAAGAGCTACCGCAATGCTCTGGAAGCAAAAGAGTTGTGTTCGAACTTGGGAGGAATTCCGAAGCTCTGACTAGAAGTTGTTAGGAAGGATTTGTGGCGCGATTTGGAAGTGCGTCTACTCGGAGAAAGCAGTTCGTGAAGCTCAACCTAAGGATTACGAGTTTGCCGACCTCAAGAAGAAGATGGCGAAGGAAAATTTAAAGACTTCACCGTGGATGATCGGGATATATTGTGGATCAATGGGCGATTCGTGTACCGGATATTGATGGTTTAAGACAACTGATTCTGAAGGAAGCCCATGACTCTAAGTATTCGATTCACCCTGGAAGCACTAAGATGTATCAGGATGTTAAGAATAAGTTTTGGTGGCCAAACTTAAAGCGAGACGTCGCAGAGTTCGTTGCCTTATGCGACGTGTGTCGAAAGTAAAGGCCGAACATCGAGACGGCGGGATTGCTACAACCGAAGATACCGAATGGAAGTGGGAAGAGATCGGTATGGATTTTATTACGGATTACCCAAGACTCAATCAGTTATGATTCGATTTGGGTAATAGTGGATCGCTTGACTAAGGTTGCCCATTTCTTGCGGTCAAAACCACTTACTCGAGAGACGCTTGGCGGAATTGTATATGTCAAAAATCGTCGACCGCACGGTGTGCCTAAGAAGATAGTGTCGATCGAGGATCTCAATTCACCTCTCGCTTTTGGCGAGTCTACAAGAAGCCCAGGAACTCATCCAATTTCAATCGCTTATCATCCACGCACGGATGGACAGATGAAAGAGTCAACCAGATATTAGAAGATATGTTGAGAGCACGTGCCTTAGCTAATGCTACCAGTTGGGATAAAAGTTTACCGTATGCGAAATTCTCGTACAACAACAGATTATCAAGCCGGTTTGCGAGATGTCACCATTTGAAGCTCATGCGGTCGTGCTCTGCAGAACTCCGTTGAATTGGTCGAGAGGCTTTGAGCGTGTAGTGTTCGGGCGAGATATTATTCAGAAGCCAAGAACAAGTTGCTATGATCGAGAGAGGTTAAAGATAGCCCATCTAGGCAAAAGAGTTATGCCGATAATCGTAAATCGTGACCTCGACTTTGAACGAGAGGATTTTGTGTATCTTGAGTTACTCCGCCAGAGGTGTTAAGAGATTCCACACCAAAGGAAGCTTGCTCCAAGGTATGTGGGTCCATTCAAGGTTTTGGAACGCAGCGGAGAAGTTGCGTACGATTAGAGCTACTGCGATCGTTAGCGAGTCCATGATGTCTTTCATGTCTCTCGGTGAAGAAGTGTCTTCGTGTGCGGAAGAAGCGAGACCCGTTGAGTCAATTGAGCGAAGGAAGATCTCACATACAAAGCGACTGTCAAGATTTTGGATGTCGCAGAGCGCCACACCGAAGCAAGACCGTTCGTTTACGCAAAGTCGATGGAGTAACCACTGAAGGAGAAGCAACGTGGGAGCGTGAAGAAGAGTTAAAAGCCGAGTTCCCTAGCCTTTTCTCTAGCTAGCCGGAATCTCGGGGACGAGATTCGTTTAAGGGGGGGAGGTTTGTAACATCCCAAATTTCAGAGCTTTAAAAATCTTTTAAATAGTAGTAGTGAGAAAGTTTACCATTTGGATTTATTTGAATATTAATTTAAAAAGCTTAATATGGACTTTAAGGACAAATTGATTTAATGTGCTTAATCCTAACATCAACAATTGTCAAAACTACTTTATTTAGATTCTATGTGCTTGGTTATGTTTTATAGAATTTTCTGGAATTTTTCCAAAGTCATTTGCTATTTTCTAATTGCTATTTGCATTTTCTGGATTTATTAAAAAGAAAAACCTATTTTAAATCCTTCGGAACAGTACTGGGCCGAAGCCCAGCACTATTCCAGCCCGCTCAATCCCAGTCGTTGGATCAACATCACCCGGCTGCCGCTCGCCCGCGTTTTCGCCCGCCTTGCCCCGTTGGATTGTCGCCGCGTGGCTTCGCCCGTTGATCTCGCTCGTTCGCTCGCCCGCGCTCGCTCTGCGCCGTTGGATCGCCATCGACGCTCGCTCACGCGCCTCATTATCGCCGCCAGTGGGACCGCTCTGAGGTCGTCGTCTCGCGGACTTTCTTCTCCTCGCGCGCGCTCTCGCCGCCATTCTTTGGAGCTTCAAGTTTATCCGACAAAACCGATTCAGTTGCTTATTCTTCGTGCCGACCCCGCCAAATCGTATCTCTGTTTATTCCATATCCGTTCCAAACCAAATCAAACCCCGAATCGGTTTCAATCTCCGAAAATCTTGGAATTCAAAAACCCGGCCGTTTCGGACCCGATTTGGGGGTTTCCAAATCTCGGCGTCTCCGAGCCTATAAGTACTCCCCTAGCACCGCCCGGGCCAACGCAACCCTAAACCGCCACTCGTCGTCCGACGCCTAGCGCCGCCGCATTGCAAGCTTTAGGGTTTCGGCCGAACTTCTTCTCCGGTGGATTGCGCCGCCGTCATCGTCGCCCTTGCTCCACCGACTGCACCGTTGTGATCAGCAAGTCTCAGGCTACCTCGTGCGCACCTCCTCGTCGCCGGAGCATCGCCGGAGCATCCGTCCGACAAAACCCGAGCTCTCTCCACCGCTTCTTCCTCGCCGCCGGCCATCTCCGTCAACCTCAGGTGCTCAAACCGGTGCCCTCATGTGCGCAATAACCCCCTCTACACATTGGTACCACTCACCTCCGTGAAGAGCCGTTCGCCGTTGCCATTGGTTCCGAGCGCCGCCGTAGCCGCGTCAGCGCCATCGCAACCGCCGTGTCAGCTTTTGTGCCTGCGTGTCGCCCTCGTGTCGCCGTGTTAGCGCCAGTACACGCGCACGTGGCTCAGTCCACCGGGCTGGTTCTCCCTCGGCTCGGTGGATTTGGTCCGCGTGGTAGAGCCAGCGGCGATGGGGCCCACTGTCGATTTTCTTTTAAATTTAATTCTTTTTCCGGGAATTCTCGGCTGACGCAAGCATTGCGCAATAATCCAATTTTCCTTTATAAAAATAATTCGGGAAATTCGAGAAAATCCAAATTAGGGTTTAATTGATTTTCCAATCTTCCAAAGCCCATATCTTTTGCATCCGAAGTCCAATTGAGCCCATTCAAATTTGTAAATTCATATAAAATTAAGATCTATTTAATGGTGAATTTTATTTAATTTTTGGAGTTTGTTTTGCCTCTGTTATTTATTTGTTTTGTTTCTTTTGTCTCGTTTGCGAGTAGACGTCGATACTTCGGGGAATTTTGCAGAAGAAGGAGCACCTCAAGACCAAGACCAATATCTAGATCTATTCCAAGGCAAGTTATACCTTTGATCATTTTGAACCCAGTTTTCAAAATACTTTGTTTCAATGTATTGCATTCTATTTCAAGTATTTATTTAAATGCTTTTGGGTGTAGTTATTAATCCAAATTGTTATGCCACCTTGTCTATTGTATGCCATGATCTTTTGTCACCCTAGGTTGATTAATTATTAGTTGGTATTATTGTAGCACCAACGTGGGTTGGTTAGATACGATTAGACTGCTTAGCCATGCCACGAGTCATCATTTCATGTGAGAGTTGCAATTATAAATTTGACTAAGTGATTATGGGCTGTGTGATGAATCTGTGTGTCTTTGTGTCTTTGTTACTCGTTGATGGCATGTGTTGCACTTAATCAACAGGGTGGGAAAAGATTTAGACTGAGGCAAGTGGTGGATTCTGTGTGAATGGTGGATCTGTGTGATATAAACTTTGTGATTTGGGAAAAACTGGAAGTCTTGCCTTAGTCAATTAAGGACTTAACTTTGTGCGCCATTGAACTGGGCCTTCTGCATGCGACCACATGCCTAGTATGGGTGGGCGACTTAGTAAGTTATGGAGTCTTGACATTGACAACTCGGGTTGTATTTAAGCTATGTGATGAAATTTGGAGGTGTGATATGTCACATCGCGGGACGGTTATTGCATCCTGTCCAATGGTGTGTGTCGTTCCAAGGGTGTGTACAAATTGACTGGCGATAAAGCACACCAGAGTGTCATTGTTTGAGATGAAGTCTCGAAAGGTTTTGTTGTGATCAACTCGATCCGGTTGGTTTCATCGTGTGGGTAAAGTGTACAACCTCTGCAGAGTGTTTAAATCAATCTATTCGAATAGCCGCGTCCTCGGTTATGGACATGCTCGGAATTTCACACGAGGGTAGATTTTCATAAAACAATTGGGAAGGGTCATTTGTGTGAGATAACTTGTTGTTTGTGTGAAAGAACTTGATTAGACTATGTGTACTTTGTGAAATCAATTGTTAACTTATTATTGTCTATTTGTTTTGAATTATGCTTTCAATCTATTATTTGTATTCAATTGCAAATGTTGCATTTCTGCAAAATAACCACAGAAGCCATTTCTTTGGAATAAGCCATCATGTATAAATGCATTCTGTGGTATGACTTGCGAGTACGGTGTGTACTCACTCTTGTTAAACAAATCAGCGAAGTGGAGGAGTCGCTTTGCTTTTGAAGAAGAGTTCTACGAAGGTTGAGCGTTAGGGTCTTGATCGATCGGTTGTTCGTGGTAAATTGATGGGAGCCACCGGAGTTTATTTCGTTTCCGCTGCAGTTTATTTCTTTATTGTCAGCCTTGCATGGCTTAATAAATGTAACACTCGACCATAAGGTCCCAACAGTTAATTGTTATCTAAATGTACTCGTTTATTCTCATATTCGTTGTATGGATGTGATATTTCATCAATGTTGATACTGTGTGCACTAGCGTGATCCTGGACTAGTGCAGAATACACAGAGGGTCCAGATTTGCATATTTGGGTCTCGACACTGGTGGAACATCCTAATTTTCTGAGTTTTAAAAATCTTTTAAATAGTTAGTAGTTGAAAAATTCATCCTTGGAATTTTATTTGAATTTTAATAAAGCTTAACATGGACTTTCATTATCAAAATAATTTAATATGATCAATATCAACATCAATATTTGTTAAAACTATTTTTTTAGGATTATATGGTCTTGGATATATTTTATAGATTTTTATAGAATTTTTCTGAGATCATTTGCTATTTTCTAACCGCCATTTGTATTTTCTGTAATTTCTAAAAAGGAGAAACTAGTAAATCTCAGAAAAGCTCATGGGCCGAATCTTCCTTGACCCGACCCATTCCTATTCCTTTCGACCCATTCCCCTGCAGTCGCGCTAGCCCGCTCCGTCCCTCTGCCAGGTGGGCCCCACCCTTCGTCGTCCTCCTCACCTTCGTCTACACTGCGCCCGAGTCGCCTTCGACCACCATGTCTGACGTGTCTGAGTTCCATCCGACAACGACATATCCACCTGAAAAATCCTTCGACGATACTATTTCTGAACCTGTTGTAATCCTCGCAACTGTTTTTACTCCTTATCTCCTTCCAAATTCATTTGAATTTCCTTATCTCGTCTCAGGTCCGATTTGGACTCTGCCGCCGATACGCCACCCTGGACTCGCCCATGCGCTATAAATAGCACCCCAAGGTTTGCCTTCTCGCCCTGATCGTGAAACCCCAAGCCACCGCATCTATAGACCCTAGCGCCGCCGCAATTGAAAAATTAGGGGTTTCAACCGAAGCTCGTTTTCTTCGAATTGCGTCGTCGTTCTTGCCGCCTCATCGTCGTCGACCACTCCGTCGTCTTTGCCACCACCAGAGATACCTCCAACACTCCTTCACGACCACGAGACGTCACTTGTGTTCACCGCCGACAATAGCCGCACCTGCTCCGCCGCTTTGTCATCAATTCTGGCCAACTCCGATGACCTCTCGTACCAATACCAGTACCAGTATGTACGTAATAACCTGTTCTACCCAGTGCGCGTATCCGCTGGTTGCGAAGCGCCGCTGTTTGCCGTTGCCCGACTAACACGAGCCTCGCCATCATCTTGTCGATGTGTCGTGCCACCTGATTGGCCACATCAACTCGTGAGCACATGTGTCGTGCCGCATCAACTCGTGAGCACACGTATCGTGCCACATATACTTGTGGGCACACGTGTCTGCCACCTAACCTGCCACATCAACTCGTGCCGTCCGCGTGTCTGCTCGGTCGACCACATTACTGTTTGTGTGTCACATCTGAACCCTAACCCAGATCTGATTTGGTGTAAACCCAGTCCACCATACATCGTGTATATGCCATGTGGGTCCACCAACCAGATCACTGTTCTATGAACCCGTGAACCCGTAGGACCTTCCACGACCAAGTAGTCGTAACATTCTATGACAATGTAGTCGAAACCTTCTGACCATGTGGTCGAAACTCCTTCCGAGCATGCGTAGTCGAAAGCGATAAATAGTACTCGAATTCCTTTTTGAGTATTTTATTTAGATTTAAAACTTTCAAAAGCCATATCTTCTTCATCCGAACTCCGATTGAGCTCATTCAAATTCCTAAATTCATCTAAATTCGAGCTATATTTTTTGTAAGATTTTTATTTATTTTTTGGAGTTAGTTTTCCTCTCTATTTTATCTATTTTTATTTATTTATTTCGTTTGCGAGTAGACATTAATACTTCGGGGAATTTTGAAGAAGAAGGAGTTCACTAAGACCAAGACTAATATCAGAATTTATTCCAAAGCAAGTTATACCTTTGATCATGTTGAACCCAGATTTCAAAACTACTTTGATTCAAAGTACTCAATTGTACTTTAAATATTTACTACAATGCTTTTGGGTGTAGTTATTAATCGTAATTGTTTATATCCACCTTGGTTATTGTAATATCATGATCTTTTATCACCCTAGGTTAGTTTATTATTTAGTTGGTATTATCATAGCACCAACGTGGGTTGGTTAGACGAATAGTATTGCTTAGGCATGCTACAAGTCGCACATATCATTTGAGTTGTAATTGTAAATTTGACTAAGTAACTATGTAACTTTGTATAAAATTGTGTGGTATGTGTTATTACTTTATGATATCATGTGTTACACTCAACCAACAGGGTGAGAAAGGATTTAGACCGAGGCAAGTGGTGGATACTAAGTGACATGGTGGAGTTTTCTGAATGAAAATGATAATCTTTATGGCATAGTTAGAAATTAGAAGCCTTGCCTTGGTCAATTAGGGACTTAAACTTTGTGCTCCATTTAACTGAGCCTTGCTGTACGACCATATGCCTGGTGTGGGGTGGTCATGACTTAGTAAGTTATGGATTCTCGACATTGACAACTCAGGTTGTATGTTAGGAGCTCAGTGATGGGTGGAGGTGTGGACTACCAGTTAGATCATATCGCAGGACGGTTCGCTGCTTGCCTGTCCAACGGTGTGTGTCATACCAAAACACTGTGTATGGGTTGGTCGACGGTAAAGCACACTGGAAGAGTCAATGTTTGATATGGAGTTTCTGAAATGTTTTGTTATGATTAATGCTTGCAACACTGGTTATATTTTGTGGATGAAGTATACAATCTCTGCGGAGTGTTAAACAATCTATTCGAATAGCCGCGTATGCAGTCATGGACATGCTCGGGGGTTTCACACGAGGGTTAGATTTTCATAAAACATTTTAGATGGGAGCTGTGTGGTCTAAGTCATATGGCTATGTGAAATAATTTAATTAGTCTTTGTGTCTTTGTGAAAACAACTGTTAAATTACTACTGTTTATTTGTCTTAAACATGTTCTCAATCTATTATTTGTATCAATTGCAAATACTGCTTTATGCAAAATAACCACAGAAGCTATTCCTTTGGAATAAGCCATCATCTATAAATTGCATTATGTGGTATGACTTGTGAGTACGGTTGTGTACTCATGCTTGCTATAATCAATCAACAGAAGTGGAGGAGTCTTCGCCTGTCTTTGAGGAAGAGTTCTACGAATGTGCTGATCGTTAGGTCTTGATCCGAGTCGGTTGCCTGTGGTGAATTGATGTGATTCCGTTGAAGTTTATTTGCTTCGCTGCTTATTTATTTATTGTTAGCCTTGTGAGGCTTAATAAATGTAGACTCGACCATAAGGTTAAAACATTTATTTGTTATTCAAATTAATCGTTTATGCTATTATTCGTCTTGTGTAGATCGGTATTAATCTATATTGACATTGTGTGCACTAGCGTGGTCCCGGACTAGTGCAGAATACACAAAGGGTCCAGAATTGTATTTTTTGGTCCCGACAGAGGTGGTATCAGAGCCATACTGACTGTAGGTCTTGACCTTAGTTAGACCAGCCATCTTTAGAGTGTCCAAACTATTTTCTAAAGTAAAATTAACTTTCAAGATTAATTGAATGGCTTAACTTCTCTTGTGTCTCTCTCGACTCAACTATTGCTGAATTTTTCTCTCCCCGCTGTTTTAAATTAGTTCTTACCTCTTGTCTATCTTGGCAAATGCTCCGTCTCCAGACTTATGGTGATAAGAAGGGAGGGCTTACCGCAGAGTTGTGGAAGCTGTTGCACGTGCTTGAAAGAAGCACTGTACGACCAACTTGAGCACGAGGAAGAACTACAAGAACCCGAGGGCTTGGAAGAAGAAGCTCCAGAAGAAGATCCAGAAGAGGCCGATGAGCCGGCAGAGTCCGAAGCACCAGAGGAGCCAGTTGTGCCTGCACCAGGAACGCATGTTCCTGCTGCACCTGTCCAGGGGCATCAAAACCAGTTGTAAGGATGCCAGCGCAGTTACAAGTCTACAGCAGGTGGGAGCACCGTTGTAGCTTTGGAGGCTACCTCATCAAGTAGTTCGCTTAAGTTTAGATTAATTCAGTTGAGCTCAGTGTGTTCGAGCTACGCTAGTTTAAGGTTAGTAGTGTCGTCCTTTAGGCGGTAGTTTGTATATCAGGTTTCATTTGTTTTCTTGTGTGCGAGTTTGAGCTGCAAAGGCTCATAGTCATTTGTTGCAGCCATACTAAGACCCCTATTAATATAAATATTTAAGTTGATTTCTTGAATCTGTTTTTGTTGGGTGTAATCTACCGCCTCAATTAGTTCTTAACTTATCTTGTGCTTACTACTTATCTAAACCATGGAGCTTTCACCAGATGGTTCGGACTCGCAACGCCGCCGCCAGTGGTTCTGGAACCAATGGGTCAGAAGGGAATGAATAGACACCTTTAGGAGCAGTCCTGTCACAAGCACCCTAATTGATTTGCAGAACTTTGGAGCCTTCATGGTAGCTCAGACGCAGATGATGTATACGATGATGAACTAGATGCAAAATTTGAGCAACAATCAGAACAACAACAACAATGGGGCACCAACCACTCACAATTTGAGCAACAATCAGAACAACAACAACAACAATGGGGCACCAACCACTCACAATCACCATGAACCGTCCAAGTTGGCGGAGTTCATAAGGACTCACCCACCAACGTTCTCTGGGAATGTATCACCAGTTGAAACCGATGATTGGCTTCGCGTCATCAAAAGTAAGCTGTTGATCACCCAATGCAGCGATCATGAGAAGGTTCTATACGTCACTCATCAGATGGAGGGCATTGCCACCGAATGGGGGGGGGGGAACTTCTGTGCCACACATGAGACACTACAGAATATTGTTTGGAAAGATTTTTCAATCGCTTTTCGCCAGTATCATGTGCCAGAAGGAATTATGGATCTGAAGAATGATGAATTTCATGCCCTCAAGCAAGGAGGTATGTCAGTGACTGACTATCTCAACAAAGTTTCTCAGCTCGTTTGTTATGTTGCAGAAGATGTAGCAACTAACAAGGCTCGTCAGAGTCGTTTCTTAAAAGGATCGAATATCGGACCGCAAGTCGGTTTAATCGCTCATAACTTTCCAAATTTCCAAGAGCTAGTCAATAAAGCTTTAGTCCTTGAGGATAAGCGCAAAGAGTCGGAGGACAACCAGAAACACAGAATGACTCAATAAGGAAGCCACCAGACTCAGTAGAGAGCTAGGACAGCTCCTCAATAGTTCGCTCATTTTCGCTCGCAAAACACTTTCAGGATGCTTGCACCAACCTCAGAACCTCGCCTAGTCGCTCAGAACTTTCTCAACCCTCCTCTAGTCAGCACCAATCCAGGAGGCAACCAGCAGAGTGGAACAAGAGTTTGCTATACCTGCCGTCAGCCAGGGCACTTCGCCAACCATTGTCTTAAGAAGGGAACAGTGACTCCAGTTCACTTCAACCTTGGAGCTACACTAGCCAAGATGCCAGCGCCAAGCAACAACCAAGGAACCACTCCAGTTGCCGGTCAATCCGGAGGAGAGCCGCAATATGTGGTCAGAGGCCGAGTCAACCACGTCACCTTGGAAGGAGCCCAGGAAGCACCCGACGTAGTACTGGGTAAGTTTCTGATAAACTCAGTACCTACATCAGTTTTGTTTGATTATGGAGCTTCACATTCGTTTGTTTCTAGAATTTTTGCAACCAAGAACAAATTGAAAGTTATGCATCTTAAGTATACTCTGTTAGTCCAATCACTGGGAGTAGAGTTAAGCTCTAAAGTGGGATGTTAAGGAGCTAAGTTGCTCATAACTGAAGTTGAGTTTCTAGCCAACCTCATTGTCTTAGATACCCAAACCTTAGATGTCATACTTGGCATGTTTTAATTAATAAAGTACAAAGCTGTGTTATATTGTGGCCGAAGGGCTGTAGCGATCGAAGATACCATTGGAAAGAAGGTGGAGTTTCTTGCCACTGTCACCCATGATGGACATCTGTTAGTCAATAACTTGAAGACCGCTGCTTTGGAAGATGTACCTATTGTCAGAGAATACCTCGATATTTTTCCAGAAGATTTGCCAGGAATGCCACCAGACCGTGACATTGAGTTTATCATCGATCTAGTGCCGGGAACAACACCGATTTTGAAGAGACCCTATCGGATGCCAGCTGATGAGTTAGTGGAAATTAAAAGCAAATTAAAGAGCTTCTTGAGAAAGGTTTCGTAAGACCTAGTTCATCGCCATAGGGAGCGCCAGTCTTGTTTGTTAGGAAGAAGGATGGAAGCATGAGAATGTGCATCGATTATCATTTTCTGAATGAAGTTACTATCAAGAACAAGTATCCACCACCGAGAATTGATGATTTATTTGATTAGATGAAAGGAGTCGGGTGTTCTCCAAGATCGATCTATGATCATGTTACCATCAGTTGAAGATTTGTCTGAAAGATGTACCAAAGACCGCCTTCTCAACGCGGTACGGACATTATGAGTTCTTAGTCATGTCTTTTGGACTGACTAGTGCCCCTACAAACTTCATGAACATGATGAATAAAGTATTCATAGAATATTTGGATAAATTTGTAGTCTTGTTCATTGACGACAATTTGATTTATTCAAAGACAGAAGAAGAATATGCCAAACATTTGAGATTAATCCTAGAGAAACTTAGAGAGCATTAATTGTATGCTAAGTTCAGCAAGTGTGATTTCTGGAAAAAGGAAATCGATTTTCTTGGTCACATGATGACAGCTAAAGGAGTAGCAGTTCACCCCGGTAAAGTTAAAGCAGTATTACATTGGGAGCAGCCCAAGACCGTTACTCAGATTCATAGTTTCTTGGGAATGGTAGGATATTATCGCCGCTTTATCGAAGGATTCTCAAGGATTGCTAAGCCTCTTACTGTGGATATCGTGGGGATATGTGCATGATCTTAGAGTGATGAGTCAATTGGCAATGGCGTTGTTGGTTTGACGAATCTCGCGTTTTTGAAAAACTTCGTCTTTGTCGGTCATTGGCGGTCCGAGCCAAGCAAAGCCGGCCGGTCGAGCCGGTGTGTGGCGATCGGCAAGCAATGCTTACGGTCCGACCGCCACGATTTATTATAGAGTTTGGGGCTAGGCCAAAAATAGGTTGTGTAGGCATGAGAGGGGAGTCTCCTGGATGTGGTCACATAATTTTTGGAGTTCACAGTCAAAAGTTCTATCAGTTTAAAAATTCCAGAGAGCTTGCGGTTTTCCGAGTTGAATTTTGGCTAAGTCTTTTGGGGCGGTCCGACCGCTGGGAAACCGGTCCGACCGACTTGGTAGGGCGGTCAGACCGGCTTCCACTTGGACTTCGGCCATTTTGGCATTGTTGTGTTTTGATGGTGTTTATTGTATGATATTCAATGCCTTATTGTTGCATATTGCATTGTTTAGTTAACGTGGGTCAAGTTGTGAAGAACTTGTTCCGAGAGATGATTTGTTTGTCTATTGCTGTGCAGGTGGCTTGCAGGTCAACGACGTCAACGGCAAGGAGGATCGGGACTACGCTTGGAGAGCTGAGGTCCAGAACGATCATGGATGCCGGGTGAGGTCGTGTGACTCAAGCATGGTGCAGATTGGACAAGATGGATCGAACGGGAGGTTCGTTGCAGCTGGTTGGATCAAGCGGCGCGGGAGTCGGTGCAAGTGACTTGGAGGTTCCGATGGGATTCGAACGGGAGAGACTTGCCGACATGATGAGAGCCGCTGATCAAGCTACACGTGGTGAAGTAGGCGATTGCTTCAACAGATTGATGCGTGTGTGTGTCCCATTTGTGTTGGGCCTTAATGGGAGCCCATGTGAGAAACCCTAGCCACTCCTATAAATAGACAGGGGGGAGATGGAAAAACCCCCTAAGCACTTAAGCTCTCATTTACAAAATCCCTTGTTAGGGTTAGGGTTTGGAGAGGAGAGGAGAGGAGAGGAAAATTTGTGTGTGCTCTTGGATTGAGCTTTTGTCCTCCTTGAGGGAGTGGCTTTGTAAGAAACATCTTGAATCAATCAATCTATTGATGTTTGCTCAAGGGTGAAGTCTTATTTGTGTTCTTCTCTCTTTTGATGATTTTGGTGCTTCCTTGATCCAAGTGTTTATGCTTGGTCTCTTGACCGATTTTACCTTGCTATGATGTGTGGAAATACTCCTAGAACCATCTAGATCAACAATCCCCCATAAGCAAGTCTTGGATCAAGATTTTCATATTTCTAAGTTTTGGAACACTTCTTTGGTAAAACCTTAAGAGATCGATTCTTTGAAGTGGATTTGGACGATCGTCGCTAGAAATAGGTCTTAGATATCCTTAGGGAGGTGTGCTCCAAATTTAGTCAAGTTTCATTGGTCGAATCAAAAGTTGGACCAATTTTCGTTTTGGATTTGGGCATTGTGAGTTGCCTCTGGACTAAATCGGTCTGACCGATTTTACACCGCCGGTCCGACCGCCAGACAGTCAGACCGCCAATTGAGCGCCGTTCCAACCGCCAGGCAGTCAGACCGCCGGCACTACACCGGTCCGACCGGTCCAGTGAGATCAATTCTCCCTAATTGTGTCTTGTGTTTAAGAGGGTAATTGAATTCAGTACAAGGCTTCCTTTGTGCAATTACTGATCTTCTTAGCTTTCATAGCTAAAGGAGAAAAGTGGGTGTTGAATTTGATTAAGGTGAAAGATCGAGAAAGCGCCTATTCACGCCCCCTCTAGTCGCCTTTACGGTCCTACACTTACGCAATGATTGAAAAGGGGGAAAAAGTTTACCTGGACCCCAGCTTATGAAGAAACTTTTCAAGAGTTAAAGAAACATGTGACATCATCCCTAGTGCTAATTCTGCTGAATATTCAAAAGGATTTTGATATCTATTGTGATACTTTGCGTCAAGGATTAGGATGCGTGCTAATACAAGAAGGAAGAGATGTTGCTTACACATCAATACAATTGAGGCCTCATGAGGAGAATTACCCTACCCATGATCTAGAATTAGCTGCCATAGTGTATGCTTTAAAGATTTAGTGTCATTACCTCATCGGTAATCGTTGTGAGATATACACAGATCATAAGAGTCCAAAGTATATTTTCACTCAGTCTGGTCTGAACATGAGGCAGAGAAGATGGTTGGAGTTAATTAAGGATTATATCCTCGACATTCACTACCATCCCAGTAAAGCCAATATAGTTGCAGATACGTTAAGTCGCAAGAGTTACTGTCGGGACCCAAATATGCAAATCTGGACCCTCTGTGTATACTGCACTAGTCCAGGATCACGCTAGTGCACACAGTGGCAACATCGATGAAATATCAATTCCATATACAAAGATGACTAATAAATAGACAAATAACAATAATTATCAGAGTAAAGACCTTAAGGTCAAAGCTTACAATTAATGTCTCAGAAGACAAATAGCTCAATAAAGCTGCGTGAGCGTAGCGGAATAACCCGGTGAAGCCCATCCATATGCCCACAGCAATCGATAGGGTAGCGCGACCTAGTTCTCCACGATCCTTGAGGTAGACCTTGTGGGTGACGATTCTTCCACTTACATTGATTGTTTATAGCAAGTATGAGTACACACCGTACTCGCAAGTCATACCACAGAATGCAATTTATAGATGATGGCTTATTCCAAAGGAATGGCTTCTGTGGTTATTTTGCAGAAATGCAACATTTGCAATTGAATACAAATAATAGATTGAAAGCATAATTCAAAACAAATAGGCAATAATAAGTTAACAATTGATTTCACAAAGAACACACAGTCTAATCAAGTTATTCACACAACTGCACAAGTTATCTCACACAGCTGACCCTTTCCAATTGTTTTATGAAAATCTACCCCTCGTGTGAAATTCCCGAGCATGTCCATATCCGAGGACACGGCTATTCGAATAGATTGATTAAACACTCTGCAGAGGCTGTACACTTTACCCACACGATACAATCAGTGGGGCCAGCACTGACCATAACAAAACCTTTCAGAGACTTCATCTCAAACAATGACACTCCCGATGTGCTTTCTTGCCGTCCAATTTGTACACATAGCCCTTGGAACGACACACTTTGTTGGGCGGGGATGCAATGAACCGTCCCGCGATGTGACCCAAACACGCAGTACACACCTCGACCCATCACATAGCTTAAATACAACCTGAGTTGTCAATGTCAAGACTCCATAACTTACTAAGTCGGCCCAGCCCATACTAGGCATGTGGTCGTACAGTAAGGCCCAGTTCAATGGCGCACAAAGTTAAGTCCTTAATTGACTAAGGCAAGACTTCCAATTTTAACACAAATCACAAAGTTTATAGCACACAGCTCCACCGTTCACACAGATCCACCACTTGCCTCAGTCTAAATCTTTTCCCACCCTGTTGATTAAGTGCAACACATGCCATCAACGAGTAACAAAGACACAAGACACACAGTTTCATCACACAGTTTCATAATCACTTAGTCAAGTTTATAATTGCGACTCAGATGAAATGATGACTCGTGGCATGGCTAAGCAGTCTAATCGTATCTAACCAACCCACGTTGGTGCTACGATAATACCAACTAATAATGAACCAACCTAGGGTGACAAAAGATCATGGCATACAATAGACAAGGTGGATATAACAGATTGGATTAATAACTATCCCAAAAGCATTTAAATAAATACTTGAAATAGAATGCAATACATTGAAACAAAGTATTTTGAAAACTGGGTTCAATATGATCAAAGGTATAACTTGCCTTGCTATAGCAATGATGGTCTTTATTTATCTTCAATCTTCTACTTCCTTGATCTTTAGCTCCTTCAGACGATTCTGGTACTTCAACGTCTAACGATAAAGAAAATGCAAAAACAAACTAAATTGAAAAGACAAATCAAATAAACTCCAAATTGAAATTGAAAGGTACTGGAAGATAGATAATGACTTTAGATGAATGTAGGAATTTGAATGGGTTCAAGCGGAATTCGGATGAATAAGATATGGCTTTTGGAATGATGAAAATAAAAAGAGAGACAAGCTGACAACTGGAATATTATCAGAATATCCCATTCCGAAAATATTAGAGAATGATTGAGTGTATGACATGTGGGACCGACTGATATTAATGGATTTCTAGAATTTAAAATAATTCCAAAAATAAGGTAGAGAGAACGACATGTGGGACCAATAAGACAAAAGGATTTTCAAGAATTAAATTAATTCTCGAAAATAAGATTAGGGTTGACATGTGGGCCACTGGTCTATGGACCAGGTCCACGGAGATACGCTAGTCGACGGTGGACCAAGCTCATGGAGGAGGGTTGACCAAGGTTGGTGACATGCGGGACCATACGTAAGTGAGATAAATAATTATAATTTTTATTAGGAAGGATGACATGTGGGGTCAACAAGTAAGTGAGAGGAGATATATACATATATACATATATACATCCATGTACATACATACATACGCACATATATATACATATGTATATATATACACACACACACACATGGGTTTGGATGGTGTGGATGACAAGAGATGGCAAAGCAAAAAGGGAGAGGTAGGCTGGTCCATCATGGAGACACAAAGAAAATACTTGGCTTTATGTATCAGAGGAAGGAAAAGAAATACCGACACAATACACACGCACGCACTGCACCACACATGAATAGCACAGAGTGCACGACCGGCCACGGCGCCTGAAGGCATGAAGACATTGACATGGTAGAGAGATGGCAAAACAAGGTAGGAGAGAAGATTGACAAAGTAAAGATTTGAGAATGCAGTCACCGTACGAAATCACGTACTGGACAGCATGCATGAACCAAATGTACTGTACACACATACACACAAAATATATGCCTTTGGTCAACGGCGACCAACAGAACCAAAGCAGAGAGCGATCAATAGCTAACAGAGAATCAATAGTCGTTAATCGAACACATGTACGAAGGCAATGATCGGACTCGTCTGAATAGTGCGCAGATGGTTTGGCGCATGGGGCTTGACCAAACATGGCAACAAGGATTTGGGCCAAGATGATAGTAGAGAGTTGTTTTGGTGGCTCACCTCGGAGAAAGAAAACAAAACAAGGAATCCGATCCAGAGAAGAAAGCGAAACAACAGAGGCACGTAATGAAGCTTGGCCGACGCAACAGGAAGCCATGAACGAAACAAAGTTCTGATTGATTTTAGTGGGCGTTGCGGCGGCGGACGGCGGCGATGTAGCGGCGGTGAATGGGCAAAACGGAAAGGAAACGACGAGCCGGACGCGATGGTGCGGTCGAATTTGAGAAATACTCACCGAGGAAGTAGAATACGCGAAGAATACGGTTGGGATACGACGGACGGCGGAACTCTGGCGAACTTTGGGCGAAGGGGCTGGCACCATGACGTAGAGCACGACGACGCGAACCCAACGCCACAGACGGTTCGGCCGGCGGACGTCGGACGGAGGAGAAACTCGCAGCGGAAGATTTTCGGATGAACTCCGTATTCCACGAACTGCGATGAATACAGATCGATTCGGAGGAAAGCAAATCAGGGGATTGGAAGAGGACGTCGAGACAAACGCGTGGGCGCAGACGGCTCGCATTTATATGCACCGAGCGAAAAGATATTGAGATTTGAAGTTTGAATCAAAAACTGAATGTGTTCGTTCGGCTCGGGACTTCGGTTGCTGGACGCGCGCATGAAAAATCGGATGAACAGTACCGCATTGTACTGTTCACATGGGGAGGAGAGAGAAAACAAAACTGATTTTCAGATTTTAATTAAAATGCAACAAATCGATAAGGAAAAATCCCTGAAAATACCAGAAAATTCCTGGAAACACCAGGAAGCCAAATAAAATAGATTTTGATTAAATTGATGTTTATGTTAGTCAAATTAAATATTTTTAATTTAGAAAAATTCCAATTAAGCTTTATTAATTCAAATAAAATTGGTGAAATTTTTCAGGGACCTAAACTACTCAAAAGATTTTTGAAAAGCTAAATTTTGGGACGTTACAGTTACTGCAATACTTTGGAAGTAAAAGAGAATTGTCGAAAACTTCATGAAGTGTTTTAGAAGTTAAAGTTGGAAGTAGTATCTGGAGAATTTGTGGCCAGTCTAGAAGTTCAGTCTACTTTGGAAAACCAGATTTGTGGCCAATCTAGATTAACGATATAAAGCTTAAGATGGCAGATGGAAAATTCAAGGACTTCACCAAGGATGATCAAGATATACTTTGGATAAATGGACGTATCTGTGTGCCAGATGTTGATGGTTTAAGACAGTTAATCTAAAAAGAGGCCCATGACTCAAAGTATTCTATTCACCCTGGAAGCACTAAGATGTACAAGGATGTTAAAATTAAATTTTGGTGGCCAAATTTAAAGCGAGAAGTCGCAGTATTTGTTGCCTTGTGTGATATATGTTAGAAAGTAAATGCAGAACATCAGCGACCAGCAGGTCTGTTGCAACACCTGTTTGCCAGTTTGCCCAGGACTCAATCAGGTTACGATTTGATTTGGGTAATAGTTGATCGTTTGACGAAGGTTGTCCACTTCTTGCCAGTCAAAGCCACCTACTCAGTAGATCGCCTTGCAGAGTTGTACATGTCAAGAATTATCAGTTTGAATGGTATGCCTAAGAAGATAGTATCGGATCGAGGATCTCAATTCATTTCTCGTTTTTAGCAAAGTCTACATGAAGCATTGGGAACTCACCTGAATATTAGTACTGCGTATCTCCCCCAGACAGATGGGCAGACTGAAAGAGTAAATGAAATATTAGAAGATATGTTGAGAGCTTGTGCTCTAGCTAATGCTACAAGTCGGGATAAGAGTTTGTCGTATGCAGAATTTTTGTACAACAACAGTTACCAAGCCAGTCTGCAAATGTCGCCATTTGAAGCTTTGTATGGTCATGCATGCAGAACCCCTCTGAATTGGACAGAAACAGTCGAGTGAAAAGTGTTTGGGTTAGATATTATTCAAGATGCAGAGCACCAAGTGTCTATGATCCGAGAAAGATTAAAGACAACTCAGTCCAGACAGAAGAGCTATGCTAATAATCGTTGTCATGACCTCAGCTTCAGATCAGAAGATTTTGTTTATCTACGAGTTACTCCGCTAAGAGGTGTCAAAAGATTTTATAACAAAGGGAAGCTTGCCCCTAGGTATGTCAGTCCATTCAAGATTTTGGATCGTCGTGGAGAAGTTACCATCAGATTGAACTTCCGCAGCCGTTAACCAGAGTGCATGATGTGTTCCATGTCCCTCAGTTGAAGAAGTGCCTTCGTGTGCTGACGGAAGAAACACCTTTGGATTCAATTGAGTTAAAAGAAGATCTCGCTTATAAAGAGCATCTAGTTAAGATTTTGGATGTCGCAGAGCATCGGACCAGAAGCATGACTCTTTATTTTTGCAAAGTTCAGTGGACCAACCACTCAGAAGGACAAGCAACGTGGGAGCGTGAAGAAGACCTGAAAGCCGAGTTTCCTAGCTTTTTCTCTAGCTAGCCTGAATCTCAGGGTCGATACATTTTTAGGGAGGGGGGGGGGGGGGGTTGTAACATCCCAATTTTCTGAGGTTTAAAAATCTTTTAAATAGTTAGTAGTTGGTAAATTCACCCTTGGGATTTTATTTGAATTTTAATAAAGCTTAGCATGGACTTTTAATATCAAAATAATTTAATATACTTAATGTCAACATCAATAATTGTCAAAACTATTTTATTTGGATTCTATGGGCTTGGATATATTTTTAGAATTTTCTAGAATTTTTTCGAGTTCATTTGCTATTTTTTAAACACCATTTGCATTTTCTGTAATTTCTAAAAAGGAAAAACTACTAAATCTCAGAAAATCTCATAGGTCGAATCTTCCTTGACCTGGCCCATTCCTATTCCTTTTGGCCCATTTTCGCGCAGTCGTGCCAGCTCGCTCCGTCCCTCTGCCAGGTGGGCCCCACCCATCGTCGTCCTCTCCTCACCTTCGTCTTCACCGCGTCCAAGTCGCCTTCGACCACCATGGCTGTAGTTTCCGAGTTCCATCCGACAATGGCGTATCCAATCAAAGAATCCTTTGGAGATACGATTTCTGAATCCGTTGTAATCCCCGCAACCGATTCTACTCCTTATCTCCTTCCAAATTAATTTGAATTTCCTTATCTCGACTTAGATTCGATTTGGACTCCACCACTGATGCACCACCCTAGACTTGCACATTCCCTATAAATAGCACCCCATGGTTCGTCTTCTCGTCCTGATCTTGAAACCCCAAGCCGCCGCACCTATAGACTCTAGCACCGCCGCAATCGAAAAATTAGGGTGTTCAACCGAAGCTCATTTTCTTTGAATTGCGCCGTCGTTCTTGCCGCCTCGTCGTCGTCGACCATGCTGTCATCTTCACCGTCACCAGAGCTACCACCAGCACCTCTTCGCAACCACGAGACGTCAATGGTGTTCATCGCTGACAACAGCCGCACCTGCTCCACCGCTTCGTCACCAATTCTGACCAACTCCGAAGACCTCCTGTACCAATACCAATACCAGTACCAGTATGTGTGCAATAACCTGTTCTACCCTGTGCGTGCATCCGCCGATGGCGAAGCGCCACTGTTCGCCATTGCTAGACTAACCCGAGCCTCGCCGTTGTTTTGTCAATGTGTCGTGTCACCTCATCGGCCACATCAACTCGTGAGCACACGTGTCTGCCACCTCACCTACCACATCAACTCGTATCGCCTGCGTGCCTGCTCAGTAGGCCGCGTCAGCGCTTGTGTGTCACATCCAAACCCTAACCCAAATTTGATCTATTGTAAACCTAGTCCACCATACACCTTGTCTATGCCATGTGGGTCCACCAACCAGATCACTATTCCATGAACCCGTGAACCCGTAGGACCTTCTACGACCAGGTAGTCATAACCTTCTACGACCATGCTGTCGAAACTCCTTCCGAGCACGCGTAGTCGAAAGCGGTGAACAATACTCGAATTCATTTTTAAGTATTTTCTATAGATTTAGAACTTCCAGAAGCCATATCTTTTTTATCCGAACTCCGATTAAGACCATTCAAATTCCTAAATTCATATAAATTCGAGCTCTATTTTTCTGAGATTTTTATTTAATTTTGGGAGTTTGTTTTCCTCTCTATTTTTTTATTTTATTTATTTATTTTGTCTACGAGTAGACGTTGATACTTCGGGGAATTTTGAAGACGAAGCAGTTCACCAAGGCCAAGACCAGTATCAAAATTTATTCCAAGACAAGTTATACATTTGATCATGTTGAATTCAGTTTTTAAAACTACTTTGATTCAAAGTACTACATTCTACTTTAAATATTTACTTCAATGCTTTTGGGTGCAGTTATTAATCCTAACTGTTTATATCCACCTTGCTTATGGTAACATACTGATATTTTGTCACCCTAGGTTGGTTCATTATTTAGTTAGTGTTATCATAGCACCAACGTGGATTGGTTAGACGAATAGTATTGCTTAGCCATGCTACAAGTCACACATATCATTTGGGTTGCAATTGAAAATTTGACTAAGTGACCATGGAACTTTTTGTAAATCTGTGTGCTATATGTCATTACTTTGTGATAGTATGTGTTGTACTTAACCAACTGGGTGTGAAAGGATTTGGACTGAGACAAGTGTTGGATACTAAGTGACATGGTGGAGCTTTGTGGATGTAAATGATAATTTTTGTGGCATAGTTAGAACTTAGAAGTCTTACCTTGGTCAATTAAGAACTTAACTTTGTACGCCATTGAACTAAGGTTTACTGTACGACCACATACCTGGTATGGGACGGGCCTAACTTTGTAAGTTATGGATTCTCGACATTGACAACTCAGGATGTACTTTAGGAGCTCAGTGATGGGTGGTGTGGACTACCAAGTAGATCACATCGCGGGATGGTTCGCCGCTTCCCTGTCCAATGGTGTGTGTCATACCAAAACACTGTGTATGGGTTGGATGATGGTAAAACATATTGGGAGAGTCAATGTTTGAGGTGAAGTTTCCGAAATGTCTTGTTATGACTAGTGCTTGCAACACTGTTTATATCTTGTAGGTAAAGTGTACAACATCTGTAGAGTGTTAAATAATCTATTCGAATAGCCGCGTCCGCGGTCATAGACATGCTCGGGGATTTCACACGATGGTTATATTTTCATAAAACATTTGGGATGAGAGCTGTGTGATCTAAGTCATATGGCTATGTGAAACAATTTGATTAGGCTTTGTGTTTTTGTGAAAACAACTGTTAAATTACTACTGTTTATTTATTTTTAATATGTTCTCAATCTATTATTTGTATTCAATTGCAAATGTTGCTTTATGCAAAATAACCACAGAAGCCATTCCTTTGGAATAAGCCATCATCTATAAATTGTATTCCGTGGTATGAATTGCGAGTACGGTTGTGCACTCATGCTTGCTATAATCAATCAACAAAAGTGGAGGTGTCTTCGCCTATCTTTGAGGAAGAGTTCTATGAAGGTGCTGGTCGTTAGGTCTTAATCCCAGTTGGTTGCCTGTGGTGAATTGATGAGATTCTACTAAAGTTTATTTGTTCTGCTGCTTATTTAATTATTGTTAGCCCTGCGAGGTTTAATAAATGTAAACTCAACCATCAGGTCAAAATTCTTATTTGTTATTCAAATTAATCGTTTATGCTATTATTCATCTTGTGTGGATCGATATTCATCTATGTTGATACTGTGTACACTAGCGTGATCCTAGACTAGTGTAGAATACACAGAGGGTCCAGAATTGTATTTTTTGGTCCCAACAGCTGGGATGGTTCTGGAATCTCATATAAGAGAGACCTTAAAGTATATTATTCAATTAAACTTTCCTGCCACCAACAACATGACAGAATACGAATATTTGTTGGCTGACATACGAGTAGCGAAAGCGCTCAGGATTCGACGACTACTCGTGAGAGGAGACTCTCAACTAGTCGTGAATCATGTCAGAAAAGAGTACCAGTGCTCTAATCCGTCCATGTCTTAGTACTTATCGGAAGGCAGGAAGCTTGAAAAGTATTTTTTTTTATTTCAAGGTACAATATATCCCTCAAAATGGTAATCTCCTTGATGACCATTAACTTGAATGGCTTCTTCCCGAGCACAAGTACTAAAGGAGTCTTCTTGGTATAGCTCCAGGAGTCGTATCTGGTCAAAACACCATGAACACCTCGTATTAAGACAATATCTCTAGAATACGAGGATACCTGGATGAGTCTCATCTACGAGTATTTTCAAAAGGGTACAGTACCCAATGACGATCTTAAGGCAAATCGTTTATCCCGCAAGGCCAAAATGTATACTTTGGTTGAAGGAGTCCTCTATAAACGAGGTACTCAAGGAGTTCTTATGTGATGCATATCGCAGAGAGAATGATTAAATCTCCTTCACGAAATACACGGGGGCATATGTGGAACTCACGCTTCTTACAGAACACTGGTCGAAAAAGCCTTTTGGCAAGGTTTCTACTGGCCAACCGTCCTCCATGATGCTAAAGAGTTGGTTAAAAAATGTATACATTGTTTGTTTTATAGCAACCAAATACACCAACCGGCTCAGGCAAGGCATTATAACACATACATCTGTCTTGGCATTTTGCAACCTGGGGTCTTGATATCCTAGGATCGTTCCCAAAAGCACCAGGAGGCTTCAAGTTCCTTTTTGTTACTATTGATACGTTCATAAAATGGATTGAAGCTGAACCTGTGACTGGGATAACAACAGAAGCAGCTAAGAAATTTATGATGAAAAATATGATTACTCGATTTGGCGTTCCAAGTCGAATAATTGCAGATAATGGTACATAATTTTTTAGCTCAAAATTCCAAGAATTTCGCAAAGAGTTGGGTACCAAATTGTGTTATGCTTATGTCGTCCACCCACAAAGCAATGGGGCAGTCGAAAGAGCGAATGGCCAAATTATGCAGGGAATTAAAACTTGAGTCTTCGACCATCTTATAAAGCGCTCAGGGGCTTGGGTAGAAGAATTACCCTCGGTGTTATGGGAAATTCGCACGACTGCTAGTCAGGCTACAGGTGAAACACCCTATTTTTCTAGTTTTTCGGCCTGAAGACATGCTTCCACTAGAACTAAAAATTTGATCGACGAGAGTCAAAAATTACAATGACTCTGGCCAAGAACAAATTTGAGTAGATGACATCAACCTACTCGAAGAGAAGATGAATCAAGGCTTAATCCGTTCTATAGTCTACCAACAAGCTCTGCACAAATACTACGATCGTAAGGTCCAGCCTCGCAGCCTTGTTGTAGGCGACTTGGTATTAAAAAAGATTCAATCTCAGTCTAATCAGTACAAACTTTCCCCCAAGTGGCAATGTCCTTACATTGTAGTCGAAGGTACAAGATCAGGATCGGTACGACTAGCAATGGAGGATAGCCGAACCCTTTCAAACTCATGGAATATTAACCAACTATGCAAATTTTATGTTTAACTCTATATTCTCAATAAAGTTTATGCTTTTTTAATCTTTATTGTCTTTAATTTTTTTTGGGGCAATGCTTCGATTTTTGATCACTTTTTAAATACTTGGTTTTATTTACGCTTGTGAAAGGAGTGTAGCATCACCTAGTCGAAGCATTTTCTTTCTGCATGTGGTCCTGCCCACTAGAAGGAACTTCCTAGCGTTGATCTTTTCCAAACTTTTACTGCCAAAACAAAGAAACTAGGTTCAACTAAATGTGGTCGAAATATTTTAGGGCAATTCTTTTTAAATTATAGTTTGTTCGACTACTCTAAAACGCTCAATTCGATTAACCTGGTCGGAGGAAGTACACCATCTAGTCGAAGTGTTTACTCTCTGCACATGGTCCTGCCCACTAGAAGGAACTTCCTAGCGTCGCGCGGTCTCTGACTGTTGCTACCAATACATTACAATCGAGTCTAGTTTGTTGATCTCTATGATTTGGTTAACCTGGTCGAAGAAAGGAACAACTAGTTGAAGTCTTTCCTATCTCCATGTGATCATGCCCACTAGAAGGAACTTCCTAGTTTCGACCTGTTCCTAACTCTGGCAACCAGTACATGACAATCGGGATCGATAACAAAGGTCAAATAACCTTTTTTAACACTATTCTCACTATTTACTTAGTTTATATAATTAAACTAAGAAAATAGTCGGGGTCTAAGATAAAGTTATACATATGACTTCAATTCTTAGTCTTAAGTTCAATTTTCTTTTCTATTTATTCTCTTATGAGTTACCAACTACTCGATGAGACAATTTGCAAAAAAATAAAGGTTTATATTCATAAAAAAGAGATTGTCTTTACAATAAGTATTCCCTATTACAAACTACTCCGATGAAGGAGATCCGATTTGCATATCCTCTGCGACCTTCTTGCCAATCGGCTGCACTTCTTCCATCGATTGTGTTGCCTCTACTTCAGAATAGTCGAAATCGGCTTCAACTGGTTGAATGCTAAGATTACGATCACATGCCTTAAGTTTTGTCAAGGTATAACTTACTGCACTTTCGATCGCCTCTCCTATTGAGTCGGCTTGATTGGTCTTCATAGTTGTTATCAACTCCTCCGGAGTTCCGACTTGTTGTATAATGGTACTCATTTGGGCAAACATGATGTATTTAAGAGGAGTGACCTCCTTAGCACCAAGTCCACCGAGCATATTGCTAAGGAGCGAAATGTTGTCTTGAAGGTTGATCTTCGTTGCCTTCATTTCCTTCTGACTATGAGTCGAAGCTTCTTGGAGTTGTTTTATTTTGACTGTTTGCTCTGAAAATAAAGTACGACTAGTCAGAAAAATACTTCCAAAAGACTAGTAAATAAAATTTACCGCCTGCAAAGGAATTCCTACTTATTGAACGAGAATTAAGCTTCTTGATGTTATTATCGTGGGGAGCGACATCTTTTGCACTCTGCTCCTCCAACGCCTTTATTCTCTTCTGTTTTTCTTTGTGGATACGGGTGAGCTCGCTGACCGCCAAGGCCTTTGATTCGACCTCGGTTTTGAGCTTGCTCATATCGACCTATTTTTCTAAACAAATAAAAAGAGTTAGAAAATGAAAAAAAATATTAAGTAAATAGTCTTAAGTACAAAACTTACTGTTTATTTCATTCTGCAGCTCGGAAGCTGCAGAATTTGCCTCTTGAAGGTTCTTCAGTAGGTCTTCATTTTCATCCCTTAGCTTCAGCGCTTCAGCTTTTACATAGTTGAGGGCAAAAATCAAGGTTCTTTCGTCATCTCTAGACCTCCAGAAGGTTAGAGTAGATATGGGTGTTGATTGGGTGGTCGAAACAAAATAAGACTGCTCATTTCAAATACTTACGATCTCACTGCCAGTTGGCAGTGCTCAGCCTGCTGCTTCCTCAGCAACACAAATTGCCTATGGTATTCATCAACGGTGGTAACTCGTTCAATTGCCATCTGAACAAATAAAGAAAGTGAGACAAGGGGAAATTACAAATATGAATATATTTGGTATTGAGTACTTACGCTGATGGCTGACCGAGCAAAATTGAATACACCCTCTCAGAATTTTGAAGTTCATAAAGTTGCTCGACTTGGTCCCACCATACTCTTTGAAGACGCTCGTCATATGACCCCTATTTTGAATATCCTTAGGGTGTGGGACTCGATCACGAGACCTGAATGAAAAAGATCCAACGATTGGTGGACCAAAGAACTCAGGGAAGAGGTCGAGAAAGTCTTTGTCTTCTTCTTCGTTGTTGTCAGCAGCGGAAACAATTCCTCCTTGAGGACCAGGAGGGATGTCCTCTGCGACTTCCTTTCCGGCACGGTGGTTGGAGGGTTCTCCTCCATCTTGATCAGATACGTCTAGGGATTGTAGGACCAAGTCCCTTGTCCGATTATTGAGATCCTCAATAACCGGTTCGATCACCATAGTATCCAAGTCTTTCGCCGTCTTTGCCTCTGCTTCTACAACCACCTCAGTGGTTGTAGCTGTTCCAGTGGCCACTACTTCCTCCATTGCCACCACATGAACAAGGGCGACTAGAGGGGGTGAATAGGAGCACGCTCACTTTTTTTCCAAATAATGAATTCAACACAATTTCACTCCAATAGCTATTAGGAAGCTATGAAGATCAATATACCAGTACAGCGGAAGACTAGTATTGAATCCAATTAAATCCCCTAAGCAAAATAACAAAATCAACTAAGATTGCAAAATCACAAAGCATGGGCGGTCTGACCGTTGTTAAACTGGCGGTCGGACCGCTCCAAAATTGGTTTGACCGGTGATGACGGGCGGTCGGCCGGTGGCCACCGACGCCGTAATGATCTCAAACAAGTAAAATCAGCCCGATGACGAAGTTGCAATTAGGTCAAACTTTTGATTCTCAACTCCAAACTCTACGAAACTTTGCACACACCTTCTCTATGCTATTGAGGACCTATTCCAATCGAATATTATGATAATTCTTGGATAGATCCTGAGCAATTGCCAATTGATTAACAGAAGGTCTAAAACCGGGCAAGAACGAAAGCTTGATCCTAATGCTTGTTCGTGAGAGATGATGATCAAGATGATGCTAGATAGATTCACACATATCACAGCAAGCTAATTCACGTGAAAGAATCAATCACAAATTCGCGGATCAAAGAAAGCCCTAAAATCACGAAATTGAAAGCAAGAACGAAAAGAGACTTATCTCAAGCAAACCTTGCGTAGATTAAGAACGTGATCGTTGCTGGATTACACCCACACCATCATGGATCAGTGGTCAATCCCAGATCACGAAATTCACCTCAAACCATGAAAAGCCCTAGCCTCCACCTCAACTCCCCCTAAGCCAATTAGGGTTTTGAAAACACCAAAGAGGTGAAAAACAGCGAGAGAGAGGTGCAGCCCCCACCTCCTCCTATTTATAGTGGAGGCCTAGAACTCTCTAGGGTTTGACTTAATTGGGCTCCCGTTAAGGCCCACTAACAAACGGGTCACACACGCACGCTTCGCAAAACGTCGTCTTTAACCTTTTGACCTAAACCGCTTCACCATGCGCCATGGATTTGCCAATAGGTCACCCTTGTCCATCTTGTATCACGCTTGAGTCGTTGACCTCACCCGGCATCGTCGATCGTTCTGGACCTCAACTCTCCAAGTCTAGTCCCGATTCTCCTCGCCGTTTACCGTCATTGACCACCAAGCAACCTGCACAACCATAGACAAGCAAACACGAATTCGGGAACAAGTTCTTCACAACTTGACCCATGTTAGTCAAAACATGCATCATGAAAAATATATGCCATGAAACCAATGACTTTGACCTAACAAAACAACATCGCCACGAAGTTGGCCGACGTTCAAGTCAATACCGGTCTGACCGCTCCATGTGAGCCGGTCGGATCGCTTTGGGTCGGACGGCCCTTAGGGACTTAGCCGAAATTCATACCCTTAAATTCCGAAACCTTCTGAAAATTAAAAACGAATAGAATTTCTTACTGGAGACTCCAAACATCATGAGACCAAGTGCATTGGGATCCCCTCACTTGCCTACAACACCTATTTTTGGCCCAGCTCGTTTTGACCACTTTTAGGTCACAACGGTCCGGCCACGACATGGCCGGTCCGACCGATTGGGACCGATCGGACCGCCGTGCTAGGACCGGTCGGACCGCCTCGTCTGTAATGCTCGTAGCTTTGTCGAAAACTCGTGAAACGACAAACCGTAAACACCATTGCCAATTGTCACATCATCCTAAGATCGGAGCATATTCCCATGATATCCACAATCTCCCCTTGATGAACACATTGGCAATTATCCGAAAATGAAGTAAGAGGTTTGAAAACGAGTTTACTCGCGGTTAGCTAAGACAAAGGCACAACTTGGTCCATAAGCAAGAAAAAGCAATGTAAATGACCAAGCTGGCATCAGAATAGTATAGGCATGTGAGACAAGGCAAAAGAAAGCATAAAAACTTTGATTTCCAGAAAAGGGTCAAAATTCTCACATGAGGTCCATATGAAAGAACAATTGTTCAATTGACCTATGATCATTGTGAGGATAAAAGGATGCAATTCAGGTTCAGAATATTCAATAAGACAATAAGAATGCAACTCAAGAACTCCCCCTCACTATGATCCTCAAATTTCAGAAATTTTCAAATTTTTAGTTTCTCCCCCTTTGTATAATAGGCAAAGCTTCATCAATTTTAAAAGATAAGCAGAAAATCTTATATTACAATGCATCTTTTTGAATTTTTCATACCACCTGTTGTATTTTTCATATGAATGCAATATGATACAATGAGATGCAATAAAAAGCCTAAAAACCTAAAAAGTTCAAAAAGATTACTAAGTTCAGAAAAAAGAACAATAAAAGATCAAAAGAACAAGGAAAGATCAGAAAAGATCAAACTCCCCCTCAAACCAACCCATAAGGATAAATTAACCCTAACTCGCTTCTCAAGGTGGAAAACCTGGTTTGATCTAAAGGCTTGGTGAGAATATCTGCCAATTGAGCTTCGGACTCTACGAAGTGCATCACAATATCCCCTTTTTCGACATGATCTTTAAGGAAGTGAAAGCGAATGTCTATGTGCTTAGTCCGAGAGTGTTGCACTGGGTTTTTAGCAATATTAATAGCAGAAGTGTTATCACAGAAAAGAGGAACACTAGCAAAATTTAACCCATAATATTTCAGAGTGGACGTCATCCACAAAATCAGCTCAAAGAACTAGCAAAGACTACATACTCGCTTCAAAGAATGGATTGAGCAATGTAAGACTGCTTCCTAGAAGACCAAGATAAAAGAGAAGTGCCTAGGAAGTGACAGGTGCCTGAGGTACTCTTCCTATCTAACCGACAGCCCGCAAAATCAGAAAATGAAAAACCCCTAATGAACAAAGCTGAAGAGCAGGAATACCAAATGCCATATAAGAGGGTAGAGTGTAAATACCTGAATATGCGCTTAACGGCTTGGCGATGGGAAGTTCTCGGAGACGCCTGAAATCTTGCACAAAGACATACCATGAAGTGAATGTCCGGTCTTGAGGCCGTCAAATACAGAAGGGAGCCGATCATGCTGCGGTACTCGCGTTGATCCACGACTTCTCCTTCCTTATCTGGATCCAAAACAGTCGAGGTTGCCATGGGAGTGGAAATTGGCTTGCAGTCACCCATGTTGAAGCATTTGAGTAGATCTTTAGTGTACTTTGTCTGATGGATGAAAGTTCCTTCCTTGCATTGCTTGATTTGAAGTCCCAAAAAGTAATTAAGCTCTCCCATCATACTCATCTCAAATTCCCTGGACATAGTGTTAGAAAAGTTGGAAACAAGAGCATTAGAGGAACCACCAAAAATAATATCATCCACGTAAATTTGAGCAAGTAGGAAGTCATTGTCACGCCTAAGAATGAATAGAGTTTTATCCACTTTACCCATCTCAAAATTATTTTTAAGCAAGAAGGTCTTAAGTCTATCATACCAGGCTCTAGGGGCTTGTTTAAGACCATACAATGCTTTAGATAGCTTGAAAACACGATTTGGATACTTGGGATCCTCAAAACCAGGGGGTTGCTTAACATACACATCC
This sequence comes from Hsuehochloa calcarea, assembly GCA_036346395.1. Classification (NCBI taxonomy): domain Eukaryota; kingdom Viridiplantae; phylum Streptophyta; class Magnoliopsida; order Poales; family Poaceae; genus Hsuehochloa; species Hsuehochloa calcarea. The sequence goes on from CM070597.1 coordinate 54,378,434, forward strand.
TCCTCTATGAAACCATTCAAAAAAGCACTTTTAACATCCTTTTGATATAATTTAAAACCTTTTGATGCAGCAAATGCGAGCAAAATGCGAATGGCTTCTAGTCTAGCAACAGGAGCAAATGTCTCATCAAAATCTAAACCCTCAACTTGGCTGAAACCCTGAGCTACCAATTTGGCCTTGTTTCTAACCACAGAACCATCCTCACCCTGTTTATTCTTGAACACCCAACGGGTTCCTATAACATTATGACCACTAGGAGGTTCTACTAGGTTCCAAACTTTGTTTCTTTCAAAATTCTCTAACTCCTCATGCATGGCATTTACCCAGCTAGAATTAGATAAAGCATGTGATATATCGCGGGGTTCGAAAGAAGCAACAAAAGCCGAATGAGAGTATAGATTTGGATCATTATACCTGGAGCGAGTGACCCGCTCATGTAGATTACCTATTATCTGATCCGGAGGATTTGTTTCGAATGCGGTGGAGCGCCCGGGTGAGATATCGTTTCTTCGACCTCCGCAGGTACTGCTGATGATGATGATGCAGCAGGAGCCTCAACTGAAGGTGAAGTAGACGTAGCAGGTTCTTGTATCAATATGGGCGCCTCAGCAGCAGCAGACGAGGGAATCATATTAGCCTCGTCCTCATCTTCCTCCACAAAAATGCTCTCTGTCACCTGTGAATCATCTGTAGCAATTGATCTAGCTCCAGGGCTAGTCTCATCAAAAGTGACATTACAAGTCTCCTGAATAAGGTTAGTCTCGATATTAAAACCCGAAAACCCTCGAATGAGCGGGATAACCTGTAAATATCCCATCAAAAGTTCTTGATTCAAATTTATCTAAGTTGTCTGTCTTAAGAATAAAACATTTTGATCTAAAAACTCGAAAATGCGAAACAGAGGGTTTTCTACCAAAACGAAGCTCATAAGGAGTCTTGCCTAAAGATGGTCTAAAAAAGACACGATTTGCAATATGGCAAGCTGTAGCAATAGCTTCGGCCCAAAATCTCCTCGGTGTGCTATACTCATCTAGCATCGTCCTAGCCATTTCGACCATGGTCCTATTCTTCCTTTCCACCACGCTATTTTGTTGAGGGACGTGTGGAGAGGAGAAGCGATGCTCAATACCGCGCCAAAGACAAAAAGAAGCAAAAGAAGCATTTTTGAACTCCGTGCCATTATCACTGCGGATCGCTCTCAAAGCACCAGGAAGCTCAGAAGCCAAACGAAGAACAAGGTCATGAAAATAATCAAAAACTTCATCTTTTGAAGCAAGAAAGAACACCCAAGAATATCTTGAAAGATCATCGACTATGACAAGAATATACCATTTTCCACCGATCGATCGGACTCTAGCAGACCAACAAGATCCATATGAAGCAACCGTCCCGGTCCGTCGGTCATAACCATAGTCACAGAAGGGTGTGAGGCGGCAACTTGTTTGCCATGCCTATGGCGCTATCAAAGATCTTTGTGACTTTGAGTTTGGGCAAACCTCTCATGAGATCAAGGTTGCCGACTCGTGTCGATGATCAAAACCAATGTGCCCCAAACGTCGGTGCCAAAGCCAGAAATCAGAAGAAGATGTAAGCAAACATTTAAGAGATCCAGCAAGAGATTCTGAAAAATCAGCTCTAAAAATTCTACCAACTCTAGATATTCCAAACACAAGCTCACCAGTAGAATCAAGCACACGACAAGTATTTTTCTTAAAAAGCACCTCATAGCCATCATCAAGAAGTCGAGAAGCAGAAGGAGATTATACCTAAGCTTGTCCACAAGAGCGACATCTTTTAGAATGAATTTGTTGTTCACCCTAATTGTTCCTGTTCCTTCAATTCGCCCTTGTGTATCATCTCCAAAGGTGATGAAGTCATCATCTGTTGCCCACGTGAAAGAGGTGAACCATCTTGAGTTTCCGGTCATGTGGCGTGAACACCCGGAGTCAATGAACCACGTGTTCTTCCCCTTTCCGCAGTAATCCTGAAAATCAAGGAACAAAAGAACGATGTGTCTCAATACTGGGGTTAGATAAACAAGATTTAGGAATCCAGTACTGAGACACACGTCTGAAAGGAGTATACAAACCAGAAGTACTATCCTTGATTTTATATAGAATTCTGTTATGAGCAATGTTTAAATTAACATGGGAATTAAAGCGTCAGGCGGTCGACCGGCGTTATCTTGTGGTCGACCGGCGACCAATCGGTCGACCGGTGACCACCAAATGATCGACCGGCGACTCAAGAACATGAGAATTAGGATATGTAGAAACATAATGATTAGCATGTGAGAAAATCCTAATCCGTGTTTATTCCTTTCGGTGTTACCATGTCTCATAAAAGCTCTAGGTTGCCTGAATGAAATTCTATCAAGATTTTTCCTATCATTTTTCAACCTACGCCAACAGAATTCAATCAAATGCCCATCTTTCTTGCAATAAGTGCAATGGTACTTGGTACCACTAGAAGAAGCACCAATTGAATTAATACAAGGTTGGGCAAAACCTGCAGATTTAAAAGATGTTTTTGCAGGTTGGGTTTTGAATTCAATTAAACCTTTTTCCAAGACTTGAATGACTTTTGGGTTTGAATTGTCTTGAAAAGAATTGAATCCTAAACCTTGCTTCTTATAAGGAGTTTTAGACTTGTCAAGAATCATGTTTAATTGTTTCTTACCTTTAGAAAATTTCTCTAATGTATCATGAAGGTAAGCATTTTCTTTTCTCAAGTTAACACAAGCATCACAAGTTTTATCCATAGACTTCTCCTTATATAAAGCAATTTCAAGCTTAAGAGCGGAACAAGAAGCACAAGTAGTATTTTCAATATTGTCCTTAAGCTTAGCATATTTGACTCTAACAGCTTCTAAGATATCTTTGATTTCACTTTCTTTTTCTAAACATGAAGTGCAAGGGTTAGAATCAAATACATCAAAAGCAATCAATTTACTAGATTCTAAACATTTTTCACAAGGAGCACTTTTAATTTCATTTAGTTCAGATCTAGCATTCTCAAGTTGTACAGAAATATTATGAGCAGATTGTAACTTGGTAATTTCTGAATGCATAGCATGACAAGATAAACATTCATCAGGTTCAACAGTCTTAGCATTTTTAAGCTCTACTTTCAGTTTGTTAATCTTTGACTCTAATTTCTTATTTTTTGTCATGACAAATTCTAGCGCTTCATCTTGACTAAGCAATTGCTCAACTAAAGAATCATATTTAGCAGAAAGCTCATCATAAGTAAAAGATACCTCATTATCATCAATGTCGTCAGTGTCAGCCATGAAGCACATGCCAGTGAAGTCCTTGGCCTTTCCTTTCTTTTTGCCTTGAGGGATCTCCTCCTCCTTGTCCTCCTCACTCCCGGAATCCACATCGCTCAAGGATTGTTCCTCAAAAGCGGCAAGGACCCGGTGAGCGGCCTTCACAAGTTTATTAGCCTCATACCTTGATTTGTTGAAAGGAGGCTTCTTCCAAACTGGCTTTCCTTCCTTATGATTGTTCTTACCTTTCAGCTTGGGGCAATTTGCCCGGATATGATTGAGCTCACCACATTCATAGCATGTCACCGGACCACCTCTCTTTTTATTTCTCACATTATTGTAGGCCCGTGTGAATTTTTTAGCTAGGAGAGCTAGCTCTGTCTCAGAAATACTTTCAAGCTCCTCCTCAGAAATCGCAGATAAGCAAGTAAATGAAAAATCAGAAAATGATTCAAGAGTACCATCAGAAGACCTTTTGAGAGGATCAGCTATCAATGCCATGTTGTCTTTCTTAGGATGATCAACTCTTTTAATTTCGTGAGTCTTGAGTTTACTATAAAGCAATTCTAAAGTAAGACTAGAAAGATCAACATTCTCCTCTATAGCAGTAGCCTTCATCTCCCACTCCTTGGTGTTGATTGCAGCCAAGAGATGGGTGGCATTTTCAGATTGAGAATATTCAATATCAAAAGCTTTCATTTGATTAATTACTTTATTAAAGCGACTAAAAATGTCATCGATGCTCTCTCCGGGACGCATCTCGAATTTATTGTATTCACGCTTGTAAACTGTTTGGCGCACCTTTTTGATTTGGGACGAACCTCATGATATGTTTCGAGAGTGTTCCAAATTTCATGCGCAATGGTAAGATTGTAAATGCGATCATATTCTTGTCTACCAAGCGCACCATATAAAAGATTTTTAGCTTTGTTGTTGTTTGCCACAAGAATCGCTGAAGCAGGTGTTGCAATTTCAGGAATAACAAGCGGGGCTCGAACAACATCCCAAATAGCTTGTCCCTCGCTCTCAAGAAAGACTCGCATACGATTCTTCCAATAGGCATAGTCGTGCCCATCGAAGATATGCGGTTTAGTAGAAAACTTATCCATCGCCTAAAGTTCAGTGACCGGTTAAGATCAAGAGTGAACTAACCTGGCTCTGATACCACTTGTTGGACCGAAAAGGCGACTAGAGGGGGGGGGGGTGAATAGGAGCACACTCACTTTTTCTCAAATAATGAATTCAACACAATTTCACTCCAATAGCTATTAGGAAGCTATGAAGATCAATATACCAGTACAGCGGAAGACTAGTATTGAATCCAATTAAATCCCCTAAGCAAAATAACAAAATCAACTAAGATTGCAAAATCACAAAGCATGGGCGGTCTGACCGCTGTTGAACTGGCGGTCGGACCGCTCCAAAATCAGTCTGACCGGTGATGACGGGCGGTCTGACCGGCCGACGCCAGAACAGATCTGAAACAGTAAAATCAGCCCGATGACGAAGTTACAATTAGGTCAAACTTTTGATTCTCAACTCCAAACTCTACAAAACTTTGCACACACCTTCTCTATGCTATTGAGGACCTATTCCAATCGAATATTATGATAATTCTTGGATAGATCCTGAGCAATTGCCAATTGATTAACAGAAGGTCTAAAACCGGGCAAGAACGAACACCACCTTCCTTTGCTAGAACTCAGATTTTGTTTATGTTTAGTTCGCATTCATTGCAACTTGTATCTTCCGCGTGTGTCAACTAGACCACCCAGTCAAGATCCTTATTCAGAATCTCACCTTATCAATACTTTCAGCAATATTTGCAATACATCAGATTGCATTTCACCTTGTTCTTGCGTGCTTCTTCGGTGTTTGTAGGGATTGATCTTTGTGATCATGTCATCCTGGTATTCATGCACGGTTGATAATGACTTGTTGAGCAATTCAGCGATTGTGTGGTTTCAAGCTTTGCGAGTTTGTAGCCAGGATCATGAGAGTTGAGTGACTTCTACCGAATCTATCTTCTCATCGAAAGATCGGGCCAAATCAGGACCTCCGTGGTTCATCATGTCGGAGGGTTGAGATATCCACAACCACGTTTTGTCGTAGATCTTGATCGAGAGCTAAAGCTCCCAAAGCTTCCTGCCCCTCTTGATGGTCGAAACTTGTTTTGATCACCTAAGGGACAACACTTGCCTTGACCATAGGCTTTGCTGACACAGAAGTATCATTCACAAAAGACATAAAGCTTTTCTAGCTCTTCTTTTCTAATTGCTTGATAAAGCCACGAGAAGTAGAAACTGAAAATATTTTATTGTCTTAGTAGAATGGTACATTAGCCTTAGGGCTTTGTGCTTAAGCACTTTGATCACTCCTTTTTTCTCTACAGCGATCACGTCTGCAAAGAATTTACTAAAGAGGCTGGTCGGAGGAGGAGCGGATCTTGAGCCTTTTCCCTTCTTGTCAGCGGCCTTCACAAGGCGACGCTTTTTTGGCCAGAGTAACTTTGTCTTCCTCTAATCCCGCTTCGACAGCCCGCTGTTCGACCTCTTGGTCGTTTCAACAGTCTGCCATGCCTGCTTTCTGCAAAGGTCAGAAAATCAACATTACTCAATGGTCTAATCTTACGACTACAGAACCCTAAAAATGAAATCAATTTTTGATTACCTTTAAGCATTCTTTCCTTTCCTCTGCGAACACGACCACCAGGATTTGAGGAACCCCTGGTGTGGGTGTTGGAGCTTTTTCACAAACGAGTTTGAGTCGAGCGTCAATCTCTTTTTGTGAGAGATCTACAATTGCAAAGAAAATAATTAACAATCAAGCTCGAAATTAACTAAAAAGAGCTAGGTTGTTATTTCTTTACCTCCTTCGAAATACCTAGTTGGGTCGGTAGTCTCCGAGTACACCCATATGAGATATGCTCGTTTCTTTAGAGGACTGATGCGGCGCGTGATGAAGTCTCTCAACACGTGCCACATTCGGTAAGCCCCTTTTCCTTCAAGTATTTAATGGCTTGAATGTAAGGAGTGATCTGGTTGAGGTTGCTAAGAGTCGAGTCCTAGGAGGCACTCTTCTTCGTGGGCTTGCTCATCATGTAGTAATACTGGAAGAGCTCCAAATCTGGGAAAATTCTCACATAGGTTTTGCACAGGTAGACAAACATACTCAACATTGTGATATAATTAGGAACAAGATTAACCAATTCCACCCTAAAGTGTTGAAGTACGAGCATGAAGAAATAGTGAACGGACAATCGAAAGCCACATTTATAGTACGATTGAAATACTAGAATGGAGTCCTCTTCACCCGAGGGACAATGTTGTCCTTCAGCATTGGTCCACTTCATATAGGCTCGCTTTGGGATCTTCTTAGCTGCGACCAAATCTTTTATTTTCACCGCATCTATCTCCGATTTCTCCCACTTGAAAGTGGTTCCAGCCATCTTTTTTTAGTATGTTTGATTTGGATTTTGATGAGTTTGGAGAAAGTTTACGACTTGGTTGGCGGCGGGGAGAAAGAGCTCAGGAGCAGTTCAAGCGAATGGAGAAAGTAAAAACCCTAAGTCACGCCCGTAGTAGATTTTTATACATGCATATTTGAGTTAAAGATCGTGGGAACTCAACAGTTGCTACCCCTTTGGGAACCGCTCCAACGGACAGATCTGTGAGAGTCAGTTGGTATTCTTTAATCTATCCGTTTGAGAAAAGTGGTTTTGTCTTTTCAACTTAAGTAAAATTATCTTCTTGAGCAAGTCAATTTTTGGTCAAATTAAATATTAGTCGGAAAGACTCTACGTTCAACCACTATTCTACGATCACCTTTCTAAGTAAGTTATTTTCATATGAAGTTGGGGGCTAGATGACGATGATCTAATAATTCTAAATTAATTGAATTGTTTATCTATAATTGTTATTATAGATAGCAATATCATCATGATAGTATTAAATATACGCCCTATCATGAATAAGGAAAAAGCTTAAGATGATTGGTTGTAAACCATCCTACGACCACCCTGTAGGGTCGTAAAATGTTTTACGACCACCTAGTGATCGTAAGCCTTTCTATGACCACCTCATGGTCGTAAGTTTTTCTACGATGACCTCATGATCGTAAATTTTTCTATGACCAGGTCGATTACGACTACCCTGTAATCAACAAAGTCTACAGACATGTGGGTCAAATTGACTAAGGAATCTTATGTGTTGTGTTTGAGACACAGAGCAGTTAGTATATGCTGTTATCCTGCAAGATAACTATATGCATTACACCTCTGTCTTTGATGATAACCATCAAGCGACGTAGGGTGTTATTTGTATGATAATAACTTCCATCAACGTGCGCATCCTATCAAGCGTTGAGACGCCTCTTGGCTGGGAGTAACTGTCACCACTTCATACGCTATATAAAAGCAGAAGAGGCATAAGAAAGAAAGGCAAGAACAAGAATACATTAAACATTAGTGATTTTCTTCCCGATTGTAAACATCATAGTTAATATAACAATACAAGAGTAGAGTTGTTATTCTCTCATAAAAAGACCTTAACCCGTCGAAATCTCATGTCTCTTTCTGTGTGGATCTACATCTAGAAAACTCTCAAATATACATCCGTAAGATCGATACTAAATCATCGACACCTGCTCACTATAATACCGCGCTAACACATATGGTTTAAAACTCTCAAATATATATACATCCGTAAGATCGATACTAAATCATCGACACCTGCTCACTATAATACCGCGCTAACACATATGGTTTGGTCACAAATTCGGTAAGGATACGGCGGCTTAACTGGCATGGCAAGAAGCAAACCTTCTCGGCGTGTGTGCTGCGTTGGGCTGAACCTGAGGGCTCAGTGTGGGCTTTGGTTAGAAAAGGCATACGAGGAGCCAAGGTCACGCGCTATAGTCCGTTCGTCTCTTCTCTCTATACAGCACATGATTGAAGCTAGGCTCGCCCCAACCGTGAACCTTAATCCTTCTATCATATGAACATCGAAACAAAATCGATAGCTCCCAAATCCCGATTTGCATATTTGCATCGTCGTATGTACGCAAATGTTTCTTTCGACTTTTAGATGCACAAGAGAGAAGCACACGGGCCACGTGACCACTACCGAGAGTTGCACGATTGCAAGGAACCTTGGAGAAGGAGGCATCGTTGATGATGACAGGACTTTCCCCTCGTCCAGCGTCATACCGAGAGAAAGACTTGAGCACTGCAGCTTTCAACATCACCAATCTATCCAGAATCACCGCTCATCCAGTGTGTCAGGTGACGATTGGACTTGCATTACAAGCAGCCAAGCAGATGACACTGACGGGCCGCCCTCCATGACGTTTCCCATCGTACAAGACGCTCAGATTCAACGTGGACAGGGACACATCACACATGGCCAAGCCTCTCCGTGTAGAATAGAGTTTTTTTTGGTACGTTTATAGCCTATTTTTAAAATAAAACAATAAAATTTGACTCTTACAAATAAAATAGCAACAATGACACTCTCATCTTATGATAATACAGTGACACGTCACCAACCGCTGATCCACTACGCAGAAGGATATGCGACGAGTTCCCAGCAGACGGCCTACTACACGCTCAGATCACGGCAGGCCACCTACCACAGCAGGTGATATGTGCAGATGACCTGCCGCGGTCTGGGCATGTGGCAGGCCACCTGCCACGGTGTTTTTGTACGGTAAAGATATCATTTTTATCATTCATTCGTGGAGTTATTTTGCTATTTCATTTTAAAAAAAGTTTAAATGTGAAAAAAGCTCTTAGCTACCTCTGTACTTATCCATAGGGGTGGTTATAGAGCTAGGAACTTGTCTTATCGAGTTTTTTTTCCTTTTAAAATTGATATATTTTGATTTAATATTATTTTATTTATAATTTAGAAATATATTTTAGAATCAAGCTAACAAGGTGAGTCAAAATAAAATTTAATTTTATTCAAAATTACTTTATTTTAATATTTAACTAATTAATAAATATAATTAGAGCAAATTTGAACGGGAGACCTGGGACTAACGAGTTTTTTTCGCTCCCGCCCATCCAAAGGCAGAGGCGGAGTCGGGCCGTGCTTTCCTGCCACCCAAAGCCCGGCCAAAGACGGCCGGCACTACCCGACCGACACGTGGCAGACGGGCCGCCCGGCCGAATGGTGGCGGGTCGTCTTAGGTCGCGCAAGCCGGCCGTCGGCAAGACGGCACGCGACGCGGCAAGACGGCAAACCGTCGCCGCTTTCGGCCGGCACAACCAGACCGGGCACGGCCGGGGGCCGCCAAGACGCCTCCGCGCGCCCTGCCTCCGTCTTGCGCAGTGGCTGCTGCGCTCGCGCCGCGCCGCTGCTCGCCGCCTCCGTCTTATTTGTGCGCCTGCGCCTACCGCCTCCGTCTTGGCTGGGGCCTCCGCGGAGGAGGCTGGGAAGGGCCAAGGGAGGAGTGATGAGGAAGGGCCGAGGCCGCCGCGCCGCGCCGCTGCTGCCGCCGCCTCCGTCTTGTGCGTGGCGTGGCCGCCGCCTGCCCGTGTGCCGTCTTGGCCAGTCGCTGCCTTGCGCCTTCCCTTCCTTCGCGAGCGGCGGAGCCACGGAGGGCGACCGGGACGGGGCGGAGGCGACGAGAGTGAGGACGGCGAGGCGACCGGGAGGGGGATGGAGCCGAGGCAACTGGGAAGGGCGGCGACGGAGGCGAGGCGGCGGAGCGGCGAGCAGCGAGGCAGAGGGCGAAGGGCGAAGGAGACGGAGATGAGGCGAGTACGGCGACGTCGGCGCGGCGGCGACGGGGACGGAGGAAGGCGACGGGAGGGAGGCGAGCGAGGCCGCGAGGACAGGAGCGGCGAGGAGACGAGGCGAGAGGAGCGAGGGAGACGAGGCGGGCGGGGCGGGGCGGATTGGGAAAAAAGAGGGGCGGGTCGCGGGGAAAAAGAGGGGAGGGGGAGAAACCGAGAGAGGGAGGGAGAGAGAGAGAGGGGGGAGGGAGAGAAACCGGGAGAGGGAGAGAGGGAGAGAGAGGGGGGCAAAGAGAATCTGATCGAGACACAAGTCACACAACACAGTTTTCGCTTTCTCTCAAATCAAGTCACTTTTGCTTTCAAATCAACTCAGATAGAGAGTGTCAGAGCGATAACGTTCGGATTTCGGAAGCGCAACGTTCGGAAACTTCAACGTTCGGCAACTCACCGTGCCTATAAAATCACCAAGCATTCGTCAATCGTTTTGCTCACCAACGAAAATCAACTCACTGATCTCTTTTCTTCACCATACAAAAAACAGCTTTCATTTCTTCATCATCCCATCTACTCTCCTCATTTCTTCAACATCCATCTACTCTCTCCATTTATTCACCATCTATTCACCCATTATGCTGCCAAGGAGTCGGAGCACCAAGGAGTTCCCGAGCGGTATGCTACCGAGGAGTCGGAGCACAAAAAGGACAGCAGGGCGACTTAGTGTAAGCTCTCGCCGTTGCTCCCCTAGTCCTCCTCTAGCTCCGACTCCCGTTGATGCTCGCCAGTTCTCGCCAAGCATGGGAGACTACGGCATGGATGACTGTCATATGGACGGTACGGAGGGCTACGAGGAGTACCAGGGCGGTCCGGAGCCAATGGGGCCTCCAGAGTTCTCTCCCGCGTCCACGGACGGCAACATTGGCGGGTCTGGACGAAGGGCGAATTGCTGGAAGCACATGACCTGGAGCCAGGAAATCCAAGACGACCAAACGGTAGATATCGCAACATGTAATTATTGCCAAGCTAAATTATCTGCTCGTGCAGCTGCAGGGACAGGGCACTTGAACCGGCACTACAAAGCATGCTTGCGCAAGATCGGAGCGCAGAGCCGAGGGGGAGGAGTACAAACGCAGCTAAACTTCGAGGCAGATGGCTCTGTAAGTATTTGGGTATACAACCCGCTTTCTGCTCGTGAGGAAATTGCTAGATATATTGTTGCAGAAGATCAACCGATTAGGATGGGTGAAAGTCGCGCGTTCAAAAAAATGATCCAATGCGGCTTTTGCCCACAGTACCAACATGTTAGTAGGAGAACCACTACATCTGATATTTTTCGGATGTATCGTAAGGAACTAGCAGAGCTAAAAGAACTATTCCTACAAATTCAGTTCTCTTTTGCTATAACTTCAGACATTTGGACATCATCACACCAGAGAAGTGCCTACCTTAGTGTTGTAGCCCATTATTTAGACGACAATTACAAGCTAAACAAGAGAGTCATAGGATTTAAGCTAATTAACGAATCACACACGGGAGAGGCCATTGCCGAGCGTATACTACACATACTTGATGATTTTAAGATAGATAATAAGATTGCTTCTATAACTCTTGATAACGCATCAGCCAACACGACTGCTATGAACATCCTCACCCCAAGCTTGCAGATATATATTGGTGTTTATGTTCTCCACCAGAGATGTGTATGCCATATCTTGAACCTTGTTGTTCAAGATGGTATGCAAGCGATTGGTGGATTTTTGAACAATGTACGCGACGCCGTTCGCTACCTCACAAATTCCCCACAAGTGGCAGCTAGGTTCGCGGAGTACTGCGCGGCCAATGGGAAGGAGCCAAGAAAATTCGGTCTTGACATGAAGGTGAGGTGGAACTCGACCTATATCATGTTAAAGAAGTTACAAGGGTACGAACATGTTATATCCGCTTTTGTCAACGCTTAATCACAAGACAATGAACTAGTAGTTACTAATTCAGATTGGCGATTGCTAGTCATTTTCGAGAGTTTTAAAACCTTTTTATAAAGCAACAAAGATGTTATCTGGTATTTATTACCCTACCTCTCCCTTAGTTATAGAATATATTTGGTTAATTGCAGATAAGATTGCCAAATCTAGGAAGGATCCACTTTTAGTTCATGCTGTCGCACTAATGCAGGAAAAATTTATTAAATATTTTGGTTCTATTTTCACACGTGTATTGCTTTGCTATCATTTTCGATCCTACGAAAAATTGCGTGTTTGCGGCTTCGATGCGGAGGAATAGGTGAATGCCTCGGTCTTGATTACTCGGAAGCTTTCGCATATGTCAAAGACGAGCTTTTTCGTGTTTTCCGCATGTATCATGATAAATTCGGCAGCAGCGCGAGATCGGAGGCCTCACATTAGACGCGACAAGGGAAGAAAAGCTTGACATCCGACTTGTGGAAGAAGCTAAAGGGTAAGTCCAGTTCTTCGTCCTCTCAATCTCAGGCAGCTCCCGTGTGGAATCCTGTCTCAGAGCTAAACCACTACCTGGAGCATGATTTTGCAAACATCGATCCTGATCTTTCCGGTGAAAAGATAGACTTGCTCGAGTGGTGGAAGAACAACAAGCGGACATTTCATGTGCTGTCACATTTTGCACGGGATGTTCTGCTGGTGCCGGTGACCACTGTCTCTTCAGAAGCAACGTTCAGCATGGCAGGGAGAATAATTGAAGAAAGAAGATCATCCCTCACGCCTAAGATGGTGGAGGCAATCACATGCGCAAAGGACTGGGAATTGGCTAAAGAGCAAAGAATAAAGATCAAGCTGGAGGATCTTGAGATCGTGCAGCGTATGCGACCTCAAACGCATGAACGATCTCGACATTGATGAGTAGTTAGTATGTACGCATGTTGTTCTTGCACTTTTCCTTACTCGGGAACCCCACTGGGCGTAAGGTTTTAACGAGCCAAGAATATGTATCGTAAAATATCAATAAAAATTCAATTTTTCCCCGAAATATTTACGTGCCCATGTTTTTACCAATTAATTCAATTTTAACTAGGTTCTTTATTAGACGGGCACGAGAGGAATGAAGATGGTGGTCGTCACCACCATCGCCACCTCCGCCGTATATAATAATTTTGGGCTAGGCTTGGGCTGGCACGGCACGACCCAGCACGATGAGCTTTGGACCGTATCTGGGCCTGGCCGGAGACGAAGTGAGTCGGCACGGCACAGCACGGTAGGGTGACCGAGCCGAGCCGGCACAGCACGACGTGCCCCGAAACACGATGGACCCAGACCGGGCCGGCACGGCCCGGCCCAACTCCCACCTCTAATCCAGTGTCGTCCTCCACGACCGGCCCGGCCCAACTCTCACCTCTAATCCAGTGTCGTCCTCCACGATCTCTCTGTCTCTCTCTCCTCCAAGAAACGGACAAACGGCAGCGACGTTGGAACAGATTCCTCCCCCCTAGCTCGCCTTCCTCTTCCCAATCAAACCCCCCCCTCCCAGTCATCTCTAGCACACGGCGCAGCAAAGCAAAGCAGTAGCCACATCCATGGCGTCCGTCCTGCTCCCGGTCCTGGTCGCTCTGCTGGCGCTCGCCGCCTCGTGGCTATGGAACTACGCCGTGGTGCGCCTCGCGTGGCGGCCCCGCTCCGTTGCGAGGAGGTTCAGGGAGCAGGGGGTCCGGGGACCCCCCTACAGGTTCCTGAGAGGCAGCAACGAGGGCATCAGGAGGATGAAGGCGGAGGCCGACAGGATGGCAGCGCTGGACGTCCACGACCACGACTACCTCCCGAGGACCCTGCCACACTTTGTCAAATGGAAGGAGCAGTACGGTACGGTTTTTGATGGATTGTATGGATTGTGCTCTGTTCCTGTTTCTGCTTAAGATACTCGTTGTATGGAATCTATTTAACTAGATTTCAAGTGATTGATAAGGTTTCACCGTAAAAACCATACTAATATAACATCAGGGCTAGTTTTCAACATGTGTAATTACCGACTTAACATCCTTAAATCTCTACTTATACCTTATTTATTGGAATCACTCATAAACATAGCTTCATTAACCGGAAACACGGTGAATCCGAATACCATTGATTATATTCCGCAGAGTTGTCCAACTTTACCCACGAGATACATCAAACTCATAATGTCAAGCTATATACACACAACATGATAGAGTGCGACTGAGTTGAGATAATAAAACATTTTCGCTGCTTAACCTTTCTAGCTTCTACTTAGTAGGTACTTGAACTATACAACAATCGGAAACCACCAGACAATGGTAGAATGCGCGGTCCGATGCTGACTGTACTTATCATTGTGTAGACCAATGAGTGTCCCTTCGGGCCCACTCTTGTCCCACCCCTAATCCGCGGCTGCTCTGTACAACAAGTGCAGATGACATCATGTAGATATTTAATTAGAAGAGCAGTGTACTAAGCCATGTTAGATATACCAAATCCGTGGTTGAGCGAGTTCTGTGTCTGTTATTTGGCATAAGGTTTTAGTCCTTACCTGTCTTCAATGAGGAGATGGACTATCAACCAACTCGTGGCTTTTCATCTTCTTGGCCTCACCTTTGACTCACTTTTATCAAGTCTATTGGGTTGTCCAACCTCTTGGTCTCAACCCTCAACTCTCCACTAAAATCTATTGGAAGCAACCAATATTCCTTAACAATATTTGTATATACATTGTGTGACAATGCCGAACATCTATTCATATTTCATATTCTTTAAACTTGTCAAGGTGAATATGACCTACAAATGAACAGGTGGGTGTGGGTGTGGGTGGTAGGATTTAACTAATCATCATGACATTCCAAAGATATTACTGCAATAAAGAAGTATTTGGCATAAATATTACTGCAATAAAGAAGTATTTGGCATAAATACGATAATGAAAGTAATAATATAGATAATTGAAATGTTGGCTCAAAATGATCAAAGAATGCAACCTGCCTCCTTGTTCAAAGTCTTCAACTAATTTTTCTTCTCCTGCATCTTGGTCGACGTCTTGTGGAGCTTGTTCCTCGAAGTCGGAGCCTAACGCAAAACAAAAATCAAATAAATCATCCGGGCTCGACAAAGAGCGAGATGGGAACAAAATGAAATAATTAAATTTGGAAAAAATTGAAAATAAAGGTGGTGTGGGTGATTTATTGGGTGCTTGATTAGGTCAAATGAAGTTGAGAATGGGTTTCGCGGGCTCGAAACGATCGAAATGGATTTATATGTCTAAACGGGTCTGGATGAATAGTGTCGGCTTTGGCGAATAGTAATGGGTTGGAACTATTCCTAACGGGTCGTGTTGTGTGAATAGCAACAGGTTTGGGCCGTGGGCTAACGGGTTGAACAGTAATGGGCCCTCTTGGGTTGGGCCATGAACAATAGCGGGCCGCATAGTGCTTAACAGCACTGGCTTAGCCCACTTGGCTTACTGGGTTGAGAACTGACTAGGCCAGGCCTTCGTCCCATTTTGGAGCTGCTTGGGCTGCACAGTTTGGAGCGGCTTGAGCCGCGAGGCCCAAGAGCCGAAAGTGTGCTCACATGGCACCCGAGCCAAAGATGACAATGCCAGCGAGGATTGGGTGGCTCCAGTGGCTGGCAGCAGCGCCGGGTGGTGCGGTGAGCGTCATCGTGGCTCGCGCGACCCATTTTTGGGCTTTGCGCGAGCGGAGGTGGTCCGGAGAGGTGTCGGTGGCGGTGGTGGCGCACAGCCATGGCACAGGAGGTTGGTGGCAGTGCTCCAGCCATGCTCCGACCAAATTGGCCAGGGCTTGAGCATCAATGGGCGAAGGGGATCTCAGGGGTGGCTATGGTGGGGCTTGGGTTACATTGATGCGGTCTAGCACCGTTAGCCGTGGGTGGCACGGCGGTGGGGTTTGGTGCCAGCGAACTGGCGATGGGGATGGGGTGCTTGGTGGTGGGGAATGGCTTTGGGGTGTTGAAGCAGTGCTGGTGACGGGGTTGGGAGGGTAAGGGCGTGAAGGTGGTGGCGATCGGAGTTGGGCTCACTAGGGATGAAGACGGGGGTGGCGGCGATTGGAATTGTTGGCCGGTGTTGCGGACGAAGTGAGGTGTCGGTGAGGTGGTGTTGAGGATGATGGTGGAGATGGTGCAGCAAGGGGTGGCTTTTATAGCCATCTAAAGGGGTAGCGGCAGTGCGCGAGCCGGGTGGGCATGGCGCGTGGCGGAAAGGTGGATGGACGGGCGGGATTGGCGTTGCATGGAGCAAGGTGGCGTTGCGGGAGCGAGCGCGTCTCACTGGCGTGAGCGTGCAAGCTGGTGAGGGCGGCGACGATGTTTGCGTAGCGTCGAGCACCTGGTGGGGCGTGGCACGGACAAAGGCTCGAGGCCGAGCGGCGGCTTAATGGCGCAGGCCAGGTGGCGGGGTACTGGTGGTTCTTGGTGACACGGGGCGGTGCGTGGGCAACGACTGGCGGCGTGACGCGGGGTGGGAAGAACAGAGGAGAAGGCGCACACTAGAAAGGCACCTTTGGGCTTGAAAAAACGGGAAAGCAAAGAGGAAAGCCGAAATGGCAAAGGATTTTCCGAATTGGGTAAAAACTCAAATTCAAACCAAAAACTCCAAAAACATCAAAAAAAAATATCGAAAACTTGGGTTATTTCAGATAAGCAGCATGGAAATGAAAGCTTTAGGTCCTAATATTTGCAGAAAACACACGGATAATCTGATGACTCGGCACTGGGAACGAATTGTCTATTCTGTTGGTCAGAAAATTGCATTTTTTCCAATAGGATAAATGCTTGCTCCTGTTTCTTCAATTGCGACAGTGGATAATGACCTATGCTTTGCTTGCTTCATTGGCTATATTTACTTGATAGCACCCCGGACCGAATTTTTTTTGGTTGATAGCAACAGGTATAGCTGATTAATGTAAACCAGCTGCAATTGTTTTCAGTAAGAGATAAGTTAAATTTGGAAACACACCCTTACGGAAACACACCCTTACGATTTCTACTTCAGACTCTGGTGATAGGAAGTAGTGAAAGCAGTATGTAATGAAGCGGGAAGAGGAAAATAGAAGAAATAACAATATCAGGAAGAGAAATAAAATGGCCATAGAAATTAGTAAATTAATCCCTGTTCTGTGTAAGAAAATAATTATCTTCTAAATAACATTGGATGTTAATTACTCCCTGTTCTGTGTAAGAAAATAGCTATCTTCTAAATAATATTGGATGCTTTATATAAGTGTTCGGTCTGTAGTACGGCAATGAACACATATCATTCTAATCCCATTTAAGTAGCTACGTACTAAACCTTTTTTATGGAATTAAGTGTTTTCATTTGAATGGTATGCAGGAGGGCCATTTCTATATTGGTTTGGCCTGCAACATCGAATCTGCATCCTCGATTACGAGTTGGTTAAGCAGATTCTTGCTAATAAATATGGACATTTCGTGAAGAATGATACACACCCGGCTATTCTGGCAATTATTGGCAAAGGGCTAGTATTGGTGGAAGGCACGAACTGGGTGCGACATCGTAGGGTGGTCAACCCAGCTTTTGCCATGGACAAGCTGAAGGTAATGGTCTACATAATTTCCAA
Source organism: Hsuehochloa calcarea (assembly GCA_036346395.1). Classification (NCBI taxonomy): domain Eukaryota; kingdom Viridiplantae; phylum Streptophyta; class Magnoliopsida; order Poales; family Poaceae; genus Hsuehochloa; species Hsuehochloa calcarea. The sequence goes on from CM070597.1 coordinate 54,396,017, forward strand.
TTTGGTTCCAATTTCAAGCCATGGACTCGCTTTCTTTCAAAAATCTACTCAACTAGGTCAGAATAGGTGTTGTTCCTACTGCTGATAATTTCTCAAAATGCCTTTATCGTTCTACATTGCAGATGATGACAAAGACAATGGTTAGTTGTGCTGAATGCTTGATCAAGGAGTGGGAAGATCAGGCATCTAATAGCAAGAGCAGAGAAATAGAAGTCGAATTCAGCAAACAATTCCAAGAGTTAACAGCAGATGTTATATCCCGTACTGCTTTTGGAAGTAGTTATAGGGAGGGAAAAGAAGTATTCCATACACAGAAACAGCTTCATGCCATCGCCATGGCAACTCTCCTCAATGTGCAACTGCCAGGATTCAAGTAAGTCTATTTATACGTCAAGAGTAGTTTTTTTCTATATACAATCCTTATTGCTCACTAATAAGCTCTTGTTTTTAGGTATCTCCCTACTAAAAGAAACAGATCCAAGTGGATGCTAGAAAAGAAGCTCAAGAACACACTCACTAAAATGATACAGTCCCGACTAGCATCAAAGGGAAGTGGATTTGGAGATGATTTGCTCGGTGTGATGCTTGAGGCTTGCTTCACAACAGAACAGGGAGAAAAGCAAGATGAGTTGGTTCTAAGCGTGGATGAGATCATAGATGAATGCAAGACATTCTTCTTTGCAGGGCATGAAACCACATCCCATCTGCTTACTTGGACAATGTTATTGCTCAGTGTGTATCCAGAATGGCAGGAGCGGCTAAGAGAGGAGGTTCTGAGAGAATGCGGAAAGGAAAATCCAAATGCAGACATGCTTAGCAAATTGAAAGAGGTAAGAAGAACATGGCTTGCATGAATTCCCTAATTATCTACTTTTAGTTCCTTTTTGTTAGATCCATCTACTTTTAGTTCTTGCAAGTGTCAGAAACTTAATATCTTTAGTAGGCTATGGTTTTCTCTACGGTGGTGATTCTGATTTCTATTCTTGTGACGTGTCAGATTAATCTTGGTTGTGCATTTTTTGGTTGTAGCTAACACTGAAGATTGATATTGCAGATGACAATGGTGCTCCTTGAGACACTAAGATTGTATTGCCCTATTATTTTATTACTAAGAAAGCCTATCTCCGATATGAGATTGGGAAGCCTCAACTTACATAAAGGCGATACAATTGTGATGCCTATTCCAGTGCTGCACCGAGACAAGGAGGTTTGGGGTGACAATGCCAATGAGTTCGATCCATTGAGATTTGAAAATGGGATCACAAAAGCAGCAAAGATTCCACATGCTCATTTGGGGTTCTCCATAGGGCCAAGATCATGCATCGGTCAGAACTTCGCAATGTTAGAAGCGAAGTCGGTGATGGTCATGATCCTGCAGAAGTTCTCCTTCACGCTTTCCCCAAAGTATGTCCATGCTCCTGTAGATCTGATAACACTTCAGCCCACGTTTGGTCTTCCCATACTTTTGAGGCCACTCGATGTATGACGACAGATGGTTTTATACGTGTATATACATGTGAGATTGCTAGTGTTTCAGGTCTGTTCAGTTCAACCCTTCAAAAAAAAAAACACCCAGAAGGTTATGATGTCGAAGAAGGGTGGAAACCAACGTTGTTCAGGACTCAGGAGTGTTCAGCATGTCCAGTTACTGTACCAAATCAGAGTTCATGTATGCAACAGGAGTAACTTCTGGGATATGCCCAGATTATGTATGAAAATAACAAAGTTAAAGCTTTATATTCAAGTTTGAAATCAAGTTGAACCACCTAATTTTTCCAAACTGGAGCTTTCGTCTGCCAGACCAAATAGAAGGACAGTTCACACCCAGATATGGAATGCATTGGATGGCAGAAACTACTGAACAAGTAGACAATCAGAGGATGTCCACTGTATGTGGTTTTTTCGATGATCTGGTGACGAATGGTGCCTGTATGCTGTATGTAGCACACAAATAGTAGCAGAGAAGCGATTGGTTGCCACATTCTCTTTCAGTCTCCTTCAACTTTTGCCATTTCAAACTCAGTTTGACGTGATTTATATATGATGGCTATGCTATACGTTGACAGTAGACCACAGGTTCCTTCATTTGAAAAGAAAGTACCAATGCATGCTGTACACATATCAGTAAAGAGCTGAACGATACCTGTATGGCTGAATTTGCACATAACGAGCCAAGCAGCTGTGACTCAGATTATTTCCTCTAGACGCCAATAATTCAAGAACTTCTGACAGTGACGTGTAAGCGGAACGGTTTGTTTCTCTCCTGCAAGTGCTCTCGCAGTTGGTCTATTTTCAAGATATTCCATGTTGCTAATGTATCTTGTATGAGCCACCTCTGAAACAGGAGAATGAAAACACCAACCGCAACCGATGGATCAGATTTGGATAGCGCAGATCAAGGTGGGACGGTGAAACATAGGGTAAAGTTTGAGTAATTTAGGGGATTCTTGAAACATGTTGGTAGCTTTCTATTGCTAATCTTGACCGTTTAGATCCGATCCAATGGCCAAGATTACTACTCTCACTCACCTATTCTGAGAATGGTTCTCATGTGATACGTTTACCTCCTCTGCTGCTGTTGTCATTCTATGTAGATTAAAGAGTCAAAACTGAATATTGATTCACGGTGTTTCCTCCTGCTATCCTGCACATGACAAACAGTATCACTATCGTGTACCCTCTAAATGCTATCGCAGGACAGATTTCTCACGTCCTGTTGCTCTTTATTGCTTGATGTTGATTGACCAGGACATGATCTCACCTTAGGGTGTCTCTTCTCTGCCGTTGGTTAAAACGCTTTGCACTTGCGTCTTTCTTCGAAATTGTTTGCTAAAAGAGTATAATTCTCCAGTCCATTAAAGCAAATACAAAATGTAAAGCAAGAAGGATGTGTACACTGTTAGAGATATGTTAGAGATAGGAACTCTTTTGTATTTCTTATCTGCTTTTTGTATTGTCCTATCTGTATATGACATACACCCCTTGTACACCTTTTATATATTGCCCATTGGACATCTAAATACATACACGTAATATTCATAACATGGTATCAGAGCGAGGTTAGGGTTGGAGTTAGGGTTTCTTACCACTGCCGGCCACCGCCGTCGCCCCCGGGAGGAGCAATCTCACTCCCGGGGGTGGCCAACCTCTTAGCCAGAGCCCCTCCTCGTAGAAGCAGCATCTTCGTCTTCAAGCATTGCTGGCCTCGTCCAAAGCCGAGGTGGCCTCCTCTCCGTGCGTCGTCATCTTCAACCAACGTCTCGTCGAGCTTTCTTCGTCGTAGTGGACCTTCCCTGCATCGTCGCCCAGATCCTCACCACCTCTGCTCGGTGGCATCATCCTCATTGGATCCGGGGACCCAACGTTGCTACCTCGGATGCAGCGCCGCTCACCAAAACCGGTTCGGCTTTGGGGGCGTCATCTTGCCGTCGTCTCCGCTCGACCGCTGCACCCGAACTCACTGTATCCGCCGCCGGTGCGGTGCCTCCAACCGAGCGACGCTTTGCTCTGCGATGGCCACAACCCTTTGGATCCACCGCGCTCTCTTCGTCGTGTGGTCGCCGATCTCCTCTCGGATTCGCGGCACCTCGGGCCTCCTCTACTCCAAACCGGTTCGGCTTTGGGGGCGTCATCTTGCCGTCGTCTCCGCCAGACCGCTGCGCCCTAGCTCTCTAGATATGCCGCTGGTGTGGCACCTCCAACCGAGCGACGCTCTGCGACAGCCGCAACCCTCCGAATCTGCCACGCTCTCTTCGTCGTGTGGTCACCGATCTCTTGGATTGCGGCGCCTCGGGCCTCCTCTTCTTCGACTCCGACCGTATCATCTGCTATGCGTCGTCTATCCCTCCTCTGCTTTGCCTCCGCTCAGCACCGGTCGTCTCACGAGCTTGCGCCTCTTCGGTTTTTCACGAGTGTTTCTTTGCTTCTCTAGAACGAAGTTTATCTCGAGGAGGCGTGGATATTGAGAAAACAGATCGAGAAGGATCGGAGAGGAAAGGGTAAAGTTGGTTCGGGATTGTTTGTGGTTGTGGTGGCATCCGGTTACACGTTGTTGCTAGTTCTGATTACACATTGCTGCTACTACTGGCTATCATTTAAGTCTTTTCTTTCTTTGTGTCTTTTTCTTTCGTTGCGTCCATCCAAGTCCGGAAAACTCCATCTTTGAGTTCGTCTAAGCCATGCGACTCTATAAATTTATTGTCGATCATAGAAGTATAGGAATTTCTTTAGCATGGCAGCTGCCGCCACTCTTCTATCTGAGCCGCTGCAGATTGTAGAAATCTTTATGATGCCGCCGCTTCTCTCTGAGCCGTCGCACCAAGCTTCTATGGCCACTGCGCTTCTTTCGCGTTGCGCCTCCGTTGCGCTTCTTGTGCACTGCGTCGCTGCTGTCTTGGGCTTTGATATGTGCCACCATGCTTCTATCTATTCCTCTTCGGCTTGATTTTATAACTTTCTTTATTTTTATTGGTTCATCATCTTCTTCGTCGTATTGCTGCGGTTGACTTTGCGCCTGCACCATGTGCTTTATGAGTTGTAATACGACACCGGATGAGAGGAGATCTTTTGTTGACATTTTTCCAAGAGCTGCATGCTACGATTACATTACCAAGCCTCGGACTTTGGATTTTTCCTAGTTTAGTGTTAATTCTTTCCAAATGCAATGCTATTACATACGTCTTGCATTTGAGGGGGTGTTAGAGATATGTTAGAGATAGGAACTCGTTTGTATTCCTTATCCACCTTTTGTATTGCCTTATCTGTATATGATATACACCATTTGTACACTCTATATATATTGCTCATTGGATCTCTGAATACATACACGCAATATTCATAACATATACAGTGGACCTGGCTCTAGTGTTGAAATGTACCAATCCTTCTCTGTATCACTATTTCATTTATGACATTTTTCTGGTGTGCACTACATATTTCACGTTTGTTCAATATCTTGGTAAGTATCTGATCCGAAAATCACACATGGATGTATGATGGACAATTGGACATAACAATGATGTGATTGTTCATGCATGAAAGAAGTCATCTTGAATTTGTTTCCAAATAAATAAATAAATAACATTTTGAGTTCCACATTGGCCGTCGTCTTCAGCATTATTGATTTCCAACTAGACGAACAGTGGGCTACAGACTACGGATGACATGTACCACCCCTTCACATTCTAGAAAAGCCATAGAATCATACATGCTGCACCACCATCCTTTCCTCCCCTCTAAGTCCATCTCTTCACCATGGCCTCTCTTGCTCTGTTTCTGGATGCTCTCCTTGTACTTGCCATCTCATGGCTATGGGACCGCGTCGTTGTGCGCCTCGTATGGAGGCCTTACACCATAGCCCAGAAGCTCAGGGAGCAAGGGATCCATGGTGTTAGAGATATAGTTAGAGATATATTTGTGTTAGAGTAGGACTCTAGATATATTTTGGTTTTCTTATCTGTAATCTTTACTCGTGTATATATACCGGCCCATTGGCCTCCTGAATATACATGCGCTATTCATAACATGGTATCAGAGCAACGTTGAGGTTAGGGTTAGGGTCTCACCTTTGCCGCCGTCAGATTTTTTCTGCCGGCCGCTGCCGCCGCCCTTCCCGAGCCCCGTCGCTTCCTCTACCACGCCTCGACGCCACCCGGGTCACCGCCGCCTGGGCCGTCTCCTTCTCCTCGCTGCCGGTAGATCCGGCCGCCTCCTCGACGCCTTCCGGGTCGTCTCCTTAGCCGCTGCTGTCGGCCTCGTCATCCGGGTCGTCTCCTCCACTCCGGCGCAGCCCGCCGCCTCTATCTTCCTGAGGCCGTCCGCGGATCGCGATTTTGCGGCTCCCACGACGGTGGCTGGGTCGCCGTCGCCGTCGATCCGTGGCGAGGGTACGCGGCCGGGCCTCGACGCCCATCGCAGACGCTCCGTGACCGCTCCTCCCGCCTTGGCCGCCGCCGAGGGCTCCGTGGCCGCTCCTCCCGCCGCCGCCATCACACAGGGGAAACCTAGTCGTTTCCCGTTCGTGATGGGCGGGTAGGAATCGGCCCGGCCGGTTCCTTTTAAAGGAGCAGAGAAAAAAAACGTCGGTCTAATCGCCGCGCCGTCGGGCCGCCTATTAGACTACGTTATTTGGTCGCCGCGCCGTCCGCGCCGCCTACCAATGGGTACCGCTTTCCTCCTCATTTGCCGGTGATCTTCGACGGTGTTAACTACACCGACCGTGTCTCACATGCGCATCCATATGCGTGGTCTTCGTCTCTGGGGCGTCCACTCTGACGATGTCACCTGCCCGCCATGCCCTACTCCTCCGACGGAGCCTACGCTCGTCTGCGCTCCTCGACGACGGTGGCAAGGCCGCTATTGAGTCTGGCCTTGCGATGAGAAGGTCGCCTCGCCTACCAAGAGGCTCGACTCCTACATGGATCGCTTGACTACCTACACTCGGTGGGTGTGACGACGACGCCGAGCCGCTGCCGTCTTCATCGCCGTGTTGACCTCGATGTTCTTCCGAGATTGTGGGATTTTCATCTACCGTCCGGATGTGGACTCATCTTCGACAGCGCCACGAACCCTCCGAGATGCCCTCTACTTGTCGATGAGTTCGTCAGAGCACTCTCTTGGCAGGTGATGCTCTCGTTGACGCCTTCTACGCTCGAGTTACGCATCGGCGCCAATGGACTCTCTTCGCCTTCTTGGCCGTCGTTCTGTTCATCTTTGCTATCGTCCGTGGCCGACACGAAGTTTCAGCCAGTATCTCGAGTTCCTTACTCGCCGCCCCGAGTTCGAGCAGAGGCGTGCCCAGCTACTTGCACGCCACCCTCGTGTCACTCTTCTGGAGGCCCTTACCGAGATACATGCAGAGGAGACTCGTCTGAGTGGTGCTGGCCTGATGCCACTCCCCTCCGTGCTCGCCGCCCGTACACCTGCTACACCGACTGCTTCACGCTTCAGTACACTGCCTCCTCCAGCGACTGCCACAGGTGGTGGTGGTCGCCCTCCATCTGGAGGTGGCCGTCCTCGCTGCTCCTACTGCGACAAGATCGGCCACATTGAGTCCCAGTGCTATAAGAAACAGCGGCATATTTCACGCCGTTCTTCTCCTAGCACTGGCACCAGTACTTCTACATCAACGTCTGCATTGACTACTTCCGCGTTTTCTCTCACTGAGCAGAGATAGCCGGACTTCGACTTTGCTTGCCGCTTGTGTTCTTCCTCGGCGAGTTCTGCGACCGACTCTTGAGCGAGAAACCACCTCCTACACAGTCAGGTACCTCCCCGTGGATCCTTGATTCCGGAGCATCCTTCCACATGACTTCCGATTCTTCCACTCTATCTTTTGTTACACCTCTTGATTCCCCTGTCAGTGTACTTACTGCTGATGGTACCTCTCTTTCTGTCTCTGGTCGGGGACCTCTTAGCAACTCATCTTTTCATGTTCCTTATGTTGCTCATGTTCCTCGCCTAACCATGCAGCTTCTTTCTGCTGAACAGATTACTGACCTTGGTTATCGGGTCATTCTCGACTCTGACTCTTGTTGTGTTCAGGACCGCCACACGGGAGCTCTGGTTGGTTATGGCCCTCGGTGCCTTGACTCACAGCGTCTCTGGGAGCTTGACTGGCTTCACCTATCTTCCGCTGCCCCCGTCGCCGCCAGTCTCTCCGCTTCGACTACTCCGTCTACCGGCTCTTTCCAACAGTGGCATCACCGTCTTGGTCATCTGTGTGGATCTCGTCTGTCATCCTTAGTTCGTCGTGGTCTTCTGGGATCTGTCTCAGGTGATGTATCTTTAGATTGTCAGGGCTGTAAGTTAGGCAAACAGATTCAGCTTTCTTATCCTCATAGTGAGTCAGTGTCTCAGCGTCCTTCTGATCTTGTTCATTCTGATATTTGGGGTCCGGCTCCCTTCGTTTCGAAAGGGGGTCATCGATACTATATCATATTTATAGATGATTTCTCTCGCCACACTTGGATATATTTCATGTCTTCTCGTAGTGAGGTCTTGTCTATCTACAAAAAGTTTGCCACCATGGTTCGCACACAGTTCTCCACTCCTATTCGTATTTTTCGTGCTGACTCTGCTGGCGAGTACCTCTCTCATCATCTACGCAGACTTCCTTCGAAAGGTGGCACTCTCGCTCAATTCTCTTGTCACGGTGCTCATACTCGAATGGTGTTCTTGGCGCAAGCATCGTCACCTTCTTGAATCGGCTCGTGCCACGATGATTGCCGCTCTATTCCACCTCACTTTTGGGCCGAGGTCGTTTCCATCGCCACCTATCTCGTCAACATCCGGCCTTCTTACGCTCTTGGCGCAATCCTGTGGCGTCTCGTGGTCTCCTTCGACTACTCGCCCGCTCATTTTGGTTGCGTTTGCTACGTTCTCCTCGCCCCTCGAACGCACCAAACTAATCGCTCGATCTATTGAGTGTCTTTACGGGATCAAGGTCGAGCACAAGGGTTATCGGTCTTTGGGATCTCGCTGGTCGACGGATGCGGATTTCTCGGGATGTGACTTTCGACGAGTCTCGTCCCTTCTACCCACGTCATGTCTCTCCTTCGACTTCCTCTGTGGAGTCTCTCGTCTTTTTACCTTTCCGGATACACCTATCTCGTCTCCACATATTTCTCCTGTGGCCTCTCCGCCATTGTCGCACAGCCGTCTCCTACGGCTCCTCGGGCTCCCCACTACACTCGTCTACACTCGTCGACCTCGATTGAGGATCTTCCAGATGAGCCCACTTCTCCGATGTTTCATCTTCTTACGATGCTTCATCTTCCCCGATGGGCGTCTTCTCGCTCGCACGCTCTCCGCGATCGCCGATCGATTCGCCCCTACCCGCTTTGCCTTTCTTTGGCGCAGCTACTCGTGAGCCTGCCTCCTACCGAGATGCTGTTACTCATCCTGAGTGGCAGCATGCCATGGCCGAGGAGATTGCTGCCCTCGAGCGTACTGGTACTTAGGATCTTGTTCATTTTTCATCTCACTCTCGTCCCATCACATGTAAGTGGGTCTATAAGATTAAGACTCGCTCGATGGCTCTCTTGAGCGCTATAAAGCGCGTCTTGTTGCTCGTGGCTTCAGCGAGAGCATGGTCGTGACTACGACGAGACTTTTGCTCTGTGGCCCACATGACCACCGTCGCACTCTTCTTTCCGTGGCGTCTGCTCGCCATCGGTCTGCATTCTCGCCTTGATGTCAAGAATGCCTTTCTTAATGGCGAAGTTGCGTGAGGAGGTCGACATGCATCCGCCACCGGGTATTACTGTTCACGAGGGCATGGTGCATGCCGCCTTCGCTCTCTCTATGGCCTTAAGCAAGCCCCTCGTGCTCGGTTTGAGCGCTTCTCCTCGTGGTCACTTCGCCTTTGGTTTTTCAAGTGATTATGATCCTGCGTTCTTTGTCCACACTTCGTCTCGTGGTCGGACTCTTCTTCTTCTGTATGTTGATGATATGATCATTACCGGAGATGACTCTGAGTACATTGCCTTTGTCAAGGCTCGTCTTAGTGAGCAGTTTCTTATGTCGGATCTTGGTCATCTTCGTTACTTCCTTGGGATTGAGGTTACTTCCACTCCAGATGGTTTCTTTATGTCCCAAGAGAAGTATATTCAGGATCTTCTTGATCGCGCCTCTCTCACTGATCAGCGTCCTGTTGAGACTCCTATGGAGCTCAATGTTCACCTCCGACCCTCTGATGGCGAGCCTCTTTCTGATCCGACTCGCTATCGCCATCTTGTTGGGAGTCTTGTCTACCTTGCTGTTACTCGTCCGGATATCACTTATCCAGTTCACATTCTGAGTCAGTTTGTTTCTACTCCCACTCAGGTCCACTACAGCCACCTTCTTTGAGTTCTGCGATACCTTCGTGGGACTATCTCTCGCCGTCTCTTCTTTCCACGCTCCAGCTCGTTACAGCTTCAGGCTTATTCGGATGCTACTTGGGCCAGCGATCCCTCTGATCGCCGGTCTATCTCTGCTTACTGTGTTTTTCTTGGTGGTTCGCTTATTGCCTGGAAGACGAAGAAACAGACTGCAGTGTCCCGTTCGAGTGCAGAGGCTGAGTTGCAAGCTATGGCTCTCTTGACAGCAGAGATTACTTGGCTACGGTGGTTACTTGAGGATTTTGTGTTTCACATTACTACCGACTCCTCTCTTGTCGACGATGCAGTGCTATCGGTGATTGCCCGTGACCCTGTGAAGCATGAGCTCACCAAGCATATTAGTGTTGATGCTTCCTTCATGAGGTCTTGTTTGTATGATCAGGTGATTGCTCTTCAGTATGTGCCTTCAGAGCTTCAGATAGCGGATTTCTTCACGAAGGCCCAGACTCGAGCACAGCACGGCTTCTACCTCTCCAAACTCAGTGTTGTTGATCCACCATGAGTTTGAGGGGGGGTGTTAGAGATATAGTTAGAGATATATTTGTGTTAGAGTAGGACTCTAGATATATTTTGGTTTCCTTATCTGTAATCTTTACTCGTGTATATATACCGGCCCATTGGCCTCCTGAATATACATGCACTATTCATAACACATGGAACACCCCCCCCACTACCGGACACCCGGCCTTTGCCGAGAGCCCGAAGCTCTCGGCAAAGACGAGTTGACGCTCGGCAACCTATTTGCCGAGAGCAGCTCTCGGCAAAGAGCCGTCGGCAAAACATCTACCGGCAAAGGATTCTTTACCGAGAGCCCCTGTCGGCAAAATATTTACCGAGAGTAATGGCAAGGCTCTCGGCAAACTATAGATCTCGGCAAACTGGGTTGCCCTGGTAACGGCCAAACGATCGCTAACGGTGTGACAGCTTCTTTGCCGAGAGCGACCGTCGGCAAAAAAACTTCTTTGCCGAGAGCGACCGTCGGCAAAGAATTGTTAAAAAAAAATATATATTTGCGGCCAAGGTGGTTTTCAAAAAAAAATATAGGTTTGCCGAGAGCCTAGAACCAAGCTCTCGGCAAAGAGGCAGATGTGCCGAGAGCTAGGCTCTCGGCAAAGAGGCCTATTTGCCGAGAGCCTAGAACCAAGCTCTCGGCAAAGAGGCAGATGTGCCGAGAGCTAGGCTCTCGGCAAAGAGGCAGATTTGCCGAGAGCCGAGAACCAAGCTCTCGGCAAAGAGGCAGATTTGCCGAGAGCTCAGAACCAAGCTCTCGGCAAAGAGTCCAGAGAGCATTTTTTTTTATTTTTGTTTATATTTCCAGCTTCAACAACACATATTTCACAAATATAACACATCATCCACATCACATATATCACAAATATGTCATCCACATCACATATATCACAAATATGTCATCCACATCACATATATCACAAATATGTCATCCATCTAAACATCTCAAATCCAACAACACATGTCCATCTCAAAGTGCTAAGTTCATCTCACACAAGTTCATGTCACAAAGTGCTAATACATGATGAAGAACAACAGGCTCACCCCCAAGGCTACAACCCCCCCGACCCTCCCGACGGCGGCTGCTGCTGCGGCGGAAGGTGTGGATACCCGACCCCCGACGGCCAGTGGCGATGCGGTGGTACCCGACCCTCCCGACGAGTGGCGATCGGCGGAAGTTGTGGATACGGTTGGTGCCACGACCCTCCCGGCGGTGGTCGCTCGGGCACATCATTCGAACCCGCCGATTGATTCTGCACAAAGGAGAAGAAAAATTAGTAATTATAGTAATACTAAGGCATATAATTGTAATCTAAGCGTAGACAAGTCAAAATTTGCAGAACTAGGTATAAAATTGTAATCTAAGCCTAGACACATCTCCTGCACGGTGGGGTTTCCAAAATCTGCAAGAAAACCAGCGCACGATGGCCGCCACCACATATCAACGCACGATGGCGGCACACATATATATCAGCGGCATGAAGGCCTCCCATCACATATCAACGGCACGATGGCGACATGCACTGAGAAAGAGCTTTTGTTAGAAGTTGAACTCACGTATGAGTAAGGCGGGTATGGGTAAGCGGTGGAGGAGCGAACAGCTCTAGTGGCGCTGGACGACCCATCGTGACGCCAAGACTTGCCACGTACTGAGCCAAGGCGTCAAACCTCGCCCGCTCGGCCTCCCACCTCTGTCGCTCGGCCTCCCGCTCCCTCTGTCGCTCTTCCTCCACCCTAGCCTTATGCTCCTCGAGCGCATGCACCTGGGCCTATAATTTTTCACCGCATTGTTACAAGCAATTTCGAGGAATGTAAAACCAATGAGCAGCGAATAAAGCGAAATAACTTTGTAGTCCGCCACACGATGCGTCGAAGTGTCTGCCTTGGGCGTATGGGCACGCTACCGCTCGTCTTTGCTTGTCGGACTGTGAGAGAGTGGGAGTGGTGTGCGGGTCGAGCGTGCTGCTGCCGATGAGGTACCACCCATGCTTCTTGCCTCCTCCCACCCTCATGACGATGTCGCCGTCAATGTCCGCGGTGTGCGGATCCCAGTCTGCCCCATGGACTCCCCTTGCCGCCTCGGTGTCTTGGTGATGCGCTCGGGGATGCTCGTTGGTGAACAACTTCGGTTTGTGTCGTCCGGTTCCGATCGATGTTGTCTGTCGCCTTGCCCTTGTGGGCCAGAACCCATGACTTGAGCTCTCCGCATGGCTGGTTTTGATGTGCACCATGCGAGAAAAACAAGACGATTATAAATCATGCGAGAATAAACGTCGAAAGAATAAATGAAGCTACACCAAGTCACGCACCCATCTAGCCCGAATTCGTGGATGTTAAGGTTGCCACGGTGGTGTGATACACCGCATCGACAAACGCCGTTCGGAGGACGGTGTGGTTATCCGCCCAATTGCCACTCACCCACTGTCGACCATCATCCGCCAGCCCGCGTTTTATTGGCGCACTCACCAGAGGCACTGTGACGACATCAAGTACATTGTGAGATATAAGAACAATTCAAGCGTACCCAATCTCGGAAGAAATCAATATTGATGTTGTATATTTACCTTAGTCTATGCTCTTTGGTCGATGCATTAATCTTGCATCTTCTTTCTTTACCTTCCGATGTTCGTAGACAAAGACAAGATGTCGATGATGGCACGGAGCCGCCTCGTAATGCATGTCCGAGATGCGACCTCTAAAAGATTTGGCCAGCGCTTTGGCGCCTCGCCTCGTAGTCCTCGGCGCATTTGAAGAAGTCCTGCATATAGAAAAGATGTATCAATACACTGGTTCAAGAAACTCTGGCGAATGCAATGTATTGAGCAAAGTAGTGGGAGGAAGACTTACACAAAACTCGCACATAACCCGCTCCGCCACGCTTTCGTACGTGCGGCCCGTCTCGTCCTCCGCATCAGGGGCGGCGACGTAGTGCTCGTACGTGTAGGCCGGCTCCAGAGCTTCGGCGTAGCGAACCAAGCCTGGGAAGTGTTCCCTGCAGAGAAGACCCAGGATGCCATTGGGCAACCTTTTGTGAGCACCTGGGACCACGACCTTCCAAGACCTGCGTAAGTGATTAAGAAAAAACTGTTAGTTTCCATTGTGATTCTATCATATGTAGGAGCGAAAAAAATGTAAAAGTTACGTACTTTTGCCCAACGGGTCGAATGACCGGGCGTAGAGCCTCAGGTATCGGCCGCTCGGGTAGGCTCGCGGACCTCGTTAGTAGACACCGAGGTTCCGGTGGGCTGGAACCTCTGCCTCGGCCTCTGCTCGTCCTCCCGCTCCTCCTGCTCATCCAGCTGCTCGGCCACCTGCTCGGCCTGCAGCTCGGCCTCTCCCTGCTGAGCCTGCTCGTCCACCTGCTCTTCCTCCCGCTCCTCCTCGGGCTCGTGCTGCTGCTGCTGCTGCCGAGAGGCGGTGGCGCCCTAGGCCTCCTCCCGGCCGCCCTCTTCCTCCTCCCCTGAGGTGGTGCCGACCCCCCAGCTTCACCTGAGGGCCCTGGTGTACTGCCCCCCGTGTCGTAAAGCGACCTGACCGCCTGCAAAGCTCTGCGGCCCGCCATCTTTGCACAATCACCTACAAGACATAAACAATAAGATCGGATTAGATGGATCATAAACAAGACATTATTATAAAGAGATGCAAAATAAATAAAGCATAATTTCAAAATAACATAATATTACATGTATTAGAAATAATCATCCCCATCGGGATTAGCTGGATCATAGCTCTCATCATCACTATCAGCCATGTCGAAATATTCAACACTTTCCAAAGGAGCAACTATGTCATCATTGACATTGCCAATATGTAATCCTTCAAGTAACGCCAAGTCCTTCGCATTTTCCACCTCATCCCACTCGTCCACATCAACATCCATTTCATTGTCTACTTCCATTTCCATAGCTCCGGTTAAGTCAATCTCAAAAGTCCCTTGTAGGCCCTCTTCTTGATAGAACTCTCCATCATATGTGTTTGGGTCGAAGTTGTAGTCTTCGGCGTTTGGGGAAGGTGCTTTACCGTGCGGCGATACCTTGTGCACAATATCCCAACCCTGAAGACTAGGGTCCCTTTGGCACGAGTAGGGGAGATAATAAACTTGTGTGGCCTGTTGAGCCACAATATAGACATCCTTTCCGCCATAGACGGAATCACGTCAATTTCTACTAGCCCAAGGAAGGACTTCGCCTCGTTTCTTGAGGATCAAACCAATGACATTTGAATACGACAGGGTTAAGAGGTTTGCGACCACGAAACCTAAGTTCGTATATTTCTTCAATTCTTCCATAATACTCGGCCCCATCAAGGCCGCCAGTAAAAACTCCGGAATTCGTGGTTCTTCGATTGGGCCGGCTCTGCTCGTGTCTTGTTGTGTGAAATCGGTATCCATTCACATCATAACCAGAAAATGACTTGACCCTATGTTCAAAGCCATTGGCAACCTGTCTCAACTCTGGATTCATAGTCAAATCGGTTTGGCTCTGCAAGGTCAAGGAGGATAGATCGTTAAATTGGAATGTACAAGCAACTGGGAATGTCAATCGGCGAACGAGCTAAATTGCATAGTACCTTTTGTTTGAACCAAGAAATAAAATCGGAGATTCCATTTCCCGCACCCTGATGAAGAATGGTGTCACGTTCTTGCGGGGTAGGTTCCCTTGATAGATGCCAGTTCTCATTAATAAACTCCCTGTAACAACGAGAAACAAGGAGGTTGGATGCAGAATGTTGACGGCATATTTAATTAACAAGTTCGTGCAAGAAGCCACTTACTGCATGTACGGCTCCATTTCTGTAAGATTGGTGAACACATATATCATGATTGTGAGCCACTCTTCGTTTTTCAACAACAATGAGGTCGCATCACTCGCACTTCCAAGTTGCCCTTGGAAAAGGCTGAGTTTTGATTCATTTTCACCAGCATTGTAACGAGGGGGTCGATTATGCACACTAGGAAGCTTGTCACCATAGTATGCTTGTGTGAAGTTAGTAACCTCCTCTAAAACGAATGCCTCCGCCATGGAAGCCTCGATTTTGCATTTGTTTCTGCATTTCTTCCGAAGAACCTTTAGACATCTCTCGATTGGATAGCACCAACGGGCTCAGACGGGCCCCCCCATTCGTGCCTCATACGGAGGTGCAGAATCAAATGTTGATCGGGTTGAAGAAGCGGGTGGAAAGATCATCTCCAACTTACGAGCAACACAGTGCTATTTTTCCAGTCGCAACCACGCTACGAGATAACTCCGGGCACAAAGTGGCGGAAGAAATAGGTCAACTCGGCTAGCGTCTTCCACAGTGCTCGGGGACATAGCCTCGGAGCATCGCGGAAGAAGACACTCAATCCATATGTGATAGTCATGACTCTTGGCCGTTGATTCGCAAGGTAGATAAGTTCACTCCTCCTCTCATTTATTTGATACCCATCGTGGAACATTAATGTTTTGAACCATTCTAATACTTCTCTCTTTTGTTCCGGTTTCAATCTGTAATCGGCCTTAGGCCTTGTCCATTTCTTGCCGCTTCTAGGAGGTTGCATGTGTTGCTTTGGTCTATCACATATCGCTGCGTGTCCGATCTCGCCTTTACATTGTCCTTCGTCTTATCCTTAATGTCCATGATCGTTGCCCAAAGCGCCTCGGCAACATTCTTCTCGGTGTGCATTACATCAATGTTGTGTGGAAGAAGAAGGTCGTTATAATAGGGGAGCATCATCAAGGGCGACTTATGAGTCCACATATGCTCCTCACCATATCCCACGAACCTACCATCTTTTCATTGATCCGAGAGCATCTATCGATCATGAACCTCGACCTTGGTCATCATCGTAGTGCGGGTGCGTAACCATGACACCTTTAGTAAAGTTCTTGATGTCTCGTCGAATGGATGCTCAGCAGGAGGAATTGTCGATGTTTGTCGAACGCGAATATTTGCCGCCTTCCGCAGCCAATTGAAGCGCAGAGTCGCCTTGCACAAGGGGCATGGAAACTTCCGTGAACACACCAAGCTGAATATCCCATATGCTAGGAAGTCATGCATGGAGTATTGATACCAAACATGCATGTTGAAGTTTGTCTTTGTAGCTCGATCGTATGTCCATACACCATGGTCCCAAGCATGGACCAGTTCATCGAACAAAGGCTCCATGAACACACCCATGTTATTCCCAGGGTGTTCTGGAATTACCAACGACAAGAACACATTCTGTCATTGGAAGGAGACGCCAGGGGGGAGATTGAGAGGGATAACAAACACGGGCCAACAAGTGTACGGGGCAGCCATCATTCCATAAGGATTGAACCCATCTGTTGCCAGTGCAACACGCACATTACGTGCCTCCCCACTTTTGTTACGATGAATGTTATCAAAGTGATGCTATGCTTCACCATTGGCTGGATGTACCATCTTCTCAGGACTGTATCTTTTTCCATTTTTGTGCCATATCATCTGTTTCGCGGACTCCTCTGTCATGAATAGCCGTTGGATCCTCGGTATGAATGGAAGGTACCGTAGCATTTTCACGGGGTACGGACTCTGCCTCTTCTCACCATCACCAGAGTCTACCTCCAGATACCTAGAGGATTTACACTTTGGACAGTACTTTGCATCCGCGTGTGCTTTTCTAAAGAGGACGCAGCCCTTCGGACAAGCATGTATCTGCTCATACGGCATCTTAAGTGCACGAAGGACCTTCTGCGATTCGTACATGTTCTGTGGCAGAAGGTGACCGGCCGGAAGGATGGAGCCAATAACTGTCAACATTTCATCAAAGTTCTCTCGACTGAGGTTGAACTGGGACTTTAAGGCCATTAAGCGTGAAATACCATCAAGCTTTGAAATCTGTGTGTGGCCATGAAGGGGTTTCCCTGCCGCAGACAACATGTCGTAATACGCCTTTGCGCTTGCCTCTGGCTCCTCCTCCTCCTGCTGCCTACATCCTTCAGCGAAGTGTGCTTCGTGAAAGTCATCTAACCAAGCTGCTACCCCGGCATCAGCATTGTAATCCTCGACACGTGGTCTCACCACCTCCTCTCTCACACGATCGGCTTCACCGTGGTGGGTCCACTGGGTATAGTTTTTCGTAAATCCATGCCTAGCCAGATGTGAAGTCATCACCTCCTTTGTCTGCCTCTTTCTGTTCTTACAGTTGATGCAGGGGCAAAAAACGGCACGCGCTCCGGGAGCCTGGTCAAATACTTGCTTGATGAAAGCCTCGGTCTTGTCGACCCATTCTCTGCTAATCTCACGGGCGCTCCGGCGGCCCGAGTACATCCACTCACGGTCATCCATCCTCTAACATATATATCACCAAGTAATAAATATAACCATGGACTTGCATCTACACGTCGTTCCTACCATCTAATAGGTAAGGATAGGTCCTAATCCCACCCGAGGATGCGTCGATGGTGTTAGTTCCCATGGTCTGGTCCTATCCGAAGCGAATTTCAAGAACCTCCCATTGTTCTCCAAATACACGTCCCGACAGGAGATTGTGTATCCGGAGAACAACAGAAGGTATCTTGTCGAAACTCATCTCGGATCGAGCGAACCATGGAAACTAACACCATCTGCGCATCCTCGGCCGTCAAAAATGTGGACAATTCAAAGCAGATACGGTTATTGATATGCAAAGATCGCATATTTCTAACCGTATCTCTTTCGAACGGAGACACCTAAGCGGGTTACGTGGAGATACATGACCAGACAAAGAAAGAGTGGTTATACCTCGGTGGCGGTGAAGTCGGGCTAAGCGGAGCCGTGGCGGGTCGGTGCGATGGCGGCGGCGGGCGGTGCTTGGCGACACTGGGACACCGGGTACTCAGACTCGGCTCTGCAAAAAGAAAGAAAGAAGCAAAATAACGTCAACTCAAAATTGGCAAAGATCTCCCCGAGCGGTGAGGTTTCCAAACTCGAAAGAAAACCACGGCACGATTGATGAGGTGGTGGTTTTGGATGGAGAGGAGGAGGAGGAGGAGGCTCTGTGATTAGTGAATCTCTTGACTTGTTAGATGAGACAGATATTCCACAAGTACTCACCGATGATAAGTGTTGCTTTTGTTGGTGATGAAGACATTCACTTGTGAATGCCGCATTTCCTAATGAAGCACAAAGATTTCGGGAAGAACAGTGTGTCTTGGTTGCTTTCTTCACTATGATGATTTACGATATGCATGATGCTACCGGACATTTTAATCACTCTTGAACTAGAAATATATGTGGATCCGAAATTGTAAAGAGGGTTGCATTTAGTTAATCAAATTCCATGGCCTTACTTTCAATTTCATCTTAGTGCCTTTTTATTTCGGTTCTTACACTACGCAAGGACGGTTCCTTTATTTTGGATTGCAAATAACTTAAATGATGGCTACACCGCTTAGGCGGCAAACCATCGCTCATCGAGGTGAATTGTCACATTCTCGCCGATGCGAAGAGTGCGATCAAGCTAAATCAGAACATTTGTTCCTTGAACAATTCTTACATTCACCGTAGTTAATAAACCCATCGAATTTATTGCAGAGGCTCAAAGAAGCTAAGTCAAGAGAACGAAAATCCAAGTTGAACTTGGCAAATAACATGTTCGAAACACCGAAAGGTCCAAGACCTAGCGGAGTTCAGCTTAGCATCAAGGAGTTCTACCGCTCGAAGAAAGGGCTGGGCAATGAATCCGGGAAGAAGCTGCTTGTAGAAGGTCAGACGGCCAAGGATGGCGCAAGAAAATCTTCAGATGTGGACCTCAACAAGAACATACCCAAGTCTGTTCGGCGACGCCTCCTTTTTGACCGAAACATATCTTATATAGCAAAATGACGGTAAATGTAACTAGGCAAAATATATCTTATATTTCAGAAAAGAAAAGAGTATCAATGTGTAGATAGACTATAGCATCAGTTGCGTCTATTGGCATTGGATTTGGAGCTGTTAATGCCCCCCCCCCCTGTGCTCCCCTCACCACATTGCTTTTTCTTTTCTAGCTGCTGCTTTTCATTGCACTGTACATACTCTACTAGGTGATAAGAGCATGTAGTTCTGTCTGCTCTTAGAGTGCTGTGTACATCAAGCTAGGACTTAATGCACTATATTGTGGATCGAATGATGCACTAGGTCGATTCTCACAAGCTAGCTAGCTCTCCATTAATTCTGTTTACTAATGATGTTCCTAAACTGTACTTTTAGACAAATTGTTTTCTTCTTATATCAGGGCCGGACCTTGGATTAGATCTGTGCAGTCATGACTCGTGACACTGAAATTCAGTGTTAACCAAAGATAATTTAGGTGTTCTCCAAGCTAATTGCACCTCAATTTTATATTCTATAGAACTAGAAAGTTACATATGCCTGGTTATTATAAAAGGGCACTATGATTTAATTGGTAATTAATTTGAATTTTCAGTCGTATAAAATTAGGTTTCCATCGCTCCAAGAAAAAAAAATTCTTCTTCTTCTCTCCATCAATAATTGTTTTAGTTCCAAGTATATATAGACATACATACTGACAAGAAGAAACTAAGATCTAGGTTGGCCGGTCAACATCATTCGATATCATGATCCTATGTAGCACCATATAATTGAGCACGTTGCGTAGTGATGCATCTAGATCACCGGCCGGCTAATTTTTTATACATGCTGATGAAGAAGTTTGATGTTTACATATGAAGATGCTCAAATAATCCACGTGGACAAGCATATGTATGTAACATTGATGTTGTGGAAGAAACATATATAATCATCCTATCAACATGCATCTTTTTGGATGTCGGGATTGATTCTTTTTTTTTTCTTTCTTTGTAATGATCTTAGTAAAATATATATACCAAAGCAAGCATTTGCTTTGCCCTTTGTTCTGTTTGACACGCATTGCAATTACCGAAAGCGAAAAGCAAGCGTTTGCTTTGCCCTGCTAGCTTTGGTCAAACAACATTATCATAATTTCTTTTAGAAAGTAATCTTTTTAAGACAAGATGTCAACAAATTATTGTTACCTTGTCCAAAGCGGGCGAGGAGGGGCGCGGCCGGCGCCGGGGCGTGGCGTGGCTGGGGCTGGGCGGGCTTGGACGGGATGGCCGCCGTGGAGGGGCTGAGGCGGACGGGCGCGACGCCGCGCATATGTGAGCGGACGTGGCGGATGGGGCGGGCTGGCCGGGCTGGCGGCGGCGTGGCTCGGGCGGCGGCGTAGCTCGCGGCGACAGCGTGGCTCCGGCGGCGGCGAGGCTCGGGCGGAGCGGCGGCGGCGAAGGTGTGGCCGGGCGTGGTCGGGCGAAATGGTGAGAGTGAGAGACCGAGAGAGCGAGCGCGCAGTAGATAAGGCCCGAAACCACTTTGCCGAGAGCCAGATCTGCGAGGCTCTCGGCAAACCTCCCCCTTTGCCGAGAGCCCCCCAGATCCGGCTCTCGGCAAATTTTTTTTTTTCAAATTTCGTTCGAATTTTTTAACTAGCTAACTGCACAAAAAAATATTTAAAAAAAATAAAGATTATTATTTGCCGAGAGCTACTCTCGGCAAAATTATTATTATTATTAAATATTTTTTATTCGTCTAACAAACTGAACAAAAAATGATATTTCTAAAAAAAAAATTAAACATTTGCCGAGATCAGCTCTCGGCAAACCTATTCGCCGAGAGCCAGCTCTCGGCAAACCATTGATCCAGGCTAGGTAAAAAAGAAATCTGCGCCGAGAGCGGGCCCAGTTGCTCTCGGCAAAGCAATCCCCTGAAGCTCTCGGCAAAGAATATCCAAAAAAAAATTAATAAATAGCAAACGGCTCCGGAAAAATACGAAATTTTGCCGTGTTACAAATTATGCTCTCTAATGGCTATACAAAAAGTTTGGAACTCCAAAACTAATTCGACCGTGACATTGTTTGAAAATCCTAATGGATCCTTCTCAGCTTTATGAAACTTATTCGGAGATGTCTCAGATTGTAAGAATCATACGCAACCACTTGCGCGAAACATTTTCAATTTTTTACCACAGCCTCCAAGTGTGATACCATGACTTCATTGCAAATATCACAATTTTCCGAATTCGTTTCCTTTTTTTTAAGAATTTTTAAATCATTCGGCGACATATGTTCGTGGTCTTGATTAAGTAAAATAAAAGGTGAAAAAACGTCAACAAGATGTTATTTGCCCCCAATAATGCATAAATAGCATGAATATCATTTTCTACTTAATTTTTTCCCGTGTTTAAATCAATCGCTGTTCAAATTTTAATCGATTAAAAAAACTCCTTGAAATGCAATTAATTAATTATATATAGCAAATAATTACAAAAATACACAAAATTTTAATATTGAGCACAACCTGTAGTATGTGTATAGAGAAAAAAAGTTTGGAGCATATGAAAGAAAAAATAATTTAATTGGAGAGAGTTAGAAGAAGAGAAACACATGCACATGAAATATAGAAACCACATTTGCCGAGAGCCGTAACGGTGGGGCTCTCGGCAAAGCGATGACGCCGTCAGGGCAGGTCACGGCTATGGGCCCACGGCAATGTTTTGCCGAGAGCCTGATTTTGCCGAGAGCGCGGCCCACGGCAAAGGCCCATTTTGCCGACGGGCATTTTTTGCCGAGCGGCGCTCTCGGCAAAATGGCCCACTTCGCCGAGAGTTTTTGTTTGCCGAGATGCAGGCCCACGGCAATCTTGTCAGTTCCCGACGGCCCGTTTTTGCCGAGAGCCGCGCTCGCAAGCGGTTTTTTTTGAGAGCCAGCGTTTTGCTCTCGGCAAAAATCGCGGCTCTAGGCAAAGGACGTTTTCGGTAGTGCCCCCAGTTCTTGAAAGGCTGCAATGAGGACATGTTAAATTTGATTTCAGTCAGATTTCATCTAGTTTGAAAACCCACTGAAATTTCCCATTTTTTTCTTTTCAAAACGAGATTGTTTTCCCTGCCCCAGCTACCTCCCAAGAATCGCAGCACACTATCTCAAATGGAGGGCTCAGTATGGTACGGCTTGTGCTTAAATTTGGCTCAAGATGATGTTGCCTGTTGTTCTTGTACTTTGTTGGCTATGCTATATATGCATATAAGATTGCTACTTCTTTCATGCATCATGCATGACCTCACCTTAGGACACCACCTCTGTTGTTGGCTAAAATACTTTACACTTGGGTCGTTTTCCTGACGTCCAACCCAAACAACCAGGGTGACTATGGAAGAGACATTTCTGAAGACCATCAGATCACATCCACCCACAAGCCCATCCTTTCGTCATGGCCTCAATTGCTCTGGTTTCGGTTGCTCTCCTGGTGCTTGCCGTCTCATGGCTATGGGACTACGTCGTTGTGCGCCTCTTATGGAGGCCTTATGCCACAGCCAAGAAGCTGAGGGAGCAAGGGATCCATGGACCTCCCTACAAGTTCTCGAAAGGCTGCAACGAGGAAGTGAGGAGCACCAAGGGGGAGACATCTGGTCTTGTGCTGGATGTTCATGACCACAACTACCTTGCAAGGATCGCACCACACTTCCTTAAATGGAGGGCTCAGTATGGTATCTGTTTCTGCTTAAATTTGCTCTGACATGCTGTTGTTCTTGTGATTGGTTAGTTATGCTATAAGGTGACCAAGCAACCTGACTAGTAGTTTTCAAAGCTAAATATTCATCCTCTACGCAAATCATGATCAGTTTTAGTAACTAGATAGATAGTTAATACCGGTGGCATGTAAATTTGCACGTATGAATTGTATGCAGGAGAACCATTTCTATATTGGTTTGGGGCAAAGCCCCGCATCTGCATCTTCGACTATGAGTTGGCCAGGCAGATTCTTTCAAGCAAGTCTGGACACTTTCTGAAGAATGACGCGCACCCAGCTGTGTTGGCGTTGCTCGGTAAGGGATTGGTATTGGTGGACGGCATAGATTGGGTGCGTCATCGCAGGGTAATCAACCCTGCTTTCGCCATGGATAAGATAAAGGTAATCTTATGCCCTTATCTCTTAACTTGTAGACATGCTCCAGAAACGCATATGGAACTGCACTCCTGTTGTAGTAGGTGTAAAAACCAAACACGAGTGAGCGGGTGGACGTCGGCCGTCTAACAGGTCATCGTTCATCAGAGTAAAAAATGACACGAGGGTTTATACAGGTTCAGGGGTCCGAGAGGATCACCCTACTCCTGTCGGTGAGCCAACAGGGATTACCTCCGGGGAGGGAGTCCCCGAGGGCTCACCAATTTGAATATACTTCTTTATTGCTCTAGAGAGCTCCCCCCTTTGAATGAGGGATACATGGGGTATATATAGACTCTTGGGCCTGTGCAAATGACGGGAATACCCTTCAGTGAGATAGCTAACCTATGAGTACAAACGAGGGGTATTATAGTCTTTTATGAGCATAATTGTATATTTCTTGGACATGTACACGAATCTTCTACAAAACGGATCCATTAATGTGATGGACGAATTATTCTTACAACAACTCCAGAAACTATAGTGGATTGAACAGCAAACCTGATGCAACTTAAGTTCTAGTATTGCTATATGTCTGCATGTCCACCCGCATGGTAATTCCTTGTAGGAAGAACACACTAGATATAATGAAAGAGAAATATCAATTGATTTTTTTTTTAAAAAAAAATCAATTAGGACCAGAGAAAATACGACATAGGCAACGTTTTTAATTACTACGGAATTAATCTTCATATTGTTTTCACCTTTAATATGCAATACAGATGATGACCAAAACAATGGTGGTTTGTGCTGAAAGCATGGTCAAGGAATTGGAACTCCAAGCATCCAAGAACAAGAATGGAGAAACACAAGTGGAAATCGACAAACGATTCCAAGAGTTAACAGCAGATATCATATCCCATACGGCCTTCGGAAGTAGCTACAAGTTAGGAATAGAAGCCTTCCACGCGCAGAAAGAGCAACAGGCAATTGCCATCTCAAGTCTACTCAACGTGCAGATACCAGGATTCAAGTAACTTCTCTTATGCCTTGTACTTCATTTCATTGCTAGTAGAATGCATGACGTACACAACTTCATTTCCTTGAACGCTAGCTCATCCCTATTATGACACATTCATGCATATGTTCTCTTGAGATCAGCTACCTTCCTACAGAAAGGAATAGGCGGAAGTGGATGCTTGAAAAGAAGCTTAGGAGCACACTCATGCAGATCATACAATCGCGATTAGCATCAGAAGGGAATGGATATGGAGATGATCTGCTTGGTTTGATGCTTGAGGCTTGCATTGCAACAGAGCAAAGAGGGAAGCAAGAACAGCTTAGTTTGAGCATGGATGAGATCATACATGAGTGCAAAACGTTCTTCTTTGCCGGTTACGAAACCACATCACTTCTGCTTGCCTGGACGGTGTTCTTGCTCAGTGTGTACCCAGAATGGCAGGAGAGACTTCGGAAGGAGGTTTTGAGGGAGTGTGGAAACGAAAATCCCAGTGGTAGCAACCTTAGCAAATTGAAAGAGGCAAGAAAACTAATCCCAATGTGCATTATAGTGTTTGGTTTTTCTTGCAATATTCCAACTCTGTATCTGTATATATGTTTCTAATCATGTTTCAAGACATCGATAGCTAACTACAACATGACATATATTGCAGATGGCGATGGTGCTCCTCGAGACCCTTAGACTCTACGGCCCTGCTCTTTTCATACAAAGGAAACCTATAACAGACATGGAACTGGGAGAAATAAAAATACCCAAAGGCTGCGGAATTGTCATACCTTCGCCAATTATGCACCGAGATAAGAAGATTTGGGGTGATGATGCTGATGAATTCAATCCGTTAAGATTTGAGAATGGGGTCACAAGAGCAGCAAAGGTTCCACACGCCCTACTAGCATTCTCAATAGGGCCAAGGGCATGCATCGGCCAGAACTTTGCGATGTTGGAAGCGAAGTCGGTAATGGCCATGATCCTCCAGAAGTTTTCGTTCAATATTTCCCCTAACTATGTGCATGCTCCTGTGGATTTGATAACTCTGCAGCCTAAGTTTGGTCTTCCTGTTGTTCTGAGGCTATTGGATGTACGATCTTAGATGATTTTACATGTTACAATACCAAACTTCAAAATTTGTCAGCCTGAGTTGGCTATGGTGCTATATGGTGCACACAGTGTGTGTATTCTTGTAAACTAAATAAAATAAACAATACCAGAGTATTTTGATTAATACTCTTGCCGTGGTCCCGTGGACAACACTAATCCAGGTGCAAGATAGATGTCATCTTGGCAAAGTATTTCATATTCTAATGCCAAGGCTATACACATGCTGATGAGGTCCTTGTCATTGCCCTTGTTCGTCTCTTGAGGTGTCTCCGTCTCCTTTGTCTTTTTTGCTCCCAGAGTTCACACCACTCATGGAATATTCTCCAAAAACTGTAAGGACTCAGTGAGCGGCTTTCAAAAGCTTTGAGAGATCAAACTTGACCTTGTATCCTTAGGCTTCTTCCATAAGCTCTTCTCCTCCTTGTAGTTGTTCTTGCCTCTCAGCCTGTGACAATTAGCCTAAATGTAGTATAGCTCACCACACTCGTAGCATATCACCAGACCACCCTCTCTTCTTGCTTCTCACACTATTATACACAAATGTGAACTTTCTAGCTAAAAGGGCTATGTCTTGTTCAGGAATGGACTCCGTCTCCTCTTCATTGATTGCATGAAGACAAATAAAAGAGAAACTCGAAAACTCAGAAGAACTACCATCATAAGATCTCTCAGAGAGATCAGCTACCAATATCATGTTTTCCTTCTTGGGTTGATCAACTCTTTTAATCTCATGGGTCTTTAGCTTGCTATACAACAATTCCAAGGTGAGATCTCTCAAGTTGATGTTCTCCTCAATTGCGGTAGCTTTCATCTCCCACTCCTTGGTGTTTATGGCGGCTAAGAGGTGAGTGATATTCTCATATTGGAAATACTCAATACCAACACCTTTCAGATGATTGAGCACATTGTTGAAGCGAGTAAACATGTCATCGATTATCTCTTTAGGAAGCATCTCAAATTTGTTGTACTCTCGTTTGTAGACCATTTGGCACACTTGTTTGATTTGGCAAGAGCCCTCACGATAGGTCTCAAGGGTGTACCAAATATCATGCGCGGTATCAAAGTGACAAATCCTAATACTCCTGTCTACCAAGTCCGACATACAAAAGGTTATTTGCCTTATGGTTGTTAGCCAAAGCGGCCAACGTAGCAACCTCGGGTAGAACCAAAGGATCATCAACGATCTTCTATATGGCTTGACCTTCGCTTTAAAGGTAAACACACATCTTGTTCTTCTAATAGACATAGTCGAATCCATTGAAAAAAATGAGGGTTGCTATGTTCAGTGACCCGGTTAAGATTAAGTATGAAATAATCGAGCTCTGATACCACTTGTTGGACCAAATTAGCAACAGGAGGGGGCTGAACGGAACCACCTATTTTTCATCTCTGCAGTATTCAACTTTCCTTTTCACTCTAATAGTTATGAAGATCAAAGTTACAAGATCACAATAGAAGTCTTGTGTTGAAAATGAAAACCCCCCAGCACAAAGCCTCTAGGGCTGTCTGACCACCGTGCCTGACTGGTCTGACCGCTTTGGTCTGATTGGTGGTCAGTCTGACCGACGGCTGTAAGTCAGCAATACGAAAGATCCACAAAACGATCAAACTTTTGATCTCGTGATCCAAATCCTCTGTGATTTCAGATATAGCTCATCAAGAAGGTTAGAAACCTATTCAATCGAAGCCAATGTTCCACTAATTTCTTGATTGAGGTCAAGAAGGTAAAAAAAAACCCAGGGAAAACCAAAACTTTCACGATTAAGGTTACAAGAGGTCGGCGATATATATTTATGCTCTAGTTACATGTTCGACTCGGACACATAGTCCTTACCTCTATACGGACACAATCCCTTCACCTTGTGATTTGAGCCATGCACAACATCGTGGTGTTTCGATCCTTCAATTCTGAGCATGATAAAAGGTAGAGTTAGATGCATGTCGTATTCCAGCTTAGTAGGTTCAACACATAAAACTGCAGATAACTAGTGATCCTCTTCTCTGGATTATGCAACCAGAAGAGGTTTCATGGATGTGGATGAGAAACTTACGTGTATAATCCTGCCTCTTTCAGAGTTTTGTATACAAAACTTAGGGTAAAAACTTTAATCTAAACATGATTAACCTTAGCTCACAGATGAACACCTAAGAAACATTAATGCGGAAGCTTGAGTTCTTACCCGAATTTGAAGAAGCCATTGTAGCGGCTGATCAGTCGATGTAGAGATCGTCGACCGTGCTGCTGTAGACGAGGACGATGGGTTACGGCCTTCGTTCACCTCAGCGCACGTTACTAATCGGGCGTCTGTCTGGGATTTCTTGGGCTTGAACTCTCCTATCAAAACCCTGCCGAATCCCTCTGTTTATATAGCGCTGAGATGACCGGGACCGAAACCAAAACTTAGTTAGAGTTGCCCCCGATCAGGGCGCGTAGGTGGGCAATGCCCGTGAGACTCGGTCTCGGCAGTTAGCCGAGATCAATCCAACATTCTCCCCTTTGATCGTAAGGCTAACAACATAAGTCCATCCTCAAATGAAAAACAGCATACCAAGGTAATGTGTGGCATGACCAATGAAGTGCCATACAACCCCAGTACCTATAGTGTACTGTCTCATCTTCGAAATGGATATTCATTATACTTAATGGGAGTTGATTTGTTTTAAGGTCCTTTTATCCAGAATCAGAGGCTTTCCAATAAACCCATGCCGGCAACATGATCACGAAATATATTGGGTGGAAAGCCTTTAGTAAGCAGATCTGCAAGCATGGACTTAGTACTAATATGCTTGATACTAATGGTTTGATCCTGGATTCTATCTTTCACAACATGATACTTAATGTCAATGTGTTTGGCAGCACCACTTGACTTGTTGTTACTCGCATAAAAGACTGCGGGTTCGTTATCGCAGTATAAGGTGAGTGGTTTAGAAATGCTGTCAACCACTCTAAGGCCCGGAATAAAGTTCTTAAGCCATACAGCCTGCCCGGTAGCCTCATAACATGCCACAAACTCAGCTTGCATCGTTGAAGATGCCGTAAGGGTTTGTTTGGAGCTTTTCCACGAGATAGCTCCTCCAGCGAGTGTGAAGATATAACCTGACGTGGATTTCTTACTATCAACACATCTCGCAAAATCTGAATCTGAATAACCAACAACTTCAAGGTTATCAGTATGCTTATATGTGAGCATGAGATGCTTAGTAGCTTGCATATAACGCAAAACTTTCTTAACGGCCTTCGGTGGTGCGGTCTGGATTTGGTGATATCGCCAAGCATTCCGGTTACAAAAGCTAAGTCAGGGCGTGTGCTTACTTGAGCATACATAATGCTTCCGACAGCTGAAGCATAAGGAACCGACTTCATCTGATCAGTTTCATACTGGTTCCTTGGACATTGAAATATCCCAAACTTATCGCCCTTAACGATAGGAGCAGGTGAGCCAGAGCACTTATGCATATTGTATCTCTTTAGTACTCTGTCAACGTATGCCTTTTGAGATAAACTTAATACTCCTTTGGACCTGTCCCGGTGAATTTCAATGCCAAGAACGTAAGAGGCATCACCGAGATCCTTCATATCAAAATTGGATGAGAGAAATATCTTGGTCTCAAACAACATATCCTTATCGCTGCTAGCCAATAAGATGTCATCCACATAAAGCACTAAGATGGTGAATTTACTCCCCTTGAACTTAACATATATGCAGTTATCAACTTCATTGTCTTTAAATCCAAAATTCATTATAACTTTATCAAATTTGAGGTACCACTGCCTCGATGCTTGTTTTAAGCCATAAATAGATTTCTTAAGTCGACATCCCATATGCTCTTTGCCCTCCATGACAAAACCTTCCGGTTGAGTCATGAAAATATTTTCTTGCAAATCGCCATTAAGGAATGCCGTCTTAACATCCATCTGATGTAGCTCTAAATCATAATGAGCTACAAGTGCCATAACGATTCTGAACGAATCCTTAGTTGAGACAGGAGAAAAAGTGTCATTATAATCAACCCCCTCTCTTTGTGAGAAGCCTTTTGCTACGAGTCTTACTTTGAACCTTTCGATATTTCCCTTAGAGTCATGCTTGGTTTTGTAGACCCATTTACAGTCTACTATTTTAACTCCGTCAGGAATTTCTACTAAGTCCCATACATCATTAGTGCTCATAGACTTTAGTTCATCCTTCATGGCATCAAGCCATTTAGGAGAATGTTCACTAATCATTGCTTCCTTATAAGAGGTGGGATCATCTACCTTCCCTATATCATTAATATCCTCATTCATGTAAACAACATAATCATTTGGGATGGCAGATCTTCTCTCCCGCTGTGATCTTCTAATAGGTTCAGCAACTATTGCAGGAGACTGCTGAGGCTCATCATTAGGTATGACATTAGGAATTTCAGAGACCTCAACAGTGGGTGCATCAACAATATTTGGTACTGGAGGTGCAACCACCTGAAGTGTAGGAATAAAAATCTCTGGGATAAGCGGTGAAGGAACGTAAACCCTCTTCTCTTCAAGATCTATTTTCCTAGGCTCCAGGTCCTCATTATTTTCTAAGAACACATCATGCCTTGTTTCTACAAACTTAGTTGTCCTATCAGGACAATAAAACCGATACCCTTTAGATCTTTCAGGGTACCCTATAAAATGGCAACTTACTGTTTTAGGATCTAATTTTTCAATATGTGGATTAAATATCTTAGCTTCAGCACGACAACCCCATACTCTTAAATATTTCAAACTCGGCTTTCTCCCAGTCCATAATTCATAAGGTGTCTTAGGAACTGATTTACTGGGAACCCTATTAAGAATATGTGCTGCTGTCTTTGGTGTCTCCATCCATAAACCAGTTGATAAACTAGAGTAGCTAAGCATGCTCCGTACCATATCCATAAGTGTACGATTGCGTCTCTCAGCTACCCCATTCTGCTGAGGTTCACCTGGTGTAGAATATTGAGCAACAATGCCATTTTCCTGAAGAAATTTAGCGAAAGGACCAGGAATTTGGCCATAAGGAGCATGTCTCCCATAATATTCTCCCCCACGGTCCGATCTTACCACTTTAATTCTTAGGTTGTGCTGATTTTCAACTTCAGCCTTAAATATCTTGAATTTATCAAGTGACTCAGATCGGTCCTTAATGGAAAAAAATATAACCATAACGGGAGAAATCATCAGTGAATGTGATGAAAGAATCAAAACCATCCACTGATGTCACATGAAAAGGACCACAAATATCAGTATGAATTAACTCTAATAGTCCTGAGCTGCGAGTTGCTCCCTTCTTTATTTTCTTTACATATTTTCCTTTAATGCAATCAATGCAGTGGTCTGAGTCAGAGAAATCTAATGGTTAGAGAATCTTTTCCTTAATGAGACTCTCCATTCTCCCCTTCGAAATGTGGCCTAAACGACAGTGCTATAGTTTCGAAGAAGTCTCATTATTCTTTTTACACATAGTATCACATACATTCAAAGATATAGGTGATTCATTAAGGGAAAGCATATAAAGTTTGTCTTGTCTAACAGCAAGACCAACATTATCTGAATTAATTGTGATAACACACTTATTGTTACCAAAATTATATTTAAATCCATCATCGTCCAATAAAGATACTGAAATTAAATTCCTCCTAATGGAAGGAACAAATACTACATTATTTAGACGAAGTGTGAAGCCGCTATCTAAAACTAAGGAAACAGAACCAAGCGATTCCACTTGACTTCTTTTCCATCCGCGACTCTAAGACTTCGCTCCCCTTTCTTAGTGTTCTCACGGTATGGAATCCTGTAAAGAGTTGGTAACGCACGATTGCACTGAGTCAATCCACCAAGATTTAAGGAAAAAATTAGTATAAAGGGTTTCATCAACGAACGTTATAGAATCATTACCCTTCTTGGCGAGTCACTTTAGAAAACCAACACGATCCTTCTGGAAATGCCCTGGCTCCTTGCAGAAGTGACATGCATTCCCATTTGGTGCTTTAGCAGGAGCAACATTGGGCTTAGGTGTATTTTGCACCTTAGGCCCTGATTTATCTGAATTAGGAGAGTAGTGCAGTCTTTTCTTGGATTTGAAGTCCCCTGAGAACTTCCTTTTGCTAGGACCGTCAACTTGATTCACAAAATATTTCTTTTCGGTCCTTATCCTTTCTTCCTCCTAGACACACATGGCGATTAAATCGCTCATGCTCCATTTATCTTTCTAAGTATTATAGTTTATCTTAAAAGCAGTGTATTCAGAAGGAAGAGAAGTCATAATAAAGTGGACTAGGAAACCATCAGATATCTCCATGTCCATGCCCTTGAGTTTTCCAGCCATATCAGTCATCATCATGATATGCTCTCTTATGCTGCTGGACCCGTCATACTTAGTGGATAAAAGCCTCTGTATTAAAGTACTGGCATAAACCTTAGTGGAGCCTTTGAATTTCTCCTCTACTGAAGCCAGATACTCCTTAGCATTTTCAGAATCTGGGATTGCTCCCCTGATTCCAACTGAGATAGAGGTCTTCATAATCATTAGTGATAGACGGTTGGACCGCTCCCATTTTTCAGCATTATTATCATACATTTTCTTTTTCTCATCGTAATTGTCCTCACCAACGGTGGGGGAAACGGGAGCGGCCACCCTTAATGCATAATCAAGGTCTAAAACTCCAAGGACAACTGAAATTCTTTCTTTCCAAGCGGGGAAGTTGCTCCCCGTAAGCTGCTCAATGTTGTCAATTGTAGCGGCAACATTTGAAGCATTCATTGCTGAACATTAAAATACAGAGAAAAATTAGAAATAACATAAAAAGTATTGCATGCAATTAACCCTACGTTGGTCTGATTAATAACATGCAAAATTACAGTTCTAGTTTATATCACCGTTGGGCAGACAAATAAAAAAGAACTTTAACAATTAATGTGGCGACACATGACTACAAACAACGTTGGTCAGTATGTAATCATGTGTATACATAACGCCAAAATAAATCATAAAATTCTCTAATTAAAATATCTCGTTGGTTCAATTTTAATCAGAGACTAATTCATACTGAGCCTTGAGGAATTATCATTAATTAAAACAGTGCACAAAATAAATAATAATAAAACTAAATCATAAAAGCATTTAAATAAATAAATAATAATAAAAAACATAAAAAATCCTTTAGGAAAAAAAAGCGTAAGCGTACCTTCTTGCCACGGTAGTCGGTCATTCGGCAGCTTTCGGCACCTTGCGCTGCGCTGCGCGTAGCGTGGTCGCCCGGCCCATTAGCCCAAAAAAAAATGCCACGACGTTCGGTGGCCGTTGGATCAAAATGGGCGGCTGAGATCGATCGCGCGTTGTCACTCCGTCAGCTCCGATCGGACGCGAGCCGTCGGATGCGATCGAACGGCCGAGAGACAAAATCGCGCGATATAAATCGGCCGATAACGCGTAACCCTAACCCTAATATCATTCTCCCTTTCTTCTCCTGAGAAAACTGCTTAGAGGCGACAGCGGAGAGAGAGAGAGCGGCGACTCCTCTGGTGACGCCGCTGGAGGGGAAGGTCGGAGCGGCAACTTGAGGCGAGGTGGCATGAAGCGGTGGCACCCGACCCTCCTCGCCCGCGCAGCAGCGTCGGCCGAGGTCGCGTATGCCGTCGAGTAGAGCCGGTGGTGCCCTAGAAAGAGGAGATCGGCGTTCTTCAAAGCGTGAGTATTCCATTGCCTCCTTAATTTCGATCCGAGTTTGAGGGTTTTGGAGTTTGGGACTTCGATTTTGTTAGGGTTTCACTAAGGGTTTCAAAATCCCCTCCTTCTAAGTGCTAAACTGAGCCGCCGAGTCTTAGATCCAGACATGTCTAGCTTAGATCCGGTCGGGCAAGAACAACTAGGGTTCTTAATCGGGTTCATAATGAGCTAAGGAAGCTCTGATACCAATGTATACAAAACTTAGGGTAAAAACTTTAATCTAAACATGATTAACCTTAGCTCACAGATGAACACCTAATAAACATTAATGCGGAAGCTTGAGTTCTTACCCGAATTTGAAGAAGCCATTGTAGCGGCAGATCAGTCGATGTAGAGATCGTCGACCGTGCTGCCGTAGACGAGGACGATGGGTTACGACCTTCGTTCACCTCGGCAAGACGTTCTCGATCGGCGTGCATGCGGGATTTCTTGGGCTTGAACTCTCCTATCAAAACCCTGCCGAATCCCTCTGTTTATATAGCGCTGAGATGACCGGGACCGAAACCAAAACTTAGTTGGAGTTGCCCCCGATCAGGGCGTGTAGATGGGCAATGCCCGTAAGACTCGGTCTGGGCAGTTAGCCGAGATATATCCAACAAGTTTGAGCATCAGCCATCAAGGCTTTGCAGTGATGTACACACAAATTTAGTAAACTCAATGCTACTTACTTGTACGGTTGAAACTTGCACATATCAGCAGCTGTAATTGTCACCGAAGCTGTCAGCCGGTGGCCATCAGATCATTTCCTGTGGTGTTTCACAGAAGCTGTGAGTGCATATTTGGTCATTTTTCTGGCCATGCATGCCTACTGCTCTTGTCATTGTTCGAGCAGGCTACAGAGCCGTGCCAAGAATGGCATTGCCGAGCTGCGCTTGTCATGGCGTTTCAATCCTTCAATTCTGCATATGATAAATGTTAGCGTTACAATTGATGAAAATAATTGTGTGACATAGCAGGTTGATCATTTTCAAAACAACACAAAATTCTGAAAATTAGTGCACACAAATTTACCTCAGCATGAGATTGTAAGGAAATTTTGTCCTACCTTATTGTAAGAAAAAATTGTGCACACA
The DNA here is from genome assembly GCA_036346395.1 of Hsuehochloa calcarea. Lineage (NCBI taxonomy): Eukaryota > Viridiplantae > Streptophyta > Magnoliopsida > Poales > Poaceae > Hsuehochloa > Hsuehochloa calcarea. The sequence continues at coordinate 54,430,215 of CM070597.1, forward strand.
TATTTACTTGATGTTAATTTACCAGTACTACTACTCTCTGAATGGCGTCATGATTCACGAATGATCTCACCTAAGCATATTTCTTCTTGGCAGTTGATTAAAACTGTTGGTCTTTGGGATAATTATGCGGCTCTCTTGGAATCTCCACACCTTTTATTTATAGTGTTAAATATTACAGTTCGACTCTAACACGATTTAGACTCTTACTTAAACTTTGGACTCTTTTCTAATCTCTAATATCTCTTTCCTAATCTCTAATATCTCCAATACCCCCCATCAAGATGGGTATGAGATAATCATCATGACCACTACCCATCTTGATACATAATACAATACCATTACTAGAATCTAGTAATACCTATCATCTATCGACTCCATAACCAATAACATCAGAAATTGCTAACCACCAATACTACTAGGGACGCCATTAAATCCATTTCCACCATCTACCAGCTGCCCCGACCTCAACCTCATCTTCCTCTACCCTCATGCCCCCAGCCACCCCCGGCCTGCACCACTCTATCCATACACCCCCAGTCTTGGCCTACATCACCTCTACCTCTGTCATAGCCCATCATGCTTGATTCCAGTCCCAATCCTCCTCCCAATCCTCTTCTCCCTTCTGCCGCTTCTCCGACTATGTGGTCTTCTCCTCTGTCATGGCTGCATTGGCCCTAGGGCCACTTCTTCCTCTTCCTCTACCTCCACCTTGACCTCTTTCAGCGGATTAATTATTCCCATCACCACCTCTACTAGGGCGAGATGCCCCACACTTATAACACACAGTCCTCCTTGCAAAGTTCAAGTGCCTCACGACAAATCTAATCACCCTCGCGACCTCCAGTTTGTGAGAGAGGACACGCCCAACTCAAATGTCCTATTTGCTTATAGTTGTAACACTCTCTGTCATCAGCTATGGCGTACACTGACCTTATAGGATTGTTACCCACCATCACTCTTTGTTGAGTTTCCTTGATAACCATAGCTGAAATAGCCTCCTCCATAGTTGGCAATACCACCTGATGACATATTGAAGTCCTCCTGCTCTCAAACTCAGGGTTCAAACCTTACAAGAAGTGAGTGACCCTCCTACGTTGTAGCCACACCTTACCAAACTCAATATCACCAGCACATGTCAACTGCAGTGGATCATATTGATCAAAATCTGCCCACAAATGCTGCAGTTCACTAGCATATTATTCTCCCCTTGTTTCAAAGTATCTACCTTGCCCTGGACCTCCACCATCATCATTACATTGCCAATCCCATAGTACATGTTCCCCAACATCTTCCACATCACCGTTGCACTTGAGATCACCTCTACCACCCTAGCAATGGATGGGGATACCGAAGTCAACAACCATACCACCACCACAAAGTTGGTGGTGTTCCACATCCTCCAATCAGTACTCCCCCTGTCCGCAGGCTCGACGAAGGTCTCCTGTAGATAGTGCTCTATGCCCTTTGTCTTCAGAATTAACTGAGCTCTTCTAGACCAACTCAGGTAATTCTTGCTACCTTCTAGCTTCACATCATTTGGCATCAACTCCAGCTTCAACTCTGACGATCTCGTTTCAGCCCTAGGACCTATCAAACCCATTGCGATGAGGTCCTGTAATATACCTCTCATCTCACCTTTTGTGACCAAAGAGGATTCTCCACTTCCCTCATCCATGGCCTACAATACTTTGCTCTGCAGTTTTTTGTGCAGTTTCTTCCTTAGCCTTTCTCACAGCTTCAATCTCCTCAGGACTCATCTTCTACTTTCAACACCGGTTACACACAATCACTGTTGAAGAATCTAGACCCACCATTATGAGTTAATAGAGTATTTTGGTGATTAATGATAATATATATATATGAGACTAACACTTTTATTGATATACCTATTGTTTAGTCTCAGTTGGATGAAAAGGTGAAAATCATGGAGGTATGCTTGAAACATCATATTTTTATATCTCGTTACATTCTTCGGATCCAAAATATAGGTTAAACTCCACTAAAAGTTTAACTTGAATATGTGCACATGTTTTTATTACACATTCGTGTATGCACACATTTAGGGGGAGTTCACTCTATGTTTTATGGTTTCATTAGTATTGATTCATATTCTTTTATCCACATATATTAAAGATCTCTACTTTGAAATATATTCTTTGAGTATATATAACTTGTGTAGTTCATATATACTCATATTGCTCTATATTCAATTCAATTGAGGTGGTTGTCATCAATTACCAAAGAGTGAAATATTAAGTATCTAGACCCATTATTATGAGTTAATGGTATGTTTTGGTAATTAATGACAATCACATTATGGAACTAATATTTTTCATGAGTTGGGTAATTAGGTTATGTTCCATGATGATGGTAACTTGGGATGTCATCGTGAGTTAATGGTCATCAAGTCAAGGTTCAAGAAGATAATACGTCATGTGTTGATGCACATCAAGATCCCGAAGAGGAGATGATCATGAGTTGATCATCAAATCAAGAGAAGATCGATCATGTGTTGATGGAGGTCAAGTGAAGGATGCATCATGTGTTGATGCATATCAAGATCTCAAAGAGGAGATGATCATGAGCTGATTATCAAGTCAAGAGAAGACCCATCATGTGTTGATGGAGGGCACATGAGGAAGATCATCATGTGTTGATGATATTCAAGTTAAGATTCGGGATGAAGGATGTCATCATGTATTGATGAGCATCAAGACAAGATCCCGAAGTGAGGAAGATCAACATGTGTTGATGATATTCAAGTCAAGAATTGAAGTGAAGATGTCCGTCATCAAGCTTCAAGAGGATGCTCAAGGCAACGGTAAGACTAGCTAGGGCTAAGAATGTGTTCCTAGTCTTTTACCGGTCTCGGTGTTTGGTTGGGAGATCGGATTGCTAGTATAGGTTACCGTACTATTAAGAGGGGTCTTGACTAGTAGCTTGAGTTTGTCATGTGTTGATAGCTCGTCTTGCTTGCTCTAGCCCTTGTTATCATGTTGCCGATATTTGTGAATGTATTTTACAAATGGTCGCAGCTCATGCATAATCCCTGTAGTATGTGACTTTAGTTTGCGAATGTGTTTTGCAAATGGTTTAAGTCCATGTACCATATTCCTTGTGGCGTTGATTCTAAAAGTCAGCAAATGTGTTTTGCAACTTATTGAGAATCTTACCTTTAACCCTTGTTTGCATCGTGCATCAATTGGTAAATACATTTTGCAAATTGAGTTGAAGCAAGGTGTGTAATCTGTTTTGAAAATTGGTATGGCCGCAAGTGATAGGCGATACTACCGCAGGTCGGTAGTACCGATATTTACATGACGGTACATATTTTCCAGAGAGTATGTTTTTAAGTATTTTTTATCTTCTCTGAAAATCAGAACGACCGCATTTAAATTGCGGTACTACTGCGGTCGGTAGTACCAAAATATAGATGGCGATACATAAATTATAGAGAGTGTGTTTTTGAGTGTTTTGATCTTCTCTGATAATCAGTACGACCGTATTTGAACTGCGGTACTACCGCAAGTCGGTAGTACCAAAATATAGATGGCGGTACATAAATTACAGAGAGTGTGTTTTTGAGAGTTTTGATCTGCCTTGAAAATCTGTATGACCGTATGATCTGAGCGGTACTACCGGAGTGCGATAGTACCGATATTTTCATGGCGGTACATTTTTTCAGAGAATGTGTTTTTATGTGATTTCTTGAGCTCTGAAAAACTGTAGTTCCGTTCTAGCCGAGCGATACTACCGCACTACGGTAGTATCGAATTCTAGTTGACGGTAGTACTGTAACTTTATTTTGTAACGGCTAGTTTAGAGCATTAAATGCAACTGTTTCGACCGTTGAGCGGAAAATCGATAGTACCGGGTTTCAATAGCGGTACTACCATAAATCCTGATTTTTTTAGGAAGTTTGTTCCAACAGCTAGTTTTTCTTGTGTGGGTATAAATACCCCTTGTGGCTAGTTGGAGACAAGGTTGTTGATGCTATATCCATTCCTTTGAGCAAAGAGCAAACTCTCTACACTCTTATGTGAATTTATTACACTCAGCGTGCTTAGAGAGTGAAACCCTAGTGCATGTGTTGCATTAGGTAGTGGATTGTGTATCCATTGAGCTTAGACACTTGATTCATTTAAGTGAGCATCTCCGACTTATTACTCTTGATGTTTACCGACACCCAGACGGCTTGGAGGAGTTGCGCCGGTGATCTTCTCAAAGAAGGTTGTGAGGAGACCCGGGCAGTTGTGAGTGGTTTGGTGGTCGTCATCTCCGGAGTAGAGGAAGAGCAACCCCGAGTGGATCGAGGGGTTGGTTCGTGTTGGAGCCGGTCCAAGTGGTTAGACTTACCTCGAAGGTGTTGACTCAATTTGTGGAGCCGGTCCAACGTGGTTGAGCTTACCTCAACGTGGATTAGGGGAGACCGGTAAGTCTCCGAACACGACGGTAAAATATCACTGTGTCATTGTGGTTTGCCTTCATGTGCTTTACTTTATTGCAATTTACATTCCTAGAATTAAATTACTTACATGTCTTTGTATGTTTGCTATCATTATCAATAGTCTTATATTGTTAGCGCACTTAGTTAAGACTAGTTGATTCAGGTTTTAATTGAGTAAAATCGAATTGATTCATATTTCCGCATAAAACTAGGTTTTAGTCAAAAGGTTTTTAAAACCACGTATTCACCTCCCTCTAGTCGGCCTCCTCGATCTTATAATCGTCACCAAAACACCCTTCTTCTATTTATTGCCATGCGTATTAACGATCACGGCAACCTCCTCACGCATCAATAGATCACAACTCCATGGTCACAAATGCAGTCGCCACCCATCTCTTGAACCATCCCTAGAACCAGCCACCGCACCAAATCGAGAGCCACACCAGATCATAGCCACAAAAATATCATCCAAACCGACGTCTCTCTCTAGCCTCTCCTGGACTTCCTCCCCCCGAGAGCAGCTCCTCTTCCTCTCTCCCACAAGATTCTCCTCCCCGAAAGCTTCTCTCCTCCTCCTCCACAATCGGCCGAAGCGCTCGAGAAGACCGAAAAACACACCGGATCCCCTCCTTCCGACAGACCCCCTTCGCCCGAGCGGCATAGTAACTCCTCCCCATCGGCTCTCCCGGCGCAGCATCTCCTCCTCACCGACTCTATTCCTCTGAGCGGTGCAGCAACTCCACACCGGATCCTCCTCCCCACCGAGTGCCTGATCCTCCTCCCGAGTGCTCTTCCCCAGATTTCCCATCCACATGGCACAACAGCCCCGTGCGGCGGTTGCGTCCCATGCAGAGGCGATGGCTCGCGTGGTGGCTACAACCCGCATGCCCACCTGCAAAGTGCTGCGGAGACAGTCAGCAAGGGGCGCCTGGCGACGGTGGATGCGGAAGGGTGGATCAACTGTGGCGGCGGCAGGTGAGTCGGGGAATCATGGGTTAGGGTTATAGATGATGATGGATTAGGGCTCTGATACCATGTTGGTCTTTGAAAAATATTTGTGTGTCCCTCTTGGGATCCTCACACTCTTTATTTATAGTGTCAAATATTACAGTCCGACTCTAATACGACTTGGACTCTTAGCTAAACTTTAGACTCTTTCCTAATCTCTAATATCTCCAACAAAAACAATACTTCGTTGTCTTTTGGACCAACCAACCAGAACAACTGAGGTGAATGTGGATGACAAACTTATGCATATAATCCTCTAGTCCCTTTTTTGTTAGAATTGCTATATACCGTTCGAATGAATTTTTTATTTGCAAATCATTCAAATTTATGATCTTGCGATTTGCTTGGAGATTTGTGCTCTGGCCAGTGAGATCATCTTCTCCGGCGCCGTTATCCCCTGCCATCGAGTTAGGGTTCGAGTTCACCTGTGGCTGAACCATGCATAGAAAGACTATAACACATATGACAATTGTGCTCCTTGAGACCTTGAGGCTCTATGGCCCTGCTCTTTCCATGCATGGAAAAGGCCACAACAGATGTGACACTGGAAGCAACAAAAATACCCAAAGGCTTGGGAGTTATCATACCTATTGCAACTATGCACCGAGACAAGGAGGTCTGGGGTGGACAATGAGGATGAATTTTAACCCGTTAAGATTTTAGAATGGGGTCACAAGAGCGGCAAAGGTTCCACATGCTCTACTAGCATTCTCGACCAAGATCTCATGCATTGGTCAGAACTTTGCGATGTTGGAAGCAAAGTCGGTGACGGCTGCATGTGATTCTCCAGAAGTTCTGATTCACTATTTCCCCTACCTAACTACGTGCATACGGCGGTGGATTTGTTTACGCTGAAACCCAAGTTTGGTCTTCCAGTAATTCTGAGGCTACTGGATGAATGAAATCTGATTGTTTTACATGTAACAGTACCATACCTTCGAGAATTTGTCACTCTGAGTTGGCTGTGATGCCGTGTCTGGTGTATAAAGTGGATGTACTTGACAGCTAAAGAAAATAATGAAGTATATTGATCAATACACTTGCCGTGGCTCCATGGACATGGACGAATTTATAAAGTAAAACGATCGATCCTACCTTGGTCCAAAATAGATGCCGGTTCTGCAAGATAATCACTATTCAAATACTCGTCATTTTACATTTGATAAGCAATATTTTACTAAAATGCCGTTATTCAATGTCGGTAGCTGTATATAAATGCTCTACTGTGAGAGCCACACAAATTATCCTCAATGCTTTTGTTTGCAAGGCTACTAGCCGAGTGCAGAAAACCAATATCACGATGTAATTATCCTACAAACAAAAATTTCATACATAATTTGTATCTAATCAACAAACTATATACAATTTTATCGCAAACCACAAATACGAACAATTTACTTATCTACAGAAGATCCTTCAAGTAACTGAGGGAACATATCTAGTGCTAATGGGTAAATGAGTGCTAAAATACTACTAGCAATCTTGACCGTTGGATCTGGATTGTATAACCAAGATTAATAGGGCTCCCACCTCCAAACCATTTAATCACCCTGCATACTCCCATCTCCAATGCGTCTTCATTAATGCGTCTGCATTAAACACCATGTATGCTCTCACCACCAATGCTCTGCATTAAACACCCTGTATGATCCAACGATCAAGATTGCTATTAGCACCTTAGCACTCAATTACTCATTAGCACTAGATATGTTTCCAGTAACTAATGCATGTATACATATCTATCAACAAAATATACTCCTAACTCGAAAGGTAAGCAGCTGAGGTGGTAGATGGCAGCCTCACAACCATCATTAAGTCTCTCTTTTATAATAGTAAAGATATAGATTAAAGTAATATAGTTTTTATTCGGGACTAGGATCATCTAGAACAAGAAAGCGACCAGGATCAAACAAATTCTATTCGGGAAGGAAATTACAAGTGAATTGGTAAATATGGGAACCGACGCGGCTCATCACCTTCCCAGCTGGTCCCTGCCGTGGACGAGGATCATGGGCTCGGTCGCCGGTCGATGGAGCAGCTTGACCGCTTGTAAGCGTTGCCTGGGCTGCCCGCCATGTAGCATCGTAAGCGTTGCCTGGACTGATCTAGGAAATGGGCCAATTGCGTTCGGCACAAATTTTATCTACTTAAATAGTGAATACCGCTTTTCATCGCTGTTCCATTTGTTAGATTACCCGTATGGTCAAGCCATCCACACGACTAATTAACACAACTAAAAAAAAGCAATCACGCAGTTAAACAAAGTAAAAGTAGAAGAACAAATAGACACAAGATGTAGAGAGATCAACCTGGCAATCTTTTTTATTCTAACAATCTCTACTAAAAAATTAGAATTAGTGGTCGTCCGTCCTCCCTACCCTCCCAGCCCTATCTCTCTCGCCACATTATCAGCAAACTATTTTCTCGCATCGTGCGTTCCCTACTACTCTCTTATCATCACCTGCGACGCTGCTTGCGCTTCCTCCTCCATTGCCCCCTCGCCTCCAACCCTGCTCTTCTGCTCTGCTTCGCACGCGCCTCTGCCCCCTCCCTCGTCGCCGCTCTCAACGGTCGGATCTAGACGGGCCTCACTTCGTTCTCTTCACCCCTACTCTTTTGCTCTGCCCTGCTCTGCTCCGCTCGCCTTGATGAATTGAGATCTAGTATGTCTACTTTAATTGATAAACTGTTATATTCAAGAGACATTTCGTAGTAATGCACGAGCACTTAACTAATATTTTTTACCAATTACAGTAGCCTCTCCTTAATATTTATAGTGTAAGAGTCTTTTTGGTATGCTCCCACATCTCTTCTTAGAGACGAAGTCGAAATCGGTGGGACTCACAGGGCCGCAAGCCCCTCTAAGGGCGTCAGTTTTCCAACAGTATAGTTAGGCTCACACCATCAGAAACCAATATCAACATGTATAGGGCCTATTTGGGATGGCTAGGGAAAGCCGAAAGCCATCCCAAACGGACGGCTTTCTTCAGCCGCTTTTGGATAACCTGAAAGCCATTTTCAACGTGGAAAATTGGAAACCGCCTTAGGGCAGCTTTCCACAGCTTCGGCGGGATGGGTTTTCGAGTTTGCTCCTAGAGTCGTAGAAATTTACCCTCTCCTACCACATATATAATCCAAAATCCCACCCCTCTTACCCTATTTCCCACCGGCCCTCTCACACCCTAACCCTAGCCGTGTGCCTTTTTCTCCCGCCCTGCGCATCCTCTAACCAACTCCCACCTCCTCTTTCCCCAACTGCTTCCCTCTCCCTCCTCGTTTGCTCGCCCGGTGTCGCCCCCGATCGGGTCCTTCCTTCTTCGACTTCGACCGCCTCCCTCTCCCTCCTTCTTCGCCTTTGCCAACACGATACTGTGAGACCCCGGTTTATCGGGCTTGTAATGCTTAACCATCCATTCGGTTCTAGCATCACAAATCAGATAAGCCGAGACTCGAGACATGTATACTTCCCAGAAATGCAGTATACACACCTCTTTACAAAGTTCATGCATCAATTCCATTCATTCACATAGAACCGAAGCAAAAACAACAATTCAGAAGATAACATAAATAGAAGATAGTTATTACAAAAGAGAGGCCGACCGGCCAAATGACATATACATAAAGACATTTAACAGCGGAAGCAAAAGTGCCATAAGATGACCATAAAATGAAAGAGCCAATCAGTGTGCCTTTAACCCACAAGGCAACCGACCGGACCGCCAAGCTAGTCGTCGAATCCACAACACATTTCACAGAAGTTAGGCCCTTGGGGCTCACCTTCCTCCCCTGCAACAAAGAGCCCAGCAAAGCCGGGTGAGTACTTTGAATGTACTCGCAAGACTTACGTGTAGAGTAACAGACCTGTACATAGCTATATGCAAGCTTTTTGAGTGGATGTTGTATGTTTCATTTTCAGCACAAAGCCATCTTTATTTGCAATAATGTAGTACATTTAAAAGCAGGGTAACAAATCAGTTTTTAATGGTCAAATAATCACAACAAACAACAATATAACAGTAGATAGAAGACAACAACAGTCCTGGAAGTGACTACACCCTAAGTCACCACAACAATAGCATGAATTACCCATTCATACCACCCATGTCAAATTTTAATTTAAAAGGTTGAAGTCTAACTCTTGCAAAACCTAACCAAGCGTGTCCATAACCTAGGACGAGGCTATTCGAATAGTTTTATCCCTGCAGGGGTGTACCACTATACCCACACGCCAGACCGCCTTTTTGCCAAGCTATTAAGCACACTTTCGTGGGTATGCCGGCACGGCTAAGTCCTACGAGACAATTCCAATATTGTGTATTACCCCACGAGCCGCCCGTATGGATAGAAACTCATACGTTGTGTCGGAGTCATCGTAAAGCCTCGGTCAACTACCCTTCCCGGGTAAAGCCTTGGACAACTACGACGCTCCTCGAGGTGGAGAGCCTACCCGGAATCTCCACCACCGCACACCCAACACAGGAACACGACCACATATCATGTTTCACACAACACACACCACCCCCTCCTGCGACTCAGAGATAACACACGCCAAAGTACTGAGTCCAGAGAAGTCCCATATCCCTCTCGCGTGGTTAGCACGCAAAAATGCTTGGAGAGTGTGACACAAGATGTTCGGTCCTTGTTGACTTAGGCAAGATAACCACAAACCTAATAACCCACCATCCGACCACTTGCCCAAGTCCAAATCAGTTTTCCATTTTCAGATTTTGACTTTACAAAATAACCAAGCACAAGTGCTGGACATAATGGCATAATAAGTAATGTGTGATCAAGATCATCGACTACAATCGATGATCGCCCAGTACTACCGAAACTAAGCATCTCTAAGCAAATTCCAGTCGAAAGCTACTAAGTGACAAGAGTCCATCCATCGGACTCCGACCACAGCAAATAACCTAAGTTCATGGTAGTAGAGGATGAATAAATCCTACCGATTATGCAACTATAGGATACTAACCATAATTTAACAACAAATAGCAATGCATACATACGAGTTGAAAACAATATATTAGACTTGAAAAATAATAGGATTAACATGATCAAACTGCTTGCCTGCTTGCTGTGGGTCAAGATGTTGCTGGGGATCAACAATATTGTCGATGTGCTCTTCGGATCCTAACGAGAAGGCGAAAAGCAACAGATAAGAACGAATAAAATGCAAAGACTCAACAACAAAGTTTCTCCAAATATTACGAAAATTTTACAAAGTAGCAAGATACTGATTTATAAAGAATTTAGCAACAGAACCAATTGATTTGGATTCTTAATGCCAAAGATACGACCAAAAGAAGGTCTTACGACCAGGTAGTGGTCGTAGAAGAACTTACGACCACAACATAGTCGTAGCAAGTCTTACGACTAGATACAAGTCGTAGAAGAACTTACTACCGCGACATAGTCGTAGCAAGTCTTACGACTAGGTACAAGTCGTGGAAGGACTTACGACCGGGTAATGGTCGTAGAGGGACTTATGACTAGGTATAAGTCGTAGAAAAACTTATGACCCCGACATAGTCGTAGTAAGACTTACGACCAGTTACAAGTCGTAGTAGAACTTACGACTAAGCTATGGTGACTGGTCGGAATCCCGACCCCGAGGCAGCGCCTCCCGCACGCTTTGCCAGTGGCTCGGCGGCTTCTCCGACCACAGCGGCGCCAGCCAAGGGCAAAGATGAGTGTCTAAAAGTTTAATGGTCCGACCGGCGGCCAGTGCGGGTCGGAGCATGGCTGCTACGGTGGTACGATCATGGAGTGCGGCCGAGTAGGTATGGCTCGGGAGAACCCCCAAACGGACAATATCGAAAGAACAACGAAAACACACCTAAGCTCCTATAAGGTAAGGTGAAAGTACCTGAACTGGAGAACGACCAAAGACCCACGAAGTGGCTCTGGCGACGAGTGACCGAACGGCGGCGGTAAAGTCCTCACTAGGCCACAGCGACCTGAGTAAAGAGAGAACCAAACCGAGTGAAGGTTAAGCTCCGAAGAGAAAAGGGGGAGCAGAGGGGGCCAAGACTTGAAGAAGAACCCCTGCTGCACCGCCTCCACCGAAGCTCCACACTCAACAATGGTGGTCGAGGGGATTGCGAGTGACTGCAGCTCAAGCAAGCTGGTGAGTGCTAGCTGGAGTTGCGGAAGTGCTAAAGGAAGCAAAGGAGTTTAAATAGAGCGATGGCAGAGAGCAACGGCCGGGTTTTTCCAGTCGGGTCAACACTGCCACGAGAGCACTTGAGAGCGATGGGAGCAGTTGAATCATGACCTTCTGAGGGAGGAGCGCGACAGGCATTTAATGCGCGCAGAGCTAGCCGTTTAAAGGTGACCATAGAGTGGACTGCACGCCACGGCTTTTCTCCTCTGCGCACGCCATGGCAGGGCTCACGCGCGCGCGGACAGAGGAAGGAGACGACTCGTTGGTCGTCGGATTGAAATCGAACGGCTGGGCTAGATCGAGCGGATTGAAACGATCCCAGCGTTCGGCTGGTCGAAGACCGTTCGATGCCGATCCAACGGCTGAGTTAGATCGGGTGGTTTACAACGACTCCATCGTTCGGCTGGTCGAAGACCGTTCGATACCGATCCAACGGCTCACGACCCTAGCGCCCGAACGACCGAGTTGGCACAGTTAGTGGACTGGACCGAGTCAAGTGGCTCGAGCCCGAGTCCGATTCGAACCTACGGAATAGTGCAAACCAGTTAGGGTTTGAATCCTAACATCTGATTTTCGAGGAATTATTTGAGGTAGCAAGCAAACTCCAAAATTTATGAAATTTGAACTGGAGCTTGCTGACCGCAGGAGGAACCTCCCATAAAACTTTCAGAGATTTTCATGCACCGAATTTTCTCCAGCAATTCCAGAAGAGAAGAAATAGGGTTTGACCAAGCATTGACTCGCCTCCAAAAATTATCAAATAATTTCTAAAAATCATGAGATAATTCAGATGTGTTGCCAAGCCTCCCTAGAACTCAGGGAAAAGATTTACCAGGGTTTGGCAGAAGATCTATTACAAGGAGGTTTTTGATTCGAGTTAATTGAGGATTCTGATTGTGATTTCCATAATTCCTTAATCAAGAATTACAGAAATGATCAATGGCTTCAAGATGCAAGAAAATTTTTAATTTCTCCTGATTTTCTTACATTGGAAACCCAAATCCACTTTTGGGATGTTACAAAACCTCCTCCCCTTACAAAAATCTCGTCCCGAGATTTGGCTCACTCGGTAAAGAAAGATGGATAGTCTGCACGGAGACGATCTTCCCTTTCCCAAGTAGCCTCATCCTCAGAATGGTTCGACCACTGAACTTTAAGGAATCTGATGGTTTTATTCCTTGTTCTTCGTTCAGCCTCATCGAGTATGCGAACAGGGTGCTCGCGATAGGTCAAATCTTCCTGGACATCGAGGGTTTCCAACGGAGCTTCCTCAGTTGGAACACGGAGGCACTTCTTTAGTTGGGACACATGGAAAACATCATGTACCCCCTCGAGTGCAGCTGGCAATTCCAACTTATAGGCAACAGCTCCTTTCTTCTCGATAACACGGTAGGGACCGACATATCGAGGAGCTAACTTGCCCTTGACGCCGAAACGCTGATGGCCCTTCAAAGGAGAGACTTTGAGATAGACAAAGTCATTAGGCTCAAAGCTCAACTCGCGACGACGGCGATCCGCATAGCTCTTTTGCCTGGATTGAGCTGTGCGTAAACGATCACGAATAAGCTGGACTTGACTCTCGGCAATTGATCGAGTCCGGGCCAAAGAAAGGTCTTTCGCCGGTCTCAGACCAATTCAACAGGGTTCTGCATTTTCTCCCGTATAAGGCCTCAAAAGGTGACATGCCGAGACTGGCTTGAAAACTGTTGTTGTAGGAAAACTCGGCAAATGGCAAGCATTTCTCCCAATTCTTTTCATAGGAGAGAACACAAGCACGGAGCATGTCCTCCAACACTTGGTTGACCCTTTCGGTCTGACCATCAGTTTGGGGGTGATATGCTGTGCTAAAGGTAAGACGGGTGCCCATAGCCACTTGCAAGCACTTCCAAAACCTGGCGGTGAAAAGTGCACCGCGATCTGAAACGATCGTCTTCTGTACACGATGCAAGCAGACGATACGGGAAATATAGAGGTCCGCGAGTAGACTCACGCTAAGGTTTGTCCGTACCGGCAGAAAATGGGCTACTTTCGTCAATCGATCGATGACAACCCAGATGGAATCCTTGCCCTTGGATGTTCGGGGCAGACCGGTGATAAAATCCATCCCGATCGAATTCCACTTCCATTCAGAAATAGGCAAAGGCTGAAGCAGTCCTGCTGGACGCTGATGCTCGGCCTTGACACGACGACACACGTCGCACTCGGCAACGAACTTCGCAATCTCCCTCTTCATTCGGGTCCACCAAAATCTCTGACAGAGATCTTGATACATCTTTGTGGCCCCGGGATGAATGGATAAAGGCGAATCATGGGCCTCGCGGAGAATTAAATTCCGCAATTCCATGTCCTTTGGAACCACAAGGCGTTGCCCGAACCGTACAACACCATGCTCATCCTCAGAAAAGCACTTGGCTGTTCCGTTCTTGACATTTTCCTTGATGCGGCTCACCCAAAGATCCGATTCTTTGGCGACCTAAATTCGATCCACCAAGGTTGGTTGCACAACCAAGGCAGCGAGGGAACCATGCTCAACCAAACCTAAGTTGAGACGCTGAAACTCCTCCAGAAGGGTGGGCTGAATCTCCTTTAGCAACAAGACATTGCAATGCGCTTTGCGACTGAGCGCATCGGCAACGACGTTAGCCTTGCCCGGATGATAGTGAATACCCATGTCATAGTCCTTGATCAACTCCAACCATCTCTTTTGCCTGAGGTTCAGATCTGGTTGGGTGAATAAATACTTTAGGCTTTTGTGATCCGAATACACTTCGCAACGATTACCGATTAGGTAATGTCGCCAAATCTTAAGTGCATGAATCACAGCAGCCAATTCCAAATCATGGGTAGGATAGTTGAGTTCATGAGGTCTCAATTGCCTTGATGCATAGGCCACTACCTTGCCTTCTTGCATAAGGACACAACCGAGTCCTCGACGAGAAGCATCGCAAAAGATATCGAAGCTTCGATGGATATCGAGAAGAACGAGGACGGGAGCGGTGGTCAAATGCTTCTTGAGTACTTGGAAGCTTTCCTCACAAGCATCGGACCACAATAACTTCTTGTCCTTCTTGAGCAACTCCGTCATCGGCTTCGCGATCTTGGAGAAGTTCTCGATAAAACGGCGATAATATCCCGCTAAACCAAGAAAACTCCGCGCCGGCCATCAAGTAGGTGAACCATGAAAGAACATCGCTGACCTTGCTAGGGTCAACGGCCACGCCTCCTGCTGAAAGAACATGGCCCAGAAAGGCCACTTCCTTCAACCAGAATGCACACTTGCTGAACTTTGCATACAGCTGGTGCTCACGAAGCTTGCCTAACACAAGCCTCAGATGCTCATGATGTTCCTCATCATTCTTGGAATAGATGAGAATATCATCGATGAAGACCACGACAAACTTGTCCAAATACTCCATGAATACCGAATTCATGAGGTTCATGAACAAGGCGGGAGCATTGGTCAAGCCAAATGACATGACGGTGTACTCATACAAGCCGTAGCGAGTAGAGAAAGCCGTCTTTGGAATATCCTCAGGTCGTATCCGAACTTGATGATATTCCATTCTCAAATCAATCTTGGAGAATACTCGAGCTCCAGTTAATTGATCAAAAAGATCATCAATACGGGGCAATGGATACTTGTTCTTTACCGTTACTTCATTAAGCGGACGGTAATCAACGCACATGCGCAAAGTATTGTCCTTCTTCTACACGAAGATTGCAGGACAACCCCACGGAGATGAGCTAGGGCGGATGAGACCTTTTTCTTGCAGCTCACTCAGTTGTTTCTTCAACTCCACCAATTCGTTCGGTGGCATCCGATAATGCCTCTTTGAAATCGAGGCAGTACCGGGAACCAACTCAATGACAAACTCGAGGTCTCGAACTGGTGGCATCCCCGGAAGATCTTCAAGAAAGACATCAACGAAGTCACAAACTGTTGGGACTTCACTCATATCTAGAGCGGGCTCCGCCTCAAGCGCGAAGAGATGCGGACCTAGCAGCTTCGGCGAAAAGCGAACCTGCTCGCCCGAAGGACTAGATAGAGAGACGCACTTCTTGGCACAATCGATGTGTCCCTTATGCTGAGACAACCACTCCATACCAAGAATTACATCTAGACTTGCTGAATGGAGAAGGATAAGATTTGCTAAGAATCCTACTCCCTCAATCTCAATTGGGACATCCCTACACTCAGATTCAGCTCTCAACTCCGAACCAGGGGAGCGGATGAGCAACGGGACCAACAATGGAGTAAAAAGGAGCTCACTAGTAGCAGCAAAAGACTCAGAAACAAAAGAATGAGATGCTCCTGAATCAAACAAAACAGTAGCAGAATGAGAGTTAACAGAAAGTGTACCCAACACGACGTCGGGTGCCTCCTATGCCTCCTCCGCTGAGATGAGGTTGACGCGACCACTACCCATGCCTTGGGTAGCAGGGAGTATCTTCAGGTCCTGAGAAGAAACACCTCCTTGCCCGCGTCCTCCATTAGGACGAGGGGCTGCTCCTGTCTTCTTAGGGCATTGGTTCGCATAATGCCCCTTCAGTTTGCGGCGGTGTAACCCGGCGGTGGGTTGCGGGGCCACCTGGCGACTCGTAGGTGCACGTGATTGGGGCACGGCTGCGAAGGGACAGCGGCGGCGCCGGCCTCGGGTCTTTGTAACCTCACCGACGCGACCCCGAGATCGATCAAGTGGGGATAGCTGGCCCTAGAGGACTTGTGGGCCTCCCACTTACGCTTGCGGGAATCCACAAGCGCTCTCCCTGAGTGCTCGGCGACGATGGCCTTGTCCACCAAGGCCTGAAAATCCGGGAAGTCGACAACAGATAGCTTGTCCTGAAGCTCCTCAGACAAACCATCCCTGAACTTCTCTTGCTTGGCCTCATCAGTGGCCACCTCTTCCGGAGCATAACGAGCCAAATGGTTCAACTCGTGCATGTACTCGTGAATCGAAACGCCCTTGTCGAGCGACAAGAACTCCTTCTTCTTCAGCCTCATCAGGCTGGAAGGAATGTGACTCCGACGGAAGGCAGTGCGAAACTCCTCCCAGGTGACGGTGTGACCGTCAGGCTGCATGGTGAGAAAGCTCTCCCACCAAGACAAAGCTGCACCCTCCAGCTGGTGCGATGCGAACAGCGCCTTTTCGTGCTCCTGGCACTACGCTATGCGAAGCTTGCGCTCAACCAGACGAAGCCAGTCGTCTGCGTCAACTGGATCCTCAGACCTGGAGAACGTGGGGGGCTGGGTGCGAAGAAACTCCGTGAGTCCCCCACGCGGCTGGTGTCCACTCCCTTGCCCAGATCCTGAAGCACCGGTAAGGGCGGAAGTGTTGCGCGCGATGACGTCCAGAAGAACCCTCCTGTCTTCTGCACGGTTGCGCTCGATCTCAAGAAGGACCTCGGCCATGGTCGGAGGAGGAGGAAGATCCTCGTCCGGACCAGCTGACTGGCCTTGGCCGCTACGAGTGCGTCCGGCCATCCTGTTACAAGAAACTTTGGTTAAAACTAGACTCAAAAAGAAAGCCGATTGAAAGCAAAACGCTAGCGACTAGGGGAATGTAATACCCCCTAATCGAAAGCCAAAACTACAAGTGTATAACTTTAAAAAGGCTTATAAAAAGACTCCAAAAACAGCAAGAAATCACCAAACCAAGGCTCAACTTCCCAATGCAACTAACCTGTATTGAATGAACGAGTAATTGATTGAGACGATAAAAATCAGAATATAACGTAAGATCTATTACCACTACAGAGCAAGGTTAAAACAGTGAAATTAGCGTTAGATACATAGCTAACTAGTACCACATCTTACCCTTCTATTCCCACAAGCCTTTAGTTGATTAACCTCTCATTGTCTACCCCATTTAGAACCTTTGACCTTGCTGTCCGGAAATTGAAAGATCACTGTCCAGGTTTCGCATCCAAGCTTCTAGTCGCAATTTATCCATTCCAGAAGCTTCAAAACCTTGTAGAGGGCAACCACCACTTCAATTTGCCAAGCTCATTAGTTCTCAAAACCCAATTAAACGATAACAACTATCTTTGAAGAAAGGAGAGGAAATCAATTTTCAAAACTCAAATTAGAGTAAGATGAGAGGAGTAAGCTAAGATAGGTAAGGAATAAAATCTGAGAATTCCTTAAGCTTTCATAAATCATTTGATACTTTGAAAATAATGTTTTCCAAAATATCCTAAAGACAACCAAGCTTGGGTTACTACGGTCAGTATGGCTCTGATACCAAACCCTGTGAGACCCCGGTTTATCGGGCTTGTAATGCTTAACCATCCATTCGGTCCTAGCATCACAAATCAGATAAGCCGAGACTCGAGACATGTATACTTTCCAGAAATGCAGTATACACACCTCTTTACAAAGTTCATGCATCAATTCCATTCATTCACATAGAACCGAAGCAAAAACAACAATCCAGAAGATAACATAAATAGAAGATAGTTATTACAAAAGAGAGGCCGACCGGCCAAATGACATATACATAAAGACATTTAACAGCGGAAGCAAAAGTGCCATAAGATGGCCATAAAATGAAAGAGCCAATCAGTGTGCCTTTAACCCACAAGGCAACCGACCGGACCGCCAAGCTAGTCGTCGAATCCACAGCACATTTCACAGAAGTGAGGCCCTTGGGGCTCACCTTCCTCCCCTGCAACAAAGAGCCCAGCAAAGCCGGGTGAGTACTTTGAATGTACTCGCAAGACTTACGTGTAGAGTAACAGACCTGTACATAGCTGTGAGGACCCCCGGGTTATTTCCGTAAGACCGAGGTTTACCTGGTCTTAAGGAAATAACTCTGGGCCTCAAGTAAATGAATTCCGCCTTAACTCCATCCAAGTGAGGAGCCCGACCGAAACTAGAGCCCCGGTGATCATGCGCGTTGCTCCTCTGCAAGCACCACATGATTATCGGTTCTCCCAACGGTCAAAGCCAACACTTAGACAAGTTAAAGTGGGATTCATCACAACGAGTATGAGGCCGTGTTGGCTCCCAGGATCAGCGGCCAACACGCTCATACTCTCATTCAACATTGATCACATCCATACAACAACGTACATTAACCATCCAAAAGACATACAACATAATAGTTAAGTCTACACTATTACATAACGGCCGACCGGCCAAATTCAAGTAAGAGTGATAAATAACAGTGGAGCAAAATAAATAAACCAAAAGTCCAGCAAGGTATGCCCATAACCCAAGGCAACCGGTGGGGTTAAAGATAGCACTACTCGTCGATTGTCGCCTAAATCGGCATCGACGAGCTCATCGAGCTCGACATCGCCCTCACCGAAAAGAAAAACAAAAAGGCCACCAACATCCGGCTGAGTACAAGTGCACTCGCAAGTCTTACACAAAGAAAAGTAGTTATGCATATTGGGCAATCAAGGGATAGCATTAGTGGTTCTAGTTTTGCATAAAACGCAACATCTTACATTCCTAGACCATCTAGTTTTCAAAAGCCAAGTTATAAATCATTTATTCAAGAGAGGGTTTCACAAGACATATGTAATAATATGGATCAATCAATATCAAGGTGGCTGTCCACTTTGATAAACTAAAGTACATGAACATCCCATTCATGCCGAAACCAATTGTAACCATGTCAACTTTTAATATTTGAAGTCTAACGATGAAGCATACTTAAACCAAGTGTTGTCCATAACCGTGGACACGGCTATTTGAATAGATTATCTCTGCAGAGGTGTACTACTTTACCCACATGACTCGACTAGCCCGTAAGCCTCCAGATGCCTCCGAATATAGCACACTTCCTTAGGTATGCCGGCCGGGGAGAATCGAGATACAGTCATTTTTAGCAAGAAAATCTTATTGGGATGTACCACCCATATGTGTTATTCCCAACTTAGACATAAGCATATAGCAAATGCTAAGCGGGCGCATACGTTGTACTGGAGTGGCCAGTGTGAGGTAGTTAGTATGTTGCATCCCACAACATAGGTAATCGTGCTCATTAAGCACAGTATATATCACACTGGGGTTCCAAAGGAACATAGGATTTCACGGTCTCTATGTCCCCACACCGCCTGCGGTCTTACCCAATAAAACATTCCCTTACTTAAGCAGACGGTACCCATATCCCGCATGTGATAGTACGCTCGTGCTTGGAGTGTAACGTCCATGGCTCGGTCCTTAATGGTCCGCATAAGACAACCACAAACCGAATCTCGTGCATAACAAAGACCCACACTAACAACCACTTGTCCGGACCCAAAACCATTTAACAACAACAAGTTTTGAACCAAAATAACCAGGTATAACAATCTGGACAAAAATTAATAACAGAATAAGAGTTGTTATGTGTCTCCCACAATTGACGAGCTAGTCCCGCCAATTGATCTACTGCGTTATCTAGACCCGCAATGGCTAAGCAATAGACACACAACAATCATATCATCACAAACCTATCTTAAGCATATGTGTATGTGAAATATCAGGGATAACCATCAAGCATAGGATATAACTAATCTACTCAAACATAAAGGTATCTAGAAAATAGCATGCGAGCAATATCATTGCATTTCAAATACTAATGTAAGAAAACGGGATCAATATGATGCAAAAGAAATTTCAAAGGATGCTTGCCTTGCTGGAAGAGTAGTTGTTCACTCTCGGTAGCGTAAGAATCTACGTTGAAATCGACGGTATCTATAGAACGGAAAAATCGATAAACATCGAGAAATAACCCAAAAATCAAAATGCTCCAACATGCATGATTTTTCTACAGTATAAATTTTATGCCATGAGATGAATATAGGGGCAAGAATTATCCCAATTGGATTCAGTAGGTGAAAGTTATGGTCAATTGAAGTTTGTATGTCCCGATAATGTAGTTTATCCAATTTTAATGTGTTGGCTAAATTTTGTAGAACAGAGGGAAGGCAATTGAATTTATAGATAATTAGGTCATATTATTGTGAGTCCACTAAAAATTGGTTCATCCTAATTGGAGTTTCCAAGCAAAAGATATGAATTTTCAAAGTTATAGCCATTTTTCTATTGTAAAGATAATCAATTAAATACTCATATTCCAAATCTATCTTTTCTGTTACCGAGATAAATGTGCAACCTATTTTGAAATAAAGTTCATCAAAAATGAAAATTACCAGCACTGGTTTCATCCCAATTGGAGTTAAAATGAATTTGTTATGCATTTTGGAAGTAAATCCTATTTTTGGTTCATAAATAAATACATTCGATTTTCTTAATTGATTATTCCTTTTCTTACCGAGCTGTACCTAGCCACACGCATCGACATGTGGGGCCGATATGATGTCATTTCTCATTTACCCCGGGATTTAATTTCCGATCGACAAGCGGGCCCGCATGTAAGTTTAAACGGTTTCTGAAGATGTGCATGGACCACGAGTCCATGACCGCACACAAGATGATGAGAAAGAGTTTAAGTGGCTAGGCCCACTTGTCAGCCGCTGCTTATCCCTTCCGTTTTCTGTACACGGGCCCACATGTAATAGACTCATCTACTCGCTTAAGACACCATTAATAACAGTAATCAATCATTAGGCAATTAATGACCGAATCGAAACCTTAATGACTTTGCTACAGTTGTCGGACACGTCCGACAACGCGCCCGTGAGATTGCCCGGCGGCTCGCCGGCGCTACGCGCCACGGCGAGGCCGGCCAAGGGCGGCTACAGCTGTGCAATATCCTTGCGCAACTTTGGGTGGTGGTGGCTATGCCTGAGGTGGCGTGTGCTGGCGGCTCGTCGGAGAGGAGCGGCGGTGTATAACACGGCAAACATGCACAGCATAAACAAGCTCCGCATTGTCCAAGGAAGCAGGTGCCCGAGCATCAGTGAAGTCCAGTGAGGCTACCTGAAGGTCGGAGAGAAGAGTGGATCACGGAGCTAGCTTGGCGACGGTGAGGTCCACTGGCGGCGGTGCGGTTCAACGAGGAGAAGACACCACGAGCAACAAGGAAGACAATGAAGCTTCGGATGGCTCATAGATCTCTAGGAGTGCTCGGTAGCAAAGAAATGACTAATGCCTTACCGGATCAAGTGGGAGACGAAGAGTTTGCTTTTCGGCCGAAAACGAACCAATCTTCGAATTCACGAGCTCCTGTCGTGCATTGCCAAAATTGGATGAGGGGAACTCATACTCTAACTCAAAGACATAATGTGACGCGCTGGAGTTAGCAAGTATCTCACCGGAGGCGAAGATAGCACAGAGTTGTCCCCGGGTGTAAGCTCTGGGCGTGAACCGGAGCCGAGGAAGACACAGTCGCGTTCCGGGAGCTACAAGCGAAACCAACACGGGGGCTTAGTCAAAATGGAATCAGCATCGGAAGAGAGAGCTCGGAGATCCGGAGGCGAGAGGTTTACCTAAGAACGAGCTCACGCTAGCTTCCTCTCCTCGACGGCCGGAGGAGAAGTGCGGGAAAAGCGAGAGCAGGGGGGTAGGTTAAAGCCGGCAACTGGACGGAGCAGCGGCGGCGTTAACTAGGGAAGCTCGGGGACTGGTCGGTTTGGGCGGTGCGGTCACGGCGTCGACGGAGCTTCGCAGAGCATGGCGGGCGCGTGGCGCTCGGCTCCTGCGCGAACGCCAGCGGGAGGTAGACGATGGCGATAGGACTTGGGCCCACTGTCACGGGCGCGGGAGGCGCGGCGCGCGATCGCGAGGCTTAACTCGTGGGCCGTTCGATTTAAATCGGACGGTCCACGTTCTAACTGGTTCGGGTGAATCAGTTCGCCAAGCGGCTCGGTCGGACTACTGTGCAATGGGTTTGAGTCCGAGGAACAGTGCTCCTATTGACCAGATTTGAATTTTAAACCTCCTAGTTTGACCAGGCTCTAAAATATAGCAATAAAATTTATAAAAATGTGAAATAATTCGAGGGGTTCTGGGTGACCTAGTACCCATAAAGATTATAATATCATACTGTTTATGATATATTCTGTGTTTTATAAATTCAAACTTAAGCTATGTTGTTGGGTTGTGTTTGAATTTTATCAGGGTTCAAACTCTTCCCAAAAATTTGGGAAAAATTATATTAATTCATGATAAGTAATGTAGTATTTGAATAAATTAATTCCAGGGGAACTTCAATAGCATTTGTTTTGGTTTTTCATTTGTAGTTCCAATTATAGCATAAGTTTAATTCCTTTCATGATTTTCCAAATGCAATATTTAATATAAATCTTGGAAATCATGATGCATGCTAATGAAATGCATAATAATCCTCTTTATTAATTTAGGGATGTGACAAACCTCCCCCCCTTACAAAAGATCTCGTCCCCGAGATCGGCAGGACTTAAAGATGGATAGAAAAGTTCTAAAGGAAACATAACATCTGTTGTCTTGATTTCCTTCAAAGATAGTGCTAAGATATCCTATCAAGTTACAAGGAATGGCTCTTACATTTTTCCTTTCCATTATTTTGCTTAACCTTTCCTTTCTTGATACGAAGACATTTCAAGCAGAAGGAAAAAGATCTGGATATTCGGTTCGCAGATGGTCTTCATGTTCCCATGTTGCTTCATCTTCAGTATGGTTACTCCATTGAACTTTGATGAACTTGATGTTGCGATTCCTCGTCTTGCGCTCCGTTTCTTCAAGAATGCGAATCGGGTGCTCCTGATAAGAAAGATCGGGTTGCAAGTCGAGTGCTTCCAACTCAGTTGCTTCAGTTGGGACGCGGAGACATTTCTTCAGTTGTGAAACATGGAACACGTCATGCACATCTGAAAGTGATGGCGGCAACTCCAATTTATAAGCTACCGATCCCATCTTCGCTACAATTCGGAAAGGTCCAATGTAGCGAGGTGCCAATTTGCCTTTGACTTGAAAACGGTGTGTTCCTTTCATTGGAGAGACCTTGAGATAGACGCGATCATCCACCTCAAAGCTTAGTTCGCGACGACGACGGTCGGCATATGACTTCTGACGTGATTGAGCCGTCCGAAGTCGTTCGCGGATGACACGAACTTGTCCTTCTGCATCTTCCACTAAAGTTGGACCATAGAATGGTCTCTCCCCGGCTTCGGACCAGTTCAAGGGTGTCCTACAAGCTCTTCCATACAACGCCTCAAAAGGTGACATTTGCAAGCTTGATTGGAAACTATTGTTGTAGGAGAACTCGCATAAGCGGTAAACATTTTTCCCAATCCTTGCTATAGGACAGCACACATGCCCAAGAAGATCTTCTAAAACTTGGTTCACCCTCTCGGTTTGTCCATCCGTTTGTGGGTGGTAAGCGAGTGAAAGATAGATTGGTCCCCATGGCGTTATGCAAGCATTTCCGAAGTGAGATGTGAATTGAGGACCTCTATCCAAACGATCACCTTGGTACACCATAGAGACAAACAATCACGAGATGTACACTCGCTAGTTTGGCTCGGTGTAAGTGGTCTTGACAGAATAAAATGGGCAACCTTTGTCGACGATCGACAATCACCCATATAGAATCGGAGCGGTTTGGGTCCTTGGAAGCCCGATAATGAAATCCATCCCAACCTCCTCCCATTTCCACGGGGAATGGGTAAGGGTTCTGAGTACCACTGGCTTTAAGTGCTCGGCCTTGACTTCGGGCATACGTCCGACTTTCGGCGACATATCGCGCGATCTGTTGCTTCATCCGCTCCACCACAATCGTTTCTTCAAATCATGGTACATCTTGGTACTCCGGGATGTATAGAGAATCGCGAATCATGAGCTTCCTTAAGAATCAACTCCCTCAAAGTTGTCATTGAATGGCACTACTAAACGACTTCGAATCGTAGGGTGCCCTCGGCATCATGGTTGAAACATTTGGCCTTACCCTTCTTCATTTCTTCCGGTTTGGGCGACTTCCATGTC
Organism: Hsuehochloa calcarea; assembly: GCA_036346395.1. Classification (NCBI taxonomy): domain Eukaryota; kingdom Viridiplantae; phylum Streptophyta; class Magnoliopsida; order Poales; family Poaceae; genus Hsuehochloa; species Hsuehochloa calcarea. The sequence continues at coordinate 54,454,695 of CM070597.1, forward strand.
GGTCTTTTGAGCTTCCTTGATCTGATCTTCTAAGGTGAAATCCACCTTGAGAGCAGCAAGGGTACCCTCCTCAATAATTCCTGTGCGAGCGTTGCATGTCAAGACACAACCTTGCCGAAAAGGAGTTACCGACAAGCAGTTGCATTGGTTTTTCCTACTCAACGCGTCGGCCACCACATTGGCCTTCCACAGGTGATAATGGAGCCCCATATCATAGTCCTTGATTAACTCAAGCCACCTTCTCTGTCTCAGGTTCAGGTCGGCCTGAGTGAAAATGTACTTGAGACTCTTATGATCAGTGTAGATCTCGCAACGATTACCAATAAGGTAATGCCGCCAAATTTTGATGCATGGACTATGCGCAAGCTCCAAGTCATGGGTGGGATAATTGGCTTCATGCGGTCTCAATTGTCTTGACGCATATGCCACCACATGACCTTCTTGCATAAGGACACATCCGATCCCGTGTTGAGAAGCATCGCAATAAATGTCGAAGCTCTTGTGAATATCGGGCAAGATAAGCACGGTGCTCGGGTTAAGAGGTCTTTAGAGTCCGAAAGCTAAGCGCATACCAAAGCGACTGGGCGAACTTCTTTTCCTTTTTCAACGGTTGGGTCATGGGCACGGCAATACGGAGAAATTATTGATGAACCTGCGGTAATACCCTGCAAGCCCAAGAAAACTGCGGATGTCGGTGACGCTCTTGGGTTGCTCCCAATTTAACACATCCTAGACTTTACTAGGATCGACAGCGACACCTCCCTTGGACAGAACATGACCCAAGAAGCTGACTTCGCGAAGCCAGAACTCGCATTTGCTAAATTTAGCATACAGTTGATGTTGACGAAGTTTTTCTAACACAAGTCGCAGATGTTGCTCGTGCTCTCCATCGGACTTGGAGTAGATAAGGATATCATCAATGAATACGACAACAAATTGATCCAAATACTCCATGAAAACCGAATTCATTAGGTTCATAAAGTAGGAAGGAGCATTGGTCAGTCCAAAGGACATAACAGTGTACTCGTACAACCCGTAACGAGTGGAGAAAGCCGTCTTTGGTATATCTTCGGCTCTGACCTTAATTTGATGGTAACCCATCCTCAAATCAATTTTGGAGAATACTTGGGCTCCATTCAATTGGTCAAATAGATCGTCAATCCGCGGAAGCGGATACTTGTTCTTGATAGTGACTTCATTTAACGGGCGGTAGTCCACACACATCCTGAGACTCTTATCTTTCTTCTTAACAAAAATAACCGGGCATCCCCAAGGGGAGGAGCTCGGTCTGATGAACCCCTTATCTTGGAGCTCCTTGAGTTGCTCTTTTAATTCTACCAACTCATTTGGAGGCATCCGGTATGGCCATTTTGAAATTGGCGCAGTACCAGGTGTAAGTTCGATAACGAATTCCACTTCTCGGTCAGGAGGCATGCCTGGAAGGTCTTCAGGGAATACATCGGGATATTCACATACCACTGGTACGTTCCCTAATTCAAGAGGGATATTAACTTCCAAGGCATAGAGAAGAGAATTGTCCAGAACGGGCGAGAACATGACTTGACTGCCCTCTTTGTTTGTGACGGAAATAGACCGCCTAGCACAGTCGATTTTTCCTTGGTTCTTGGTTAGCCAATCCATTCCTAGGATCACATCAATGCCTACTGAATTTATCACTATGAGGTTAGCCAAGAAGTCAATTTCTTGGATCTGCACAATTATGTCCCGGCAGACTTGATCGGTATGAAAAATCGATCCCGGAGACTGTATGCGATGGGGTGGTTGGAGGGTATGCATTTCAATTTGATGGAGTGCAGCAAATGATTTCTTGATAAATGAATGAGATGCCCCAGAATCAAATAAGACAGTAGCCGGGCTGGAATTAACCAAGAGAGTACCCAAAATGACGTCCGGTGCGTCTGTTGCTTCCTCGGCAGTGACGTGGTTGATGCGGCCACGTGTCGTGCCTTGGGGAGGTGTGGATGCAGCCCTTGGCGGTGGTGAAGGTCTCGTCGGGGCCGAGGTAGGAGTTGGGGTGGAACCATTATAGACCCGCGGCATCCCACGCGCTTTTGCCAAGCACTGATGCGCATAGTGCCCCGGGCGTCCACAATGGAAACACGTAACACTTGGCCGGACATGGCCGCTGTTCGGGGGCTGCATGCTCCCGCTCCTTTGTTGCACAAAAGGTTGGGGAGGCCTTGGTACAAAGGTTGGTGGTCTCGGTGGAGCTGGAGCTGGAGCTCGGGGTGCTTGGGGCTGTCCGACAGCCGTCTAGAAAATCGCCACGGCTGAAATTTGAGCGGCCCTCTTCCTCTTCCTTGATTCTTCCACGGCCACGCTTTTGTGCTCCACCACTATGGCCTTATTGACCAAGTGTTGGAAGTTGCGGAAATCGTGGACCGCGAGGGCTAACTGCATTTCTTCTGTCAAGCCGTTGGTGAACCGGCTCTGTCGGCGTGCATCGAGAGAGACATCATCGGGGCGAACGAGCCAAGAAGTTGAACTCGTGTAAGTACTCTGTGATGTTTTCTTCCCTTGCTTGAGGGCTAGGAATTGTTGGCTGCTTGATCAACAGTACTCCCTCCGGAATGTGAGCTTCACGGAAGGCCGCCTTAAACTCATCCCATGATGGGACGTCTCCGTCGGGCTGCATGGCGGAAAAGTTATCCCACCATGCACTTGCCGCGCCCTCCAGCTGATAGCTGGCGAAAAGGACCCGCTCCGCACCGGTGCACTGTGCGATAGTTAACTTTTTCTCCACAGTGCGGAGCCAATCTTCCGCCTCCATGGGATCCTCAGCGCTAGAAAAGGTGGGAGGATTGGTTCGCTGAAAATCAGCGAGCCCTCCACGTGTCCTGGATGCTCCCGCTCCCCAGATGTGACGGGAGCCGGAGAGGTGTTGCGAGCAATGGCCGAGAATCGCGTTTGATCCATGCGGTTCCTCTCGATCCGAGCCAAGACTTACGCCATTGTGGGAGGTGGTGGAGGCACTTCTTCTGCCTGGTCATCTGGCTGATTTTGCCAATGAGGGGGCTCGTTAACCCTCCCCGGGCGTAAAGCTCATCGATAGAGCGAGCCCGCGGAGGTGGTGACCCTTGCTCTTGTTGTTGTGCCCTTGAGCGAGTGTTAGGCCCTGTCATTCTGAGGTGACAAGGAGAGTTAGAGAAAAGGGCTAGGCTACTCACTTTTTAGGGGAAATCCAAATTAAAGACACAAACATTTTATAAGAAATTATTCATGCAGGAGGGTAAATGAGGCACAAGAACTCAAAGTCAAATAGGGTACAAAAGCACTAAGGCCAGTACAAAATCCAATACTTAACTCGCATAGTTCAAGAGTGATAACATCAAAGAGGCCCGAGGCGAATGGTAATCGCCGAACTTAAGTCTTTGCAAAAGAAACACATCGGATCAACAACTACTAATCGACAAGTACAAATAGAAAGATACATACTCATTGGACACACGTAAGGGCAGCGGCGCACTATCCTAACACCCTATCTATTTTCACGATCGAAATTCACGGAAACTCATCCGTAAGGTGATACCGGAGATCCGTATCATCGTGGTCATGTGGATTGGTGAGGCGTAAAGGGATCCTATGATGTGTCCCTCCGCAGCTCGACCTTCGAGTGCGGGAAAACCCACCGACATGCGAGCCCGACGCCGTTGTTCCGATTGAGGACTTGTCCTCCAATTTGAGGAGGCGGTACTGATGGTCTTGAGGCATAGGGGAGATTTCGTTTCCCCATAAAGTACATGTCGGGCTACAAGTCCCATAATGCATAGGGGTTGTAGATGCTCTGAGCTACAAGAAGACGACGCGTCTCCCAAAGCTCATGAATGACGATCGGCGCAGATCCGTCCGTGATGCGAACCAACCTTGCGAGTTGCGAACACCGGGATCCTCCCGTCTTGAATCCCAGCGAAGGTGTTCACCTCCATGCCATGTGCTTGCATAGGAAGTGGTCGTATGGTGGTGAGACAACTCCGTTAAGTCATAACGAAGGCGACTCATGGCCATACGGCCACCTCTTGTAAAGCCATGGCCTCGTAAGTCCCATGTGCTCAAAGCGGTGCGGATACTTCCGTAACTTGTCTTGCAACGATATGGATCACGGCCGGTAGTCTTCCATCCGGGACCTAGATCTCGACGGTAGATGAAGTATACGGGTTGGTATGTGAAGTTTGCCCTCCACATCATATCTCGAAGAAGTCTTTGGGTATCCATCCACACCTTGACTTGAGTCTCTCGACCGGATATTGATGTCCCATCTAAAGACAAGAATAACCTGTAAGTTAGTTTTGCAAATCAAATGAGAGTAAGGTGAGGGATGAAGCTAAGATGGATGAGGAATAAAAGAGATTATTACTTATGCTTATGAAATAATTTGATGGTCAAAAATATTTTGACTCAAAGAGGCTTGCTAATACTAACGCCCATGCTATTTCTAACCTACGATCAAGATGGCTCGATACTAACGTATTTGTGAGGACCCCCGGGTTATTTCCGTAAGACCGAGGTTTACCTGGTCTTAAGGAAATAACTCTGGGCCTCAAGTAAATGAATTCCGCCTTAACTCCATCCAAGTGAGGAGCCCGACCGAAACTAGAGCCCCGGTGATCATGCGCGTTGCTCCTCTGCAAGCACCACATGATTATCGGTTCTCCCAACGGTCAAAGCCAACACTTAGACAAGTTAAAGTGGGATTCATCACAACGAGTATGAGGCCGTGTTGGCTCCCAGGATCAGCGGCCAACACGCTCATACTCTCATTCAACATTGATCACATCCATACAACAACGTACATTAACCATCCAAAAGACATACAACATAATAGTTAAGTCTACACTATTACATAACTACCGACCGCCAAATTCAAATAAGAGTGATAAATAACAATGGAGCAAAATAAATAAACCAAAAGTCCAGCAAGGTATGCCCATAACCCAAGGCAACCGACTGGGGTTAAAAGATAGCACTACTCGTCAGTGTCGCCTAAATCGGCACTGACGAGCTCATCGGGCTCGACATCGTCCTCACCTGAAAAGAAAAACAAAAAGGCCAGCCAACATCTGGCTGAGTACAAGTGCACTCGCAAGTCTTACACAAAGAAAAGTAGTTATGCATATTGGGCAATCAAGGGATAGCATTAGTGGTTCTAGTTTTGCATAAAACGCAACATCTTACATTCCTAGACCATCTAGTTTTCAAAAGCCAAGTTATAAATCATTTATTCAAGAGAGGGTTTCACAAGACATATGTAATAATATGGATCAATCAATATCAAGGTGGCTGTCCACTTTGATAAACTAAAGTACATGAACATCCCATTCATGCCGAAACCAATTGTAACCATGTCAACTTTTAATATTTGAAGTCTAACGATGAAGCATACTTAAACCAAGTGTTGTCCATAACCGTGGACACGGCTATTCGAATAGATTATCTCTGCAGAGGTGTACTACTTTACCCACATGACTCGACTAGCCCGTAAGCCTCCAGATGCCTCCGAATATAGCACACTTCCTTAGGTATGCCTACGTAGGGAGAATCGAGATCTGATCATTTTTAGCAAGAAAATCTTATTGGGATGTACCACCCATATGTGTTATTCCCAACTTAGACATAAGCATATAGCAAATGCTAAGCGGGCGCATACGTTGTAATCTTGGAGTGGCGGTGTGAGGTAGTTAGTATGTTGCATCCCACAACATAGGTAATCGTGCTCATTAAGCACAAGATATATCACATGGGGTTCCAAAGGAACATAGGATTTCACGGTCTCTATGTCCCCACACGCTGCGGTCTTACCCAATAAAACATTCCCTTACTTAAGCATGACGGTACCCATATCCCGCATGTGATAGTACGCTCGTGCTTGGAGTGTAACGTCCATGGCTCGGTCCTTAATGGTCCGCATAAGACAACCACAAACCGAATCTCGTGCATAACGGCACCCACACTAACAACCACTTGTGGGACCCAAAACCATTTAACAACAACAAGTTTTGAACCAAAATAACCAGGTATAACAATCTGGACAAAAATTAATAATGAATAAGAGTTGTTATGTGTCTCCCACAATTGACGAGCTAGTCCCGCCAATTGATCTCTGCGTTATCTAGACCCGCAATGGCTAAGCAATAGACACACAACAATCATATCATCACAAACCTATCTTAAGCATATGTGTATGTGAAATATCGGGGATAACCATCAAGCATAGGATATAACTAATCTACTCAAACATAAAGGTATACCAGAAAATAGCATGCGAGCAATATCATTGCATTTCAAATACTAATGTAAGAAAAGCGGGATCAATATGATGCAAAAGAAATTTCAAAGGATGCTTGCCTTGCTGGAAGAGTAGTTGTTCACTCTCGGTAGCGTAAGAATCTACGTTGAAATCGACGGTATCTATAGAACGAAAAATCGATAAACATCGAGAAATAACCCAAAAATCAAAATGCTCCAACATGCATGATTTTTCTACAGTATAAATTTTATGCCATGAGATGAATATAGGGGCAAGAATTATCCCAATTGGATTCAGTAGGTGAAAGTTATGGTCAATTGAAGTTTGTATGTCCCGATAATGTAGTTTATCCAATTTTAATGTGTTGGCTAAATTTTGTAGAACAGAGGGAAGGCAATTGAATTTATAGATAATTAGGTCATATTATTGTGAGTCCACTAAAAATTGGTTCATCCTAATTGGAGTTTCCAAGCAAAAGATATGAATTTTCAAAGTTATAGCCATTTTTCTATTGTAAAGATAATCAATTAAATACTCATATTCCAAATCTATCTTTTCTGTTACCGAGATAAATGTGCAACCTATTTTGAAATAAAGTTCATCAAAAATGAAAATTACCAGCACTGGTTTCATCCCAATTGGAGTTAAAATGAATTTGTTATGCATTTTGGAAGTAAATCCTATTTTTCAGTTCATAAGTAAATACATTCTGATTTTCTTAATTGATTATTCCTTTTCTTACCGAGCTGTACCTAGCCACAGCATCGACATGTGGGGCGATATGATGTCATTTCTCATTTACCCCGGGATTTAATTTCCGATCGACAAGCGGGCCCGCATGTAAGCGAAGCGGTTCTGACAAGATAGTGCATGGACCACGAGTCCATGACCGGCACACAGCACAGTGAGAAAGAGTTTAAGTGGCTAGGCCCACTTGTCAGCCGCTGCTTATCCCTTCCGTTTTCTGTACACGGGCCCACATGTAATAGACTCATCTACTCGCTTAAGACACCATTAATAACAGTAATCAATCATTAGGCAATTAATGACCGAATCGAAACCTTAATGACTTTGCTACAGTTGTCGGACGCGTCCGACAACGCGCCCGTGAGATTGCCCGGCGGCTCGCCGGCGCTCACGCGCCACGGCGAGGCCGGCCAAGGCGGCTACATAATGCGCAATATCCTTGCGCAACTTTGGGTGGTGGTGGCTATGCACGAGGTGGCGTGTCTTGGTGGCTCGTCGGAGAGGAGCGGCGGTGTATAACACGGCAAACATGCACAAGCATAAACAAGCTCCGCATTGTCCAAGGAAGCGGTGCCCGAGCATCGGTGAAGTCGGTGAGGCTACGAAGGTCGGAGAGAAGAGTGGGCGGCGGAGCTAGCTTGGCGACGGTGAGGTCCACGGCGCGGTGCGGTTCAACGAGGAGAAGACACCACGAGCAACAAGGAAGACAATGAAGCTTCGGGATGGCTCATAGATCTCTAGGGAGTGCTCAGGTAGCAAAGAAATGACTAATGCCTTACCGGATCAAGTGGGAGACGAAGAGTTTGCTTTTGGCCAAAACGAACCAATCTTGAATTCACGAGCTCCTGTCGTGCATTGCCAAAATTGGATGAGGGGAACTCATACTCTAACTCAAAGACATAATGTGACGCGCTGGAGTTAGCAAGTATCTCACCGGAGGCGAAGATAGCACAGAGTTGTCCCCGGGTGTAAGCTCTGGGCGTGAACCGGAGCCGAGGAAGACACAGTCGCGTTCCGGGAGCTACAAGCGAAACCAACACGGGGGCTTAGTCAAAATGGAATCAGCATCGGAAGAGAGAGCTCGGAGATCCGGAGGCGAGAGGTTTACCCAAGCGAGCTCACGCTAGCTTCCCTCTCCTCGACGGCCGGAGGAGAAGTGCGGGAAAAGCGAGAGCAGGGGGGTAGGTTAAAGCCGGCAACTGGACGGAGCAGCGGCGGCGTTAACTAGGGAAGCTCGGGGACTGGTCGGTTTGGGCGGTGCGGTCACGGCGTCGACGGAGCTTCGCAGAGCATGGCGGGCGCGTGGCGCTCGGCTCCTGCGCGAACGCCAGCGGGAGGTAGACGATGGCGACAGGACTTGGGCCCACTGGTCAGCGGGCGCGGGGAGGCGCGGGCGCGCGATCGCGAGGCTTAACTCGTGGGCCGTTCGATTTAAATCGGACGGTCCACGTTCTAACTGGTTCGGGTGAATCAGTTCGCCAAGCGGCTCGGTCGGACTACTGTGCAATGGGTTTGAGTCCGAGGAACAGTGCTCCTATTGACCAGATTTGAATTTTAAACCTCCTAGTTTGACCAGGCTCTAAAATATAGCAATAAAATTTATAAAAATGTGAAATAATTCTGAGGGGTTCCTGGGGTGACCTAGTACCCATAAAGATTATAATATCATACTGTTTATGATATATTCTGTGTTTTATAAATTCAAACTTAAGCTATGTTGTTGGGTTGTGTTTGAATTTTATCAGGGTTCAAACTCTTCCCAAAAATTTGGGAAAAATTATATTAATTCATGATAAGTAATGTAGTATTTGAATAAATTAATTCCAGGGGAACTTCAATAGCATTTGTTTTGGTTTTTCATTTGTAGTTCCAATTATAGCATAAGTTTAATTCCTTTCACAGATTTTCCAAATGCAATATTTAATATAAATGCTGGAAATCATGATGCATGCTAATGAAATGCATAATAATCCTCTTTATTAATTTAGGGATGTGACAAACCTCCCCCCCTTACAAAAGATCTCGTCCCCGAGATCGGCAGGACTTAAAGATGGATAGAAAAGTTCTAAAGGAAACATAACATCTGTTGTCTTGATTTCCTTCAAAGATAGTGCTAAGATATCCTATCAAGTTACAAGGAATGGCTCTTACATTTTTCCTTTCCATTATTTTGCTTAACCTTTCCTTTCTTGATACGAAGACATTTCAAGCAGAAGGAAAAAGATCTGGATATTCGGTTCGCAGATGGTCTTCACGTTCCCATGTTGCTTCATCTTCAGTATGGTTACTCCATTGAACTTTGATGAACTTGATGTTGCGATTCCTCGTCTTGCGCTCCGTTTCTTCAAGAATGCGAATCGGGTGCTCCTGATAAGAAAGATCGGGTTGCAAGTCGAGTGCTTCCAACTCAGTTGCTTCAGTTGGGACGCGGAGATATTTCTTCAGTTGTGAAACATGGAACACGTCATGCACATCTGAAAGTGATGGCGGCAACTCCAATTTATAAGCTACCGATCCCATCTTCGCTACAATTCGGAAAGGTCCAATGTAGCGAGGTGCCAATTTGCCTTTCACTTGAAAACGGTGTGTTCCTTTCATTGGAGAGACCTTGAGATAGACGTGATCATCCACCTCAAAGCTTAGTTCGCGACGACGATGGTCGGCATATGACTTCTGACGTGATTGAGCCGTCCGAAGTCGTTCGCGGATGACACGAACTTGTCCTTCTGCATCTTCCACTAAAGTTGGACCATAGAATGGTCTCTCCCCGGCTTCGGACCAGTTCAAGGGTGTCCTACAAGCTCTTCCATACAACGCCTCAAAAGGTGACATTTGCAAGCTTGATTGGAAACTATTGTTGTAGGAGAACTCCGCAAACGGTAAACATTTTTCCCAATCCTTGCTATAGGACATCACACATGCCCGAAGAAGATCTTCTAAAACTTGGTTCACCCTCTCGGTTTGTCCATCCGTTTGTGGGTGGTAAGCGGAGCTGAAAGATAGATTGGTCCCCATGGCGTTATGCAAGCATTTCCAGAAGTGAGATGTGAATTGAGGACCTCTATCCGAAACGATCACCTTCGGTACACCATAGAGACAAACAATCTCGAGATGTACACCGCTAGTTTGGCTCCGGTGTAAGTGGTCTTGACAGGAATAAAATGGGCAACCTTTGTCAGACGATCGACAATCACCCATATAGAATCGGAGCCAGTTTGGGTCCTTGGAAGCCCGGTAATGAAATCCATCCCAACCTCCTCCCATTTCCACGGGGAATGGGTAAGGGTTCAGAGTACCACTGGCTTTAAGTGCTCGGCCTTGACTCGGCACGGGCATACGTCGCACTCGGCGACATATCGCGCGATCTGTTGCTTCATCCGCTCCACCACAATCGTTTCTTCAAATCATGGTACATCTTGGTACCCCGGATGTATAGAGAATCGCGAATCATGAGCTTCCTTAAGAATCAACTCCCTCAGTTGTCATTGAATGGCACTACTAAACGACTTAGAATCGTAGGGTGCCCTCAAAGATCATGGTTGAAACATTTGGCCTTACCCTTCTTCATTTCTTCCTGGATTTGGGCGACTTCCATGTCGGTCTTTTGAGCTTCCTTGATCTGATCTTCTAAGGTGAAATCCACCTTGAGAGCAGCAAGGGTACCCTCCTCAATAATTCCCAGGTGCAGGCGTTGCATGTCAGTACACAACCTTGCCGAAAAGGGAGTTACCGACAAACAGTTGCATTGGTTTTTCCTACTCAACGCGTCGGCCACCACATTGGCCTTCCCTGGGTGATAATGGAGCCCCATATCATAGTCCTTGATTAACTCAAGCCACCTTCTCTGTCTCAGGTTCAGGTCGGCCTGAGTGAAAATGTACTTGAGACTCTTATGATCAGTGTAGATCTCGCAACGATTACCAATAAGGTAATGCCGCCAAATTTTCAGTGCATGGACTACTGCTGCAAGCTCCAAGTCATGGGTGGGATAATTGGCTTCATGCGGTCTCAATTGTCTTGACGCATATGCCACCACATGACCTTCTTGCATAAGGACACATCCGATCCCGTGTTGAGAAGCATCGCAATAAATGTCGAAGCTCTTGTGAATATCGGGCAAGATAAGCACGGTGCTCGGGTTAAGAGGTCTTTAGAGTCCGAAAGCTAATCGCAGTCAAAGCGACTGCACGAACTTCTTTTCCTTTTTCAACAGTTGGGTCATGGGCCTGGCAATACGGGAGAAATTATTGATGAACCTGCGGTAATACCCTGCAAGCCCAAGAAAACTGCGGATGTCGGTGACGCTCTTGGGTTGCTCCCAATTTAACACATCCTGGACTTTACTAGGATCGACAGCGACACCTCCCTTGGACAGAACATGACCCAAGAAGCTGACTTCGCGAAGCCAGAACTCGCATTTGCTAAATTTAGCATACAGTTGATGTTGACGAAGTTTTTCTAACACAAGTCGCAGATGTTGCTCGTGCTCTCCATCGGACTTGGAGTAGATAAGGATATCATCAATGAATACGACAACAAATTGATCCAAATACTCCATGAAAACCGAATTCATTAGGTTCATAAAGTAGGAAGGAGCATTGGTCAGTCCAAAGGACATAACAGTGTACTCGTACAACCCGTAACGAGTGGAGAAAGCCGTCTTTGGTATATCTTCGGCTCTGACCTTAATTTGATGGTAACCCATCCTCAAATCAATTTTGGAGAATACTTGGGCTCCATTCAATTGGTCAAATAGATCGTCAATCCGCGGAAGCGGATACTTGTTCTTGATAGTGACTTCATTTAACGGGCGGTAGTCCACACACATCCTGAGACTCTTGCGACTCAGAGATAACACACGACCACATATCATGTTTCACACAACACACACCACCCCCTCCTGCGACTCAGAGATAACACACGCCAAAGTACTGAGTCAAGAGAGGTCCCATATCCCTCTCGCGTGGTTAGCACGCAAAAATACTTGGAGAGTGTGAAACAAGATGTTCGGTCCTTGTTGACTTAGGCAAGATAACCACAAACCCAATAACCCACCATCCGACCACTTGCCCAAGTCCAAATCAGTTTTCCATTTTCAGATTTTGACTTTACAAAATAACCAAGCACAAGTGCTGGACATAATGGCATAATAAGTAATGTGTGATCAAGATCATCGACTACAATCGATGATCGCCCAGTACTACCGAAACTAAGCATCTCTAAGAAAATTCCAGTCGAAAGCTACTAAGTGACAAGGTCCATCCATCGGACTCCGACCACAGCAAATAACCTAAGTTCATGGTAGTAGAGGATGAACAAATCCTACCGATTATGCAACTATAGGATACTAACCATAATTTAACAACAAATAGCAATGCATACATACGAGTTGAAAACAATATATTAGACTTGAAAAATAATAGGATTAACATGATCAAACTGCTTGCCTGCTTGCTGTGGGTCAAGATGTTGCTGGGGATCAACAATATTGTCGATGTGCTCTTCGGATCCTAACGAGAAGGCGAAAAGCAACAGATAAGAACGAATAAAATGCAAAGACTCAACATCAAACTTTCTCCAAATATTCTGAAAATTTTACAGTAGCAAGATACTGATTTATAAAGGATTTAGCAACAGAACCAATTGATTTGGATTCTTAATGCCAAAGATACGACCAAAAGAAGGTCTTACGACCAGGTAGTGGTCGTAGAAGAACTTACGACCACAACATAGTCGTAGCAAGTCTTACGACTAGATACAAGTCGTAGAAGAACTTACTACCGCGACATAGTCGTAGCAAGTCTTACGACTAGGTACAAGTCGTGGAAGGACTTACGACCGGGTAATGGTCGTAGAGGGACTTATGACTAGGTATAAGTCGTAGAAAAACTTATGACCCCGACATAGTCGTAGTAAGACTTACGACCAGTTACAAGTCGTAGTAGAACTTACGACTAAGCTACGGTGACTGGTCGGAATCCCGACCCCGAGGCAGCGCCTCACGCACGCTTTGCCAGTGGCTCGGCGGCTTCTCCGACCACAGCGGCGCCAGCCAAGGGCAGAGATGAGTGTCTAAAAGTTTAACGGTCCGACCGGCGGCCAGTGCGGGTCGGAGCATGGCTGCTACGGTGGTACGACCATGGAGTGCGGCTGAGTAGGTATGGCTCGGGAGAACCCCCGAACGGACAATATCGAAAGAACAACGAAAACACACCTAAGCTCCTATAGGGTAAGGTGAAAGTACCTGAACTGGAGAACGACCAAAGACCCACGGAGTGGCTCTGGCGACGAGTGACCGAACGGCGGCGGTAAGGTCCTCACTAGGCCACAACGACCTGAGTAAAGAGAGAACCAAACCGAGTGAAGGTTAAGCTCCAGAGAGAAAAGGGGGAGCAGAGTGTGCCAAGACTTGAAGAAGAACCCATGCTGCACCGCCTCCACCGAAGCTCCACACTCAACAATGGTGGTCGAGGGGATTGCGAGTGACTGCAGCTCAAGCAAGCTGGTGAGTGCTAGCTGGAGTTGCGGAAGTGCTAAAGGAAGCTAAGGGTGAATCAAAGGAGTTTAAATAGAGCGATGGCAGAGAGCAACGGCCGGGTTTTTCCAGTCGGGTCAACACTGCCATGAGAGCACTTGAGAGCGATGGGAGCAGTTGAATCATGACCTTCTGAGGGAGGAGCGCGACAGGCATTTAATGCACGCAGAGCTAGCCGTTTAAAGGTGACCATAGAGTGGACTGCACGCCACGGCTTTTCTCCTCTGCGCACGCCATGGCAGGGCTCACGCGCGCGCGCACAGAGGAAGGAGACGACTCGTTGGTCGTCGGATTGAAATCGAACGGCTGGGCTAGATCGAGCGGATTGAAACGATCGGCGTCGGCCGGTCGAAGACCGCTCGATGCCGATCCAACTACCGAGTTAGATCGGGTGGTTTACAACGACTCCATCGTTCGGGTGGTCGAAGACCGTTCGATACCGATCCAACGGCTCACGACCCTAGCGCCCGAACAACCGAGTTGGCACAGTTAGTGGACTGGACCGAGTCAAGTGGCTCGAGCCCGAGTCCGATTCGAACCTACGGAATAGTGCAAACTAGTTAGGGTTTGAATCCTAACATCTGATTTTCAAGGAATTATTTGAGGTAGCAAGCAAACTCCAAAATTTATAAAATTTTAACTGGAGCTTGCTGACCGCAGGAGGAACCTCCCATAAAACTTTCAGAGATTTTCATCCACCGAATTTTCTCCAGCAATTCCAGAAGAGAAGAAATAGGGTTTGACCAAGCTTTGACTCGCCTCCAAAAATTATCAAATAATTTCTAAAAATCATGAGATAATTCAGAGGTGTTGCCAAGCCTCCCTAGAACTCAGGGAAAAGATTTCCCAGGGTTTGGCACAAGATCTATTACAAGGAGGTTTTTGATTGGAGTTAATTGAGGATTCTGATTGTGATTTCCATAATTCCTTAATCAAGAATTACAGAAATGATCAATGGCTTCAAGATGCAAGAAATTTTTTAATTTCTCCTGATTTTCTTACATTGAAAACCCAAATCCACTTTTGGGATGTTACAGATACCGCCCTCAACTGGGTTCCCCCTCCTCCGACTGGCGCCACCCCCGACCTCCTGCCTCATCCTCCTTCCTCAGCGCCGCCGTCCTCGGACCCCCCTGTCGGCATCCCTCGACCAACCCCGACTGCCTACCCACCTCCCTCGGCGTCGTTGCCTCGACCTCCTCCAGCCACCGTCTCCTTTATTTTCTTTCTTTTTCTTTGTTTGATATATTTGAATTACTTGTGTAATCATGGAATTAGATCAAATATCGTTAATTTTCATTGATTGTGTTAATTGTTGTTAAGATTTTTTGTGTGTGCAAATTTTCGTTAGTTGTCGTTGATTGTAGTTAAGATTTACTTGTATGCAAATTGTTGTTAAGATTTTAATTTTCAGTGTAACATTTTGTATTTAATACTTCGTGCAATCCTTATGGTCGTTAGTGGTATTTAATTGCTGTTAAACGACATCAAACGAGCCATCATTCATCTCAAGGGTATTTCAGACATTTTCCGTCTCAAAAGCTCTAAACATTCTAAGTAAAAGTCAGACTGTCAAACACAAAACATCTTTAGCTCAGCCGTTCAACCCTGCAGTGGTTCAACCCCTTCAGTCTAACTGTAAGATGTTTTTCATGAAAACAACGGACATACCAAACAGACCTATAGTACAAAGTAAGCTTTGTTTTTTCTTTACGTAAGACAAGAGCTTTCATTCGTGACCACAGTTCAAAATACATCCAGGAATGCTTATAAGTTGTTTTTTTTTACTATGTAGGGCGTTCTCTTAGTTTAATTAATTATATCACGCACTCACGTTGATTTCCCCTTTTGGACATAAGCTAGCTTGGTTAATTAGACTTAGAGATTGGGTTTAGGAAGTCTCATTAGGGCGGCCCGTACTTGAATCATTAATACGATCGACCAGTAGACGGATTGGACGACGACCCATGTAACCGCCGAAAGTACGTATGTTGGCGCTTCCTGTTGGAAATCAAGGATGTTGGCGACTAGAATAATCGAGCCGCCAGAAATCATGCCCATTACTGCACCATCCTGCCGATGATCTTTCGAAACTGGAAGTGGATGCAAAAAAGACTACTTGAATCCTAAGTTCAAAATCATCCTAAGTTTGCTCGTATGTACTGTTAGAGAGTGGGTATTTTGCAATAAGGGAGCGTCCATGATTTAGCTAACTAAAATTTCTTTATTAATATGTCACCTTTCTTAATCGTATGATTTTAATCCAATGGATGTTACAGGTTTCCGTGTTGAGATAATTTTTTTTTCTAAACTAGACAAAAGTAAATGTAAGTGAATCCTACAAATACAAAAAAATCTAAACTAGACAAAAATAAATATAGGTGAACTATACAAATACAAAAATAAATATAACTAAAAGTTACAGTAAAGTTATGCTAAAATTGCACTTCACTTGGTACTATAATTTAAATTTAGTGATGTGTAATTATAGGTAACCGATAAATAAGAAAATTTTAAGTAACAAAAAATTAGCAAACCCGTTGCAATAATTACACGTAGTTTTGCTTTCCTCAGTGGACTTACGTCGTTAAACGGCCCCTTTTCAAGAAAATAGACTTAGGGTGCAAAACGGAGGAGTACGTACGGTATTTCTATACTACGCACATACATACCATTTTTTTAATAAAGAAACTTGGAGGGGATTTGTGCACTTTAATTGGAGATTTCCCCTTTTTTTCACGTCTAATTTAAGTCACTAACTAAGAGAAGCGGCAAATTGCTGTCAGCACCACTACAAAGATAAGAATATGGTACGATGTTAGTGACTTAGTTTGTTTCTTTTTGGATATGGATCGAAGGGGACAGCGAGAGCTATAACCTAAGCCATTGTTTTGCTTCCCACTGTTGCTGCCACAGTGGTTGCTACTTGCTGAAGTTGTCGTCTTCGCTCCACTTCATCGTTGCATCGCTGTGGTTGCTGCTCTCCGCTCATTGCCACCACCGCAGCTGCGAGATCTGGGTCTCAGCACTCTTACTCACTCACTCCGCCGCCGCCAGTCCGCAACACGTCATTGCTACTGGCTGCCCCATCACCTCCCAGTTGGTTGCAACCCAGTGGAAGAGGAGGGGCAAGGAGGCGGCGGCGTTGTGGGAGAGGAGGTCACTGTCCAGTTGAAGAAGAGGTGCAGTGGAAGAGGAGGAGGCAGCACAGTGAAAGAGAAGGAGCAACGGAAGAGGAGGAGGTGACATAGTGGAAGAGGAGGAGCAATGAGGAGTCAAGAGGAAGCGGCGTTAGGGAGATAGGGCACACTGAGGGAGATGTATGGGCCTAGTTGGGTCGGCTTATTGTTCGATCTACTCTTTTTTTTATTTCTTTTTATGCTATTGAGCTAATATCTTATGTGGCTATTGGTTGGATGTCTACATTGCGTAAGGCTAAGAGGTATTGCTCATCTTCGATTAGGATGTGTATAGTGTCGCCTCACTGCACGCCTTAAATGCTTTGACGGTAAAAAAGTGGTGAGTCATCTCGCTTCGCCTTACCGCTTTAATAACCTCGATTTGCACAACTAAAACCAGAGCTTAGTGAGGTAGCTGGTTACATCTCGCGTACAATGGGTGAAAAACCAAATTGTCATTCCAAAAAGGCTTCGTCCGTAGAGTACCAAAGTTGATTATTAAACTTTGAGGGTACCATAAAAACATCTCTGTACATGGATCACCGACAGGGCAACATCTGCATAGCCAAACAAATAAAGGCACTAATAAATCTCATCTAATGAAGCTAGCGCAGACCATAAATCCCTCCCGCGCCGCGCGTCGCCGACGGCCGACCACCTGGCCTGGCGCCTGCGCCTGCGCCCTGCGGCCTCCTCCCGCGCCTGCTTTAGTGACCGGTGCTCCCTGTTGGTTCTCAGCCCAGTTTCGCACGTGATTTCTGGAGCAATATAGCAAATCCGGCAAGGTTCAGAAACGAGAAAGAACAGACAAAAACAGAATATTTTTGGGGCAATATTCTCCTTTATTCTCTCGTCAAATATAAAGTACGTAATTACAAAAAATATAGTAGATTCTAGCTACTTATAGAATGCGTAAAATTGGAATCGTGCCATCCCACGAACCGGACAACACGCTCCTGCTGTTGCCATCGCAAAACCAAGAGCTCGAGGCCACCCCAGGATTAAGTCCAATCCCCTCTAATCCTGACGTGGCCCAAGATCGTGAACACCTAGCAGGTGCCGCATTGTTGCTAGCTTCGCCACCAGCAACGCCTTCGTCAGCGCATCAACTCGTTGCTCATCTGTGCGAACGAACTCCACAACGATCTGTCCTCCCTCGACGCATTCACGTATAAAATAGAACCTCGTGTCGATATGCTTGCTGCGTCCATGGAATACGAGATTCTTCATTAATGCGATCGCAGACTTATTATCAACAAACAGCTTTACCGTGCTATTCTCCTTCTCGGTCAGCTCGCCCAACAAGCTTCTGAGCCACAACACTTGGCATGCCGCCGTCGTTGCCGCCATGAACTCGGCTTCACATGATGACAGAGCTACCGTTTTCTGCTTCTGCGAGTTCCATGACACTAGGCACTCGTTGACATAGAACGCCATGCCCCCAGTACTCTTTCTATTATCGTTGTCGCCGGCCAGATCACTGTCTGTGTACCCGATGATCATCTCAGTATCTCCTCCTCTGGTATACACAAGACCATAATCCACAAATACCTTTCACATACCTGAGGATCTGCTTGACCACCTTGCGATGCATCACCGTGGGCCTCTCCATGAACCTGCTCACTACTCCGACAGTAAAGGCGAGATCTAGCAGTGTGTGAAGTAGATACCTGAGTCAACCAATAACACGGCGATACTCCGTTGCATCCACCGGCTGTCCATCAGGGTCCTTGTACAGCTGTGATCTCGGTTCCATAGAAAACTTGGTGGGATTGCATTCAATCATCCCGAATTGAGTCAACACCTTCTTGGCTTAAGCTTCCTGCTTGATTGTGATACAACCTTCTTCTTGGTTGACCTCAATCCCGAGATAGTAATTGAGCAATCCGAGATCACTCATCTCGAATTTAGACATCATCTACCGCTTGAACGCCGCGATCACACTTGGATCTTCTCCTGTCACAATGAGGTCATCAACATATACACCGACAATGATCCCTGCCTGGCCTGTTCCTCTTGTGTACACAGCTTGTTCTTGAGCACACTTCACAAATCCGAGCCACTTCAAGTTCATATCAAGTCGTATGTTCTAGGCCTGTGGCGCCTGCCGGAGCCCATAGAGCGCCTTACTCAATTTAAGCACCAAGTGCTCCTTGTTTTTCACTGTAAATCCCGCTAGCTGGGCAACATACACTTCTTCCTCGAGCTCCCCATTCAGGAAAGCAGACTTGACATCGAGGTGCTGAACTTGCCAGCCGCATTTGGCAGCGATGGCAAGGATGACGCGCACGGTGTCGACCATGGCCACCGGTGCAAACACCTCCTCAAAATTAATTCCTTATCGCTGAACATATCCTTTTGCGACCAGCCTTATCTTGTGCTTGATCACGTCTCCATCTGAGTTCTTCTTCAGTTTGAAAACCCATTTGAGCCTAATTGGCTTGTGTCCAGCCAGCAGCGCCGTGAGGGTCCAAGTTTCATTCTTCTCTATGGACTCAATCTCCTTGGCCATGGCGTCCTCCCAGGCTTACTGCCCAGCGGCCTCGCGGTAGCAAGACGGCTCCTCCATCTTTACAAACATGGCCTCTTCTTCCATATCCTCGTCAAGCTCCACCCTTCGAGCATCTCTCATGATGTCGTCGATGTGCCTGTAGCAAACAGGCCATCGTCGGTGCTGCCACTCCCTCCCATCAGCGGTGTGGCCACAACCGCGGTAGGCGTGACAAGATCATCTGCCAGCGATCCAGGGGCTGGGGTCACCATCGGAGTGGTGGGGGATGTCGGGGAGGTTGCTGCTGTGCGTGCCGCAGCACACACCATGGTTATTGGCCCTCCCGGCGTCACCTTGCCGGCCAGCGGAGTCGATGAAGGGGCTTGGTAAACTTGTGCTGCGGGCGCTGGCTCGCCTGCTGGGCCACCTGCGAGTAGCACAAAGCCGCCCTCTGTCGGCTCAGTGCTGCACTCCTTCTCGACTGTGAAATCCGATGGATCCCCACTGCCTGCGCCTGTACTCCAGCTCCACTCCACATTTTCTTCAAATTTGACATCACGACTTACATGAATTTTTTCGCGCCGTGGATCAAACAGGCGGTGCGCCTTGCAGCCGACCTCGACGCTAAGGTACACCATTGGCTGGCTTCGGTCGTTGAGTTTCTTTAGGTGTGGCATTGTCACCTTCGCGTGCGCCGTGCAGCCGAACACACGAAGGTGTGCCAGATGCGGCTTCCTTCCGTTCCAAGCCTCTAACGGAGTGCATTCGCCCAGCGCCTTCGTCGGCAAGCAGTTCAGCAGGTACACCACGTGCCACACGCCTCCCCCAAAATCTTCCTGGCACGTTCATGCTCTTGAGAAGGGACCTCGCCATCGCCATCACGGTCTTGTTCCTCCGCTCCACCACGCCGTTTTGATGTAGCGTGTATGGCGCGGTGAGGTGCCGCTTGATCCCAGCCTCCTCGCAGAGCTAGGTGAGCTCAGCAGAGAGAAACTCCCCGCCGCGATCATTCCTCAACATCTTAACGCGTCGCTCGCTCATGTTCTCGGCCTGCAACTTGAATCTTTGGAACACAGAGTAGGCTTGGTCCTTCGTCTTGATCACGTATAGCCACATCCACCTTGAGTAATCATCAACGATTAACATGAAGTAACTGTTACCGGCGAGGCTCGAAGGTGTGATCGGCCCGCAGAGGTCAGCATGTAGCAGCTCGAGCAGCTCCTCCGCCCTGTAATTTGCCGCCTCCTGGAATGGCTGCCTTGCTTGCTTCGCCACCAAACACCCTTGACACAATTGGTTCGGGTGCTTGATCGGCGGCACGCCCGCCGCCATCTCCTTGTCAACGAGCAGTTTCATAGCTTGGAAGTTGACATAGCCAAGCCTGGCATGCCACAGCCACACCGGATCTTCAAGGTTTGCTAGGAGGCGGTAGATGCAACTCAATTTGGTAAAGACGATTTGCAGTGCGCCTCACCTTCATGAGCAACCTCCCATGACTTTTGTCGAGCACCTGCAGGGCATCCTCATCCATGAGCACCTTGTGGCTGGTCTCAGTTAGTTGTCCGAGGCTCACGATGTTGCTGCGGAGCCTCGGGATGTAGTATACCTCCTGGAGCAGCCACTGATCCCCGTTCCTGCAGCCGAACAGGATTGATCCCTTGCCCATGATTTGCACTGTTGAGCCGTCACTGAATTTGACTTTGCTGGTGACATTCTCGTCTAGCTCGCGGAACTTTGCCATGTCGCCGGTCATGTGGTTTCTCACCCCGTTGTCTAGGTACCACACATGACAAGGGGCAGCCTTCTCCTCCGCGCTGCACAGCTCTGGCCTCGTTTTCTCCTCGCTCAGCAGGACGACATCTTGCTGCTCCCACTGTTTTGGCGCCATCTCCTCCGACACCGCGAGTAGCAGGCTGGCTCAGTGTCGTCCGTGCGCATGAGGTGCACCTCCTCCTCCTTCTTCGGGACCCTGTATTCTGATGAATAGTGGCCCATCTTGTTACAGTTAAAACAGCGGATGTGGCGCCTCTTGTCACGGCCATCGCCACCGGAACCACTCGCGCCGTCTTTGCGCGGCGGCCCGCCGCGACCGCCCCTGCCACATCCACGTCCACCCCGGCCGCGGTTGCTGCTATCTGCAGGACTGTGGGATTTGCCCTTGTTGCTCGACGAGGAGTCGCTGCCATCCTTCTTCTGCCGCGCCTACCACTCGGCTTGAGTGAGCAGGAGCTGGGTGTCGCTGTTGCTATTGCCGCCAGATACGTGTGGGCGTGTACGCTCTTCATAAGTCTTCAACCGCCCCACGACTTCCTCGAATGGCATGGTGTTGAAGTCGTAGAACTGCTCGATCCCGGCGATCACACTTAGGAATCGATCCGACACGGTGTCGAATAGTTTCTTGACCAATGCGACATCGTCGAGCATCGCCCCCAGGTTGGCGTACCTGACGGACATGCCGTTGAGCCTTGCAGCGTACTGATCCAGGGTCTCTCCCTCCTGCATGCGCATGGCGTCGAAGTCACTCTTAAACGTTTGTAGCCGCGCTTTCTTGACGCGATCCGCGCCAACGAACCTTGTCTTGAGGCAGTCCCAGACCTCCTTCGCTGTTTTCTTCCTTGCCACCTGCGTCAGGAGGTCCTCCGGGAGCGCTTGGAGAAGATGCGACCTTGCCTTCTTGTCCTTTTTTGCGTCGGCGGCTGCGCCGGTCGCCAGCTCGACTGCTTCCCAGACGACTTGATCTTCCATCATCGCTTGCACCTAAATCACCCAACTCGTGTAGTTTGTCACCGTCAGCTGCGGGTACTGGAACGGCCCACTGCCGCTCTCCTGCGCCGCCTCGCCATGAGGAACGATCGACATTGGGTTTAATCGAGGATACTTAGGCATGCATTGGGCTCTGATACTAGATGTTGGTTCTCGGCCCAGTTTCGCACATGATTTCTCGAGCACTATAGCATTCTCATCCCATGATATATTGGGGTCGCTACCTACAAGGACATTTGGCCCATATGTTTCGCAGCATGTGCTCATTCACTATAGATTACAAGAAATAAGCGAGTATTCCAAAAGGAGGAGGACGGTGCAACTGCGATAAAAAATCGAATCCAAGATTACATCAACCACTGGTCGTACATAACTAGACACAATTATCGTACTTCTCTTCACCAATGTAGTCACTTCTTACTACAAGTGCATTAAAAGTTATGTAGCTTTGGTTGTGGTGGGGTGGTAGTGTTTTTATGTTTTCTTTTATTTCTTACTTTTAGTTTTTTAGTTTATTTGTCACTTATTTATCTATTTATTTTCTTCTTCTTAATTAGTTTCTTAGTTACCTTCTCGTATCGTAACTGTAACAATTCTTGACAACCATTCTAATACAATGGTCATAAGGTAGAGAATCCTCCACCCTTCAACAAAAAACGAAAAAAAAAAAGAAACTGAGCGCAGGTTGGGAAGTCATGCATGCACCTCACGCAGCGATCGATCGAGGACGTACGTACATATATATACGATATCTACGCCATCACCTCACGCAACGATTCGATTCGATCGATCCCGACCAGCCGAATCATATTCGGTTCGTTCCCATATCGAGCGCGGCCACCCGCCTCCCACGTTCGCACCTGCACCTGCACCTTCATCACCACCACCACCACCACCACCACCGCCACCGCCAGGCCTAGCTAGCTCCTCCCGTGCCGCGCACCGCTCGCAGCTCTATATAAACCCCCACACCCACGTCGCGTCCAGCCACACCGCAAACCGATCACACCTCCTCGATCTCCCGCCTCCAGCTGATTCAGTTCCTGTGTATGTGTGTGTGTGTGAGAGAGAGAGTGAGAATCTCGATCGATCGAGGCATGGGTCTCCCGCTTGAGCAGTGGCGCGGTGGCGAGGCGGACGGCGGCTCCGAGAAGGAGGCCTCCGGGTGCAGGACGCCGAGCAACGCGCAGGCCCGCCCGGCCGCCGAGGAGGCGGCCGGGGACTGCCCCGCCGCGCCCAGGAAGAGGAGGGCCGCCGCGGGGGCCGTCTCGCAGTCGCAGCAGCTCAGGGACTACTACACCGGCGCCGACGTCGAGGCCTTCTTCGCCGCCCACAACCTCTAGACCCTACCTAGCTAGAGCACCATGCATCTGCCACTAGCTAGCTGGTTAGTAGTACAGTACCGTATAAATTCGATCGATCTCACGGCCGTAAGTGTGCGCGCTAGTGCCGCATTTGCCTAATGCTGCTGGTGTACCGTGCTAGCTAGCTACATCAGTCTCTACGTGCATGCCTTTAGTTTTTCTTCTTCTAGTTGTGTCTCAGCTGTCGTGTCGTGTCGTTGTGTGTGTAAGGTAATTTGTGGACTAATTAAAGTCTCGCCTTACCTTTATGAGCCAATTTGGCTTGTTTAAATATTTCGCTGAAATTTGCCAACCTCATCATGGCAATGATCAATCAAGTTTAATTTATCGAGGTCTTTCAAACAATCAAGTTTTTTTCTTCTCGGGAACGCAATGATCAATCAAGTTTGACATCTCCTGGTGATGAACATACAAAAAGTGCATGGGTGTTGGGCATTTGTTAATATCTAAATATTATTAGAAACCAGTGAAATATTAACCATTTCTCTCCAGTTTTGTTGTTTTTGTTGTACGCGTGTGCAAGTATCAGATATCACTCACGCATGGTGGATCATATAAGATGTCGCATGGTGGCATTACACGGTGGTGGACCTAATTGGATTTTTAGGATGGATGTTCGAAGTTATAAAAATATTGTTCAACGTAAAACATAAAGGTCCACAGTAGAAAGAATCAAAGTACAAATTGTTCGCACTAGAGACAACATGATCTCAAATAATTTAAAGAAATTACAAAATAGTTACAAAAATTACATACTTCTTAATTTAGAGAAATTTCAAATCTACATACTTCTTCATTCTTCAAAGCTCTACGATCTACAATTCCCAAAAACAAAAGGACAAGATTCACCAATCACAATTAACATAAACAAAATTGCTGATTTGGTTGTTGGGTTTGTCGGTTTGGGAATTGAGATTCAATTCAGTGAAATAGTGAATTCACTTGTGGCCATGTGCAGTGTGTAGATACATCGTAGTCGTAGCCCGCTGCCTTCTCGATCGCCGGCTGGCCATCACTGCATGTCGCAGCCGCACGCTCCCTACCCCTCTCCCCGACCGCCGCCGCGCATGGGCGTTGCCGTCACAGTGCTACACTAGTGCTGTGGCCCACTACCCTTGTGCCTCCTGGCCGCTCCCTCACCCTACCCCCGACCTGCTCCCTCCGCCCGCCACTCCTACGCCGCTCGGCCGCTACCGCTTGCCCGCTTGTCGTCTGGCCGCATCGAGCCGGAGATAGATAGGGAGGCTTGGTTGGAGATTAGGGTTAGGTGGCTGGTTGCCTGGCTGGGGCCTTGGGGTGAGTGGTCAACTTGGGCTGCGGGAGTTTTGGTGGGTTGTGAGAGGGAGGTTTTTGTGGGCTGAGAGGGGGAGATGTGGGTTGGATTGGATTGGATTGAGCATATATAAGTAGAAACATGCAAGATTTAGCCTAAGTAAGAAAGAGTGTGTGTGTGTGTATATATATATATGAAAAATAATAGGTGTTTTACTGAACACCTATGAACCCAGGTGGGCCCACCTCTGGTATTTCAAACCCATGGTCGTCTCGTCCATGCAGCAGCTGCTATACTGTTGTCTTCATCTGGCCTGAATTTTAGTCTTGTATGGTACTCATTTCCATTGTAAAACTGATCCTGGAAGGAGAAAGCTCCATCCATGGCAGAGGAATCTAGTAGCAATGTACATGGCATGCATGCATAAAGTACATGCATGGCAGTACTGTAAGGATATGGTATGATCCGTTTCATATTGATTTATTACAAATAGTAAGAACTTTCTACATTCAGGTGCTCCCCAGTCCATATCCTGGAAGAGTGAGAACTTTCCACATCCAGGTGTGCTCCAGTCCATATCCACAGAGAGAGAGAGAGAGAGAGATGTTTGATATTCTCCATGAGGCAGTGGACCAGCAGCTTGGAGTGCATGTGAAGTACTTACTAGACCCACAGCAGCGAGAGGTGTGCATGCTTCATTGGCCGGGTAAAGAGATCTTGTACTGAACCAGAGCTCGAGGTAAAGGTTCAGGCCACTTCAGACTTCAGATGGGTGTACCCAACCAGCCCTCGAGGTAAATGTTCAGAACATCAGATGAAGTTGTTACGATCCTCCATCTCCTTTGACAAGTCTTCTTGATCTCTCCATCCACCGCGGTTGATTTTTCATGCAGCAATATGACGGTCATTGTTCTACTGTCAGTGTATACAGCCTGATGGATATCCTACTTTGTATAGTTGATTGATTCTTCGCATACTAGCCGATTGACTGAATGAAGCCCTATAATTTGGGTCCAAACTGGAAAGTGTTGATTTGTTTGGGCTCTATTATGCTGGAAGCACTGGGCTTAATTGGCAGTAGGCAGACTCACAATGAGCTAGCAAATCTATTGCCATCTGAACTTCTGAAATGCCAATTGTTACTTGTTTGCTTTGCTAGCATGCAATACTTCTCACATTTTTTTTCTGACACTACCTACGTCACAGTGATCAGTGCGCTATACCCTGCAGCAGGATCAAAGATCTCCCCTGAAAAGGTATACGATTTCTTTCCATACTGATACATGTGCTTACAGTTAAAATATGCTGCTACTGATCACTGAACTGCAGGTCCGACAAATGCACAAACTGGTCGATCCCTCGCCGTACCTGCAAATATTCGTCTCCCGATAGGCCCGCCGGGCCCACAACTCAGTCACTCGGCGAACGACCACAGACAGCAGATAAGTTATTATCCAAAGCTACATTTCCAGTCCGGCCAGTCGGTCATCAGGCAAAAGGGCAGGTATGTGTATGTGCACACCTCAGCTGCCCTCCTCCTCCCTCAGTGCTCTATGTATAATCGTGGTGAGAGGCCGACAGATACACCCTGACAAGCGATAGTTCTATATATCCATTGTAATTCTCTACTATATTATTCCAGTCAGATCCCATTTAGCTCTCCTTTTCTCATGTGTGTTGGTGCCCGGCCGGTCTAATCCCCGGACTAACGGAACAGCCGATGAACTGATCGAAGAGTGAAGACCGCTTCACCAATGGAGTGACCCAGGCCCAGCTGGTTAAACGAAGCCAGGCCGGCGCATCAGAATATCGATCGATATGCAGAGGACCGATCGAGGAAAAGACTTTCACCTGGAGAAGATAGAGAAGGCATCAAGGAGAGACCCATGTACGTACTACATGGCAGTTACTGATTACCGCACGCATGGGAGCGCATAAAGCAGCAACGATATGGTATCTCTTTGCTTGTCCTGCAGGGCGAGGAAAAGCGTGTGAGAGAGGAGCTTTCTAACACCGGGCGTGGGT
Source organism: Hsuehochloa calcarea (assembly GCA_036346395.1). Classification (NCBI taxonomy): domain Eukaryota; kingdom Viridiplantae; phylum Streptophyta; class Magnoliopsida; order Poales; family Poaceae; genus Hsuehochloa; species Hsuehochloa calcarea. Next base: position 54,481,337 of record CM070597.1, read on the forward strand.
GCATGTGAAGGAGAGACCCACAGCGACTCAGCGAGCGAGGCGGTACGACGTGCCCAATTTGCGACTGTGCACTACACTGTTGGACTGTTGGTTGATCAGCTAGCGCAACGGAAAGCAAAGGCATCAGGTAGATTCGTCAGAAACGCAGAAGAGGTTGTTAGAACCAGCCAGCTGCCTTTTCCTTTTCCTTTTTTTTTTGTGTGTGGGGGAAAGTCATACCTCTTTCTTTCTCTCTCTCAGCGCTACATTTCACTAGCTTTTGTTTTTTTAATTTTCAGTGAGAGAATGCATGCATGGTTGTTCGACTAAATTCGGCTAAAATTTTAAATTTAAATTTGAAGTTTTCAAAGTTAAAATTCAAGTAAAATTCAGTCGTTAACAATAATTTTAACTGGTTTTGGACTTTTATCGGAGGGTTCGGTAGGACCGATTTTCAGAACCCTCGTGTATAGATAATCTGACGGCCACACCCATCACAGTCCTTGTCCTATTCGTGATTGAGAGAACACACATGAGAATAAACATTTCCAGGCATGCATGGATGGATGCCTAAAAGTCAAGGCATACGAGCCGATCGGTTGGTTGTACCTTGTACTCTCTGTCGACCATGGCTGCATCTTTATCCGCCTGCTCGCCGATGATCATTACCCTCCAGACTCGAGAGAGAAAAGATACCGGAAGCGTATACGATCCATCTCATGAGAGATCAAAAGATACGCCTTTGCAATTCTCTCTTTCCCTTGGCTCACCACTCTCTCTCCCATGCTAATTATTGAACTGCAGACCGGGGCACAGGTAACCAACCATCGAGACTTCCAGTGCCTTCCCAGTATGATTTCCCTACTTGACTCGTAGATGAACGCGTGCCCACTGGACTCACAGTTGAGTTACCGCAAGATTCAGGGCGCTGCAGATCCAAAGCGGACCGGGATCCGTCGAATCAAAAATTAAAAGTTGAGATCAAGTGCTATAATATTTTTCACTACAGTATTTTTTTTTTCCATTGTTGCTACAACATTTTTACTATACTACAGCATAGTATTGTTCACTCTATCACAAAACACTGCTCACACTGTGGACCGGTACTACAAAGGACTTGATTCATAAAGACGCAGCATTTGCTTCCAGCCAGCAGTCAGGCACTAACTTGTCCACTCCAAGACCTACGTGCATCGCTGCAAAACAGGTTATCATGTACGCTTCATCAGGAACCGTCTGTGTTTGGAACTATCTGTATTGTACTCATCACAGACGGTTTCAAACAATGGAACCGTCTGTGATATGTAATTATTACAGACAATTCTTAAGAAGAACCATATGTGATAATCGCATATGTCACAGACGGTTATTATTAAAAACCGTCTGTGAATTATCATAGATAGTTCTAAAAAATAACCGTTTGTGATAGTGCAAACGTCATAGATGGTTCTTAATTTAAACCGCCTGTGATATGCTCACCCGGCTACTTAACAAATATGCTATAAATTACAACAATGATATATGCACGCACACACAATCTTCTTTAGCCACTTGATATGGTCCAGAATGTGCTCCATCTTCAACTCTAGCATGCTCCTGATATTTGTAAAATTAGCGATTTTTTCGTAATACTTCTAATGCTAGCATGAGAAAAACATAATATTTTTTAGATATGGAAAGAACTATTACATGCGGTTTAGTGGGATAAACCGTCTATGATATGTATCACATACGGTTATAAACTACAACAGTCTATGATATATAATTATCACAGATGGGTATTAACAAGAACCGTCTGTGATGTTTATTATCACAGACGGTTTGTAATGGGAACCGTCTATGATGTGTATCATAGACGGTTATTAACAAGAACCGTCTCTGATAAGTATTTTTTTAGCGGTCATCCACGCAACATGAGGAGGATGAGACAACAGCCACGGGCAACCTCATGGAGCCTGTAAGTTCAAGAAGCATACCTGCTAGGAGAGCGCATGAAGAGGCTATTTCGCTGGCATTCCTCCAGACACAACTGCAGGCCTCAGATGTACGCCAAAGTAGCATGAGGAGGAATGCCAGCAAAATAGCCACTTCATGTGCTCTCCTGGTAGCTATGATTCTTGAACTTGTAGGCTCGATGAAGTTGGCCGTTGCTGCTGTCTCATCCTTCTCATGCTGTGTGGACAACCCCCCGAATAAAATATCATGCTTCGTGGTAGGCTTTGGCTTCTTTCTTAGGCGTACTCACTGTCTTCTTCAAAGCAGCTGCATCAGAGACAAAAGAATAGTAATCTTAGATCACCAAGAACAAATAGCAAATCTACAAGCGCACTTGAAAATCTACAGTATTTTTTTTTCCACCAAACGTGCCCCAGAGTCAGCCGCATCCTTCAAAGCAGCCGCATATATATGACGTTTCTCACTACATATAGATCTAGATATGAGGGGACGACCAGATATTTAATGACACATATCACATACGGTTATTGTTAAGAATCGTCTGTGCTACGTATACAGTTTCACAGACCATTCTTGTTAAGAACCGTTTGTGATATTTATCATAGTCAGTTCGTAACAAGAACCGTCTGTGAGGCCTACAATTATCACAGACGGTGGTTATTTAAAACTGTCTGTGATATGTATCACAGACGATTCTTTTTAAGAACGGTCTGTGATAGGCGTAATTAAATATCTGGTCGTCTCGACTCCAGACAGATCTATCTATATTGGGATATGTCTCTGATATGCGTCTGCTTTTTAGGAGGCGGTCGACTCTGGGGCGTTTGGAGAAAGAATTAAATACCATAGATTTACAAGTATGCTTGTAGATCTATTCATTCTTAGTGATCTATGGTTAGTATTTGCTTCTAATTATATGCATTATAATCTAGAGAGATCGATGATAGCGCAGATGGAAGAGTACATAGTTGGGTGCATTAATCTAATTTGTTACGTGCGTAGCGCAGATGGACTGAAGTTGGATGTACATTGAGAACCGTATGAGTGAAGAGTAAATTGATGGCGTGTCTACTTTTAGAAGAGCTGCCGAGCAGGATGTGTTGAAGAAGAGGATAAAATTTATGTACTGTCTATGCATTGATTGCCATAATATAAAAATATTTACCAACCCAGCGCAGATCGAATGCCACTTGATTCAAAGGGGTTTCAAAAAGAAGTATACATGTTGGACCAGTCACAGTGAAGAGTAGATTATACCGGAAGGTAGTAACATCATCGAGGGAGACAACGATATTCCGTTGGATGTGGACTGCACTTTCGATGAGGGTAGGTCGCGCGATGACAATCTAGATCAGTTACTATGCGATGCAGAAGGGCGCTATAGTGAGAGAGTGTTTGGTAAATTCGAGGGTTTAATGGAGGACTCGGCGAAACCTTTGTTCCTAGGCTGCAAGTCGGAATACACAAGGTTGTCATCCGTGCTTGAACTACTGAAATTGAAGGCAAGCAATGGTTGGTCCGATAAGAGTTTCATGGTGTTACTAGGTCTCCTAGCGGACATCCTTCCAGAGGGAAACATGTTGCCCATAACCACCTACCAAGCCAAGAAGGTTCTTTGTCCATTGGGAATGGAAGTAGAAGGAATACATGCATGTCCGAACGATTATATCCTCTACCGTAAATAGTATGCAGACATGCACGTATGTCCGGTGTGCAAAGCATCCCGATACAAGTGTAAGAATCACTCCGATGACGGCGAAGGCATCGAGGTGAAGCAAGGACCTTCTGCTATGGTGTTGTGGTATTTGCATATAATTCCCTATTTGAAGCGTTTATTTGCAAACCGAAAGGAGGTAAGATTGCTGCGTTGGCACTCGGAGGAGCGTAAGAAAGATGGAAAGATAAGACATCCTGTTGATTCTGCATAGTAGAGAAACTTTGATCGGAGCTTCGAAGACTTTGGTGCGGAACTAAGGAATATAAGGTTTGGGTTGAGTACAGATGGAATGGATCCTTTCGGTAACATGAGCAGCTGACATAGCACCTGCCCTGTGAATCTATGTATGTACAACTGACGAGGATTAAAACCTTTATTTATTATTTAGTATATAGAGACCATACGTCCTCATGGTCGTAAACCTTAAGGCTAACGACCTCACTGGTCGTAAGAATTCCAGATGTTACATAGTACCCAATCTGGTCGGACATGGTTCCAAACCTACTCTCCGACCAGTCAAATGCTCACAAGATTTTGAACTGATGTCTGGATCTACAACCAGACATATGCTTTACCGTGTGACGAATGGAACATGTGCTATATATTCCATACCACGCGACGCTACGATACTGGAGTACGGTTACATGACTCATTGACATATAACTGCACAACAGTTGATACATTATCAACTGACACCTCTCTTCGACCAGATGCGTTGCTTCCCGAACGGGCGTCTCCTCCAGAGATAACTGCCAACCCTTCATCAACTACATAAGGAGGAATGCGGACTGAAGTTGAAGAGGCCGGAACAGTGAAGATCATTTGGAAGACACTCTCAAGAGCCTTGTACTCCCGAATTAGTCTTTAGTCTAAGTTATATACACTCTTTGTAATAACCAGTTCAAAGCAATAAAGAGCAGTCTCACTACTTTCTAGAAGATACGCGCTATTTTCCTCTTTTCATTCATATATTCATAAGATCGGCGATTTGATCGTCGACAACTGGCGCCGTCCGTGGGAAAGAAGGCGCAAATCTTCTAAAGGAATTCTTTGCTCATCAAATCCTCGCCCATCCTTTTGTTCATGAGATCATGGTAGGAACTTGGGACGAGGAGAATTGGTTCGATCTAGACGACTACTCCAACCTCGACATGGACGCCTACATCCAAGCCATGCAGGGTGATTGGACGTCGCCCTCTTCTTCCTCTGCTGGTTCGCAAATCGCTGACAACGCCAAAGTCGAGCAGATAGACGAGGATGCACCACTGCAACAAGTGGAGCTTCCCGAGGGACAAGACATTTCGATCAGTTCGGAGTGTCCAAAAACCTCTTCAAGCCCGGTCTTCCCGACCGGCAAAAAAGGTGATGAATTTTCAGCCCTGCAATCCGAGAGTCAATACACTCTCGACACCATCATGGTTGATAGGTATTCACCCACGGCTTCTGGGAATTCCAGGAGCCAACCGACATCTGGTAACGGTGTCGATGAAACCCTCACCGGCCATGGGCCGAGTGGGGATGATAAAGCTCAGCATACGATCGGCAGTTCGTCGTATCAGGCTGAGTCCGCCACGGAGGCCTTAAGAGGTTCTCATCTCCGACCGGTCTCTGTCGTGGAAGTGTCTGGTAGAAGTACTGGAAAGCTCTCCACTGAGTACAGTGGAAACTATTCGGAGGATCGATGCTGAAAACACGAAGTCAATGCGATCGGAAATACTGATCGCAATGCCCTGTACGGTCCTGCACCCGCTACCTCACCACTATGTGTTGATGGAAATGGCGCGGGAAATCAAGCACCAGCTACCAGAGGCAACAGAGCTGATGGACGTCCATCTGTTAATTCACCTGGTTCAGCCCCACCAAGGATAATGAGTCAATTACAGCCAGGCGCGAGGTTAAGAGAAGGTTCGGATCTGCAAACGCCAATAACCTCGATGAATCCTCCGAGAGCATCCGTAACGGTACAGAATCTGCAGCGCATTCGTGATATTTAAAATAATACTGATCCTGCTTTAGCAGGAGCTCCAGGTTTTGTCCAATTGGTATGATAAGTGTCGGAGATTCTCCAACAAACAGTACAACATACAGAAGAATACCGAGAACGGAGGACACCGCAAAGTCAAACCATGACTTCGTCCCAGCGTTCTTCCTTCGGCGGAGGGCAACATGCGTATGTTGGGAATCAATCAATACCGCAACCTCCTCGACGTTTCCAACCAATGAGTCATGAGGGAAGGAGATTGTTCCAAACAAATACACCTTCCTCTCGTCGAGAGGGTCATTCGCTTGGTCCGAACGATCTTCGACATCGTTTGAACCAGGCAGGTGATCGAGAGCATCATAACGCTCGCGATCAGGTCGGGACGCCGGAGCCTCAGTTCTCTAATATAAGGAACCGGTCCCCAACCGACCACAATCCGGCTCCTTTCCAAAGAAGGCATCATGAATCAGTCACAGGCTATCGAGCTTTCTCTGCCGGGTTCCAGGCTGTGCGTTGGCCTAACCGATTTCGACCGGCCAACATGGACAAGTTCAATGGGTCTCATAACCCATTAGAATTTCTCCAGATCTATACCACCGCCGTCAGAGCGGCTGGTAGTAATGAAAACCTGATGGCCAATTACCTACCTACGGTCTTAGAAGGATCTGCCCGGTCATGGTTACTTAACCAGCCGGTCGGATCAATCTGCACTTGGGAACAGCTCTGCGATCTCTTAATCGTGAATTTCCAGGGTACGTACAACCGCACAGGGAAGGAAGATGATCTACATCAGATCCGGCAGAACCGAAAAGAAACTCTCCGACAGTACATCAAGAGGTTCAGCCAGGTTCGTAATTCCATACCCGAGATTGCAGAATCTTCTGTAATCCAGGCATTCAAGGCAGGATTGAGGAACCGAAGGTTCACGGAGGATATAGCTATGAATCCCCCACGAACAACCGCCGGGATATTCGATATGGCGGATAAATATGCAGTTGCTAGTGAGGCAGTCGAATGGAGCGAAGCTATAGATCGAAAAGACAAAACTCCTCAATCTGGTTTAGAAGAGCTTGGGAAGAAGAATAAGAAAGTTCTCAAGAAGAAGAAGCATCGCAAGACAGATGGTTAGGAGGTCTTAGCGGTCCCGGAAAAGCTTAACAAAGGTAAGAGGGACTATACCGGTCGAGGTAAAGCAAATATTCTGACCGATGGATATAAAAAGAGTAAGAAGTGGTGCTCGCTTCACCAACAGGCTGGGCACGATCTGCGCACCTGCCGTGTCTGGTAAAAGAAGTTGAAAGATTACTATACAGGTAAAGGCCCGCTTCCCTAAATACAAGAGTTGGGGGAAGCCAGCTCCAAAAAGGATAAAGATGTCGACGAGGAGATGGAATACCAAGAACCTCAGTACACAATCAACATGATCTTTGGAGGATCTTCATCGTACGACTCGCGACGTCAACTGAAAGCCGTGGAGCGGGAGGTCAGCCTAGCAGAATCTCCGATCAGCATTAAGCCTTCGAGGTGGTCGGACACCGTAATCTCCTTCGGCAAAGAAGACTGCTCCGTTTCGTCGACTCGACCGGGTATGTTCCCTATTATAGTTGAGCCTACCATTAATAATTGTAAGGTCAATAGAATCTTGATAGATGGAGGTAGTTCTTTAAATATATTATTCTCGAGAGCTTTAGAAGAAATGCAGGTTCCTAAGTCAAAGGTAAAGCCAGTGAAATATGCCTTCCATGGTATAGTCCCTGGCTCTACCGCCAAACCGATAGGACATGTGTCCTTACCGGTTACGTTCGGAAGTCCAGATAACTTCCGAACGGAAAAGATTTCGTTTGATGTGGTCGACTTTGAGACCACCTATAACGTGATCCTTGGTCGTCCGGCTCTAGCAAAGTTCCTGATAGCCACGCATTACGGTTATCAGAGTTTGAAGATGCCAGGACCAAAAGGTGTCATCATGGTTCGGGGAGATCAAAAGATGGCTTATGTCTGCGATCGAAGATCTTTAGAACTAGTCGATGAGCTTCCGACTAGAAATACTGACTCTTCTACGATGCAGGTCAAGCACTCCAGACCAAGATTGACACCCAAACCCTTCGATTAGACAAAAGAGGTGCCACTCGACAAAGGCGTTTCTCCGAGAGACGCCAGGTTGGGAGACATCGACAGGTCAGTTCCGAAGTTACTGATCAGAGAAGGACTCAACCCTAAATAGGAAGAGTCGCTCGTCTCTTTCCTCCGAGCAAACTAGGATGTTTTCGCTTGGCAAGCGTCCGACATGCCCAGAGTCCCCAGGGAAGTGATCGAGCACAGGTTAGCTCTCCAACCTGATAAAAGCCTGTCAAGCAGAAGCTAAGGCGTTTTGCACCTGACCGGAAGGAAGCAATCCAGTCGGAGATTGACAAACTCCTCGAAGCTAGGTTTATTCATGAAGTCCATCACCCTCAGTGGCTCGCCAATCCTGTAATGGCTAAAAAGAATAATGGGAAATGACGAATGTGTATTGACTTCACAGATCTTAATAAAGCTTATTCGAATGATGATTTTCCCCTTCCTCGCATTGATCAGCTTGTAGACTCCACCTCCGGGTGCGAGTTACTAAGCTTTTTAGATGCATATTTAGGGTACCACCAGATAAAAATGAGTAAAAATGATGAGGAGAAAACTTTCTTCATCACTCCATATGGCACTTACTGTTATGTTAAGATGCCCTTTGGTCTCAAGAATGCTGGTGCAACTTTTCAAAGGTTAATGCAGAAAACTTTCAGCCCGCAGGTGGGTCGGAATTTAGAAGCCTATGTAGATGACTTGGTTGTGAAAAATATCAATGCAGGCGATCATATCCTTGACCTACAAGAAACTTTCAACAACTTGAGAAGACATAACCTCAAGTTGAATCCAGAGAAATGTGTGTTCGGGGTTTCTGTTGGAAAGCTTCTTGGTTTCCTAGTTTCGGCTAGAGGTATAGAAGCAAATCCGGCTAAGATAACGGCCATCAATCAGATGCGTCCCCCGACAACAAAGAAAGAAGTCCAAAAGCTAACTGGTTGTATGGCAGCACTAAGTCATTTCATAGCCAGGTTAGGCGAGAATGGATTACCTTTCTTTAAACTTCTTCGGAAGCATGGGAGTTTTGAACGGACGAAACAAGCCAACGAAGCCTTTGAAAAACTCAAAGAGTACCTTGGAAGCTCCCCGGTCTTAGTCTCTCCAAGACCGGAAGAAACACTGTTGATTTACATAGGCTGACGCCGCAGTCGTCACGTGTGTCTTAGTAGTAGGCGTGAAAACGTTCAACGACCAGTATATTACGTAAGCGAAGTCTTGTAAGGACCAAAGGAAAGATATCCACAGGTACAAAAGTTGCTCTATGGTCTCCTTATGTCTTCAAGGAAACTAATACATTACTTTCAAGCCCACAAAGTGGGCGTACCTACAGGATATCCCTTAGGTCAAGTCCTTGGAAACAGGGAATCATCAGGACGAATAGCAAAATGGGCAGTTGAACTAGGGACGTTCGACCTCCATTTTATCTCACGAACAGCTATAAAGTCTCAGGCAATAGCAGAATTCATTGCCGAATGGACAAACCCAGAATCTAAGCAAGAACTCGAGTACGAGCACCACGACGAGTGGAAAATGTACTTTGACAGTTCATTAATGCTTAGAGGATCAGGGGCTAGAGTCGTCTTGATATCCCTTACTAGCGAACACATTAAGTACGCCATCCAGTTTAACTTTCCTGCTACTAACAATGTAGCAGAATATGAAGGTTTGCTGGCAGGACTTCGAGCAGCTCATTCGCTCGAAATTCGCAGATTACTAGTGAAAGACGATTCTCAACTAGTAGCGAATCAAGTAGGGAAAGAGTATCAATGCTCAAGTTCCAAGATGTCGTCTTATCTGGCGGAAGTACGAAAACTCGAAAAGCACTTATTCGGTTTTCAGATCCAACATATTCCTAGGAAGGAAAACTTTCTAGCAGATCAGTTGGCACGGATGGTCTCCACAAGGTCCACCGTCCCGCCGGGAGTTTTTCTTGAGCAAGTCGAATAACCCTCGGTGGTCGAGCTTTCCGAGAACATCAATGGTTCACATCAGGTCAATCCAATTGATTCTGATCACATGGATGCTCCACAGATCGGTGACGATCATGGTAGAGATTGGATGACATCGATCTATAATTATCTTCAGCATGACTTAATTCCAGAAGATAATGTAGAGGCTGATCGTATAGCACGAAAGGCCAAATCATACACTCTAATCGAATGTACCTTGTATAAACGAGGATCTCATGGAGTGTTGATGAGATGCATATCTCGCTCGGATGGCATTAAGTTGCTAACCGAAATTCATGGAGGAGTCTGTGGAGCACATCATTCCTACAGAACACTGGTCGGTAAAGCCTTCAGGCAAGGATACTATTGGCCAACTACCCTTCATGATGCAAAAGAGCTCATGATGAAGTACATACAATGTCAGTTTCATAGCCAACAAGTACATCAGCCGTTGCAAACTCTGCAAACAATTCCTCTTTCTTGGCCTTTTGCAACTTGGGGACTAGACATTCTGGGACCTTTCCAAGAGCACCCGGGGGCTTCGAATTCCTCTTCGTCATGATTGACACGTTTACAAAGTGGATTGAAGCCGAGCCAGTTGTTAAAACTACAACTGAGGCTGCTAAGAGGTTCCTCACAAAAAACATGATTACACGATTTGGTGTACCCAGTCTTATAATCACGGACAATGGTACCCAGTTTTCCAGCGGTAATTTCCAGGAATTCTGCGACGACCTGGGTATCAGAGTCCATTTCTCTTCGGTTGCTCATCCGCAAAGTAACGGAGCAGTTGAGCGTGCCAATGGTATCATAATGCAGTGGGTCAAACGCAGAGTATTCGATCAGTTAATAAAACGGTCAGGAGCTTGGGTTCAAGAACTTCTATTTTATGGGCTGTTCGTACGACGACCAGTCGTGCGACCGGTGAAACACCATTCTTTTTAGTTTATGGGGCCGAAGCCATACTTCCTCCAGAATAAAAAATTGGTTCTGCTCGCACTGATCGTTTTAATGAAAATGATCAGTAAGAAAGACGATTCGACAATGACAATTTCCTTGAGGAACGACGAAACCAAACCTTGTTGCGTTCGGCAATCTATCAACAAGCTATGCGAAGGTACCACAGTCGTAAGGTGGAACCTCGCAGCTTAGCTGTAGGTGATTTGGTTCTTAGAAAAATTCAGAACCAAGCAAATCGCAACAAACTTTCTCCCAAATGGGAAGGTCCTTACACTCTGGTCGAAGTCACCCGACCAGGCTCGGTACGATGAGCCATGTCAGACGGTAGGGTTTTGTCTAATTCTTGGAATATTGACCAATTGCGTAAGTTTTTCGTTTAATTTTTATTTCATTTCCATTCAGTTTAATAAATAATGAATCAACTCAAAAATCAAGTGATGTTATTTATATGACAGAACTTGGCTCTGGTCGACTGCGGTTCATATGCTTAGGACTGTGGAGATTATATGTTTTATTTTCAAAATTCTGTTCTACTGTTGTTTGGCTACTGGTTGGGACACGGAAAACCTCCTAGTCAAAGTCTCTCCTTTTTCGCATGTGGTTCCACCCACTGGAAGGAGCTTCCTAGTGACGGCCCTTTTCTTACGATCCTCGCTGCCAGTCGGACTAGGGCACGAACACGTATTGCGAAATACAATCTATATCTTCATTTCTCAGCAAGTTCATTCCGACCAGCGTTGAGCACCGCATAGAAATAAAACCACTTCTCGTTTATTATATATGTCTTTTCATGTGTTGGACCGTAAAGGCGACTAGAGGGGGGGGGTGAATAGGAGCACGCTCACTTTTTCACAAATTATGAACTCAATACAATTTCACTCCAGTAGCTATTAGAAAGCTATGAAGATCAATATACCAGTACAGCAGAAGACTAGTATTGAATCCAATTAAACCCCTAAGCAATGCTACAAAAATCAACTAAGATTGCAATGACTCACAGCACGGGCGGTCTGACCGCTGGACCCAATCGGTCGGACCGATTGCCAGCGGATCGACCGGCGTTAGTCTTGGCGGTCGGACCGCTCCAAAATCGGTCTCGACCGGTGATGACGGGCGATCCGACCGCCGACTCGTAACCGATCCGCAATGATAAAATCAGCCCGATGACGAAGTTGCAATTAGGTGAAACTTTTGATTCTCAACTCTAATCTTTATGAAACTTTGCACACACCTTCTATATGCTATTGAGGACCTATTCCAATCGAATATTATGATAATTCTTGGAACGATCTTGAGCAATTGCCAATTGATTAACAGAAGGTCTAAAACCGGGCAAGAACGAAAACTTGATCCTAAAGCTTGTTCGTGAGGGATTGATGATCAAGATGATGCTAGATAGATTCACACATATCACAGCAAGCTAATTCACGTGAAAGAATCAATCACAAACTCGTGGATCAAAGAAAGCCCTAAAAACACGAAATTGAAAGCAAGAACGAAAAGAGACTTATCTCAAGCAAACCTTGCATAGATTGATTTCGTGATTGTTGCTGGATTACACCATGTGCCATGGATTCGCCAATAGGTCACCCTTGTCCATCTTGTGTCACGCTTGAGTCGTTGACCTCACCCGGCATCGTCGATCGTTCTGGACCTCAACTCTCCGAGTCTAGTCCCGATCCTCCTCGCCGTTGACCGTCGTTGACCACCAAGCAACCTGCACAACCACAGACAAGCAAACACGAATTCGGGAACAAGTTCTTCACAACTTGACCCATGTTAGTCAAAACATGCATCATGCAAATCATATGCCACAATACCAATGACTTTGACCTAACAAAACAACATCGCCACGAAGTTGGCCGACGTTCAAGTAGAAACCGGTCTGACCGCTCCAGGTGAGCCGGTCGGACCGCCCCTTGGCCGGTCGGACCGCTCCCTGTGAGCCGGTCGGACCGCCCCTTGGGACTTAGCTGAAATTCAAGCTCCCAAATTCCGAAACCTTCTGGAAATTAAAAACGAATAGAACTTCTTACTGGAGACTCCAAAAATTATGAGACCAAGTGCATTGGGATCCCCTCACTTGCCTACAACACCTATTTTTGGCCCAGCTCGTTTTGAACACTTTTAAGTCACCGCCGGTCCGACCGCCCCATATGGCCGGTCCGACCGATTTGGGACCGATCGGACCGCGTGCAAGGACGGTCGGACCGCCCGCCCGTAATACTGTAGCTTTGTCGAAAACACGTGAAACTACAAACCGTAAACGCCATTGCCAATTGTCACATCATCCTAAGATCTGAAACATATCCCCATGAAATCCACATCATGTAACTTCCTCTTGTCAAGAAAAATCATTTTTTCTTCCGACCATATATTGTCTTAGTATGTACTTTGATTACGAAAAATAGATTTGCAACTAGTTGAAACCTAACACTGGTTCTGACCAAAAAGGTTTCATAGTATTATCACGATCAGTTTTTTCAACAATCAGTACATACTTTCAAACAATGGTTGAGACTTAAGTTCATATTGTTGGCCTACTGCTTTTATAGTAAAGTTCTTCTACTATAAAACAGTCAGGGGCGGTAATATATGATAAGTCGACCGGATAAACAAAAATTCTTTTTTCATTGATAAGAGAAAGGTAAGTTTTTACACATTTTTTGCATACTCTCTTTTTTTGCAGGATTTTTACCACTAGAGATTGCTCTCCATTAGTCACTGCTGGATGGAGATCCGACCTCCATTTCTTCTGCAACCTTGTCTCCAAGAGGTTTAACTTCCTTGAGAAACTTGGTCGTCTCCTTAGGCAAACAGTTAAAATCCTTTTCAATAGCTTGAAGATTGATAGAGGGGTCGGACGCCTTCAGTTTTACCAAAGCAAGACTAACTCCACTAGCAATAGATTCCTTTACGGACTGGGGGTAATTATCTCTTGTAGTTTTGAGCAAGCCCTTAAGGTCCTCCAAAAGGTGACCAAGGTAATTTACCTTTTCTATTGGATTACTTAAGGAAGGCAACGTTGATCCCGATCCCATATCAAATATCATTTTGTTGAGTGCAGTAATTTGTTCATCAAGGTTAAACATAACTGCTGCCCCCTTATCTTGCTCAAATTCCAAAACTTTCTTTGCTTTGGTTAAAGCTCGATTTTGTTCTGCATAAGCAAAACAAATATTAGGCTAAAAAGGATCAGAAGAGATACTAAGTCAAGTCTACGACTAAGTTACCTTCGGCCTTCTTCCTGTATTTTTCCTGGTATTTTTCATATCTGGTCGTCAAGTTTTCGATCGACCGGTTTTTAGCTTGAATTTCCTCTTCAAGCTTTATTCTTCTGGATTTTTCAGCCAAAGCTTCTTCTTTTATTTTTTCCAAATCTATCAAATTTGATAAGGGAGGATAGTTAAAAGAAGAAAGGAAAGTCTTGGCAAAAGACAAATTAAGAAGAAAGTTCTTAATTTCTAGTTCGGAGTGTTTTTTCTCTAGATTCTTAATCCGATCGGTTAGTCCTCCGATCGCAGGAAAATTTTCAAACATATGCTGCATGAATAGCATTTTTTCCTTAAAGTTTCTTGTGAAATTCAAGGAAAAATATAAGAATGGTTGAGGACACTTACTTGAATTGCCACATCATTATAATCGGCAAAAATCTTATCAGGATCCGCCTTTGCAAGACGATCTGATACTTTCCTCCAAGCATCATCAAGCTCCTTATCCTCGATAAATCGAGAAGAGAAAGGGAACTTGTTAGTCTGGGAGGAGTTCCTTTCAGAAGTTGGAATCTCTTGTGGATCTGCAGAGATGCCCACCTCCGCTGATAGAGTAAAAATCACCACATGATTCAAATCAGATTCCAACACTGAAGTAGGCTCGGGGGCTTCCCCAACTACTTCTTCCTCAGGATTTCTTGCCTGAGGAAAGCCCTGGTCAAAGGTGCCCTCGATCACCTGACCTGCTGGAATAACCTGATCGGGAACGACTGGAACTCCAACAAGTCTGCGCAAAGAAAAGGAAGTTCAGAGTTCAAGTTCGCCAAGAATATAAATGGTATGTGTTTATATGATAATTTCATTTACAACATACCCGGTTATCTTTTTTATCTTGACTCTGAAGAGCGCTGGCTTAAAATCTGTAGCGCTAGCTTTTCTTTTCTTTTCAACCAATTTTTTCAGTCTTGAACTGGAAGGGTTGGTTGTACCCTCTGCATCCTTCAATGAACGATCAGATGTAATACTTTCAACCAACTGGTCGAGAGTAGAATCCCTGATCGTTGGATCGGAAGGTGTAGGTTCATCGGTCACCAAAGCAGTTGCTTCAACGGCCCTTGGCAAATCTTGAACAACTGTATGGGACTAAATGACTACCGCCTGATTCAACAAACAAAGTTAGTCGGGTGATGAATATATCTTTTCATCTAAGCAAAAAGTATTTCCTTCGGTTACCTACCCCTACACGATCACTAGTGATCGTAAGGTTGGTCGGTTTGTCAATTGGCTCACAAGTCTCCGTGGCCTCATCAATTCTTAGACCAACCGACTATATATCAAAGAGGATTTTTAGGTAAACACCGATCGGAAAAGATTGTAAAGATGGAAAATAATTATCATGCTTACCCGAAGTCTCTTATCCTCTCTTGGCGATGAGTCTTTGCTAAGATCAAAGGGAAACCAGCCTTCTCATTAGGCTCTCCCGCACAGATCATTCTGATCCGGCTTCTGATTTCATCAGAAGACAAAGCTGTAACAAAAAGAGAGGTCTTAGGGTTATAAGAGCATTTGACCAGAAAGATATACTGGTCGGATTCTTACTGGAACTTACCTTCCCTAGAATCCTTGGTCGTATCGTCACGACCAATATACCAGAGCATCGAGTGAGCTCTGGCCTTCAAAGGACTGATTCTCCGCATGGAGAAGTCCCTCACCACATGCCAGGATGTCAAAACCCTGATACTCAGGAGATGGATAGCTTCAACCCATCTCCTAATTTTCCCCTCCTTCTTCGAGGAGGAACGCCATTGCGGGATCTCGATAGCCTTTTTTCGGCTATAATAAAGGCCATCGCCCTGTGTGATCTTCGTGTAAAACCAACTCTTCTTCCATGACGACCATGAAGACTTGGAGTACATTGGAATGTACTCCTCAGCCTTCCCGTCATGGAGATACAAGGTACACTCTCCGGGTGTACCGGTCGTCTTCTTCGCATTCACAAATCTGTAGTAGTACCTAAAGCGGTCCAGGGTTGCTGGAATTCCCAGGTACGCTTCGTAGAGGTAAACGAAAATGCTGAGGCTGGCTATGGCGTTGGGGGCCAGATTGATCAGTTCAACTCCATAATACTCCAAAATTTGAGAAAGAAAGGAGTGAACTGGAAGTCTGAAGCCGCATTCGATATATGCGAGAAAAACGGGAATTTCTCCATCCTCACCACTTGGAGAATGTTCCCCAAACGCTGATCTCCACGCGATCATATTTTTGTCGGGTAATAGCCCAACCTTTTCCAGACCTTCAAGTTTCTTTTCGCTCAGATCGGAGATCGACCAGTTGGTAATAAGATCCGACATGGTGATTTCTTTCGGGTGAAGAATTCAAAGGTGATCGGAGATGGTTTCTTGGAAGATGAAGAGGAAAGCAAAAGGCGTAAAAACTCTAACACCCAGTGCTAAGGGGCCTTTTATAGCAACAACATCAGAACTAGTTTCGGGAAAATCCAAGCACAAAAATCCCTTTTTGACCAGCGGACCAAGAGTTCCTTCAACTTCCAGGGCAATTTTTGAACTTTAAAAATGAATACGGACCGCCTCGAATATCACGACATTTAATGAGGGGTCTGCCCGATACGATTGCATCGGGAGTAAGCGTCTATACGACCAATTCATTTAAAGTTCGGGGGCTAGCTGACGAGGATTAAAACCTCTATTTATTATTTAGTATATAGAGACCATACGTCTTTGATGGTCGTAAACCTTAAGGATAACGACCTGACTGGTCGTAAGAATTCCAGAGGTTACATAGTACCCAATCTGGTCGGACATGGTTCCAAACTTAGTCTCTGACCAGTCAAATGCTCACAAGGTTTTGAACTGATGTCTGGATCTACGACCAGACATATGCTTTACCGTGTGACGAATGGAACATGTGCTATATATTCCATACCACGCGACGCTACGATACTGGAGTACGGTTACATGACTCATTGACATATAACCGCACAACAGTTGATACATTATCAACTGACACCTCTCTTCGACCAGACGCGTTGCTTCCCGATCAGGCGTCTCCTCCAGAGATAACTGCCAACCCTTCATCAACTACATAAGGAGGAAGGAATGCGGACTGAAGTTGAAGAGGCCGGAACAGTGAAGATCATTTGGAAGACACTCTCAAGAGCCTTGTACTCCCGAATTAGTCTTTAGTCTAAGTTATATACACTCTTTGTAATAGCCAGTTCAAAGAAATAAAGAGCAGTCTCACTACTTTCTAGAAGATACGCGCCATTTTCCTCTTTTTATTCATATATTCACAAGATCGGCGATTTGATCGTCGACAACAACCTGCCTCCTTAGCTATGTATGAAGCGAAAGTACATTTTGATGTCACTTCTTATCCAAGGACCGAAGCAACCTGGGAACGATATTGATGTGTACTTAGCACCATTGCTGGAAGGTCTTGTGACACTGTGGAACGAAGGGGTACAGATATGGGATGTGTACAAATGAGAGAACTTCACTTTACGCACCATGTTGTTCTGCACCATCAATAATTTTTTCGCCCTTGGTAACCTGTCTGGGTTCAGTACAAAAGGAGACAAAGCATGCCCGCTCTGCTTACATGATACCGAGAGTTTGTGGCTGAACAACTCGTGCAAAACTATGTACATACGTCACCGTAGGTTCCTTCCCAAGTGTCACCCATACTGCAAGATGAAGGAACATTTCGACGGAAATAAGGAGGACAGTTCACCTCCAAGGGCTTTCAAAGGGAAAGAGGTCTATGAAATGGTTAAGGATATCGATGTTGTGCTTGGAAAGGGACGTAAATGGTGGACCCGTCAGAAGAACATCTGAAAGAAGCGATCAATTTTTTCGGGCTTGCCTTATTGGGAGCACTTAGAAGTTCGCCACTGTATCGATATCATGCACATGGAGAAGAATGTATGTGATAGCTTGATTGGTCTCTTACTGAACATTCATGATAAAACAAAGGATGGTATCAACGCACGACGTGACTTGGTTGATATGAATATAAGGACCAAGTTAGCACCGAAAGAGACCGATAAAGGACGAATGTACCTTCCCCCAGCTTGCTACACTCTGTCCAAGGCCAAGAGAAAGGAACTGTGCCAGAGCTTACATGATGTGAAAGTTGCATCCGATTACGCCGTCAGCTTGAAGAAACTTGTTTCTTTGGAAGATTTGAAATTAATTGGTATGGAGTCTCATGATTGTTATGTGCTGATGACACAAATACTTGATGTTGCAATTAGAAGTATTTTTCCGAACATGGCTCGAGTGGCAATCATGAGGCTGTGTTATTTCTTTAACTCAATTGCTCAGAAGGTCATCGATCCCGAAGGACTAGATGCTCTGTAGGCTGAGGTGGTGACGACTCTATGTCATCTTGAGATATATTTCCCTCTGTCATTTTTCGATATTATGGTCCATCTCATTGTTTGTACTCATTCGAGAGGTACATGGGAATTCTGAAGTATTATGTACAGAATAGAGCTCGGCCTGATGGCAGCATCATCGAAGGTTATGCAACCTAAGATGTCATTGGTTTATGTGTCAACTACATCGCTCAGGTGGAACCGATAGGTGTGCCTCTATCTCGTCACGAGGTGAGGCTAGAGGGTATCAGGACCACCGGAAGGAAAGCAATCACTCCTGATTTCGACGCGTACGCTCAAACCCATTTTACGGTCTTGCAACACATGACCCAAGTGTCATCGTACATCGACGAGCACAAAGACATGGTACACCAACATAATCCAGGCTGGTCGGAGGTTTGGATCACGAGAGAGCACAACCGCTAATTCAACGAATGGTTAAACGTGCGAATCAATGGGAGGCCATCATCCAGTGATGATATGCTGCCATGGTTGGCAAAAGGTCCAAAATTTACAATTACGAAATGGCAAGGATACGGCATAAATGGGTACATATTTTATACGACAACTCAGGATAGGAAGAGCACAGTCCAAAACAGCGGTGTTCGTATAGATGCATTTTGCGAGCAGTTCGATACCGATGGGTTGAGCTCCTACTATGGGTTCGTAGAGGAGATTTGGGAGCTCGACTACGTACTTTTCAAGATCCACCTGTTTTGGTGCCATTGGGTCCAACTTCCATAGGGTGTGAAGGTCGAAAAGTACGACATCACTACCGTAGACCTCGAATGTATCGGATACAAGGACGAACCATTCATACCTGCTAAGCATGTTGTTCAAGTTTTTTTATGTAAAGGACCCGACAAATAAGAACTGCCACGTAGTTCTTCATGAAAAAAGAAGGATTATTAGAGTTGAGAATGTCGTGGATGAGGAAGAGTACAATCAATTTGACGAGTTGCCTCCTTTCGGATATGAGATCAGGCTCGAGGAAGAACCCAGTGAGGAAGCTAGCTATATGCGCTTCGATCATTGTGAAGGGTTGTTTTTTAAGACGAAATAGCCAAGTTGAATGATCCCACATGGTGAACACCTATTTGAAAAATTATTCCATTGTAATTAAGAAACTCAACATGTAATTAAGGAATTATTCTATTGTAATTGATTCACTAATTAAGAAATTATTACATCTGTGATTGTATTTGCTTTCTTATTTTCAGAGAGCATGGCTAGCATTTCCTACGGCTAGCCAAAAAACAAAATAGTAATTTTTCAGCTATAGAAGGAACTATCACTAGCGGTTTAGTGGAACAAACTGTCTGTGATATATGTAGCACAGACAATTCCTAAGGCAGCAAAACATTTCGCCTCTTGCGCATGCGTCCAAAAATTCTGCGTTGAGTATTACAGACGGTTCCGTAATAGAACTGTCTGTTATACTTATGACACACGGTTCTTAAATATAACAGTCTGTGATATGCTCGCTTATCACATACGGTACTGGAATAGAACCGTCTGTGATATGCTTACGACCAGGTAGTGGTCGTAGCTTTCTTATCACACACGGTTCTTAAATATAATCGTTTGTGATATGCTCGCTTATCGCAGACGGTCCTGGAATAGAACCGTCTGTGATATGCTTACGACCAGGTGGTTGTCGTAGCTTTCTTATCACACACGGTTCTTATATAAAACCGTCTCATATATGTTCGCTTATCGCAGACGGTCCTGGAATAGAACTGTCTGTGATATGCTTACGACCAGGTAGTGGTCGTAGGAAAGCCTACGACCATAGAGCTTATTACAGACAGTTCTGAAATAGAATTGTCTATGATATGATTGCTTATCGCAGATGATCCTGTAATAGAAACATTTATGATATGATATCTTATCACATAGAATTCTTTAAGAGAACCGTCTGTGATATATGATATCATAGACGGTTCTTTTAGAGAACTGTCTGTGATATACATTCATAAGTAGGAGGCTCTGCTAGGATTTGCGTCCTTACTCCTTAGAGCACACTCTCCGGTCCTCCTCCCCAGCGCAAATACTTCCCATGTTACTCCCAAGCCTACTCTCTCCGCACCATCGTCCCCGCACCATCCTCCTCCCCGCGTCGGCGTCCTCCCTCTGTGACCCTCGACCTCCTCCCCGTTGTAGCGTCCTCCCTCTACGACCTCGACAAAGCCTCGCTCCCCCGACCTCGACTCCCTCTTCGTCCACGCCTCCCATCAAGGTACAATCACCATTTTGGATTGTGCTAGTAGAAGTTTCAAATTATGCTAATTTGATTGACTCTAGCTAGCACTGTGAGATATTGCTTTGTTAATCTTGTGAAATAGCAAGTAAGCGAGATGGTGTCCGCACAGTTTTCCCCGCCGTCATCGACGTCGTCGAATGCGTCTAGATTGTCGAAGAAAGCGGTTCCTAAGCGACATGCCAGAGTAATATCAAAAATGCCTATGGGCCGAATGACCATCACAGCCGTCAGCCCTTATGGTGTTCCTCTGTTTCCCTAGAAAGCAAGGACAGTGTTCTGGACCACCTGCGGTATACTTGCAAGGGAACGGGTCCCCATCACCACACAGAAATAGAAGGATGTGATGGACGTAGAGAAAGCGCAGTTGTGGATCAAAATTACAACGTTGTTCGAGATCCCACCAGAATTCTCCAAAATCGTGCAACGGAAGGCATTCCTCGCGATGACACACGCTTGGAAGACCTTCAAGAGCAAGCTTGTCACAGAGTACGTGAACAAGGATCAGATGCCCTACACGAAGTATAGTTTTGTGTCGTCGGATACATAGGACGCCTTTGTGCGAATGAAGACGACGGATAAATTTTAGCAGTAAAGTGCGGTGCACAAGGCTATCCAGGGACAAAATATTCACCCCCACAGACTCAGCACATTGGGTACGTGGGTAAAGTTATGGGATGGATGAGTGAGGACGATGTGGTAATCCAGTCGGAGGTCTCCCTGCCATTTGCTGGGATCACAGACGAGTGCGCCTAAAACTGGTTAAGAGCGAGGGCCTCAACCACGTCGTCGAGCACCATCTCTTTCACAAACCCAGCAGACGAGGGAGTGTCTCAATGCCTGGTAAGATAAGACGAACTACCTAATTGTTAATAAGTCCATAACTTCGTAGGGTCTAAAATAACATGATTGGCTCTTACAACAAACATTGAGTACCCAATCTTCACAAGGCTCCTTCGAAGTAGTCAGGGAGAAGGTTATACTATCCACGGCCCTGGGAAACAAGGATCACCCAAGTCGCACGCACGGCCTTGGAGTTTACGTATCTTGGAAGCATGGATTTCCACACGACTCCGAGGCGTATAGGAGTCGAAAGAGATCCAAGGCCGAGCGCGAGGAACAGTGGAAAGCAGAGGTTACTGCATATATTACTGCACAATTTTAAGCACAGATAACAACATTGCAGGAACAAATGAATCAACTCATCAACTGATCGCAAGGAGGCCCCGTGATTTTGGGAGCCAGTTCCCCTCAACATCGGAGTAGCGTCGCGTCCACACCTGCAGTTCCTGAACTTGGCGACGCCCAATTACCTCTCGACCTTATCCAGGTAATGTACATCTCTGGGAGGCTCCAAAGTTAGACCTGTAGGACGCCTTAGCTAATTGTGTATCATTTTGAAGGTACCCACGCCCTGCAGGCTCCAAGTGATGCTGCTTAGGTGCATTCCTATTGAGGCTGGGCGAGAGGTGGAGTTTCCATGCCATGAAGGGATAGTGGTGCACGGTGTCCAGCTGGCACAGGGTTACACCAAGGTCTTGGTGGACATGGTACATGCTAATTTGATGTCCATCCCACTGGAGAAGTGCTCGAACGAAGCCATCATTCACCGTCAGCTACAATGAGAACCATTTCCACCACAAGCTGGTTTAATGACGCAACATACATAACACTATGGGACACGAAGTTAGGTTTAATGATTAAAGCGACATACATGAGTAGGTTCCACTGTATCCTTTTAGTCATTGTACCAAAGTGGAACAAGGTAATATACTTTGATTCCCTAGTCAATAAGAACCACGACTTCACCCTTGTGCAAAAAGTACTCAACATGTATGCTCATTTCCTCCATATGTAACTCTATTGTAGTCTTCCTTCGTTTGAAATGTCTAAGGATAACTTTTTGGAATCACATAGGTCGTTTAGCGGCTATGTTACCGAGGGAGTGACACACAATAAAATAGGCGCCACACTGCGACACAGGATGCGATTTTCGGTACCTGCTACAGCACAATAATCCTATATCACACTTCGTAACCTGGTCTCTCGAACAGACTATATCTATATCCTATATCATACTTCAATTTTTGCAGTGCCACCAGCAACTACGTCAAGGCAACATATGTGCATTCTACGTTTGTCGTCATATGCTGCAAATCACGAGTGCTAAGACGAAAGATCCATAGATTTGTTAGTCAATCTCTTGATAATTATTTCATAATTATGAATTTAAATATATATGCTTACTACTTTACTCTTGCTAGCGACAGGGCATGAAAATACCAGAAAGTGCCATCCATATGGACTTACCCGTGGAACTTCGAGGACGGCTCGTCACCTTCGTCACGGGGGAGATCAATAAAGAGAGTGGGAAGTTTTACCCTGGCAACTCCAATTTATTGTAATTCACTTTAAGTTGTAATCAAATCACTTTGTAATTAGATCATTGAAGTGGATTTGTAATTGATATTGAGTTTGTAAATCACTTTGAGTTGTTCTATATCAAATCAATTGTGATATATCTATTTTCTGCTTGCTTGTTTTCAGAGGGCTTGACTAGTATTACCTGAGGCTAGCCAAAAATTGAAATATATTTAGGTATAGAACGAACTATCACAAACGTTTTTGTGAAAAAAACCGTCTGTGAATTAATGATACTCACAGACGGCTACTACTAACAACCGTTTGTGATATGTATACAATCACAGACGGCTACTACTAATACCCGTCTGTAATATGTATCCAATCATTGATGGCTACCACCAACAACCGTTTGTGATATGTCGCATATCACAGCCGGCTACTATCAAAAGGCGTATGTGATATCTACATATCACATACGGTTTTTGGTGGAAATCGTCTGTGATAGTAGGCCTTCCTAGACGGTTTTAAAAAAGTCGTATGTGATATGTGGGATATTACTGACGATTATTTGTTAAAATTATCTGTGAAGGCCTATTATCATAGACGATTTCCACCAAAAACTGTATGTGTTGTGACTTTTCACTGACGGCTCATAAACCGTTTGTGATAACAGCCTGTTATCATACATTCAGAAGGTTAAAAAATCGTCTGTGATGACGGTTTGAAACTGTTTGTGATGTCTCTATCTGTAGTAGTGGTGGAAGTGGCTCGACCCGACATGACATGGGGCCATTTAGATTTGAGCACTTGAAAAAGGACCCCAAAAATGATCGAGCAGCAAAATTCAAATTCCATGTGTTCCAAACAATCCTTTAGAACCGAGGGGGAAAATGTGTTTTCCCTACTAATTTGGAGTGAATTTTGCTTCTGGCACAGACTTCTCTCTCGACATTGGGCTAAGACCAACCTTTTTACTGATAGCTTGTGGCAAAAACAAAATTGTCCATAACATCTAAGGCCTGGTAGGCACGAATAGTCTAGCATAGCATGACTGAATGGGGCGTGGCTTGCTCGTAATAATTTGCTGAACTTTTCTTAGAGAATAATTTCCTGCACTAGAATCAAACTAGGGATACTATACTCAGGGGCCTCCCAGGCCTCGAGCTGGCCAGTTGTTCTTGGACTGAACTCATATGTTTGGTGATTTTCAAGAGATTTCTCATAGGCTTTTAATATAAGGGATTAACTATTTGTAAGATGACTGAATTTTTTTGAAGTATAAGTTACATTTTTTATCCATTGGATCAACATCCAATCACATGACACATCAATCTCTACACAAATCCAATGATCACAAAAACCGACTTAAACTTTAAAAAAATTTAGACGACTTAGAAATAGCAAATCCTTTAATCTAATTAGTTCTCAGGCTAGCCTAGTAGCCCGAGACCTAGCTTCACCCCTGCTACTCCAATGTGACTAAAAAATTTTCGGATTTGCTATTTCTAAATCGTTTTAAATTTTTTCTTAAGTCTAAATCAATTGTTGTGGTCATTGGATTTGTGCAGAGATTGATATGTTGTATGATTGGATGTTAATCAATGCATAAAAAAAAATGATTTATGCATAAAAAATTTCAATCCCAAACCTCAAAACAAAAACAAAAAAATTACCATGCCATAATATGGGCCACACTTGGGCCATATCACAACCAGGCCGGGTCTGTAGTATAGCTCATGCAAAGTTCTATAATTGTGACCCAGATTTGTCACCTCCCATCGTACTAGGTTCAACGCTCCCTGAATTACTACAGTTAATAATGATATCCCCGTAACTCTTACCCCCACAAATCGAGCTTAGAGATTAATGACACCAGATGACACCCGCAGATCAACCACACAGTTCACCCAAGAATGGGACCAAAATCTTGCGGTAATGGACAAACCAAGAAACGACGAAATGCATGAGAATAAGGGACCCCAAAATAAAGTCAAATATGTATGCATGCATGCTGAGGTCCATATTAATCAATTACTAATCCACTCTTTATTTAACCATGCTGGCCCATCTCTCTCTGCAGTCTGTACCACCATTACCTGTACTTTACATGTGTATGGCGAAACACTTTTAATTTAATTGTCACACAATTAAATCTGATCAACACCAAAATAAAAATAATAATTAAGCAACACCATATGTAACACTACTAGTAGTAATGTAGTGTAAATGTGTAATGTAATACTTGTAGTAGTAGTATGTTGGTAGTCAGGCTCAGCCAGTATCCATCCTTGTCTTGCCGGTACATATGAGCTAATTTATAGCTTTGCAGTGATGAACTGTTGCTGCTTTCGTTGGTTTCTTGATTGATTAGTTGATTGATTGATGTATTAGCACCAGTTGCTTAGGCCATGGACGTCGAATTGCACCGCGTCGTCGTCGTCCTTGCCAGCGCCGTAGACGCACTGTCCCTGCAGGGTGCCTTGTTGGGTCGCGGCGGCTTGGAAGGCGCCGTCGAAGTAGTCCGACCACCTGAGCTCGTCCAGCGCGCCGGCGTAGTGGTCGACGTGGCCGGAGACGGCGTCGACGGTGTTGTTCGGCCCGAGCTCCAGCCACGGCAGGATGGCGCCGGCAACGTTGTTGTTGCACTGCTCGACGTCGGCCGCGGCGGGGCTCAGGCCGGCCATCGAGGTCAGAGTGCTGGAGCTCGATGCCGACGGGACGACCCGGGCCGGGATGGCGCCGCAGTGCTGCAGCCCGTCCAAGTCGAAGGCGCAGCCCGCCTGCAGGCTCGGTGCCTGGTAGCCCGACAGAGACGACGGCATCCCGTTGCTGGCGAAGGGGACAGGCCAGTCCGGTGGCATCTTCAGACCGTCCAGCATTAATGGCTCCACCTCCACTAGCGGTGCCTGGACGGGCGTCGTCGTTGGGATGAGCTCGGCATCGCTGAACACCGCGGGACAGGGACACACGCTCGACGTCGTGGGCGCGGCGCCGCCTCGTGAGCCGGAGGCCTCGGCGAGTGGTTTGTGAGTGGCGGGGTCGATGCCGCGCTCCCTGAGCTTCTTCTTGATGTACGAGTTCCAGAAGTTCTTGACCTCGTTGTCCGTCCGGCCGGGCAGCTGCGCCGCAATCTGAGACCACCTGATACGAACAAACAGTTCTTCTCCGTCATCATATCTACTGCTAATTAACTAGAATTGAAGAGCATATATATCTGCATTTGGAAGTTGGGGGGGGGGGGGTGGCAATTCACATACTTGTTTCCTAGCATGGAATGGAGGTGTACGATGAGGTCCTCCTCCTCCTGCGAGAATGCGCCCCTCTTGAGGTCTGGCCTCAGGTAGTTTATCCACCTCAGCCTGCAGCTTTTGCCGCACCTCTCAAGGCCTAATTCAACAAACCAAGCAGCCAACAATGAACCGATTTTAATTAGCAAAGATCGACTAGCCTACCGAATAAACTACACTACAATTGCTCTTAATTTCTTGGTTCTTAAGCAGAATGCACTACACATATGCATGCCATACCTGCAAGTTTAGGGACGGAGCTCCAGCATCCGTGGCCGTACTTGGCAATGTGGTTCATGAGCTTCTCGTCCTCCTCGGGGGACCAGAGCCCTCTCCTCAGCTTCTTCTTGTGGCAGCACGACAGCTTCGCCATGCCGAGTTCCTCAACGACGGACGGACGGCCTTGCGCTGCCGTCGACCGAAACCCGCCGCGAGGATGGAAACCGGCTGGAGACGACAAGGGTATACACGATGGTGGCAGGGAGAGAGGAGAGGGAGTGGAGGAGGTATAAAAGGAAGAGAGGAGCTAGGTGAAGCTTAGGAGGGGAAGAGGGAGGTCGCTCTCAGGTAGGTGCCGGTACGTACAGTGCAGCGTGGGAGTGCCCTCCTCTCCTCTCCCCTTCCCTTCCCTTTTGCCGAAGCCGAAGCAGAAGCAGAAGCAGAAGCAGAAGCAGAAGCACCCTCTGCTCGGCTTGCACAACTTCGCTGTAGTGTACTGCTGGCTAGCTAAGCCCCGGGAAATAAAGTTGGTCATGATAACGCAATCTTCACCGGTGCATGCTCATAGGTCTCTCATAACTGTCCACACAGCTGGTGTGGGGCAGTTGAGCCCTCTTTTATTTCCCCTCCTGCCCTCTTTCTTCCCTTGCTTTTTTATTAGTTCCCTTGCCTTTTTGATTAGTTTCTCTTGCCTAATTACTAATTTCCTATACCTTGACATTTTGCACAAATGACATGTGTCAAAGGTTTTTCAAACACTACAATCTTCTACAATTTTGTTGATATCGTCTGATTCTTTTTTTATTACCGCATGTCATCTTATAGAACTAGTCACTGAACGTCGCACAGACATATAAAGTCCATAGACATATAAAGTCCATACCAACCGTGTCACACTACTGCACAAAGAGTTATCATAGATAATTTCTGAACCGTCTGAATTTATGTGTCTGTGATAATAGACTGTTATCACAGACGATTTGTTAACTGTCTGTGATAAGTCACAATATAGACGATTTTTGGTTGAACCCGTCTGTAAAGGCCTACTACCACAAACGGCTTCTACCAAAAACCTTTGCGATACGTCGTCCATCACAGACGGCTATATGTACCAACCGTCTGTTATTGGAGACATATCACATACGATTAGTAAAAAGAACTGACGAGGATTAAAATCTCTATGTATTACTTTGATACATAATAAAAGATCATATGTCTTCGTGGTCGTAACCCCTAAAGCTCACGACCTCCGTGGTCGTAAGGATTTCAGAGGTTATATCGTGGATACCCTGGTAGGATGAGGTCCTGTACCTAGTATCCCACTAGATGACTGCCCGTAGAAGCAATGAACTGACATCCGGATCTGACTCCGGGTATATTCCTCACCGTATAATGAATGGAACACATGTCATATTTGTTCCATTCCACGCGATATTTCATAATCTAGATACTGACAATAACTACCCTACAATTAAGTGTCTCACGGGCACACAACCGTAGAACGGTTGTGACTTCATCAACTGTTGCCTCGCTCAGACCAGTCGCGACGCTTCCAACAGGCGCCACTCTAGGAGTAACTACCTCCACTTCGTCAACTACTTAAAGAAGAACGCAAGCGGCAGAAGTGGCCGATCCGAAAGATCAACAGACAATTGGATCGCAACACCATAACAAGCATTACGCTTCAGTGTAATTAGGATTAGTCTACTGCCTAGTCGAAAGAATC
Organism: Hsuehochloa calcarea; assembly: GCA_036346395.1. Lineage (NCBI taxonomy): Eukaryota > Viridiplantae > Streptophyta > Magnoliopsida > Poales > Poaceae > Hsuehochloa > Hsuehochloa calcarea. Next base: position 54,509,461 of record CM070597.1, read on the forward strand.
CCTTGTAATAGCTAGTTCATAGCAATAAAGAGCAGCCCCATTCTCTCCCAAGAACTCTTTGCCATTTTCCTCTATTTATTTCATAAGATCGGCGACTTGATCGTCGACAGCTGGCGCCGTCCATGGGGAAGAAGATGTTGAGTTCTTGAAGATTACTTCGCTCAAGCATTCCTCATCTATTTCCTTTGCCCAATCATCATTCATGCGAATATGGCAGGGACTTGGGATGAGGAAAATTGGTTCGACCTGGCGGACTACTCCAATCTCGATATGGACGCATACATCCGCGCTATGCAAGAAAACATGATGTCACCATCCTCCTCCGCCGGCTCGCCAGTCGCTGACATTAGCGAAATCGACCGGATGGATGAGGATACACCGCCACCAACATTGGCACTCTCTGAGGAACGGCTTGTTCTAACCAGTTCGGAACGTCTGAACACCTCTACAAGCCCGGTCGACCCGACCGGCAAAAGCGACAATGGGAGCCCAGCGCAGCGACCAGAGAGTGCAAGTACTCTCAATATTATCGTGGGCGACCAGTATTCACCGACAGCTCAAACGTATTCCGAGAGCCAAGCAACATCTGTTAATGGTATCGATGTAGCTATCATCGATCGCCGACCAAGTGGGTATGGTGAAACTCAGCATATGATCGGCGGTTCGTTGGATCAGGATGAGTCCACCACAAAGCCCGCCAGAGGTAGTAATCTTCGACCGCTCTCCATCGTGGTAGCTCCTTACAGAACCACTGGAAGGCTCTCCCTTAGCTACGACGGGAGTTCTTCGGAAGATCACTGTTGGCACCATGAAGTTAACACAATCAGAGATACCAATCTGGATGCCATGCACGATCCTCCATGGGTTAACCCGCCATCACCTGCTGGTGGAAATGGTACGGGCACTCAAGCACCAACTGCCGAAGGCAATCGAACTGATGGATGTGCATTAGTTAATTCACTTGTTCCTACCCCGCCGCGGATAAGGAATCAGGCAGGGCCATCAAGTAGGTCGAGGGATTACTCGATTCGTCGGACACCCACTGCAAGTGGAAATCTGCCACGACCTTCGGTAATGCTACAAAACCTGCAACGAGTTTGGGATATTTTGAATAACCCAGAGCCTGCTTTAGCGGGAACATTAGGTTATGTCTAGCTTGCAGGTCAGGTGTCGGAGATCCTCCAACAAACCATGCAGCGTACAGAAATGTACCAGGAGTATAGGAATTCACAAACTCACACGTTGACCTTGTCCCAGCGCACCTCTCTCAGTAGAGGACAACATGCTCGTGCAGAGGATCCAGCAACACCAAGACCCCCTTGCAGATTCTGACCAGGGAATTACGAGGGAAGACAGCTCTTCACAGTTGACACTCCTCCTCATCAAGAGGAACAACCACTTGATTCAGGTAACCTTAGCCATCATCTGAACCAGGTAAGCTGTCGAGGACGTCATCATAACGTCCACGACCAGGTTGGGACATCGGATCCTAGATATGCCAATATGAGGAACTGATCCCTGACTGACTATAATCCGGATCCATTTCTGAGAAGGCGCCATGACCCCATTACAGGCTGCCGAGTGTTCTCGGTAGGTCTCCAAGCTGTTCGTTGGCCGGACAGGTTTCGACCAGCCAACATACAGAAGTTCAACGAGACTCAGAACCTGTTGGAATTTCTTCAAATCTAATCTACCGCCATCAAAGCTGCGGGTGGTAATGATAACGTGATGGCAAATTACTTACCCATGATCCTTGAGGGGTCTGCCCGGTCATGGTTGCTTAACCTACTGATCTGATCTATCTACACTTGGGAGCAGCTATGCGATACGCTGATCACCAACTTTAAAGGGACGTACGACCGCCCGGGGAAGGAGGATGATCTGCATCGGATGAAGCAAAAGACCAACAAAACTCTTCAACAATACATCAAAAGGTTTAGTCAGGTTCAAAACTCCATACCCGAGATCGCATAATCTTCTGTCATCCAGGCCTTCAAAGTAGGGCTAAGGAATCGCCGGTTTACAGAGGATATTGCCATAAATCCTCCACAAACAACCGTTGAACTTTTCAACATTGCGGACTAGTACGCGGCCGCTAGTGAGGTGGTCGAAAGGTACGAAGCCATTGATTGAAAAGACAAAAATCCTAGTCAGATCTGAAGAAGCAGGAGAAGAAGAACAAGAAGTTTCTCAAGAACAAGAAAAATCGTAAGCCCGACAAGGAAGTTCTTGCTATCCCCGAGAAGTTCACAAAGGGCAAGAAAGATTTTGCTGGTCGGAACAAAGCTAAGGTTCCGATCAGTGATTTCAAGAAAAATAAGAAGTGCTGTCCACTTCACCAGGCAGCAGGGCATGATCTGCGCACCTGCCGGGCCTGGCAAAGTAAGCTAGGGGATTACTACTCTAGTAAAGGACCCTTCCCCTCCGTAACAGAGCTTGGATAACCAAGCTCTAAGAAAGACAAAGACGGTGACGAAGAGATGGAGTATTAGGAGCCGCAACACACGGTAGATTAGATCTTCGGAGGATCCTCCTCGTACGAATCACGATGTCACCTGAAGGCCGTGAAGCGGGAGGTCAACCTTGCAGAATAACCGATCACCATCAAGCCATCAAAGTGGTCGGAAACCCGTCGACCCAACCAGGTATGTTTCCTATTGTAGTTGAACCTACTATTAACAATTCTAAAGTTAATCGGGTCTTATTAGATGGAGGTACTTCTTTAAATATTTTGTTTTTGGGATCATTGAAAGAAATGCAAATCCCTAGGTCAAAGGTGAAACCTATGAAATATGCCTTCCACGGCATAGCTCCTGGTTCTACCGCCAAACCGATAGGGCAACTATCCCTAGCGATTACGTTCGGAAGGCCCAGCAACTTCAGAACAGAAAAGATTCCATTTGATGTGGTCAACTTCGAAACTGCATACAACGGAATCCTCAGTCGTCCAGCTCTAGCAAAATTCCTGGTAGCCACGCGCTATGGTTACCAGAGTCTAAAGATGCCAGAACCAAAAGGTGTCATCACGGTTCGAGGAGATCGTAAAATGGCTTATGCATGTGATCAGAAGTCCTTAGAACTGCCCGATGAGCTTCTGACTAGGGAAATTAATCCATCTACCATGCAGGTCGAGCACTCCAGGCCGAAGATGGCACCAAAGCCTTCCGACCAGACCAAGGAGGTACCACTCGGCGAAAGCGCTCCTCCAGGAAGCACCAACACACCGTCTGGGTCCAGAAGCGCTGATGCGTCTGCCCAAAAGATACTGGTCGGGACAGGACTCAACCTCAAAATAGGAAGAGTCGCTCGTCTCCTTTCTCTGAGAAAATCAGGACGAATTTATCTGGCAGGTGTCTGACATACCCGGAGTCCCAAGGGAGGTGATTAAGCAGAAGCTAGCTCTCCATCCTGACAAAAAACCAGTCAAGTAGAAGCTCCGGCATTTCACACCTGATCGGAAGGAAGCGATCCAGTTGGAGATCGACAAGCTCCTCAAGGCTGGCTTTATTCGTGAAGTTGATTACCCATAGTGGCTCGCCAATACTATAATGGTTTGAAAAACCAATGGAAAATGACGAATGCGTATTGACTTCACAGACCTTAATAAAGCTTGTCCGAAGGATGACTTTCCCCTTCCACACATTGATCAACTTGTAGTCTGAATGATTATTTTCCCCTTCCACGCGTTGATCAACTTGTAGAATCTACTTCTGGGTGTGAGTTGTTAAGTTTTTTAGATGCATACTCAGGGTACCACCAGATTAACATGAGTAAAGAAGATAAAGAGAAAACTTCCTTTGTCACTCCAAATGGCACTTACTGCTATGTTAAGATGTCGTTTGGTCTCAAAAATGCTGGTGCGAGTTTCCAAAGGTTGATGCAAAAAATCTTTAATCCTTAGATAGGTCAAAATATGGAAGCCCATGTTGATGACTTGGTCGTAAAGAGCATCAATGTTGGCGACCATATTTACGACCTACACGAGACTTTCAATAAATTAAGAAGACATAACCTTAAGTTAAATTCAGAGAAGTGTGTGTTCGGAGTTTCGTTTGGAAAGCTTCTTGGTTTCCTAGTTTCGGATAGAGGAATTGAAACAAATCCAACAAAAATTTCGGCCATCGACCCGATGCGCCCTCTGACCACAAAGAAAGAAGTCCAAAAACTAACCGCCTGTATGACAGTGCTAAGTCGTTTCATAGCATGGTTAAGTCAGAAGGTACTCCCTTTCTTTAAACTCCTTCAGAAATACGGAAGTTTCGAGTAGACTAAAGAGGCATACGACGCCTTTGAGGAACTTAAGAAGTACCTTACGAGTGCCCCGATCTTAGTCTCTCCGAGATCAGGAGAAATATTGCTGATTTACGTGGCTGCAATGCCGCAAACAGTCAATGATGTACTGGTCGTTAAATGTGAAAACATCCAACTACCAGTTTATTACGTAAGCGAAGTCTTACATGGACTAAAGGAACGATATCTACAGGTACAAAAGCTGCTATATGGTCTCTTTATGGATTCAAAGAAACTAAGGCATTACTTTTAGGCCCACAAAGTGGTCGTACCAACCGGATATCCCTTGGGTCAAGTCCATGGAAACAGGGAATCATCCGGATGAATAGCACAATGGGCGGTCGAGTTTCGGGTGTTCGACCTCTATTTTATCTCACGAACAGCAATCAAGTCCCAGGCAATGGCAGAATTCATTACCGAATGGACAAACCTTGAACCCACCCAAGGGCTCGAGTATGAGCACCATGACGAGTAGACATGTACTTTGACGATTCCTTGATGCTCAAAGGATCAGGGGCTGGAGTTGTCTTGATATCCCCTACCGGCGAACATATCAAGTACGCCATCCAGTTAAACTTTCTTGCTACAAACACTGAAGAAGCGAACATATCCCCGTGCTCCTATTGATTTACTACCTTTGCCGACCTCTGAAAAAATTAATCTAGATGCTAAGAAGCGTGCTGCATTTATTCTCAAGTTGCATGAAACCACTAAAATGAATATAGAGCATATGACTAAAAGGTATAAGGTTGCTGGAAATAAAGGTAGGAAAGTTGTCAAATTTGAACCAGGTGATTTAGTTTGGGTTCATTTGAGAAAGGATAGGTTTCCGGAATTAAGAAAATCAAAGTTGATGCCTAGAGCTGAAGGATCGTTTAAGATAATTAAGAAGATAAATGATAATGCATATCAATTAGAATTACCTGCAGATTTTGGGGTTAGCCCCACATTTAACATTTCAGATTTGAAACCATACGTGGGAGAAGAAGATGAGCTTGAGTCGAGGACGACTCCAATTCAAGAGGGGAGTATGATGAGGACATCCTCCTTCTGATACACGCACGACACAAGACCCTCGGATCCGGGTGCCGAACTACACGGTCCTATGACAAGAGCTAGAGCACGTCACTTAATCGATCAGGTAAAGTCGTTTCTAGGGCTGAGTGTATTATTTGGGAACTCTATGATGCTGCCTAATGGAGATGATTTACTTGTACTCAGGAATCTAGGACTACGACCAGTTCAAGAAGGTCTACGACCACTGCAAGAAGATCTACGACCACTACAAGAAGACCTACGACTAGTTGATTCGATTGGAGCAATCTACAACCAGAAAAGCGAGCACAGTACTCGTTGGACACAATCTACGACCAAAGATAGCATGGACTCCTCAAGACCACCCTAGGACCAGTCCTACGACCGGATCTTCGACGAAATACGCAACACAAGGTGTTGCACACCGTTTTGGAAACTAATAAGACTTTGTAAACGTAACGAGGTCGGAGTCCAGGTTGTGTACGCTTCATCCCACGGCCGCACAACCCTAGGTCGACCTCCTCACGTTCCCCTATATATATACAGTAGCCGCCATAGTTTAGAGGGGGTTTTTCTTAGATTATTCTGCCAATTGCAGTTTCGCCGATTATCGGTTTGAGGAACCCCACTTGTAAACTTCATCCATATCCACAATACAATTCAGATTGCATCTACCTTGTTCTTGTGAGTTGCTTCGATTGCTTGCAGGAACAATAACCTTCGTGGTAAGGTCGATCGCGTACAAGCGTGGTCGATAACGACAGGCGTGCGGGTGTACCGAATTGCGAGGTGACGATCTGTTGGTCGGAAGCTTCAAAGCGTCAACGTCCTCACGACGAACCAAATCGAACCTATCGGAAGATCGGGCCGCCGTGACTCATCAAGTATGGACTTTATTGTTACGAGTTACGTGTTTATCATGGTTGCATTGAAAGTTGGAAGGACTATGTTTGTGAGTTTTGTAGTATGAGTAGGATATTCATATGCAATGTTGTTATGGATGTATATTGTTGTCAAATGGAGAATTCATACATATGCATCATATAGTTTATTGAAGTCTTGGTCATGTGTGATCAAGCCAGAGTTGGGTCCCCGTCATATTGGTGACGGGCAATAGGTCCCCATGCTTGAAGAGCATGGGCAAGGGTCCTCATACTTGCAAAGTATGGGCAAAAGTCCCTGTGCCAGATGGCACAGGTATGGGTGTGCATCGACGGATGCACACTTTTCATTACCGGTAAAATGCAAAAAGACAAAGATAAAGACAAAGAGCATAAAGAGCATATGAGCAGGTTGCATGTCATGTGTATGTGGTTTATTCGGTGAATAGATTTGTGATGTATAATTGATGGGTTTCTTTCTTATACTGTTGTTACCAATTATTATGCTTGCTAAGTCTTTGGACTCACCACTTGTTGTTTGTTGTGTTTTAGGTACCTGTATGAGATCGGCATGCATGGGAGAAAGGAAGGGCTAGGGTAGTTGCACGCTCGCACTATATACACACAAGAGAATAAAAGGAAAATTAATTCAGTAGATGGATGAATTACCTAAAATTCTGCTTACGATCATTACTTGATTGGATTAGACTGTAATAAAGGAGTTTAAAAATTGGGTACTTATGATCTACTTTCAGATGTGTATTTGACAAAGATAAATAGTCTATGTAGGTTATGTTTGGATCATTTTTTTTAACTAGACTAGATCTTGTTTTATTTGCTTATGGGAACCTCCAGTATAGTAACTATACAAAGAAGGTTCTGCCGGAATTTGGTAAAGAGTTTTAGTTAATTATGTTTATCTTGTTATTTTAGTAGCATTCCAAGCTCATGTTGGTCTGGGGTGTTACACCGTCACATGAGTAGACTCACTAGCCCGGATAGAAACCCGTCGAGTGAGTCCCTCACTTCACCTAGATAGAAACCCGTCGAAGTGAGGCATTCGCAGTTGTGATGGCAATAGAAATTGCTAGCACTACTTCTGCCTAATAATCATGCAAGGCTATGATTCGATAACTTAGTTGGCTACAGCTACCCCATCCTAGCACATACGGTTGTACGATTAGGTCTTAGTCCCGGATTTATTGGATTCAGTCCTTAATCGACCACGGGCGAGAATTTCCACCCTAGCTACTAGTGAGTCACAATCCTCACTTTTTCAGAATACAATATATCTCACCCGCGTCTAAAGACTAAAGTTTTTATTTTATTTTTATACAAAATAACAGAGGTACCACCTTTGGACATTTGTCAAAATAACCCAAATTCTCAAATTAACATCATGTCCTTTTACCAGTTTTCCAGAAAATCTATCGTTCTAGTTGCATTTGTGCGATAATTGCACAACAAAATTCCCAAATAACATTATATATTGTCTAACCCATAATATAAAGGCTACACAGTAAGGGATCAATATTACAAGGAGATATGTGCGTCAAATAGGATTACAACTACCATTTTCCGAATAATAGCATTTTTCATACACAATATACACGCATGCATAATAGATTTTTACAAAACAAAGTACAATAAGTAAAATACTGGGATCAACATAATCAAAGGAGGTGCTTTCCTTGCTCTTGGAGTTCTAAAGTATGGTTTATTGATCGTCGCAATAATAACCAGAGCAATTGACGTCTAATTATAAAAGAGCCAGAAATGAATTAAATAATACCAATAAATCCAACAGTGATAAAAATTAAATATTTTTGCATATTATGGTATTTCATGATTTTAGACGAATTTAGATATTTATTTTATTCAATTTGGAGTTTTGTAGCAAAAGTTATTAAGGTTTCATTTCTGTTCGGTTTAGAAATTCAAAGAAAATTGAGAAATACATTTTCCAACAGAGAAAACATAATCTCGCACATGTTCTAATGAGGTTTACGCTTTCTAGTAAGGGAAAGCATATTCTCCTCACAACTAAAAACATATTTTCTATTTTTATTTCATTTTCGTTAAGAAACCGACAAGTGGGGTACACTTTCAGCGACACGGTCCACTCGGTGCACGGGCTGCTGAGGCAGTGTGCTGTGCACTTAAGTGATTGTGGGTCCCGCGTGTCAGCGACTCATTAACAAATAACGTTTCGGTTAAGTATTTCTTTTAATCATTATCTTGATCCCACTCGTCAGTGACTTATTAAAACTAATCCAATAGCTAATGATTTCTTAGCGTTTAATGAATGAGATTAGACACCCTGATGAAGAGCTATAGTGCTTGTCACACTGTGCCACACGGTGGTGCTCGTGCCCGCGCGTCTCGCCGGCGATGTGGTGCTTGGCGGTGTCGGACAGTGCCCAAAACGAGATCTCTGTGCAATTACGCCCTCGACGGTGAGGCCGGAGGTAGCCTGACGCGGCAGCGCACTAGCGTTAAGCGGCGGAGCAGCTACGGCAACGAGCGGCAAAGCAAACGAGCTACGCTCGCAACGATCTAATGCGTGCATAAGCATCTACCAGAAGGACGCAGAAGCTCGGAGGTGATCGGTCGATGGTGAGCCAAGGTGATGAGATGAGATTCGCGTGGATGAGAGGTTCGGGAGATGGTCGGTCGATGGTGAGCCAAGGTGACGCAGACGGTGCAGGGTTCCAGTAGAACCCTGGTGGAGGCACTGGAAAGAACGCTGCAAGTGGAGTCCAACCAGAGGGGTACTGAGATGTGGGGGCAGCTGTCAGAGTCTGAACTGAACCTCGTGGTGAAGTGAATGAAGATGTTGCAGGGGCTGACTCCCACTTGATGATGCTTGCTGGATTCTTCTTGTAAACTAACATCTTATGGCATGACATGACACAATGGTGACAATCTCTCGTGAAGGAACACTCAGAAGCACGGTGATTGTCACCACACTTAAAGCATATCATACCCTGACCTGGAGCTGGACGCAATGCTGGTGAGGAAGTACGCTGAGCAGGAGGAGCGGTCTGCCTCTCCTAGCTAGAACGCTCAGACGGCTGAGGATGATGAACTCCCTGAAATCTCTTGGAATTAGGTCATTGAGAAGACCCACCCCCACCACTGAAACTCCTCTTGTGACCACTGACAGATCCCCCAGTAGAGGTAATGCCGCTAGGAGACTGCCTCTCTCTAGTAAGCCCTCGCTCCAACTCCATACCCTTAGCCTGATCGACCACACTGTTGAAGTCAAGCAAGCTGGTCGCCCCCAGCACATGGCGATACTCATGGTTAAGTCCCCTACGGAACCTCTTTGCCTTCTCTCGATCATTACCAGCCACAGCTGGCACAAAACGGACTAAGTTGTTGAATCTTGCCTCATAGACCGCCATAGACAGCTTCCCCTGGACAAAGGTCATCAGAGAATATTCCATCCTCTCAAGGAAAGAATCAGGATAAAACTTAGCCCTGAACTGCTCCAACAAATCCTCCCAGGTGACTGGTCCCTGCAGTGGAGTTCTGGCTGATAGAACTCCTTCCCACCAAATATCTGCTTGGCCTTTCAGTTGAAAAGCCACGAAACGCGCCTTCTGCGTTGAAGTCATCTCCAATGCATCGAACTGCCTCTCTATATAGCGAAGCCAGTCGACCGCCTCCACTGGAGTACCCGCACTATCAAAAGTGTCAACACGAAAGGACATCCACTCCCGCAGGCTCATTCTGGCCTCAGGAGGAGCTGGTGCAACCACTGGAGCATCATCAGGTGCACCCCCAGCAGGAGGAGCTGCCTGCACCTGTCGATGAAGCTGTTGTACCTCTCTCTGAAGTTCCTGAAGTAAAGCGGCCGACGCAGCCTGAGCATCAGTAACTGGACGAGCGGCTGAAGCAACGTCCTCAGCCACTCCGCCAATAGACTCCTCGACCGGGGATGATGACGCAACCGAGCCGCGTCCACGACCACGGCCACGGCCCGCACCACGCCCACGTCCCCTACCTCTCGCCATTCTGAACACCACAAACCATAAGCTAACCACTTAACCTTTGAACAAACAAGGGCTATAGTACCACCACAAATCAATACAAATCAACATAATGAAGACTGTAATCATAATCACCGATGCAATGATTTTTTCCCAATTCCCACCAACTGTGCACAGTGTGTCAATTTAATAATTCTAACTACCACGGACCTAAAGCCCGCTCTGATACCAACTGTAACACCCTAGTTTTGCAAAAGCCAAGATGTTACCTAAATCCCCCAACACAACTCAATAATATGATCAATCTCCAACACTTTAACAGTAAATATCAAATTAGGATTCATTCGTAAGAGATCTAGCATATCAATCATCCTAAATTTTAGCATTAACCCTTAACACCAATATTCGATCATGAAAATTCACTCGAAAGAAAACTGTTAAATATTTAACTAAAGAGCATGAATCAATAACTAGATTGACCGAGGCATAACAGTACCCAACCCCCTGATTCAGACTTTAACTCTATGAAATATAATGATCAAGTCGAGTGCAAAAATCTAACCTGATTGGCACTCTGGACAGCAGCGACGAGGATGCTCCAATAGAAGTATATCTCGCCGGGAAAATGCTAGACCAGGGGGAGACAACCTTGGGGAAAAGGGGCGGCTGCTGTGAGGGAAGGGAGGAGGCGCACAAGGGGGTGGGAGAGGGGCGGCCGGGTGGGGAGAGGGGAAAACGGGGAGGGTGGCTAGTGTTTAGGGGGGAGGGCACCCCCCTTCTTTGGCTGGCCCCCTCTTGGGTGATGAGTACGTGGGGGTGTCCGAGAGCAACAAGAAACAAATAGGGTGGTCGGGGTGGAAACGAGTAGATAGTCAAACCCGAGTAGGTGGTCGAATCCTACTAGGTGATCGAACGCGAGTAGGTGGTCGAACACGAGGAGGTGGTCGAACTCGAGGAGGTGGTCGAAAGGGGGTTGTTCGAGTAGGCGGTGGCGCGACCAGGATGGGTGGTGGCACGACGGGCGATGGTGTTGACTAGAGACCAAGAACATGACTCTAAACCAGCAACACGACTTAGACAAAGGACAATAATTCAACAATGCGAAACAAAGAACGAAAATTACAAAGGCACAATGGGTGATGGGACAGCGGAAGAACACGACGAATAAAATATTTTGTGGGGCAATTTTCTGGAGCTTTAGGACGATGGAAAACAACTAATCTAATAGGAGGAAAAATTGTGATTACTTAACGGGCAACTTTAGCTCTGATGCCAACTGATGTGTCGGTGGCCGGATCTTCCGAAAGGTACTGATAAGTCGATTGTGGAGAACTCGACGTTGATGATCCGAAGGTTCCGACAAGAACATATCAAACCTCCTACAATCACTACACCACTGCTCCGATGGTTATCAACCGTGCCGAACGCGGTTGACCTCGCCAAGAAGGCCATCTCCTGCATGCAAATCGAGAACACAAGCAAGAAACTAGAAGATGCAATCTGATATTGTATTGCGAATATAGATGAAGCACACAATGTGGGGTTCCTCAACCGAACGTGCAGTTAGACTGCTAAGCAGAATAATCTTAAATAAAAACCCACGTTAAACTATGACGGCTACTGTATATATATAGGGGAACGTGAGGAGGTCGACCTAGGGTTGTGCGGCCGCGGGAAGAGGCGTACACAACCTGGACTCCGACCTCGACACGCTTACAAGACCATATTAGGCCAAAATGGTGACGCAGCACTTTATTCACTATTCAGGTCGCGTATCTCTGGTCGAAGACTTGGTCGTAGGACTGGTCCTGTGGTGGTCTTGAGGAGTCCATGTTATCTCTGGTCGTAAGCCTTCTTGAAGTGATCGTAGACCTTCTTGAACTGGTCGTAGTGCTAGATTCCTAAGTACAAGTAAATCTGTAATACTCCGATTTATTACAAGGACGAAAGCACTCAAAAGAGAAATTAGATATAAGAAAAATGGGATTTCCGTAGTTTTTCGGCAACCTGGGCCTTGGGCCTTGGCCCAGGCGGTCCATGAGGGGCCGGCCACGTATAAAAGGAGGGGGAAAACCCTAAAAATACTGTAGCTACAGTACACGCCGAACTGTAGCATGGCACTGTAGCACCCCTCCATGTTTCTCTACCAAGATGAGGAGAAGAGGAGAAAGGAAGGAGAGGAAGGAAAAAGAAGAGGAAGAAAGGGAGGAGGAAGAAAGAGGAGAAGGGGAATCATCTTCACCAAGTGCTCGTTCATCGCCTCTCTGGGATCATCAAGGGTAACAATCGCCGTTCTTGGTCATTGGTCAATTTGGTAGATGCGAATTTGATTGAATTTGTTTGAATCGAAATCTGTCAGTAATAGATCTATTCTGTCCAGTATATTGCACACCCAGTTTCGGCAGCTTAGAGGCCGATCTGGAGGTTCATCCCTCTTAGAGTCTGGTAGCCCTGGTTGTTATCTTTCCATGGGCACTGAGATCACGAGATTCCGCCCGACGGTTTAGGAGATATGAATTTTTAATTGCGCGCGGTCCTGTCTACCTGAGATTTGAGAACTGTCGGTTTGCCCCTCGGTTTTGATCTAGTTAGAGTCAGATTCAGAACTTCCACCCAAATAGGTTATTGTATCCCTTTAAATTATCTTTCCAAGTTGATAAAGATCACCTCCATTGGATCAGTAGAATAAAAGTTAAGTCATTTTCTTTACCACTGTTCTGAAATCTGGGCAGATATCTGTTAGTGTTTTCATCTATTGTTTAAGCCACTGTTTTGGCCGAATCAAAGGATCTCATCAACTAGAGTTTTGTAGCCTGGTGTGTTAAGATTATTTGAGCACTGGTTTCAAGTCATTCGGAGTTACAGATATTTAATTACGATATTTCTCGTACTGCTGATCAGAAGGGCCGATATTGGCTGATTAGTTAATTCGTCATTTTGAGTTTTTGGTTATGTTGATTAGATAGAGGGTTATGGTAAAACGCTTGTAGACACGTCATGTCTTGTTATTCTTATTTGAATAAATATTTGTGTAGGCGGTGGGGGTGGAGTGGAGAAATTCCGTCGTTGCCTCCTAACTCGTCACAGCGCGGAAGGCAAGTACATGGTAGAGTGGTGAACAATGGGTTGTTCACCATGATCATTGTTGTTACTTATCATGCTTTTTATTATGCTTTCGTCCAGCTTATTCTTATACATGATATTGATGACCTTGAGTGAATGAGATTATGATATTGAGATTATGATATTGAGATAATGAGGAGGAGATATTGAGTTAATGAGATGGACTATGTTGATGAATAAATAAAGATGTCGCATCATTTACATTCATCATGACAGGGGTTGCATGAGCAGTCGGTGAGAAAGTCATGTAACTATTCGGTGAGGTCGGTGAGAAAGATACATGACTAGTCCGAGAGCTCTAGATAAAATCCTACTTTGGTGGGGACTTCACGGAGTGAAGGATTGAGTGTGTCATCGACGGGTGAACACTCCGCTATACCCCAGTATCGATTGATGAGATGCATATGAGCATGAGCATGTTGGTGCATTCGCATATCTAAGTAAATTGTTAAATTATGCAACTTTACCTATATGGAATATGGCTTGTTTGTTTGAGAATGACAATGGCATTAACTAAATGGATGATGATGATAACTTTGATTATGGTTAATAAACTATTGTTTATGGCTTTATTATGTATTTGCTGAGTCTTGGACTCATTCTTGCTCTATTGTTGTTTTTAGGTGACCAGTGATGACGTTTTACTCGGGAAGGGCTAGCGCACTTGGAATCATGCACTTCACCTAATTATTTGATTCATTGGACATGAGAAACTTTTAGAATAACATGAATATTTATATCTAGGACATGATGGTATTGAATAACCATAGATGCTTGGTTTATGTTAATCTTGGTTTATTATTTTGCTATGCTCCTAGGTCTAATTTATCTATAATTGTCATAGTGTTATGCTTGTGTTAATGCGACCCGTGGATGGGTTTTTAATGTTGTTATGCTTGCTGAAATTTTATAGTAAGTTGATGTAAATTAGATGGTTATAGTAGTTTTAGTGGCATTCTAAGCTCAATGTTGGGCTGGGGTGTTACAGTTGGTATCAGAGCGGGCTTCAGGTCCGTGGTGAATAGATTAATAACTTAGTTAACCTAAAATTACTAAAACTTGTTTTAGGACTTGTAAAATAAACCAAAATTTGATAATGGTTAATTAACTTAAAATTTTGACACACTGGTGCACAGTAGGATGGGAATGGGATGAGCATCGCATTTACGCTTCCGTTATGTTGTATTGATGATTTATGTTATGAATTGGTTCTGACTACTTATGATTTGATTAGGTGATTGCCTTGGGTCATGATAGTCGAGAGGTAGAGATTGTGGTTGTGGCCATAGGCATGGCCAAGTTATATCACCGTTTGTTGTATGATAGTGGTGAAGTGTTTACATCGGGTAACTTAGTTACAGGTGTTGAGGATATGTTTCTTTAGAAAAGTTGTTTTCTTCCTTGAGTTTGAATTTGATTATTTCTATTATAGTTGCGGTTGATGAATTTTCTTGGGTTAGTATTTACAATGCAGTTGATGTATTTTCATTGGTCTTTGTTGGTTCTATTAAGTTATTATTTGTTCTCCTGACTGTTGATCTGTTGTTGTTTCTTGTGAACGTCGTTAATTTGCAAGGTTGATCTTTTCACGAGAGATCTGCCTTTCTTGTTGGGAGAAAATGACTCATTTGTTAGCTTGGTATTTTGGATAACGAAAGTTTTCTTTTTCAAGTCCTTTAACATGTGGAAGCTTTGACCCAATGTATTTCTTTTGGGTATTTTGAGTATTGAAGTTGAATGTTTCTCTGTTATAAAAGAAAATATTAAAACCCTTTAGCGATGTCTTGTTGTGGTTAAGTTAAAGGTTGTAATTAAATAGATTAATGGATATGGTATGGGTTATCAAGTTGGGTGCAGAGTGTGGTGTATAATCAATCTTAACCAAGAACCTTGGAAGGAAAGTTGATTAACTTGATGGTGTCATGTGGTAGTTCTTGATGAACTATGATTAATAGTATGGCTATACCTAATTGGATTAAAAGGAGTTATTAAGAATTGTAGAACATTGATGACTGGTATGATCATTAAAATTATTTAGTTTTGCTAAACTTGTTGGATTAGTTGGTCTCAGTGGATAAATCTTACTGTGTGGGAAGGAAAAGTTGGGGAGATGCTAGATTATTACCATAGTGGATATTAATCTTGGAGTTATCTTATCTGTAGATACTAGATGATTTTATATTATGGAAGGAGTTTCTAGATAGTTATTTTAACTAGAATAATTGGACGAATTTGGTTGCAGAGTTGTTGAGACTTTTTGATCGATGGAAGGCTATGATTTTGGAAGTTTTGTCGGGATTTTGCACCGAAACATGAATATGAGGATGGACAGTTGAACATGTATGTGTGATTGTTCATGTGATTTGAAAAGGAAAGTAGGTAGCATCTAGATTTCTTGATGAAGCCAGTTGATAGCAACAGTGGTTGGAGTGCAACAATTGTGCGTTGACGTTTGGTGTTGAGCATCTATAAGAGTTGAACTGTGGGATTTAATTGGTGGCCTATGCTTTCATGATAGTGGAATTGTCAGACAATAGCATGTCCATAATGAAAGGGTTTTGGTATAACATTTTGATTTGTGTGGTAGATCTCTGCTAAAATAAAGTTGTTATTGTAGTATTGTAAGCTTTTGGTGGACTCTCGATTTGAGGACGAGATGATAAAGTAGTATGAAACAATTTGGTGAGTTTTTAGAGAGTTGTACAATGGAAGGGTAGACTATGATAAATTTTTGTTAACAATGTATTATTCTGGATGTTAGTAAGATTATCAGTAATAGATTGGTAGTGTGTTGTCGATTCTTATAGAAAGAAGGTAATTTGATCGTCACTCGTGGTATCGCTCAAATGAAAAATTCAAGTTTTGCATCCGTGATCTTTTGTAGTTCATGGTTTATGTAGTAGCTGGGATTGGATTGAGCAAGTGGCTTGTTGGAAAGCTTTATTGGTTCTTAAGTGATTCATGTGATTTGGTCTTCAACTTTTCTTGTTTGAGTGGGCAACGTGACGTTATAATAAAAAAGAATTACTTTCTTTGTTAAAGAAAGAGTGAAGTAGAAGTATTCGAGATCGAAGTCAAGTTTTGTAACTCGCAGTTTACTTGAAGTGTGCCTAAACTTTCTATTTTTGCCCCATGGGAGTTTCTCGATTTTCAAAAGTGGTGCTTTGTTTTATTTGAGATTTCATATTCTCTTTTGTGGGACTTGTGCCCTCAATTGTGGTCTCCGCTTTTGCTCTTCCGAGATCCTTGTTATTTGTCTATTTCTCCTGGTCTTATGTTTGTTGCGAAAAGAAAACATTTTTTTCGAGGTGCTAAAAAAACATTTTATTTGCCACTTCATCAATTTGTTTTACAAAACCTTATGGGGTATTCAGTGGCATCCGGTTAGTAGTAGTCAAGTATATGTTGATGTGAGACCTGAGGTTGTAAGTTATTTCAAGAGCATTGGAGGAAGATTTGATTTTGTGATATAAATCTTGTAGAGAATTGGATCCAAAAGGAATAATGGTCGTTGAGGTAAAATTGATTATGTTGTTACAACTAGTAAAACCAATAGTGAATTGTAATTCAAGAACCCTTGTTCATGTCTGTGGAATATTGAAATATTCAAAAGTTTGGAACTTGGTCAATTAGTTAGAGTCTTGCGAATGTGTATGTTGCGGTCGTGTGGGTGAAATGGAATAGTGTGGTTTAGTGGGTTCAGGTTTGGTGAAGCTAATCACATTAGGCAGTTACTTGATTAGTGAGGAATATTGATATTAACGATTGAGGATATTGTTTGGATTCCAGGAATTTTAGTTATCCGATCAAAGAATTTCCTATCAAGTATACCAGAAGTTCATTGTAAGAGTCTTAGAGGTTGAATCTGGACTTTACATTTTTTATGCTAGACCTTTGGTCACACAATGAGTGTATGTAAAGAAAGTGGAATAATAGAGTTTCCTGAGCAGTGGAATGATCATTGATAGAACCTTTCTGATGTAGTACATGAGTGTGTGTACTGAGGATTCTGAGTTGTTCTTGAAAATTAGAGGTAATGTGACTGTGTGGGATCTATTTTGTGGCGCTTTGGGTGCCTTCAATCAAATTAATGTTGATTAGTAGAATGAGATGCCTAGAGTAATTGGAGGATTCAATGGAGCCTCTCCACAATGGTGTTAATGATGTATTTCAGTTTGAGCAAAATTTGAGGATGTTCAATTAAAAGGTTTAAGCTCATGTGGTATGCGATGAATTCGAATTCCAAGGTTCGAGAGAAGTTTTACTCCTAAAAGAGAAACTGAGGAAAAGGATGTTTCCTCGGTTAGAGAAGCGTTTTCCTGATTTCGTTTGAGTTATGTGTTGTTGACTATTGTTTTCCGCAATCTGAGTTGGCGTTGTGTTGGCATGTCTGATTCATTTTAATTCAGACAAACCAAAAGAAGTATTTGATTTGGGCATTCGAGTGGTTTCTTCTTTGGCTGTCGTGGTGTTCATTCGTAAACTGCCTATTTAGAAAATGGATTTGTTTTCGTGTTGAAATGTCAAATTTTGGGGTTTAACCTTTTTGGTGGAGAGTTAGCATTGCGTGGATGCGATGAGGACTCTCTAGTTCCAGTTGGATTCTCTTGGTTTCTGAAAATTTCAAAAATTTGGAAGTTGGCATATCGCGTTGACCGTCTCGGGTCCTTACGCGAAGTACGCAACGTCTGGTGTGTTATGGTGCTGAGTGAGCAGCTGAACCATTCAAAGTCGGAGTTTTAGTTAAAGACGTTGACCTTCGAGTAACGTCTTA